>CM026422.1:9340563-9940563 GCA_014871385.1 Ceratodon purpureus | reverse complement strand
ACTGTTTTGATTCGAAGTTTTTGCTGCTGTAGACAACATGTTCCACATGTTGACAAATGTTTGTGCTCGTAGGTTCACGACATGGCTCTTTGCAGACTCTATTATCCCAGACTGTCTCCTCCTTCTCTAACCGCGTAGTCTCTCCTTGTTGGTGTTCGCGGCTCTTGACGGGCATTTGTAGGATGGGCGACAAAACCCGGACACAGAGGTCCAGAACGCGACGGCCTGGTCCTGCGGAGAGGGCGGCGCTAATGGAATCGGCAGAGGCTGCACGGTTAGAGAAAGCGGAGCGCAATCGTGTGTACCAGCAACGCCATCGAGAGAAGTCTTCGGTGCGTTCGGAAGGAGGGGAGGAGATATCGACGAGGGACACAGCCACTGATGAAGTCGACTACATTTCGCCTAGGGATGCATCCAGAGTTGCTCAGAAGATTGTGACGAGCATATCTCATGAGCTCAATGCTCTCCCTGGACCACAGTGTCGACAGTCTGTGTTTGAGAAGGTTCTGCGCCATAATCAAGTTTCGCCTCTCTTACCCTACTACTACCCTCGTCATTTAGAGGCAAAAAGTATCCACTACTTGATTCAAAGTTTTAGAGCTGAGTTACATTCTCTATCTATACCATTTTCGAACAACATGTTAGTTAGAAAAGGTGCCTTGTTAGATGCTGCTGTGAGTGGCAGTGTAGGTGGTGTTAGGGCGCTTGCACGTGTTTTAGGAACTAAACCTGAAAATATTCAAGCCGCCTTGGAAAGGAGAGAAGAATACGAAGAGGGAGCTCCACGGTTTGTACCACTACGCAGGCAGAAACGAATTGACACTACAACAAGTTACACAATTGAGTCAGTCAAAGCATGGTGGCACGGTCAGACTAGAGTCAGCCCGAACAGGAAGGACGTGGTCAACAAAGGCGGTGGTGTGAAAAGGGGAGGAGAGACGCATGCGAAGCACTACTTGACTGTCACACTGGTATGGATTCAGTACAACACTCGATTTAATTGCTTGACCACATCTATGCTAAGTATTGCCGTGTCACTTTGCTTGTCATATAGTACTTCAGATACTGTAAATCTCCTTGTGCAATACTCTTTTGATGTCCGAGTTTAAAATTATGTTACTTTTTGACTTGAACTAGTAGTACCCGTGGTAGAGTGTGTATTACCATTGCTCAAAGTGTATCACGTGAAGTACATTATCATAGAGATATTTTACCTGCACTGGATATCAGGTACTTCAAGGTATAATTTACCTCTCACATTAGAGTACCATCAGTACTTGAACCACTTCGTATTGTTGTCATTTTACTTTTTTTCTCAAACTATGTACTCTCGTTTAGTACTCACTGATGAAGGGTACTTCGAAGAGGTATGTGAAACATACTGTAGTACTCGCAGTGTGTCGGAGTAGTCCCATTTGTACATTGTATCAGTCCGTCCATTCCAAAATGTATTTCGAGGGTCATGGTGATGAGTACCGAAACTAGTTTCAAATGATGCATACTACTTCGGAGTAGTACCTTAGCATCTACTGTAGTACTTTTAGTGCTTTGGCGTAGTGATAGTTTGTACTTTGTATTAGTACATCCATTTCGAACTGTACTTTGAGGATCAAGTTGCAACGGTACTGTAGTACCACTAATACTTGTCTTCGGTGGCTTGTTGTAGGCGACCTTCTTTTTGCAATTCAAAGAGGCTCACCCGGAGTGCAAGATAGGACAGCGAAGCTTCGATAACCTCAAGCCCTGGTATGTGAAACCTCTAAGGGACCGTAATGTCTGCTGCTGTATCTACCACGTAGAAATGGATCTCATGAGGGTAGGACTGAACACTCTACGGGAGGAAAAGAGGGGACTGCATGCACAACAGGGTTGCTCCTGTAGATGTGTTGTTTGTTCTACTGTCTCAGAGGGTGCATCGGGTGCTAATGTGGGCTGTGATGCTCATCACAGTACATACAAAAGAATCACCCTACTTTGGGAAGCTTGTCTTTGTCCAAAATCTGAGTTTGATGAATGGCACAAACTGAGCTGTATAATGGGTGACTGTGAGAACTGTGGGGTAGAAACTATGAAGCTTTGTCCACAGGAGTTGTCTGACGCTGAGGAGCCGAAGCTACGTTGGAAGCAGTTCTCCTACGTTCAGATTGGGATGGATCGGGAGACTGGGAAACCGAAAAAACGTTTGCAGGAAGTGTATCAGGAAACAAGTCCAGTCCAGTTCATCAACTACATGAAGCCGAAGGTGGAGGCTTTCATAAAGCACAACTTTATTGCCAATTGGCAAGATGCTCAGTGCAAGGAAATGATGGAAGGTTTGCCTGAGGGAGTTTTAGTTTCCCACATCGATTTTGCAGAGAACTATGAATTCCAGATTCAAAACGAAGTCCAGAGCATGTACTATATGTCTGAGTATGTATCCTTGTTGGTTCACATCACTTTGCAGAGAGTCCGTGATGTGAGTGGTGATTTGATCACCATAAAACATACACACTACTATATATCGGATGACAAGAAACATGACTCATTGTTTGTTCAGCATTGTTTGATGCTTCACTGGAGGTGGTTAAATGCTAACGGTCAAAGACCAGTGGAGCATTGGGTTTTTAGTGACGGATGTGCAGGGCAATTCAAGGGTGCAACTGCTATGTATTTTGTTGCGAGGTACCCGAGTCTCACCGGTGGCTGCTCCATGATTTGGAATTATTTTGCGACGGGTCACGGAAAAGGTACTTCGCGTAGTTTTTAAGTTAAGTCTAATACTTTTAGTACTTAAAAGTACACTGCTATCTACTGTACTCTAGAACGCCCAGTGAATAAAATGCCACATTATAGAATAGGCTGATGGTTTGATGTCATATATAATGCGGTCTGAAATCTCTGGTTGCTTGAATTTGCAGGGGAATGGGATGGCGCAGGGGCAGTAGTGAAGCGTGCGTTACGAATGGAGCAAATCCGCAACCCAGATCGGCAGTTGCAGAACGCTCTACAGTGCGTCGAGTTTTTGCAACAGGGCTTCTCCACTCGGGCGACTTCTTCCTACGCTGGGACAAGTAGTAGAGATATTCACCGTACCTTTTGGCACGTTGGGGAGCACGAAATCAACAGGGAGTCATCAATGGCTTGCAACACCATTGGAGGCTCGAGATCACTGCATTCAATTATGGGGAATTCGATCACTAACAAGACTGTCTTGTTAGTGAGACAACTTTCCTGTTTTTGTAGGGCATGCATAGAGAAGGATTGGGAGAACTGTGAGCAACAGGCACATGTTACTCGGTGGCGTGCAGTGCAACTTCAGCCAAAGACTCCAACTGAGGAGCCGGACCCCATTGAAGATGACCCAATGGAGCAGGTGATAATGAAATATTTATATGTTCATCAAGAGTAATTAATTCCTTAGTCATGTTTTCCTAGTGTACAACATTAAGCATTGATGTTTAATTCTTTCCTTAATTTTGTCTACAAATTGCTGTTCAGGTTCAGCAAGGAGAGAGACTTGGTGATGTGCTCGACGTTGGAGACAACTTCGTGGTCCCGGCTGAGCAACCGAATGAGGAAGGAGTTGATTTTTATGTCTTGCAATGCCAACGTCGAAAATATCGATTACAGGCTCCATTGCAGTGTCCATGGGGTGCTGAATTCGAAGTAGGAGACTATGTTGTTGAGGGAACATATTATAAAAAGGCAGGGCGGGGGGAATTTACTTACACTTACTTGGATAAGTCTGTGGTGGCTCATGTTGCTTCTCATCTAGTCATAGCATGCAAGTTCCGCATGAAACTGGCTCCATACTGTTTGAAAGGTGGAGATCCAGTTTACAAAATTTCGTCAGAAGTTGTAGAGGTAGTTCGGCATGCTCTAGCTCAGTTGTGGGAAAATGATGATGACTAATACTTATAAGTATTATCATTTGCTTTGTGTTCAATATCTTCTTGACATTGCTTTGAGTTTAATGAGATTAAGTTTAGTCATGAGCTTTACCAAGTTAAATGATTCTGGACCCGGCTCATTTGTCCTTGAACCATTATGTTGTTGGATATTAAGAATGGACATGTGTGATTACTAAGTTACAAACACAGAAGCTGATCCGCATGCATATTCTCTTGGTTTATTAAGTGTATGCTGATTAACAGTATCCAATAGACGTTGTGTACAGCGGTTGCATGAACTCAACATCTCTCAAAAAGTAAGATGACTCTGTAGAAACCAGTATCAACTGAATATACAATACTACCTGAACCTACCACAATCTTGTGTAAAGAATCGAACAAAGGAACCATGAATGATAAACATATCTGAAGAGGCGACACTTATGGAGTATAAGGAGTTTGAGTATAATGGACCATTAACCACTTTTTCAAATAGGAATGTCGTCCGACAGTGATAGTGATTGTCCAATTCTGGAGAGCCTGACATCTCTCGAAAGAATCTCTGTATTTTTAATCCTGAACTGTCTTTTTCTAATATAGTGGGAAGTCTTTCCGTTGCCGCCTACTGATCCAACAAAAACGCTGAATTTCGACCGAATATAGACTTGCTTTTCACTGGGGTTTAGGGAGCAGCGCATTTTACTATTCTTACATGCAACAGTAAATGCGTCCTGAGCTAAGTAAAGGATACGGATCTTGGGAAACAATGTACAATCATAAACAAATGCCTAACTCTGTCTCAATCACAACAGAAAGGTATATAGAATGTAACTGTAGATTTGAAATAAATTATGAAGACCACTAACATAAAATATAATTTATGAGACAATAGTTAAAAAGGAATGAAAGTTAGACAAATTAATAGGTAGGAATATGAAATTAATAGGTAGGAATATGAATGTAAAGTGAAAGACGAATGAAATAAAAAGAAAAAATGAATAAATAAAATAATTATAAAAGAAGTTCAATAACAAAAGATATAATGGAGTGATTTGGAAGGGAAGAAAATGAAGGAATTCAAGAATTATAATAGAAGATTATGAAATAATCTGAAAGACAATTGAGGGAGAATGGTCGAGGGTCAAATTGAAAAAATAAAGGATTAAGAATGGAAGTTTAAAAAGAAAAAAAAAAGCGGTAGAATTAAAGGAAAACATAAAATTACAATAAAGGAGGTTTATAAAATTGAAAAACAAGAAAATAAAGAATGGAAGTATAAATTTAAAAAATAAAAAAATAAAAAAAAATTGTTTGAATAAGTAAGGAAGTTTTTTAGAATATAATAAAAAAATTAAAAAAAAACAAAGAAGAAATAATTGAAAAAATAAAGGAATAAGAATGGAAATTCAAAAAGAAAATAAAAGCGATAGAATTAAAGAAATACATAAAGTGACAATAAAGGAGGTTGCTTGAATTAAAAAATAGAAAATAAAGAATGAAAGTACAAATAAAAATAAAAAATCAAGGAATAAGTAAGGAAGTTTTTGAAAATAAAAAATTAATAACATTTTTAAAAATGGAAGAAGTAATTGAAAAAATAAAGTAAGAAGAATGGAAGTTTAGAATGAAAAATAAAAGCATTATGATTAGAAATAAAACGTAAAGGGAACAACAAAATTAAAAATCAATGGATAAGTAAGGATGTAGAAATAAAATAATTGAGGAATAAGAAAGATATCCTTGAAATCTCAAAAGGAAGGGAATGGAAGAAACTATAATTGAATAAATAAAGAAATAAGAAGGGAAGTTTTTAATAAATTAAAACTAGTATGAGAATGGATAAAACTAATATATTAATAAATAAAGGAATTAGAATGGAATTAGAATTGATGTGGGTGAGAGTATCCATTAAACATCAAATCCTAGAAATGACCATGCCATTCATTACTTATACAAAGGAATTGACTAGAGCTTTACGTTTAACCAAAAAATATTGGGGACTGGTATTCAAAATGGTGTGTCTTTATGAAGGAAACATATTGGGAGAGGGGATAGGCATGTTTTTCACTTTGAATAAATTTAATGAAATAAATTTAAAGTGTATGAATTTTGAAGCATGTGCATGATTAAACTTACCAAACATTGCAAGTATTAAATTTTAAATTTCAGTGGATACAATGCAATATTCCAAGTCAACACTGATACACTATAGTTCTAAGTTAAAGTCACTTGTAACCACAAGCCATGTTAGTAGCTCATAGGGAAATAATGAAATTTTAGAGTTATGTGGATGAAAATTGGGAGTAATATGAATACGATTCGGTTTGCAAGACCAGTGACCACATCAATAATTACACATAATATTGAAAGCAATATTTATACTATGTTCATAACACTAACCAATTCTATGCTAGCTAGTTCTCCAAAACTAGGATCCTCTACGGTTACTGCTGCATACAGACCCTGTAGTGTTCAGCTTGAAAAGATGGATATGAGTATTTAGGATTGCAAAGCTTGAAGGGACACATGGTATACTTTATTAACGGCTAAATCTAGCGGGAGAAGCAGGAGCGGGAAGGTATGAGAGTGGAGGAAACTGTTTCTTTTTAGAGTTAAAGGTCCGAGCGGGACGGAATCAAGGGCGACCAAGTTCCCTCCAAAATGTGTCCGTTTGGAAACAAAACAGGAAGATAGAGGAACGTCAAGTCTATACCTTCACAATTGCAGACCCCTTCTGTTCCCTGGGGGCATTATTGCCTCAGAACTAGAACCTAGTCCAGTCCTAGGTACGCTTCTCTCTTAAATTTTTTGATTTCAGCTGCTACTTTACTTGTACCCGTTCCTCTTCAATGTACTCTGTTTATCGCTAGACTCAACTGACTGCTACCTTGGTTTTCCAGGAACCGGTTTTTGGATTGAGAATTCTTCTTCCATGAACAGTGCACTATAGGTGATATACTCTTCAACTTCAAGTGTACAGTGATGATTAGAGCGCAAGTCAATAGAGGTAAAGTCTCTCTAGAGTATAGTTCAGTAGATTTGAAATCAGTGTTTAATGTATTCTGATTCAAAATTAGTAAAGTACTATCTAGTTTTAGTGCTTACTTGCGGCGCCTGACTGGTTTCTTGAATGCTTTTCTCTGCTGTTTATTTCTAATGCTCCTTCTTAGCAACCTGGATGGCTTTTCTAGTGTAGTATTCTTCGGCTTCTCCCCTTGTGACTGTAGTGATGTCTGGTTCCCCTTGTCCCGGCACTTGCTACTCCCACAGGCGCATCTAAAGCCCGGTATATCTCCATCATCGGACTTGAAATCCTCGCCATAGTCCTACCACACCCGGATCAGTGAGTTAGTCATACACTCTTTATTCCTTTAGTTTTAGAAATTGTAGATTAATGAATTCAAACTTGGTCCAGAGAGTCAGCGTCTCAAGTTCGATTCAGGGTACTTACCCATGTCAACTCTTCTCCTGGGTAGATGTCACGATTGGCAAAGAATGCCACATGGTAGATACGCTCATCTCCGGAGTGCACTTGCGCAGGCATATCGACGACGTTAGCTCCCTCGCACCTGAAACAGCGGCAACAGAAAATATCCTAGTAAGAACCAGTACTAGACCTTAGGCACTCTACTTTACTTTACATAAAACAGTTAGAGCTAGGACAGTCCATGCCTGTGATTTAGAAATCTTGCAACATTTCCATAGTGGGTGGCATCGATACAGAGGGAGTTGTTGTCATTGGCCATTACTTCAGACCGCCAAGAAGCATCCAGTTGGAGAGTGTAGGTTTGGCGAAAACCAAGTATCTTGTGCACCAGGTGGTTTCGCTCAATGAGTTCATCGTTAGTCACAATCTCCCCGGCGAGTTCAAATAGAAACTTACCCGCCTTGATATGCTCCACTGTCCGGACACCCCAGCCGCGAGAAGGAGTCCTAAAAATCTGTCCAATTAAAATTACATGTTAGAAAATGTGAATATTAAAAATCCCTATTTGGTAATTAAAATGACATTTGTCTAATTCTGGACAAGCCTTACCTGTACCTTCACCGTCATGCCATGCTGAATAATGCGGTTCCCACACTTTAAGTGGCAAGCACACGTGGAGTTACATTCTGTGATAAAGGTTCGGGGTTGGTGACCATGACAAACGCCATCGTCCCCGCTACTACTATCTTCAGTAGGCAGGCTCGCACAATAACAACCGGTTCCTTTATTACAAAATTCCAAAGGAATTTTGTCATCCAACTTTTTAATGACGTCAGCCCGAAGTAGACCACCAGTGTCGTACGCGAATTCCCCGGCTTGTAGGGCGCACGCGCAACCAAATTTTCCAGAAATAAGGCAATTTGTACCGCATCCTGAACAACCTGCTCTCGGTCTGAAGGACCCTCTAACACTCTTCCACAAGTCGCCACCATTAGGCTCTTCAACAAGCACCATGCTCTCTTTAGTGTACCAGAAATTAGGTGAATTAATGTGATATCCAGTAGGACAGACCACTTGCACAGGATTCCGCTCCAAACCATAGGAAATATCTTGAACCAATATATTATCCTGTTTTGACAAGGCAGGTGAGATCAGCAATCCAAATGGAAAACTTGTGTGCGAGCTCAGACGTTTTTGCAATTGATGGAATACATACGAAAATGTATTCTACGATAAGTAACAGTAGACCCAAAAGAGCCCACGTATGTATGTCTCACATGAGAAAACAGAGTTTACAATGTTTTTCTGCACCCACTCTAATCTGCCTACACAATCTAACACAACCCTGCAGATTCGCACTACATCAGTTAGTTAGAGGACTCCAAAACAACCTTCACCGCTTTTAGCTTCTTTCCAGTAGGGCTCCCTCCTGGACCTGCAACTTCGGGGACGCTACGTAGAGTGGGGGTCTCATTTTTCTTTCTCTTGCCTGATTTTTTTTCCCCAACCCTCTCTATCACATTGTCCTTCTTTTGTTTCCTGGTCTTGGATTTCCCTTGGGATGCCTGCTCCACGCCTTCCACTAAGTGTTGGTCATCTCCGGCATCTAGCGATCTTCTGCTAGCCCGAGTCCTCACAGCTGGCCCTTGATCCGTGGCATCTACTCTTCCCATTTTTTGTCCTTCCAACTCGTCTTGGAGTCTTTTCCCCTCCTCGGACTTCCTCTTCCCTCGATGCTGTTTCACCTCACGACGGTGCTCGACCATGGTGGCCCCTTCATCTCCCTCTGCCATCTTCTTCGTTGTCAATCCTTCAAGCCCTCCCTGTGTATCCTGACTCTCGGAAGTCAACGGCTTCCCCTGTAGAGGGCAGTCCTTCTCCTTGTCGGCGGTCAGCTCCGTGGCCATGTTGGACTGGACTAGCGCCGTCCAAGGCCTACCCCAAATCTCCATGCTCTCTTGATCGGGCTCCACCTCCTGCCCCTCATCAAATCCCTCCTCTATGCCTGGAAGCTTCACTACCTCAACAACCCCCCCTGCCTTCCCCTTAGTTTCCCCCTCTCCTTCGACTTCACTGTCCAATTCCATATCACTCTCCCTCTTTTCCCCACCCGGCTCTCTAACCCCCTCACATCCCGCCCCTCGTTCTTCATCTAGGTCAATTGTGGACACATTCACACGTGGGATATCCACGCCCGCTAGGTCGTGAGCTCTCAATTGCTGAACCGGAGGATTCACTAAACCCCCTTCCCTAAACCTCTTCTCCACCTCTAACTTTCTACTGTTCTCCCCCTGAAGTTCTTCTTGTACTATGTCCTCTAACTCACATCTCTGGCCACTGTTTCCATCGTCTTCTTCATCCTGACTCTCCTCGCTGTCGCTGTCGCTGCCACTGCCACTATCAGTAGTCCCTGAGCTCGATTTAAAATCTGGGACATTACCTGCAAAATTCCACCATCACAATTAGTCACATGAATACACTATGGAACGGTTATGCACTGTCCGACCTTCTGAACCGTATGTTATATTTCGACTACAGTAAGGATTATTAAGCTACCAGAAGTTAGGCACAGGATTGAAATGGCATACCTCCAGATTCAGAGTCTTCCTCATTCTGAGTCGTCGTTCAACTCCGGCTCCATCGCCTTTGACTTCCTGCTCGAATCCTCGACAAGACATTCATAAACTCTCTGTGGAGGTAGTTGCGCCTTTGTCTCGCGTTTTTTTCCATCAACTCTCCCTTGCTTCCCCCCAGACTGTTTTGGTGCCATAGTTTTATTTTGTGGACTGTCTACTACCGTCTTCCTGTTTTCCTCCTCTCTGATCTGGAACAGACTGCTAGTTAAAGTTTCTCCCACAGCCGAGTCCCCTAACCGCGTTGAACAAACCGCTTGGCTCTGTTCTCCAAAACTTGCAACTCCGTGAGAAAGGGTAGACATGGGCTTCAATGACGAGTCTGCAAACACAACGTACAAAATGATTTAAAAGAGAATATAAAAGTACATCAGTATACTATAAGTACTTCTAAGAGTGCGGGAGATAGTAATAGTACATTATTATCTAGCAAACCTCGACTATTGCCAACTACGAACTGCTACATTATACTTTTTTGAGTAGCGTATAGTACTACTATGTGACCTAAGTACTATTAGTACTGAAACACGTAAGTACTTAGAGTACCGATCGACCTAGGTGTATTATACTTTTAGTACTAACAGAATACATTTACAAAAAAGTACTACGTAGGATCTAGCTAAAATTTCTAAATGAATAAACAATGTACTTCATATACACCATGTAAATCAAAACATACATATTACAGTAGTATTCAATGTACACCAACAATCTGAAAAAACCAAGAAGTATGTGGAAGTACACATAATTCCGAACAGAATACAAAAAGTACACAAAGCATAGAAACAGAAAACGACTTCGATTACAAAAAGTACAAACGGTAGAGGGGAATGTATTCTTCCTTGATACTCTGCAAGACAAGTAGTGCTGATCAGAAACTCTAGATTCGACAATTAAGTACCAAGTTCACTAAGGGGTACAGCTAGTTAATTCCACTAATACAAAATGGAATGATAGTACAGTGACCTGAACGTCTCGAAGTAGATGAAGTCCTACCAGAAGTATCACGAAACAACAAGCCACGATGAAAACAAATATTCAGCACTGCTATGTACTCACCTGTGTTCGGACATCGAAGACGTGCTCGTTCAGCTCGCTCTGAAAGTAAACGTGCCACCTCCTCGTCACATATCGTCATCTGGGCAGCTACATCTTCAACAACAACACTCCCTGGACCTCCCCACCCAAAGCTACGATGCCAATCTGGATCTACAAGCTTATCACTACAATTCGATGCAGCACATTTGTAACCACTCTCATAGGTCACCTTAGCGCAGAAAGGGTGGTACATGTGCTTACAAGATGCAATGACAATGTCACTTTTAGGAAAGTTAAAACCGCAAAGGGCACATTTAGTGATTTTTAGGAACCTCTTTTCGGGAGAATCATCCTCTCCAAACGCACTGTCAGGGTACACGAGTGGAACTGGATTGAGGGAAGCCGTGTTTCTTCCATACTTGATGCGTTCTATCTCGACCTTCACCCCTTCGCACATCCGAATCTTCTGCTCCCTTAGCCTCCGACATTCTGCTGCTCCTAGGTCTTTCACTAGCGCCTCGGTTTCCTTAGTTGCTAGAGTACGCTTTTGATCCTCCAGGAGCTCTGCCAAAACATTCCGCTTCCCTTCGTTTCCACAATGCTCCACGTCACTGCTTTGTAGTGAAGCCAGATTAGCTTCATAGGATTCCACCATTAGAAGGGCAAGTCTCTTATCCTGCGCAGCTGAGTCCTTGGCTTTCACCGCCAACTCCTCGTCCATCTTCAGACCTTCTATCTCCATCAAAAGTATCGTGTGCATCGTCTGGAAATACTCCAGTTTGGACATCGAAGCTATTCCGCGATCTTCGACCTTCACCGAATTTACCGCCAATTCACCCTTCAGTCCCACCTTCCAATTCGTCTGCGCACTGTTCGGTGGCGGGACACCTCTCCTCTACAAGTACAGTAACATTTCATTGTACCACATTGTTAAAACCAAACAAAGCTTTCAGATAATAAATCACATCTACAGATGAAATGAATGCAATAACACTACACCTAACACTCTATCTCTCTAACATTCTATCTAACTAACTCTGACACACCAACTGATATTATTAAGTAATACCACATTGTTAACACTAAACAGAGCATACAAATGATATGTTACGTCTAGACTTAATCTAAAAGCAAACGTACTACACCTATACATCAAAAAAGTATATCATCACATTACAATGCAGTGCCTTACGACTGAATTTACAATGCTAAGTCTGAAAGTACTGATCGGTTTTGCAATGCTAAGTATACAAACAAAGAAATTGGAGAAATAGTAATCAATAACAGAAACAACTCGAAACAGTAATACAGACAACCCTAATCATAAAGACAAACAATTCTAATCAAACAAACAAACAGATTACCAGAACGTAGGAGGTATACGTACCTTTGTTGGCGTTGCAGCATCGGCTCCAACACAGGGCTCGAACTTAACCGCAACATCGACTTTCAAACTCCTCCAACTGCGCTTCGTCACCCTGGCCCCTGTGTTGATCGCAAACTGAAGCTTCGACAGATCCTGCTCATACTTTCTTTGTTGGTGATGGTTAGTCTCTTGACCATACAGAGCCCAATCCACCGCATTCTTCTGGTACTCCAAAACGATGCCGACCGCGAACTGCTTCGTGACACACCTAGGGATCTCATCGGCTCCGTGCTGGTACACAATTGGGTGCATGTATCTGATGCGGTTGACAATTTCCCGCACCTTGCAATCGCTCCAAGAGTACCCTCCACGACCCTTAACCCCCTCGGGTCTAAACCCTAACTCTTGCATCTGTTTGTCTGAGATATCCTTATCTTTGCGACATCTATGCGGGTTGATAGAGTTAGGGCTACACTCCAAATCGTATCTATCGCGGAAGTCCTCCCAGGTTAACAAATCCGGAGGGGATTTCAAGCTTGCTATCAACTCCTCCAAATCATCGACTTCCAGGAAACGCTCCTCCTCCTTCACCGAAACCCCTACCACCTCACTTCCCCCCGACTTAGTCTTCCCGATTTTCACTCCCATTCCATCAACTCCCGACTTCACCTTTCCATCCCGAGAACTTGATTTCAGACCTTCGCCCCCCCCGGACTTGGACCTCCTAGACATTGCTAACACACGACACGAATAAGACCGCAACCAAAACCTACTAGTCCAAGCTAAAACTTGAAAACAAAAATCCACCCTAAACCCTAGACCAGCAGCGAAACCATATCGTTAATAGTCGCAATAAACGGAAACCTCGGAGGCACATAATGATCTAACCCTTAAACCTGAAACCCTCAATCCCCATCTGAACTAGCGCAAGCCTTACAATGCTCCTCTCCAACACTCAAAGACCCTAACAGACCGCAAAAATGCCAAAAACTACGACAACAAAGTGAACCTTAAACTCATCTTAGCGTATCTCAAACTCAAACCCTCTAACTCTCTATCTGTCTGTCTCAGTCTAAAACTCTAACCCTCTATCTCAACAAACCCAAGACAAATAACACATACACTCCTCTCCGAACTCCAAAGTACTAAGTAAGATCCTAAACCACATTACACCAACAAGAGAGACAGCAACGCCGAGACCAGCAAACACCGAACAGTGAACACCAACGAGACCAGAGTGACGTTCGATGTGCGAGACGAAGACTACCGGCTATAGAAGGTAGCACCCAATCCAGGTACCTACAACCACCGGTCAGATGCTGTCTCATTGGTCGATCTGAGCTTGGGTGCCGGTGGCACGCGGCGATGATATGGACGGCTCAGATTACTCCAAAAGAGTACATCGATTACATCTGAGTATAAATGTACCCGGAAAGTACTTCGGTAATTTGCCCAAAGTGTACCCGGTGTAGCTTGCCAACACCCTTGAAGATTTTGAAACGATATAAGAACCATTTTGTTGAAAATATTACTTCCAAAGCGTTCTTCTACATCATCTATTTGGCAGCTCTTGTATGTTGATTGATCTTACATTCAATTTGATAGTTGCCATGACATTTTCCTTGTAGATTCTAAATTAATCATCAAATTGGAGAGTGAAGAAAAAAATTGGAGAAAAAGGCATGTCAATGAACAAGCTTCAAACAATCTTCACAAGTTTTCAAAGACTATTACAAGTTCAAGCAACTACAACTCTAAAAATGAAGCCTCCCAATGGAGTGTGAAGGTTTGTATACCAAATCGTATTTGTATGAATAGATGTCATTTGGCATACATGTACCAAGGTGCTATGAAATACACATGCCATCATTTGAACTTTTGGCGCACATCTATATCAGCATTCGGCAAACATGTTCTAGAGGGAGTACATATGCTTTAAAAATTCAATATGGTCAAAACAAATAATATTTGGCAAGAGACGGCTTTGATAAAAATAAATTTATAGTAAAAAAAACATATATATGGTCAGTATTACATACATATAATTAAGATAGTTTCATCTTGAGGTAGGTAAAAATAAATCTATATTATATGGCCCATTGTCATTGGGGGAAAGTTCGTACGTGAGCGGAGAGCGTAGAGCGGAGAGCGGTGAGCGCAGAATGGAGAGCACAGAATTGACAATTAGGAAAATTTTCAAAAGCAAAGTAGACCCTATAACCGTGGAAAATTACTAAATTAAGGCTTAATTTTGACACTTTTTTTAGAAAAAGAGTATATTACCGTGGAAATCAGGATTATCTCTGGTAAGAATTTATTACGTTTGTTCTCAAAGATACAAATTAGGGCTGATGTCATGATGACATCATGCATACATTCCTTTAGATTTATCATGGGTTTAGGCAAGATACAATGATCAGGCGTTGAGTTTTAGATCAAACAAATAATTCTTTCATAGGATTATGTAAATGCACAAGGAAAAAAACAACTTTCACAGAACATGAAGGAGGCAAGGTATACACGAGTATAAACTGGAAATGAGAATCATGAATATTTTAGTGCTTTGCAATAGAGTAGACGATGCAGTATGTAATGAACTCCACTGAAATCAAATCAAATTAAATGGAAACAATGATAGAGCGAGGCCTCTTTCAAACTTCGAAGATGCTACAGTCGCTACTTCCACTCTCAGAACCCGATGACTCAGACTCTCCTTCTACAGCCTCTTCATCGACAAATAGAAGGGCCCTGGGATCAAAATTAGTGGGCCGACTAGGAACATATCTAAGTGCACCACATTGAAGCGCTTGTGCTAAGCCCTCTGCATAGTCCGGAAGAATAAAAGGCTGAACCGGGCTGGAATTAAGACGCCACGATGGAGTGAACACGGCTCTATGCCCACTTGGCGGTGTTGTCACAACTACTCTGCAATAGAAAGCCAGAAGTGGTTAGAACGAATAGGTAAATTTGCGTACAGAAATAATACTAGATGTATTGCACGAAACCTACAAAGCATAGACTAAGACTTACAATACTTAGTGGGTCTTTGTTTCTTTGCTGGTGCTTCCTCTGCTGCTGCCGGTCTAGGATGTTTAGGGGGGCCCATGGGAGATTTTGCTGCCATATACGGTTTGAGAAGGGCGTTGAATATGGCTTCGTCATCCTCAAAAGCTATAATATGACGACCAATAGCCTGGCAAGCCTTGACAGAGGCCCCTGCAACTCAAAGCAAGGTGAAGACGTGAGAAACTGAGGAAGGAATCAGAGAAATAATTCTGTAGAGACATGTAAGAACGGTTACCTGTTCCTGCCTTCCAGTCCAGGACTATGTCGCCGGGCTTCGAGAGCTCTCCAATTATGCTCTGCATCATCCCAGGGGATTTTTCCCTTGGCCCTCTCCATGGAACATCCCCATTCATTTGCTGAGAATCAACGTCGATAAAGTTGAAAATCGCATCACTCTCGGTAATGTTGAGGTCGCCATGTATGACATCGGATTTCTTCGTTTGAAAGGAGAACTTAGATGGCGGCTCGCCACCACGAACGAAGACCCGGATCCAGAACCGATTAGTCTGCAATCAACCAAATTATGTCAGAATGAATAAACGGAAGGGATAGTACTAAGTAAACTGAAGGAAAGGAAAGGATGAAATTACCAGGTTTCCGGGGTTCGTAGGAGAAGTCAGGCCGAGCTCATTGAAGCCCCACCAGTCTTTGTAAAGGACGAACTTAGTGGCGCTAGCTTCTTCAAGAATCTCCGTAGCCAACGCTTGATCATTGTTGTAGATGATGCACAGAGCGCCATCATTTTGCAAGTAAAGACTTGCGAAATAGAAAATGTCGTACACATAATCCTTTTCACGGGAGTTCCAAGGAGGAATCACGGTAGGAGGATCGGAAACGAGAGGGACAGGAAGATTCTCTGGGATGTCAACGATGATCAAGTCGACTCCCAGATGATTCTCATCCTGGCACCGCTCAGGAACTTCGTTCTGGCGGCCACGTCCAAACTGGAGAAACAACGCTATAGGGTTAGACTATATGAACTTAATTGAATGTGTATGTAATATCGAATTATGTAAGAAGAGAATCATACCTTGCGCACGAACTCTAGAGTTTTCACCCAATCCGGATGGCCACCCTTATCTTTGAGCTCCATGTTACGAACCAGTAACGGGGTCACGGATGACTTGATGACAGAAACACCAGTGGAATGGAGAGTTCCAACGGAGGAGGTGCTTGCCGGGAGAAGTCTGGCCTTCCTTTGTTCCAGAAGACCTCTGGTGATAGCGGATGCACTGATCGATGAAGGGGCAGGAGTAGGGGACGGATTGGGAACGACAATCACAGGAGATGGAACGGCAGCGCCCTTCTCCGGTGCGGAGGACTCTGCACCAGTCTCCTGAGAGCCCTGGGACGTAGCACCCAGCTTTCGCAGTCGCCGCCCCCGCCCTTTCTTCGGTGGAGGTGCAGATGATTGATCCTGGAGGCCTTCGGCCTCATCAGAACCGTCTCCAGAATCGTCGATGGCTATTGATCCCGCGTCAAGCTCAGCTTTGAGCTCCGCTTCAGACTCAACAACGAAACCTCGAATGCAATCGAGGTACCAACAACCAGCGGCTAGGTGCGGAGAGCTGAACCTCTTCAGCTGCAGAGGAGTATAGATACACTGATCAGAGCCTCTCTGAATCCACGAGGCAAAGTATGAAGGGAACTTCTCAGGGTCAATTGCACCTTTTGGAAGCAGCTCTCTCTTGAAGTACCTAATGAAAATCATGTGCCATATTAATCAGAATCATAGTATTGACAGTAAATAAAAGCGAAAAAGAAGAAAAGATAAAAATTCGAAGTGAACAAAAGTCATACCGGTATGTCACACGCTTAACAACATCTGCTGCTCCCGGATAAGTGGAAAAATCAGACTTCTTATCAAAAGGCTTTTCTGTGCGGGTACTTATAAATGCGGGGAAAGCCTTTTCCCAAAGGAGAATACGCCAACTCTCCACATAAGCGTCTGGCCGCAACAGTCCCGGGAAGGACTTCCACTTGATGACAAGGTTCGCGGTCTTGCAGATGTCATCAAACTCCCGGGTAACAGCATCCTCTATCTGCGATTGAAAGGTAAAGTCATGGAGGTAAATATTGACATGGGACAAAGAAGAAGTAGTATCTGTAATTATTTCGAAGTTTGAAGGTACTATACCATAGCCCAGAATGTTGCCTTGTTCAACCAAGGGTCGAAGTCGGCCTCCTTAAAGTCCTGGGGCAAAAATCTGTAAGATTGTCGTGCACTTGCTGAAGAGTTCCACCACCTCAGCCAACGCGCCTTGAACTTTGCATCAACAGCTGCAGGAACAATCTTCTGAAGCTTCTCCACTGTCATCTCCGGCTTGGAGAATTCACTGTAATGCCGATTGATCTGGGAAGTGAACATTACATGAACGGGAAGGTTAGTGTTTAGATTACTTATTCAAAAGTAAAGTAGAGATGTGAAGAAACTAACCTCCGCGAGGAAGTCATCACCGTTTTTGGGATTGGCAATGGCGAGGTACTTGGTGAAGTCCTTCTTCTTAATGTAGTTGATCATGTCGGACGAAGCAGCAGACATAGCATCCCAAACCCCTGCGGGAGTTTGCTCTGTAATGGGTGTCTTCTCCTTGTAGATCCTGGCTGCTTCGTCTGAAGCAGCCACGATTTCTCTCTGGAAAAAAATCATTATCAACTTCTGAGTGTACAGAGCACGGCAATTGATGACATTTAGAATCGTAAGGGGGGGTGGGAAAGAAGTGCTTACACGATAAAGAAATGCGATGAAGATTTTGGTTGGCAAAGTAAACCATCCTGGAATCGATGGTTTGTGATTCAAACATAATTGATACTCTGCTGGTGAGAGCAGATCCTTGAATTCCTCCAATTTCATCACACCAAAAGAGCGAATACAAAAGAGTTTTGCAGGAAGATTACTCTTCACATGATCATTTTCTGTAGACCTGCTCGAAGATATGGTAGTTAGTTAAAGCCCTGAAGTACAACCAGCTTTCAAGAAGTGGGGACAAGAAGTAGGGAAAAAATTCTTACCAGTTGATGTCGTGCATGACATGAAGAAGGTTTCCCACATGACCGCGGGGGTCAAGAACAATGCAATGCACGGAGATGTGCCAAGCTGGATCATCATAGTGATGGTTGTTGATATGTCTGTACCATGCGGCAAGGCGATGGTTACCTTCCCAGACATAGAACATCTTCCCGGAGAACTCCTTCCAGTCCGGATCGGCCAAGAGCTCATCCTCAAAAGCATCGTTGACTTTTTGCCAACAAGGGCTCCAGTCAGCCTTGATCTCAGGCGTGACTTCCGCTGTCATCTCCTTGTGGTTGTACATGGAAATGTACATGACCCGGTCACCATCTCTATATCCATTGACAAACTCTCGCTCCAAATGTTGAACTCCCATTTCGCCTACCGGTCGCACTTTTGCCATTGACTGCATCCTGCAGAGGGGTACGAGCATACGGGACTTCGTCTTTGGGAGTATTCGGAGGTCGTTGATGACGGTTGTAGAGTCCAATTTGAATTGTTTTCTGTGTTCCAATTCACTGTCCACTGCATTCGTCAATTCAGTCGGACAAGGTGGCGCTGGCAACTGATCCTGTGTTTGTGTTTGAGTTACCTGTCAAACATCATACGTATTTAGAGTTGATTCAAAGATAATGAACGTAAGCAAATCAAAAACAATAATGTAGAATATAAGAATTACTTCGCAGACTGGTACATCTCAGACTGGAGCAGAAATAAGTAGAGCTTAGGCCACTATGTGCGTCGTGCACGACTATAATACTCCCTAGCCTGTCTACAGTTCCAGTGACGGCGCCTCTTCCAAAATCGCCTAGTCTGCTGGACAGGGCATGGCAGTATCGCCGAGAGGGCGAAGACAACATGGGCTGGCCTCCTCACTCTAATAGGCGAGGATGGAGAAGGTGGAGACATAGGCGGGGTCCCAAGTCTTGGAGAGCTAGGCATGTAGCCCGGGGATGTAGGCTCGTAGACAGGAGACGTAGGCATGTACTGAGGAGAGTGGACCTCGAGAGGTCCACTACCTAAACCTACAGGGCAACCCAAATCACATCTACATAAATAAGGCTGATCAAAAGAATCCGAGAGGTCGGAGACATTGATCACTGAGATCGGCGAACTGATGGACAAGGGTGCATCTGAGAATACCTAGAGAAAAAGAACAAAGACATTGTCAGATTCCCAACTAAGCTTTCAAAAGAAAATTAGAAAGGACTATGGAGGTTGAAAATACTATGCTATTCTTAATTGAGAAGACAAAATCCAACAACTAACCTCAGTTTCAGCTGGAGTTGGGCCATCAAAGTCACTTGCAGTGAATTGCTCTGTGACCTCCTACAATACAAAGGGAAAACAAATAATAAGAAATCAACAGAAAACACCAAACAACAAGAAGAAAGCAACAGTTGACATTTAAACATATTCATTCCCCAGATATAATTCTTCTTGTTTTTAAAATAAGCCCCCTTCACCCCGTCCTCCTCCCCCAACTCCTCCCCCACCGCAAGAAGGAGTGTCGGCTCCGAATGCCCCTTGGCGGGGGTGGCTTCCCCCAGGGCTGCGGCTCCAATGCGGCTCCCAAAGACTGCAGCTCCGACCTTCCTTGCCGCGGCCATGGCTTCCGCAAGGGTCCACTGTAATGCAACCCCCCCCATCCCCCAACTCCTCCCCCACCGCAAGGGGGAGTGTCGGCTCCGAATGCGCCTTGGCGGGGGTGGCTTCCCCCGGGGCTGCGGCTCCAATGCGGCTCCCAATGCCTGCAGCTCCGACCTTCCTTGCCGCGGCCATGGCTTCCGCAAGGGTCCACTGTAATGCAACCCCCCCATCCCCCAACTCCTCCCCCACCGCAAGGGGGAGTGTCGGCTCCGAATGCGCCTTGGCGGGGGTGGCTTCCCCCGGGGCTGCGGCTCCCAATGCCTGCAGCTCCGACCTTCCTTGCCGCGGCCATGGCTTCCGCAAGGGTCCACTTAATGCAACCCCCCCATCCCCCAACTCCTCCCCCACTGCAAGGGGGAGTGTCGGCTCCGAATGCGCCTTGGCGGGGGAGGCTTCCCCCGGGGCTGCGGCTCCAATGCGGCTCCCAAAGACAACAGCTCCGACCTTCCTTGCCGCGGCCATGGCTTCCGCAAGGGGCCACTGTAATTCAACCCCCCCATCCCCCAACTCCTCCCCCACCGCAAGGGGGAGTGTCGGCTCCGAATGAGCGTTGGCGGGGGTGGCTTCCCCCGGGGCTGCGGCTCCAATGCGGCTCCCAATGCCTGCAGCTCCGACCTTCCTTGCCGCGGCCATGGCTTCCGCAAGGGTCCACTGTAATTTAACCCCCCCATCCCCCAACTCCTCCCCCACCACAAGGGGGAGTGTCGGCTCCGAATGCGCCTTGGCGGGGGTGGCTTCCCCCGGGGCTGCGGCTCCAATGCGGCTCCCAATGCCTGCAGCTCCGACCTTCCTTGCCGCGGCCATGGCTTCCGCAAGGGTCCACTGTAATGCAACCCCCCCATCCCCCAACTCCTCCCCCACCGCAAGGGGGAGTGTCGGCTCCGAATGCGCCTTGGCGGGGGTGGCTTCCCCCGGGGCTGCGGCTCCCAATGCCTGCAGCTCCGACCTTCCTTGCCGCGGCCATGGCTTCCGCAAGGGGCCACTGTAATTTAACCCCCCCATCCCCCAACTCCTCCCCCACCGCAAGGGGGAGTGTCGGCTCCGAATGCGCCTTGGCGGGGGTGGCTTCCCCCGGGGCTGCGGCTCCAATGCGGCTCCCAATGCCTGCAGCTCCGACCTTCCTTGCCGCGGCCATGGCTTCCGCAAGGGTCCACTGTAATGCAACCCCCCCATCCCCCAACTCCTCCCCCACTGCAAGGGGGAGTGTCGGCTCCGAATGCGCCTTGGCGGGGGTGGCTTCCCCCGGGGCTGCGGCTCCAATGCGGCTCCCAAAGACTGCAGCTCCGACCTTCCTTGCCGCGGCCATGGCTTCCGCAAGGGGCCACTGTAATTTAACCCCCCCATCCCCCAACTCCTCCCCCACCGCAAGGGGGAGTGTCGGCTCCGAATGCGCCTTGGCGGGGGTGGGTTCCCCCGGGGCTGCGGCTCCAATGCGGCTCCCAATGCCTGCAGCTCCGACCTTCCTTGCCGCGGCCATGGCTTCCGCAAGGGTCCACTGTAATGCAACCCCCCCATCCCCCAACTCCTCCCCCACTGCAAGGGGGAGTGTCGGCTCCGAATGCGCCTTGGCGGGGGTGGCTTCCCCCGGGGCTGCGGCTCCAATGCGGCTCCCAATGCCTGCAGCTCCGACCTTCCTTGCCGCGGCCATGGCTTCCGCAAGGGTCCACTGTAATGCAACCCCCCCATCCCCCAACTCCTCCCCCACCGCAAGGGGGAGTGTCGGCTCCGAATGCGCCTTGGCGGGGGTGGCTTCCCCCGGGGCTGCGGCTCCAATGCGGCTCCCAATGCCTGCAGCTCCGATCTTCCTTGCCGCGGCCATGGCTTCCGCAAGGGTCCACTGTAATGCAACCCCCCCATCCCCCAACTCCTCCCCCACCGCAAGGGGGAGTGTCGGCTCCGAATCCGCCTTGGCGGGGGTGGCTTCCCCCGGGGCTGCGGCTCCAATGCGGCTCCCAAAGACTGCAGCTCCGACCTTCCTTGCCGCGGCCATGGCTTCCGCAAGGGTCCACTGTAATTTAACCCCCCCATCCCCCAACTCCTCCCCCACCGCAAGGGGGAGTGTCGGCTCCGAATGCGCCTTGGCGGGGGTGGGTTCCCCCGGGGCTGCGGCTCCAATGCGGCTCCCAAAGACAACAGCTCCGACCTTCCTTGCCGCGGCCATGGCTTCCGCAAGGGGCCACTGTAATTTAACCCCCCCGTCCCCCAACTCCTCCCCCACCGCAAGGGGGAGTGTCGGCTCCGAATGAGCCTTGGCGGGGGTGGCTTCCCCCGGGGCTGCGGCTCTAATGCGGCTCCCAATGCCTGCAGCTCCGACCTTCCTTGCCGCGGCCATGGCTTCCGCAAGGGTCCACTGTAATGCAACCCCCCCATCCCCCAACTCCTCTCCCTCCTCCCCCAGAATCTTTTCCGCCCCGACTTAGTCTAATTCTCTAGAGTTTTGAACCCTCTCTTACCGATCACCCTCAAACACAACCCCAACAAATCTCATCACCAAGAATTCAAGAAGACTCAACATCCGAACTGGAATCCTCACCTCCTCGGTAGCAGGGCCGCGGTCCGATCCGCCATACTCACTCGCCATCTCTTCCTCCACACGCTCCTGTCCTCGCTCCTCTTCACGCTCCGCCATCTCCTTAGGTGTCCCCTCCTCTACAGATGCCGCGGGTGAATGTTGCACTAGGGCTTGCGAAGAGCCCTTCCGACTCCCACCTCGACCCTTACCCCTCCCTCGACCCCTCACCTCGGCCCTCCGACCTCTTCCTCGGGCCGACCCCTCATCCATGTCCTCTTCTCCTGGGCCTACCGCAATGTCGAGCGAATCAACATCCTCCCCACTAGTTTCAGTAGGACTTCCAGGGTGCCCTCGCCCCGCTCGTGTAGCAGCAAGTAGATCCCCACCTTCGCCCGCCTCCATAATTTGGCGTCTCGCTCTCCTAGCGACTTCTCTCAACGTCTCATGATCTGACTCCTCGCCCGTACCCACTTCTGGCGTCTTCTCCTCTTCAACGTCTTGCTCAATCCTAAACAAGTCGCCAATCTGCGCAAATGTTTAGGACTAAGACGAAATTTACTACTCCACTTTTATTTTGAACAACCGTTCATATTCATGCAGCTTCACTATTCTAAACAGTAAAACAACGAACCCGCAGCAAAGACATTTGTTTAAACCAACTATAATTTACATTTAATATCTTTTTATTGATGGATTCAGAAACTTACCACATCTATATTACCATGGTCGCCCGACTGAGAATCCGTCCCTCCTGTCGAACACTCCTTGAATCCGAAAGAAGGTTGCGGTGTCTCCAAAGTCGGACTACAATTCAACCCTAGCTCTTCCGTCATCTCCAGATGTTTCTCTCCGCTACTTATTACTTCATGCTCCTCATGCTCAACTGCGGTATCCTCTAAAACCTCATCTTCCGCCTCTACTATGGACTCTAGAATGAGTTTACGGATGCTACAAAATTTAATTGCCACAGGCAGCCCAGCTCCTCGAACCTTCAGAGGTGCACTCAAGAGGTTGCCTTTCGACTTTGACTTCCTACGTAATTCTCTCCTCTTCCTCGATCTCCTGTTAGTAAAATCTGTACCACCTGGTTTTCTTCTACGCCTAGGAGTGACATAAGTGGAGGGAGCTGACCCTCCACTCTCCTTCATATGTCTAACTAACGAGAGAAGTCTCCTCACAATATAGCTCTCCTCCTAACTTTCCTCTAACTTATGTATCCCAAACCTGCAACCCCCCTGACTCAGCCCTAAATACTTCCCATATTCTAAACCTACTTGAATTAATGAAAACTATAAATAAATTGCAACTTGAATTAAAGCTGATGAGATCAATCTATATTTGAAGAGAATAAACCAAGCCCACATAATACTAAAAGATTTGAATTAAGCACAGGAATACTTGTATTAAATATGGATGCAAGTGACGGCTCACTCTAATCTCACTCACAGTCTGTCTGTCCAGCAATTTATTATGAATATTGAGGAACTCTAACACTGACTAAAATATAGAATTTGAATAAATCATATGCTTGCATTAGTCCTATAAATATATAACTAATGCATGAATTTGATTAATTCAAATTATATATATTTATTGTTTTAAATGCAGAAAGAGTAGACGGCTCTTTTTAATCCAATCACACCCCATAAAATATAGAATCTGCTCCACCATTCAAATACGCGAAGCAATATTCTAAAAATCTTCCTACATATTTAGGGGCCTGCAAAAAGCAACATCATAATTAGTTAGCGCCGTCTCTCTTTAATCATACATTTGTTACGTAGCAGAATGAATCATTACCTAGTCGTCCACATGGACATTCCAATTTGAATAAAATGATCAACAGCGATGCATCATTCCTCTCACTTCGCTCTCGCGATACTGCTTTGCTAGTATACTCCCTCTTTTCCTATCTTCCTCTTGTATCACTGAGTTGCCTGCGAACATGGGGATGGTCTGTCTGTACGCCCAAGGCATGGGCATCCCTCTTAGGTTTCGCGTAGATGACGATGGTCTAGCTACGGTGTCCTCTCTTCGCCTCAGTCTCAGATTCCATTTTCGTGAGGATTCCATCAGTATAGAAGAGGAGATCTTTGATGACGTTAGTGCCGAGGTTACCCACACCCTCGGGCAACCTTCAGTGAGAGATGAGAACAACATGTTGCAGTGGAGACTCCTCCCTGGATCCTATAGAGTCTATGGTCTTACTGATTCTCTTATGGCTGCATCCACTGAGATCCTCACCCCCCATCGCTCTTCTACTTGCACAAATCAGACTCCCTTACCTTGTGATGTCAAAGTCAAAGTCGAGCCTGGTACCGAGACTTCAGATGTAGAGAAACCTCCTCCGACCGTCATATCTCTCTCTTCTGATGACGAAGTCAGTCCCGTCAAGTTGGTGCCCAAGGTCCACGCTGATGCTCCTCCTTCCAATGTCTCACCTCCATTGTCCCAGGTCACAGTTAGCATTGTTCCGCTCCTTAAAGAGATTGCTAAGACGCGTGGGTCCAAAAACATTTTGAAGAAGATAGACTATTCCACTATTAGACACGAGAGAGTAGAGTACTTACCTGCGAAGTTTGATGGTCCGGTTCTTTTTGAGTTGCCCCCAGCTGCTGCAGGATCCTCTAAGCTCGCCGCCAAGTCTATGCAGGGAATGGATAAACGATACGACGGACACTTGTGGACCAAGACCATCACAACAAACATCAAAAACGACTTCGGACTCTCTTTTCGAAGTTCCACTTGCGTCGGATGGCTGCGTTGCAGCAACCCGGAGTGTGACTTTCTGAAGCGTCTTCCCAAGATCTTCGACGTTAACGAGACTGAGTTCGAAGGCTGTACCCTGCAAGCTTTTGTCATGGATCAGCCTCCTCCATCTGACTCGACGCTAGTGTGCAAGGTATGTAAAGAACCTCCATCATGTGTAGCTACATGCGAGGCTAAGATTTATTACGTTGTGGGCAAACCGAATCAGACTAGAGCTTGTATTCACATAGGAACACATGATCATCCAGTGAAAGTTGGAGACTACAGAGACTCTAAAGCAGAGATTAGTAGCTTAATAGAAGAGCAGGTAGAGATGAACAACAAAGCATTAAAGAGCGCCGTTGTCCTGGAGGCGAGCAAACTCCTCATCGGAAGCTACCTTCTACAGCCCGAGGATGCACCACCGAGGAAGCTGACGATGGAGGAGCTGGTTCCTGTTCTGGATCGATGCAAAGATATGGCGTCGCCCAACATCCGCAACAAAGTCGCCACCTTCAAAAAATTCAAAAGGTACGGAATCCTAGACGGTATCACCAAGCTCCGTGGTAATAGTCTCTGGGCGTATGTCCAAGAGAATAGGTTTCCTGGTCAGGGATCTATGCGTGACAAAGTCTTCCTCTTCAAGATGTCGGAGGTCGGGCCGGGAAGTGGTGTCGACTTGGTCAGCCGAATGCAAGCTGGTGGCGACTTGGAGAACGCATGGATCATGTTCGACCATGTAAAACGCGTCAAAGACTGGTCAACCATGGCGTGCCATGTGTACGACGCCACCTACTGCCGCGTGATGACAATCGCCACTTGCGACATGCAGTCCGAGGACACGGACGCCCAGCTCGTCTTCTGGAAAAACCTGTACCTGGTCATGGAGATCAATGGCGTTGCAGCGCCGAACTTCAAGGGGTTCATGGCGGATAACGCACAGGCGAATTGGAATGCAGTGCGAATCCTTTACGGCAATGGCAACAAAGAGGACCCAATGGAGGACCGGGAGAGGTCGTGCTTGTTCCACTGGACTCAGAACATGGTGGCGTATACGCAGAAGCACTTTCCCGAAGAACTCTGGGAACAGCACAAGAAGATGTGCACTCAGTACAAAAATGCGACCAGCATGGCAGAGGCGGAAACTCTGTACCACGCGTTGCGAGCATGGTGGGCATCCACCGGGGTCGTTGGCGAGAGCGGGCTCATCAAACTCGATCAGTGGCTGTCATTCTGGCACCACCGCTTCCGCCAGTGGGGGGGATTCATGACCGAGGTACGATCTCTGCACTCTGTTTTGATGCTTTTCATACTGGTTTCCTATCCCAAATCTACAAAACTCTAATCCGTGAATCTAACGGCACCTACTGTCAAATCTGCAGAAATTCACAAAAGAAGAACTCACAGAGATGCCCACCTGTAACCTCGCCGAAACTGTCGGAACACGGAAACGCAACTAACATCCGGATAGTGCTCTAATTGAGCGTAAACTTCCGAACTGTCACTAGGTTCCGAGTATCGTCCAGGGATTCAATAGTGTTTCACCAAGTAGTTTCTTCTAATCATTCCGAGCCTTGCCACTGCTCGGATAGTGTCTTCGGAACGTAACTCCTTAACTATCTCTTTCTCTATTCTTCTCTCTCATTAGGCGTTTTCGTCCACAAACCCCAACGTCTCGGATCAGTTACCGTCTCACAATTGTCCTAGAGTACTCTGGCCAGCAGGTCACACAAACGATCCTCTCCGATCCGTGGGACTACAACGACAAACCAATCCGGATCTGGGAGAACCAGGATCCGATTATCCCTAGGCGACCCGTACCACGTTCCGACTCCCCCTCTCACTATGCACGGAACCTCTTCAGAAGTTCAGGGAGCCCGACCAAGTAGTTCTTGATCCGCTTTGACCCTAGCGACGGCTATTCCGTATGAGGTTGATTTGGGGACGGAACAGTGAGGCTTCACTCCTACGACAATCCGCTAAATCTTTCCGCTCAATCCCATTTCCTTTCCGATTCGGGTCTCGTCGCAACTCCCATCACCTTCCTATCCGAGCTACAGCGGAACTCTCATATCCTTCCCGGATCATTCACACTTAGCGGGAAATCACGCACAGTACTTACAAAACACAAATACTTTACTGATAAGGAATATAGGGGGAAAACATGCAAAACGAAGACCCGGACCGCATCACCTGCCCGGTTTAAGTAAGCAGGGGGCCTTCACAAAAGCGGCGGCGCCGGCAGTTCAATCAAAACCCTAATCCCTAACTACCTACCTAGAATTCTACTTTACGACTGGGACGGATCTCCCGATCCGGAATCTACTCCTATAAATCCGGAAAGTTACGACAAGTGGCAGTGAGAGGAATCTATCACTTCTTTGTCTTCTTGTGGCTCTCCTGCTCGCGATCCTTCGACCTGGTCACCCGTGGCTCTGATCCGCCCGCCTCTGCTGCTCGTGCCGCCTTGCGCCTAGCACTCCGTTCCGCCTTTGACTCCCTCTCCTGAGCCTCCAAAGACAACCGGGTAACGATCCGGGGCTTGGGAGAATTGGGCGATTTCGGGATCATATGTGCGGGAGGAGTTCCGGACGTCGGAGTCTGAGTTTCAGTTCCGGTGGTCCTGACCGGAGAGCTCCCATCTGAGTCGGACTCGGAAATCGTAATCGGCTCCTTCCTCTTCCGCAACCTCCGGAATTCACCGACAGTGTTCGGAGGGGAACCCGCTGCTGGCGTTCCGGTGGGAGTAGGCGTCACCGTTCCGGTCTTGGCTGTGGGTGAAGGGGTCAATCCCCCCTCCTGAGTTACTCGGGTCCGTCCGGGTGGTGAAATAGGTCGTCCCCATTCCGGTCCCGCTACCTCCCCTCGGTAATTCGCAATGATCACTTCATCTCCGAGTCGTGGAAGAACATCCGGCGGCACGGTCCGAGTCACCTGTTCCGAAACCGTCCTCTCCTCGATCCGCCTCTCGGTGACTGTCGTTCCGGTCACCTCCACCTGTCCTCTGGGGATCGCGCAGCTCTGCTGGACTGTACTGGTTCCGGGTGACGCCGCCTGTGCTTGGACTTCCCGGATCGCCTCCGCAATCGTCCGATTTGTCATGGCGGCCTCTTCGACCGTCATCTGTTCTGCTGCTTGGAGGTTACTCCCTATCGGGGTTCGGAACCCAACCCCGCGAGATTCTCCTACCACGGCACGAGAGGGCGATCCGGGGAGCGGAAGACCCCGGCCAGCGACTACGAGACTGGGACTTCCGGTGCTCGGATTGAGCAGCTGCCGGACCTTCTTCAGGATCATGTTCATCGAGTGCTCGCATTTGGAGAGGATCTTGATGATCTTCTGCTTGTCCTCGAAATCAGCCGGCTGCACTACGTTCTCATCGAACAGCCGGGCCTTGTTGATTACCGCTCCCGAACTTCCCACCAACTTCCGAAGCTCCCCCAAAGTCTCCTCCTGCTCAGCGTGGAACTTTCGGATCTCGTCACTCTTTGCCGCCAGCTCCTTCGTCAACTCCTGCAACTGAAGCTCCAGCCGCTTCTTCTCACTCCGGAGAGTTGGGGCATCCTTCAACAACTCCACTTCTCGGATCACCTCCTCCGGTAAGCACCCTCCCAGCGCTGTACAGACCCTCCGGAACAGGGTTTCGATCCGATCATAAGAAGCTTGAGCCCGGTGAGTCTCCTCCCGAATCCCCCGAAACAGGTCCACCGGAAATCCCCGATCGGAACTGACCTCTCTCCGTTCCGGATCTCCCCGGGCCGTAGACGGCTCCGCGTGTCGTGACGGAGCCTGCTCCGATCTCGACCTGGACTGAGCCCTAGTAGCGCCAGGATTCGGAACCTCCCTCGTATCGTCCTCATCTTCCGAGTCCGTTGTATCCGAGGGCTCACCTCGCGGATCGGGTTCCATTCCGGGCGGAATCTCCGAGAAGTTGAGGCAGTTCTTTGCGTGCGTATACGTCTCGTCCTCCTTATCGGTCAGCAAGTCATTCGCATGGTAAAGGTGGAAGAGGTAAGGGGAGAGTGGGGTCGGCTTCTTTCCGATCGTCGGAACCATCTTCTGCACCACTTCCGCCATGAGTGCAGCCCAATTCACCGGACGTTCTCCTGTATACGCTCCGAGGATGGTATTCCCGACCGTAATGGTAACTTGTGCCGGTTTCTGCGGATATAGGATCGGGACGAGGAAAGCTAAGACCTGCCTCTGCCTCCTATCCTTGCAGGCGTCTATCTCGTATCCATTGTTCCTATGGATCTTCCCGTGGAACCTATCCTGCACGTACTGATCCGTCCGGGTCGCCCAAAGGAGTCCCTTCTGCTCGAAACCGTAAGCTTCCGCCCACTGTTCCGCATTCCACAGTGTGGGCTTGCCTCGGATCGTACTATCCCACCGGTTGTCCGGACCTTCCAGGACCTCCCTCACCATCACCTCACTCTTCAGTAACCACGGCCGTGCCAACAATCCCTCACACCTCATCCGAGTGAGGTCGGTGATCAGTTCCTCCATATCTGATTCCTTCACTGGAGTTCCGGGGCTAAGGACGCAACACTGCACGCGTGCCATCTCTACTCCTCACTTCTCTCCCTCTACGATCCGACAGCAAGAAACCCGGCAATCCAACTGCCGGTGAATCGGAAAAGACAAAGACACCTCACCGCTCTTTCACTCTCTACTACCAGTTCGCAAAAAGGAACTCCAAACCCTAACACCCTCGCTTATATACCCCAGGCATAATAAACGCTGTGGCGGCCCGTAATTGCAGCCGCCAACGTACCGGGTAAACGCCTATCCGAGTCATGATGACTTCCGCGTCGCTTCGGATCCTTGACGCGGTTACAGTAACGGTCAGTACTCGGATCGTCCACCCGTTCCGTATCTTATCTTCCGAGTTTCCGGAATCCAGGTTCCGGGAACACTTCCTACGTTAACTGTTTTAACGTTTCTGGAGTATCCGATTTGCGTTAACTACTAATGCGGCTAGTGTCTGGCCAGTTTCTACCTAATTAACCAAAAAAAATGAAAAATAAATGGAATACTTACGCCGACTGGGGCTCTTCCGGTTTATTCTGAGTTTCTCGGATCCCACAGAAACAGTTCACAACAAGTGGCTTCAAGCTTCAGGAAACAACGGGAACGACCTGTACGTTGCTACCGTGGACGATTTCGTTCGGGCTTTTCTTCAGGTTGTTAACTACTACCAGTTCCTCAAAGGTGACGTCGGCGGAACAGGACCGTCCAAGAAGGAACTCTGGCTCCGGATGGCTGAACGCAACGCGAAGAAATGGGGAAATCCTACACTACTTGATAAGCCCATGCTCGATATGCCAGGCGCGGATGAGTTCTGCACCCGTCAGCCTATCATGCCTGGAGCGGAAGTCTTCGGTTCACAGAAGCGAAAAGCCGACGTCCCCATCGGAGCTGACGAGGAGTCTCATCGCCCAGACAAGACAAACTTCTCACGCCCAAGAGGCCCAAGACGTGCCGTCAGGGCTCGCCCTATGCAGATGCCAGTCATTGTGGAAGACGACTCCGAACACGACACCGAGGTACAATGTATCCAACCTCCTGCCCAGGAAGGTGATTCCCCTTTACCTTCACCTGTGAACAAGGGCGGCATTCGCCATATCAACGCGGTTGAAGAAACCAAGGTCGACGTCAAGGAATGGCACATTTCGAGACTTCACAAACTTTCTGCGAAGTGCTGCTGGGCCCAAAGAGCTGAAACGAAGAAGAAGTGCACTGAGAGAATCGTCAGGGGGCCCCTTTGCACAGCTGCACCGACCTACACCGGGCTGTGGACTAACTATCGCAGGAACACAGTCGCGAAGACTGAGTTCTTCTTCTGCTCCGACGATATTGAGCGCTGCGTGAAAGGCTCTAAGCGCAAGTGGGTAGCGCACTACTCAAAGGACCAGGAATTCCCCTCCATTCTTGACGTCTGGCCAGTGAAACTAGGTACTAACCTAAAACTGACTGAGATTCTTGCCCTCGAAGCAGCAGGCTTTCAACTTCCGCCGAAGAAGCCGGTCTCCCCAAGACGCCTCTTCTCCTTTGCCCCGCCCCCTGCAAATCTCAACTCGGTGCCAGTCCTTGCAGACGCTGACCGCTACCCAGGCAAGAGAGACGGCAAGATGGTGAAGCGCACTGCCACTCGTCCCAATCCGGCGCAGCGACTATCCATGGGCTCCTCCGAGTCTCTCAAAGCGCGCCTCCGTTCCGTCACCATGATACCTGAGCCGGGCCACGGTTGCATCATTGGGCTGGATTCGGGCGTCGCTCCACACATCACACGTTACGAGATTACCATCAGTTCTTACCCTGGTTGCACTTGCCCAGCATTCAAGAAGACGATGACTACGTTCAAAGGCAGGACTCAGTTCACGTATTGTAAGCACCTTTACTACATACTCTTGAAGGTCTGCAACCGTGATCCCGAGGCCGAGCTTTTCATCCATGCGCCTACCTTTAGCTTCAACGAGGTCAAGCTTCTCCTAGAGAGTGGAATCTTGCGTCACCCCTTGGCGAAGAAGTAGGTAGCCCTCCTACTTTAGAACTGCCGTTTCCACAATGGCCATTTGTCACGTAGTGAATGATTTTAGTAATATACCATGTATTAAGTCAGCTATTCAGAAGCTGTATTGACTTTTTCATTATATTAAAGGCTTTGTCGTTCACATTGATTGCATTCTATTTCAATACATTCTATCTTGAACAAGTGCACTATATACCTCGTATCCTCTGACATGTACCCTTTATTATAGCAAACATATACTTGTTATTAGATGTCCTAATCTTCGAACCTAACACGTTTAGGGTTGCCCACTAGACTATCAGCAGGGCTCCGAACCTCTGACTGTACTGCAGGACAAACTATATTTGCATTCACTTTCGTTCCAACATTTGGCAAGTGTCCTTTGTATGAACGTTTCAGCAATGGCCCACCTCCCCGCCTCCGATTCACTGATTCCCTGGAATAGGTTCCCCTTGGGATCTTTCCAACCCTGGAGTATGCATGAGTTTGCAAAGGCACATCTGCGTTCTCCTCGAGCACTCTGATATCATCCGAATTTTCTGAACGTGGAGGGTCAGCTCTTACATCCGGTTGTACGTCAACATCCGTTGTCAAAGGACGCCCTTGGCTGTTGGCCATCACCTCTTCTTTGTCCTCGACCTCAACATATGGTTGAAATGGACAAGCATCGTCAGCAAGTGATACAACAATATCTCTAACGTCTTCCATAACTGCTGTCCCGCACTACGGAAAAGAGCTTCACAAAACACCAACAGAAAAGAGGAAGAGACATACAATAATCCCACCTTAAATATCCGTGAAGATGATGCTTGGCGCCCTTGAAAACCGGCTTTTCATTGATTCGAAAGTTGTCGTCCTAAAATGAATGAAAAAGGATGAGGGTTGAGCAGAAGTCATTTAGCATTTAAAATTTAAAAAAAAAATAAAAAAATAAAAAAATAAATTATAAAAGCAAAAAATAAAATAAAATAAAATAAATAAAAAACAAATTATAAAAAATGAAATTAGAAAAGGAAAAGTAAACAAAAGGAAAAATAAATATTAAGGTTGAAAAAAATATGAAGGCGATTGAGAAAATAAAAGAGAAAATAAAATGAAAGAGAATTAAAGGAAAGGACTCTTTTGACCCCTTTAACAAGATAGATAGAATAATGGAAGTTGATATAAAAAATAAAAGATAAAAAGTTGTAAGGCATGTAGACTATGGCGGATGAATTCTAGCAATGTTAAGAAAATGTTAGGAAATTAAATGTTACTTGATTCCTTTTAAGAGGTTCAATACGAATACATTTTAAGTAGTAATTTGCATATAAATTTGAGGAGATAAGGGAAATTAATGTATGCCTGAACTAGTTAGAAGGAGCTGGAGCATAGTAATTGGTGCACACTAAAAAATTAATCACCAAGAAAAGAGAAAATGAACTACAAATTCAATGAAAATACTGTAATTAATCCACGGTTATAGGGTCAATAAAAGTACTAAAATTAGTAACTTTCTAAAAATATACTAAAAATATTCGAATCTTCTAATTTTATAATTTATTTTTAGTAAAAAAATTGCTATTTTAAGGTTCTGTCCCCCAATCTGTGCTCTCCGCTCTCCAAATTTGCGCTCACCGCTCTCCGCTCTGCGCTCTCCGCTCACGTACAAGCTACGTCCATTGTCATTGAATATGAGAATTTGTTTTTTTAGGACTTTGCACCATTCTGTAAGGGATGTTTCCACTTGGCACTACGTAGTGGTAAAAGACTAGTCTTTGTTGCAATTAAGGTGGTGGCGTTCACACCACCGTGCTTTTCTGAAAACTAATACTTAGTGGTCGCCAACATGGCAAGATAAAGATTGGTAGTAGGTCATGGTTGTAGTTATACTCTAGAGTGAACTATGAAAAGATAGGACGTGGTTAGTCAAGTGGAAGTGGCTTTTAAATCCCCAAAAGTGTACATTTGAGAGCAGTACATTCGATTATAACTAAAAGAGCTCGCTACTTGAGTCTACAAAACAGCATTGTGTCTACGTGATGTCAAAACTTGCACCAAAATTGCTCCTCCATCTCTCAAAGACTCGCCTACAATACATAATCATCACAGATTGAAACTACAAATGCCCCACTATCAAAATGAATGGGTCAAAACAGCGTACATGGATTTTGGTCGCCCGTCTTTGTGAAGGTACTTACGTTGGATGTTTTCTTTTTCGGGTCTCTTTATTTCCCCTCTACGAGAGGTGCAACCAAACCACAACCGCTGGTTTGGTTGCTAGGCTCGGTGGGTTCCATTTTGCTGCCCCTCCCCGTTTTGGGGTCCTGGGGTCTTTTTTTGGTTTTTTTTTTTACAAATTTGGGGCCGCAGGCCCCAATTTACCCTTGGAAGGTCTTCTTGAGATCACTAGGACCCCCACTCAAGGCAAATAATAAGGGCAGAGATTTGCCCCCTCCCCTCTTAACCCCCCGAGCCTGCCCTCCGAGCCTGCCCATCTACACCTCTCGTAGGGGGGAAATAGACAGATCCTTCTTTTTCCTTTCTACAATTTTGTTTTCGAAGAATTTCTTGTGAGTGCTGTTATTGTGTACTGCAGGTAGGGATTGACCTCACCTTTTGGTTTCTAATTCCAGGTTTTTGCCTTTATGCACTTGGCCTTGTTGCATTGTAAAGTGTAGATGTTCTGGTAGAAACTGCAGCCAGAACATTGGTCATGGACAGGCACCTGAACTGCCAACGCATACCGAGATAGATGAGTTGTTAGGTGCATTGAATTGCACAGATGCTTGTGAATTGTCCGATGATGGAGAAGCTCACTTTGAGAGAATTTGGAATTCCGGGAATCTCAACTCGAGAAATGTAACACTGAGAAAAGATGAAAGAAAAAGATTACATGTTCCTTTGTATGATTTGGGATTGCGTGGGAGAGTCTGCATTGTACCTCGTTGTGAGCTGTCCACTTTGGTCATTGATGTATCAAGCGATGCAATGGCTGTGGACTCTTTTTGGGGCACTGTAGTTGCAGAGTTTTATGACCTAGATGAAGCAATCGACATGCTCTCTGTTTTGTTGTATGGTCCATGGGGTTGCTTTGATGTCCCAGAGGCGGTTGTTGAATTTGTTGACGAAGGAGACAGGAGAACAGTGACTGCCCTGCAGCTGTGGGGTCAGTGACTGGAGACACTAGATGCGAGCGAGCGGACAGCCAGTGCAAAGGAGTCTGAATACGTACCGGGTCTGTCTGCTTCTCAAGCATGTAGTGGCGACAAGTTGGAGAATTTAGAACTCACCCCCAACAGCAAGAAGTGGTTTATCACTCCTGACATGGCAACTCGTGAGCTCGGCTTGGACTGCGATCTCTCATTTGAGGACTTCAACGAGCTCCCTCCAGAGAAAAGGTTTGCTTCGGAGATGTGGAATTTTGCTCAGACCCAGCTTTCGCACGTACAGTGGACCGGTGAGAGACCAGGTTTGAAAGAGCCCTTGACTAATTGCACCGACCCGATCCATTTCTTCATGTTGTTTTGGCCATCCAGTATTTTGGTTCAGATCATAAGAATGACCAATTTATATGCGTCTTCCTGTTCTGATGAAGGAAGAACGAAAGGTGGACCAAAATGGTCACCTCTACTTCTCTCAGAACTGTTGATTCTTTTCGGTGTTCTGATGTTTATGTCACTGAAACGAGTCCCGCATCAGTGTTTGTACTGGTCGAGAGATTCAGATCTGTTTCGAACCACAGCCATCTCTGATGCAATGTCACGAACTCGTTTTGAAGGTATTATTCAATGCATACATCTTGTTGACAACAATCAGATAGTGGCTAATAGAGGGGATCCTGAATTCAGCTAGGTAGCAAAAACTGCTTGGCTCGTAGATGCTTTGAATGATCTTTGTGCTCAGTATTGGAATGCCGAGCAGAATCTCTGTGTCAACGAGATGATGATCAAGTACACTGGTAAGTACTCACCTATCCGTCAGTACATGAAAGCGAAGCCCACTCAATATGGAATTAAATTTTTTTGTCTAGCTAACACCACGTCCAAGTATGTGTAGAAGATCCAAATTTACTGTGGTGCAAGTGACAAGCAGGAGAAATCAAGGAATGTAGGTTCAAGAACGGTGTTGTCACTGCTAGAAGGTTATAGAGGTAAAGGGCACATTGTCACTTGTGACAGCTTCTTCTCTAGTCCTTACCTGTTTTGGGAGCTGATGAAGAACAACATTTTTGCAACGGGAACAATTCGCACGAACAGGAAGGGCTGGCCGGATGCTTTGACAATGGCAGCATCAGGTGGGAGAAGAGGCCAATTGTGGTACCGTGTCCACGCTTCGAACCGAATGTGTGCTTTGACCTGGTATGATAACAAACCTATGTCTTTGCTTTCCACCGCATGTAGCCCTGTTGATTGCTCTAGGTCGCTGTTTGTTGATCGGTGGCACATGAAACTAGTACAATTCAAATTCCTTCTTCTCATGTTCTTGTGCATTACCAAAAGCATATGCGCGGAGTTGATGTGCAAGATCAACTCCGCACCTACTACTCAGTGCAACGGAGAGACCACAAGTAGTGGCATAAAATCCTTTGGCACGTGGTTGATCAAACCTTGCTGAATTCGTACACTCTCTATGTTACCGCAATGAAGGAACGAGGCAAAAAACCGCTCTCACATCTCGGTTTCAATCTGAGTGTTGCCTATGCTCTTACAAAGGTGCCCAAGGTGAAGCCCACATGTATGCCAAATGCTAAGGTAAGAAATCGTGGAGGTTTGCATTATAGTATGGCATGGTCTGGACATAGAACTAGAAAGCGGAGGACTTGTGTAGTTTGTAGAAAAGTGCAACAATATTATTGCCCAACATGCCAAGAAGCAATGTGCCTGGCAGCTGCTACGTCAAGCACCACAACAATTTGCATGAGCACCAAGACATTCAAGTGGAGGACCTGCCTAGGTCTCGAGGAGGGAGGCCAATCAAGCCTCCACAAAGGAGGTGAATGGCAGTTTGAGCTCACTGTTCTGTTGTGCACAGTCGATGTTTGGGTGGTGGGGGGTGGTGGGGAGTGGGGGTGGTGGATTTTGGGAGGTGGGGGGGGGGGGTGCCAGTCCACGTTGCGTGGTCAACCGGGTTCAAATCCCGGGCTGTTAGATTCCACGTTGTCTACTGCTCGGTTGCAGCCTCCGCTGCGCAGTCCAAGGCCCCTGCCCAACCCTTATAAAGGAATTCGCCCCTACCACCTGCCCGCGTCAGAGATTCTTTCGAAGATACTCCGGGCTGCCCCCCCAGGCCTTAAAATGACGTTTAAGGGTTAATACTGAGAGTAAGAACATGAAAACAAGATTCTCATGGAATTTTTTGATTGCAATGCGCTTTGGTGATAGAAAGTAGTCCTTTCATCTACCTTTCATCTACCCATCAAGCAAGCTATGTCTTTGTGTTTCAAATGTTCATGACCTTTTCAAGCACAAGGCACCTCCTCACATTTAACACCTTGTTACATTTTCTGTAAGGTAGAAGCTGTGGGATCCGAGAAACTCAGAATAACCCGGAAGAGCCCCAGCCGGCGTAAGTATTCCATTTATTTTTCATTTTTTTGGTTAATTAGGTAAAAACTGGCCAGACACTAGCAGTATTAGTAGTTAACGCAAACCGGATACTCCAGAAACGTTAAAACAGTTAACGTAGGAAGTGTTCCCGGAACCTGGATTCCGGAAACTCGGAAGATAAGATACGGAACGGGTGGACGATCCGAGTACTGACCGTTACTGTAACCGCGTCAAGGATCCGAAGCGACGCGGAAGTCATCATGACTCGGATAGGCGTTTACCCCGGTACGTTGGCGGCTGCAATTACGGGCCGCCACAGCGTTTATTATGTATGGGGTATATAAGCGGGGGTGTTAGGGTTTGGAATTCCTTTTTGCGAACTGGGAGTAGAGAGTGAAAGAGCGGTGAGGTGTTTTTGTCTTTTCCGATTCACCGGCAGTTGGATTGCCGGGTTTCTTGCTGTCGGGTCGTAGAGGGAGAGAAGTAAGGAGTAGAGATGGCGCACGTGCAGTGTAGCATCCTTAGCCCCGGAACTCCAGTGAAGGAATCGGATATGGAGGAACTGATCACCGACCTCACTCGGATGAGGTGTGAGGGATTGTTGGCACGGCCGTGGTTACTGAAGAGTGAGGTGATGGTGAGGGAGGTCCTGGAGGGTCCGGACAACCGGTGGGATAATACGATCCGAGGCAAGCCCACGCTGTGGAATGCGGAACAGTGGGCGGAAGCTTACGGTTTCGAGCAGAAGGGACTCCTTTGGGCGACCCGGACGGACCAGTACGTGCAGGATAGGTTCCACGGGAAGATCCATAGGAACAATGGATACGAGATAGACGCCTGCAAGGATAGGAGGCAGAGGCAGGTCTTAGCTTTCCTCGTTCCGATCCTGTATCCGCAGAAACCGGCACAAGTTACCATTACGGTCGGGAATACCATCCTCGGAGCGTATTCAGGAGAACGTCCGGTGAATTGGGCCGCACTCATGGCGGAAGTGGTGCAGAAGATGGTTCCGACGATCGGAAAGAAGCCGACCCCACTCTCCCCTTTCCTCTTTCACCTTTACCATGCGTATGACTTGCTGACCGATAAGGAGGACAAGACGTATACGCACGCGAAGAACTGCCTCAATTTCTCGGAGATTCCGCCCGGAATGGAACCCGATCCGCGAGGTGAGCTCTCGGATACAACGGACTCGGAAGATGAGGACGATACGAAGGAAGTTCCGAACCCTGGCGCTGCTAGGGCTCAGTCCAGATCGCGATCGGAGCAGCCTGCGTCACGACATGCGGAGCCGTCTACGGCCCGGGGAGATCCGGAACGGAGAGAGGTCAGTTCCGATCGTGGATTTCCGGTGGACCTATTCCGGGGGATTCGGGAGGAAACTCACCGGGCTCAAGCTTCTTATGATCGGATCGAAACCCTGTTCCGGAGGGTCTGTACATCGCTGGGAGGGTGCTTACCGGAAGAGGTGATCCGAGAAGTGGAGTTGTTGAAGGATGCCCCAATTCTCCGGAGTGAGAAGAAGCGGCTGGAGCTTCAGTTGCAGGAGCTGACGAAGGAGCTGGCGGCAAAGAGTGATGAGATCCGTAAGTTCCACGCCGAACAGGAGGAGACGTTGGGGGAGCTTCGGAAGTTGGTGGGAAGTTCGGGAGCGGTAATCAACAAGGCCCGGCTGTTTGATGAGAACGTAGTGCAGCCGGCTGATTTCGAGGACAAGCAGAGGATCATCATGATCCTCTCCAAATGCGAGCACTTGATGAACATGATCCTGAAGAAGGTCCGGCAGCTGCTCAATCCGAGTACCGGAAGTCCCAGTCTCGGAGTCGCGGGTCGGAAACTTCCGCTCCCCGGATCGCCCTCTCGGGCCGTGGTAGGAGAATCTCGCGGAGTGGAGTTCCGGACCTCGATAGGGAGTAACCTCCAAGCAGCAGAACAGATGACGGTCGAAGAGGCTGCCATGACAAATCGGACGATTGCGGAGGCGATCCGGGAACACCAAGCACAAGTGGCGTCACCCGGAACCAGTACAGTCCAGCAGAGCTGCGCAATCCCCACAGGGCAGGTGCAGGTGACCGGAACGACAGTCACCGAAAGGCGGATCGAGGAGAGAACGGTTTCGGAACAGGTGACTCGGACCGTGCCGCCGGATGTTCTTCCACGACTCGGAGATGAAGTGATCATTGCGAATTACCGAGGGGAGGTAGCGGGACCGGAATGGGGACGACCTATTTCACCACCCGGACGGACCCGAGTGACTCAGGAGGGGGGATTGACCCCTTCACCCACAGCCAAGACCGGAACGGTGACGCCTACTCCCACCGGAACGCCAGCAGCGGGTTCCCCTCCGCACAGTGTCGGTGCTTACCGGAGGTTGCGGAAAAGGAAGGAGCCGATTACGATTTCAGAGTCCGACTCAGAGACGCATGGGAGCTCTCCGGTCAGGACCACCGGAACTGAAACTCGGACTCCGACGTCCGGAACCCCTCCCGCACATATGATCCCGAAATCGCCCAATCCTCCCAAGCCCCGGATCGTTACCCGGTTGTCCTTGGAGGCTCAGGAGAGGGAGTCAAAGGCGGAACGGAGTGCTAGGCGCAAGGCGGCACGAGCAGCAGGGGCGGGCGGATCAGAGCCGCGGGTGACCAGGTCAAAGGATCGCGAGCAGGAGAGCCACAAGAAGACAAAGAAGTGATAGATTCCTCTCACTGCCACTTGTCGTAACTTTCCGGATTTATAGGAGTAGATTCCGGATCGGGAGATCCGTCCCAGTCGTAAAGTAGAATTCTAGGTAGATAGTTAGGGATTAGGGTTTTGATTGAACTGCCGGCGCCGCCGCTTTTGTGAAGGCCCCTGCTTACTTAAACCAGGCAGGCGATGCGGTCCGGGTCTTCGTTTTGCATGTTTTCCCCCTATATTCCTTATTAGTAAAGTATTTGTGTTTTGTAAGTACTGTGCGTGATTTCCCGCTAAGTGTGAATGATCCGGGAAGGATATGAGAGTTCCGCTGTAGCTCGGATAGGAAGGTGATGGGAGTTGCGACGAGACCCGAACCGGAAAGGAAATGGGATTGAGCGGAAAGATTTAGCGGATTGTCGTAGGAGTGAAGCCTCACTGTTCCGTCCCCAAATCAACCTCATACGGAATAGCCGTCGCTAGGGTCGAAGCGGATCAAGAACTACTTGGTCGGGCTACCTGAACTTCTGAAGAGGTTCCGTGCACAGTGAGAGGGGGAGTCGGAACGTGGTACGGGTCGCCTAGGGATAATCGGATCCTGGTTCTCCCAGATCCGGATTGGTTTGTCGTTGTAGTCCCACGGATCGGAGAGGATCGTTTGTGTGACCTGCTGGCCAGAGTACTCTAGGACAGTTGTGAGACGGTAACTGATCCGAGACGTTGGGGTTTGTGGACGAAACACCTAATGAGAGAAGAATAGAGAAGGAGATAGTTCGGGAGTTACGTTCCGAAGACACTATCCGAGCAGTGACAAGGCTCGGAACGATTAGAAGTAACTACTTGGTGAAACACTATTGAATCCTTGGACGATACTCGGAACCTAGTGACAGTACGGAAGTTTACGCTCAATTAGAGCACTATCCGGATGTTAGTTGCGTTTCCGTGTTCCGACACGTAAAAATCTGGCGCCGCTGCCGGGGATTTGATAAGCTGTGAACCAGGTGGATACTCGGAAGATAAGTGAGCGTAGATTTGAAGAAAAGTGGAGTCGGACCGTGAAGGCTTCATTTAGGTGGATATGCGGTAGGCGGAAGTCTTACGTACAGATCCTGCCTTCCGAGGAATCGGAAGAAGAATTCCCAATCTCTTCCATGGTTGGGGCGCAACCGGAAGAGTTAGGGGGAAGAAGATCCACTCGGTTGCTACAGAAGAGGGGAAGAGTTTTGGTACACGATCTACCGGGGACGAATCTACTTCCCCAGATCCAGACTGCTGTAGAACGAGAAGGAGACGTAATCGTGGTATCGTTGGCCGGAACCTCCGCAGCCGGACCGGGTACAGCTCCAGATCCGGAAGAAGAAGAAGTCGTAGCCGACGAAGTCGAAGCCGACGCAGGAGGAGAAGAGGAGACCGAGGAAGAGGAAGAAGACGAGGAAGACAATCCGATGGCACCCTCTACCCGACTGAAGTACAACAGATTCAAAGGAGACGGAAGTCAAGACGTGGACGAATGGCTCTGTGAGTTCGAATCCATCGCTCTAGCCAATCAGGAAGATCCGGATGCGAAGAGGAGGATATTCCAGGGTCTTCTGAAGGGAGAAGCTCTCCAGTGGTACCAAGACGTTCCGGAACGTACACGTAACGACTGGACCAGTTTCGTGACCTTGTTCCGACGTACGTTCCGTGAGGCCGGAGGAGAAGCTCGCGCACCCGGAAAGCTGAGTCGGATGACGATGAGATCTTCCGAGTCAGTACGGAAGTACAGTCAGAGAGTAAAGGCGCTCATACAGAAACTCACTACGGCCATAGCTCCGAGTGTACAAGTGGAATGGTTTGTCGCCGGATTCCCAGAGGAGATGGGGTTTTAGATCCGACAAACCCGTCCCGCCACACTTCAGGAAGCCGTGGAAGCGGCTCAGAACTATGAGAACTCGGCCCAATCTCTACGGAAGTCTCTGAAGCATACCGAGAAGCGGGGTAAGAAGATCCGGAAGGAGAGAGAGCGCCGGCGGAGGCACGAGTCCTCCTCGGAAGATTCCGACTCTACCAGTAAGAGCGATTCCACTTCATCCAGTTCCGATCAGTCGGAGGAGGACTCCAGGGGAGCCTCGAAACGCCGAGGCGGTTCCAGTAGAGACTCCCGGCCTAGACGAAACCGAGAGTTGATCAAGGTGAAGGTGGAGGATGAGGATTCTCGGAAGGTCATGAAGGAGATGAAGGAGATCCGAGAATCAATCGCCGAACTCAACGTTCACCTTTCCGAGAATCGGAAACCTCGTAAGATGATTTCAACCAGCAGAGCTAATGTGTGGTGTGCTAACTGCGGAAAGCAAGGACATTACCCTCCGGAGTGTACGGAACCCCGCCAGAAACGAATTCACTATGTCCATCCGGAAGAAGAGGTATATTTTGCCTATCCGGAAGAGGAAGAGTTTCAGATGGAGGAGTACCAACCTGTGTATCAGGTTCAGACCACTTACGGGCGAGGGAAAGCTCCGATCCAGATAGCTCGTCCTCCCGCCGGATACCGGATCCCACAGAACGTTCCGGGTAGGCCGATGTACCAGAAGCCGACCCACGGGTACTGCTTTAACTGTGGAAGCCCGGATCATTACGCACCTAATTGTCCGTTTGAGCGACAGGGGCAAGGAGCACCACGGATCCTTCCATGCCAAAATTGTGGAGAGTACGGTCATACGGCTCCTCAGTGTGCCAAACCGGCACAACCCCGCCCGACTTTCAAACAGGTGGAGGTCCCTCCGAGAGAGATGACTGGGCTAAACTATGGTAACTCGGGCGGGATAGAGAACCCGGACAAATGACGGTTCGTCACGGAACTACAGGAGGGCACGGAAGTACCAGTACACAGAGTATCAACCCGTAGTTCCGCTAGAGAACGTGCCCAGGAACCGGATCTTCCGAAATCCCGGAAGACCAGAAGGAGGGTGAGATCCAGGAGAGCGGATTCGGATTCGGGATCCGAACCCTCTACGGTAACCAGAGCTTTACCAGAAGAACATGACCGTCCAAGAGCAGAAAATGGGGTGGAAGGAGGGAACCTTCCGGAAGATATCAGCGAGGAAGTTCGGAAAGAGCTCACGGATCCCCCTGCCCGGAAGATCACCAAGCCTTCGGTCCGGTTTGATGACGTTCCGGTGGTCATTCCTTCCGATCCCAGAGTGGACGAGTATGACATTCTTGGGGACATCAAATCCCTCAAGGCAAATGTCACGATTGGACAGTTGCTCCATGACAATGTGAATTACCAGAAGGTAATCCGAGAGGCATGGACGAAGCGGAGGCGCCGAGGGGTGAAACTTCCGTCTGTAGCTACTAACTTCTTACAGGTTGAGGATCACGGAGCCCCGGAACTGACGGTGCTAGTAGAAGGATGTGCTATCCCGAAAGTTCCGGTAGATGGAGGATCCGGTGTGAACCTGATGTTGGAGGATACGGCCTTTGAACTCGGATACACCTCGTTCGAATCCACCGATCAGGTGTTACGAATGGCGGATCAATCTAGAGTTAAACCCGTGGGAAGGTTGTCCCAAGTTCCGACCACGATCGGAGAGGTAACCTACCTCTTGAATTACGTGATAATCCGAGTTAGTACGGGCCGTCCCTTTCCGATGTTGTTGGGAAGACCCTGGCTATACATGGCGCGAGTCCTCGTGGATTGGGGAGCCAAGGAGTTCGTGCTCGGAAAAACCAATCAACGGATTCCGTGGAAGATGGATGGATATCTAGGGGAAACCAGTGGCTCGGATGGGTATACGTCTGATTGGTCCGACCCGGAAGAGGAGGATGACGAAGTATTTAGTTATTTCGTGAATCAGTTCTCGGAAGTTACCGAGGATGACTTCCGATTTCATAATCCGATCAGTGAGCAACCCCAACCATCACCGGAGCGCGTGAAATTCCCGGTATTGGAGGATCGCTCTCTCGGAGAAGGAAGTGTCCCACTCTCAGCCGAATGGTTCCGACAACAGGTCGAGGAGGGAAACCTGCCCGCCATGGGTCTCGATCCGAACACCCTGTCCGGGTATGGAGCGCATGGACGGATCAGGGAGAGGAACAGGAATCGGAACGAGTCAAGAACGTTGTGAAACCATCCGACTATGAGAAGGTGGAAGTAGCCCCCGGAAAGACATTTCTGCTAGGGCGAAGCATGAGCAAGGAGCAGAGAAAGGAGTATGTGGATTTACTAAAGGAATATTTAGACGTATTCGCTTGGTCACCATCCGGCCTCAAGGGAATACCTCCGGAACTCGGCCAACATCATATAGACTTGGTTGACGGATCAGTTCCGGTCAGACAACGCCAGTACAGGCTCAATCCGAAGTATTCTCTGATGGTGAAGGAAGAGATCGATAGCCTCCTGAAAGCCGGATTCATTTATCCAGTAAATAATTCCGAGTGGGTATCGCCCATAGTCGTCGTTCCGAAGAAAGTTGGCTCGGATGGGAAAGTCAAGATCCGAGTTTGTCAAGATTTTCGGAAACTGAATGCGGCCACAAAGAAGGATTACTTTCCGTTACCTTTTACGGACATTATCCTCGATCACGTGGCAGGGCAGGAGTGCTACAGCTTTCTTGATGGATTTTCCGGTTACAACCAGGTGTTGATCCGGGAAGAAGATCAGCTGAAGACGACCTTCACCACGGAATGGGGGACGTTCGCCTTCAACAGAATGCCCTTCGGACTGTGTAACGCTCCCGGAACATTCCAAAGGCTGATGGTGGATATTTTCCGAGATTTCTTGAGACATTTTCTAGAAGTCTTCATCGATGACTTCGCGGTGTTTAGTAAGTGGAAGGAACATCTCGAGTACCTCCGAAGGACCTTCCAGAGATGCAGGGAAACCGGACTGAAACTACACCCCGGAAAATGTTTTATGGGGATGATTTCCGGAATTCTTCTCGGGCACATCGTAAGTCGGAACGGGTTGGAAGTCGATTCGGATAAGGTACGAGCTATCCTTATTCTAGTGTCTCCCACCAACGTCCGAGAGGTCCGGGGATTCCTAGGATGCGTCGGTTACTATAGGAGGTTTATTATTGCGTATGCCAAATTGGCAGCCCCATTAACGGAACTGTTGAAGAAGGAAGAAGAGTTTTTGTGGACGGAACGGAGACAACAGGCGTTCGAAGAACTGAAGAAGGCCTTGACCACAGCTCCGATCCTATCAGCACCGGATTGGTCGAAGGAATTCCATGTGACAATCGACGCTTCCGGGTGGTGCCTAGGGGCGATTCTGTGGCAGCAAGGGGAGGATCGGAAGGAGCATCCGATCTATTATGCTAGCAGGCAGATGAGCCTTGCGGAACGAAAATATACTACCACTGAACGGGAAGCCTTCGCGGTAGTATACGCCTGCAAGAAGTTCCGACACTACCTTCTCGGATACAAGATCGTGTTCCACACGGATCATGACTCCCTGAAGTATTTGGTGAACAAACCGGATCTCTCAGGGCGTATTGCACGATGGATCTTGCTGCTCCAGGAATTCAACTACGAGGTAGTAGTGAAACCGGGTAAGGCCAATGCCAACGCTGACTACCTGTCAAGGATGCGAGGCCCGGAAGCAGTCTCGGACATCACCGCCACGTTTCCGGATGAGTTTCCGGAAGAGGCGGAGGTATTTCACATTTCCGGAACGGAGGAATCCGATTATTCGGAAATTATCCAGTATTTAACAGAACGAAGGTACCCGGAGGGATTCACGCGGGAGGAGAAGATGGTGTTTCAGAATACAGTAGCTCCTTTCACACTGATCCGAGGAGTACTTTTCCGGATGGGACCGGATGATGTATTACGGAGGTGCCTCGAGGAATCCGAAAGAAGGCAGGTCATGAGGGCCTTACACGCCGGACCCTCGGGCGGCCATTTCGCCTCGGAGACAACCATCAAGCGGATCCGATCAGCCGGATATTGGTGGCCTTACCTCTCTCGGGACGTGAAGGAATTTGTAGGGCAGTGTGACCAATGTCAAAGAACCGGGGCACCCTCGTTCCGGAACCACTGGCCCCTTACTCCCATTATTCCCTTGGCTCCGTTTGAAAAATGGGGGATAGACTTTATCGGACCGATCAATCCGGTCACAGCCCGGAAGAGAAGATACATTATCCTGGCTACGGATTATGCGACCAGATGGGTAGAGGCAAGAGCAACGGTGAAAAATGACGCCGCAGCCGCAGCCACATTTCTCTTTGAAGAAATAATGATGAGATTTGGACATCCGTTGGAACTGGTGAGTGACCGGGGAAAACATTTCCTGAACGATGTCATCATCAATATCACGGAACGGTATCTCATCAAGCACCGGAAGACGACCCTTTATAATCCGAAAGCGAATGGACTGACGGAACGAGCTAATGGCATCGTCGGAAAGATTCTGAACAAGATGGTCTCGGCTCATAAGACGGATTGGGATCGGAAGCTCCCTTCAGCTGTACATGCCTACAATACCAGCGAGAAGAAAACCATGGGTAAGAGTCCGTTCTTCGTAGTCTTTGGACAATCCGCGGTTCACGGAGTGGAGCTGGAGGTAGAAACCTTACGGGTTATGGCTGCCCGTCACGGGACGAGAGTCGAGGATCCGGGGTACCGGATCGTGGCATTACAGGATCTGGAGGAAGTCAGGAGATGCGCTCTCCAGCAGGCTGTAGATGTCCAGGCAAAACGTAAGGAGACCTACGACAAAAGAATTCCTAAGGACAATAAGGTGGTAGAAGGAGGCCTGGTGCTCTTATACGATAATCGGCACCAAAAGTTTCCGGGGAAGTTGCACACGAGATGGATGGGACCTTACCGGGTTACGCGGATCTTTGAGAACGGATCATTACAATTGGCGGACCTCCAGGATAACAGCTTCGAAACCCGGGTGAACGGATCCCGAGTGAAGAATTACAACCCTGAGGAGTTCACAGACACCGAAGAAAGCGAAGGCCCGGAAGGGGAGAAAGAAGAATAGTGTTCGCGGGGACTCTCACATTTGAAAATGGGGTAATGTGGGATCCGAGAAACTCAGAATAACCCGGAAGAGCCCCAGCCGGCGTAAGTATTCCATTTATTTTTCATTTTTTTGGTTAATTAGGTAAAAACTGGCCAGACACTAGCAGTATTAGTAGTTAACGCAAACCGGATACTCCAGAAACGTTAAAACAGTTAACGTAGGAAGTGTTCCCGGAACCTGGATTCCGGAAACTCGGAAGATAAGATACGGAACGGGTGGACGATCCGAGTACTGACCGTTACTGTAACCGCGTCAAGGATCCGAAGCGACGCGGAAGTCATCATGACTCGGATAGGCGTTTACCCCGGTACGTTGGCGGCTGCAATTACGGGCCGCCACAGCGTTTATTATGTATGGGGTATATAAGCGGGGGTGTTAGGGTTTGGAATTCCTTTTTGCGAACTGGGAGTAGAGAGTGAAAGAGCGGTGAGGTGTTTTTGTCTTTTCCGATTCACCGGCAGTTGGATTGCCGGGTTTCTTGCTGTCGGGTCGTAGAGGGAGAGAAGTAAGGAGTAGAGATGGCGCACGTGCAGTGTAGCATCCTTAGCCCCGGAACTCCAGTGAAGGAATCGGATATGGAGGAACTGATCACCGACCTCACTCGGATGAGGTGTGAGGGATTGTTGGCACGGCCGTGGTTACTGAAGAGTGAGGTGATGGTGAGGGAGGTCCTGGAGGGTCCGGACAACCGGTGGGATAATACGATCCGAGGCAAGCCCACGCTGTGGAATGCGGAACAGTGGGCGGAAGCTTACGGTTTCGAGCAGAAGGGACTCCTTTGGGCGACCCGGACGGACCAGTACGTGCAGGATAGGTTCCACGGGAAGATCCATAGGAACAATGGATACGAGATAGACGCCTGCAAGGATAGGAGGCAGAGGCAGGTCTTAGCTTTCCTCGTTCCGATCCTGTATCCGCAGAAACCGGCACAAGTTACCATTACGGTCGGGAATACCATCCTCGGAGCGTATTCAGGAGAACGTCCGGTGAATTGGGCCGCACTCATGGCGGAAGTGGTGCAGAAGATGGTTCCGACGATCGGAAAGAAGCCGACCCCACTCTCCCCTTTCCTCTTTCACCTTTACCATGCGTATGACTTGCTGACCGATAAGGAGGACAAGACGTATACGCACGCGAAGAACTGCCTCAATTTCTCGGAGATTCCGCCCGGAATGGAACCCGATCCGCGAGGTGAGCTCTCGGATACAACGGACTCGGAAGATGAGGACGATACGAAGGAAGTTCCGAACCCTGGCGCTGCTAGGGCTCAGTCCAGATCGCGATCGGAGCAGCCTGCGTCACGACATGCGGAGCCGTCTACGGCCCGGGGAGATCCGGAACGGAGAGAGGTCAGTTCCGATCGTGGATTTCCGGTGGACCTATTCCGGGGGATTCGGGAGGAAACTCACCGGGCTCAAGCTTCTTATGATCGGATCGAAACCCTGTTCCGGAGGGTCTGTACATCGCTAGGAGGGTGCTTACCGGAAGAGGTGATCCGAGAAGTGGAGTTGTTGAAGGATGCCCCAATTCTCCGGAGTGAGAAGAAGCGGCTGGAGCTTCAGTTGCAGGAGCTGACGAAGGAGCTGGCGGCAAAGAGTGATGAGATCCGTAAGTTCCACGCCGAACAGGAGGAGACGTTGGGGGAGCTTCGGAAGTTGGTGGGAAGTTCGGGAGCGGTAATCAACAAGGCCCGGCTGTTTGATGAGAACGTAGTGCAGCCGGCTGATTTCGAGGACAAGCAGAGGATCATCATGATCCTCTCCAAATGCGAGCACTTGATGAACATGATCCTGAAGAAGGTCCGGCAGCTGCTCAATCCGAGTACCGGAAGTCCCAGTCTCGGAGTCGCGGGTCGGAAACTTCCGCTCCCCGGATCGCCCTCTCGGGCCGTGGTAGGAGAATCTCGCGGAGTGGAGTTCCGGACCTCGATAGGGAGTAACCTCCAAGCAGCAGAACAGATGACGGTCGAAGAGGCTGCCATGACAAATCGGACGATTGCGGAGGCGATCCGGGAACACCAAGCACAAGTGGCGTCACCCGGAACCAGTACAGTCCAGCAGAGCTGCGCAATCCCCACAGGGCAGGTGCAGGTGACCGGAACGACAGTCACCGAAAGGCGGATCGAGGAGAGAACGGTTTCGGAACAGGTGACTCGGACCGTGCCGCCGGATGTTCTTCCACGACTCGGAGATGAAGTGATCATTGCGAATTACCGAGGGGAGGTAGCGGGACCGGAATGGGGACGACCTATTTCACCACCCGGACGGACCCGAGTGACTCAGGAGGGGGGATTGACCCCTTCACCCACAGCCAAGACCGGAACGGTGACGCCTACTCCCACCGGAACGCCAGCAGCGGGTTCCCCTCCGCACAGTGTCGGTGCTTACCGGAGGTTGCGGAAAAGGAAGGAGCCGATTACGATTTCAGAGTCCGACTCAGAGACGCATGGGAGCTCTCCGGTCAGGACCACCGGAACTGAAACTCGGACTCCGACGTCCGGAACCCCTCCCGCACATATGATCCCGAAATCGCCCAATTCTCCCAAGCCCCGGATCGTTACCCGGTTGTCCTTGGAGGCTCAGGAGAGGGAGTCAAAGGCGGAACGGAGTGCTAGGCGCAAGGCGGCACGAGCAGCAGGGGCGGGCGGATCAGAGCCGCGGGTGACCAGGTCAAAGGATCGCGAGCAGGAGAGCCACAAGAAGACAAAGAAGTGATAGATTCCTCTCACTGCCACTTGTCGTAACTTTCCGGATTTATAGGAGTAGATTCCGGATCGGGAGATCCGTTCTTGTCGTAAAGTAGAATTCTAGGTAGATAGTTAGGGATTAGGGTTTTGATTGAACTGCCGGCGCCGCCGCTTTTGTGAAGGCCCCTGCTTACTTAAACCAGGCAGGCGATGCGGTCCGGGTCTTCGTTTTGCATGTTTTCCCCCTATATTCCTTATCAGTAAAGTATTTGTGTTTTGTAAGTACTGTGCGTGATTTCCCGCTAAGTGTGAATGATCCTGGAAGGATATGAGAGTTCCGCTGTAGCTCGGATAGGAAGGTGATGGGAGTTGCGACGAGACCCGAACCGGAAAGGAAATGGGATTGAGCGGAAAGATTTAGCGGATTGTCGTAGGAGTGAAGCCTCACTGTTCCGTCCCCAAATCAACCTCATACGGAATAGCCGTCGCTAGGGTCGAAGCGGATCAAGAACTACTTGGTCGGGCTACCTGAACTTCTGAAGAGGTTCCGTGCACAGTGAGAGGGGGAGTCGGAACGTGGTACGGGTCGCCTAGGGATAATCGGATCCTGGTTCTCCCAGATCCGGATTGGTTTGTCGTTGTAGTCCCACGGATCGGAGAGGATCGTTTGTGTGACCTGCTGGCCAGAGTACTCTAGGACAGTTGTGAGACGGTAACTGATCCGAGACGTTGGGGTTTGTGGACGAAACACCTAATGAGAGAAGAATAGAGAAGGAGATAGTTCGGGAGTTACGTTCCGAAGACACTATCCGAGCAGTGACAAGGCTCGGAACGATTAGAAGTAACTACTTGGTGAAACACTATTGAATCCCTGGACGATACTCGGAACCTAGTGACAGTATGGAAGTTTACGCTCAATTAGAGCACTATCCGGATGTTAGTTGCGTTTCCGTGTTCCGACAGAAGCACCCATAGTTGACCGGTTAAGAGATTTCCCAATGATGTTGGAGGTTATAAGTTGAGGGAGATTTTTCCTTGAAGGGGAAATAGGTTTAAGGAGAAATGCAACTTTAAATTTCATGTTTACTTCAATACTTAATTTACTATGAATTTTTTAAGCCATTTTTTGTGTCATACATATAACAGATATGTAGGCCCACCTAAAACCAACCACCATGGCACCAAAACTTGATCAATATACTATTACCAAAATACTCCCATATGATTCTGTTAAAGGGTGATTTAGCTCACCCTTTGGAAGCTAATATACTGTCCAGATCTAAAGAGAAACCTTCGAAATTTTTGTACCCACCTAACTAGTTCTGCTCAACACCATTCTGCCCCTGAACAGCACCAGATTCTAACCTTACTGCCCTAATCTACTGCTCCATCAATTCTTGAACCCACAATGCCAATCTTCATCAACACCCTAGCATTCAATGTGCACAAATCCCAATAATCCAAGGTGGCTTTTCTCATCATTACTCTCTTCATGTACAATCAGATCTGCCCCTAGATCCTGCTCCACAGCAGTAACATCCTCCTCCTACCTCCTAACCTCCTCTATGATAGAGGGAGGATTTATCAACCAAACCCTAACTCTATAAACCCATCAAAACCCTAGAAAACCCAACACATCCAAGTACTCCAAACCCTCATAACAAGCTGGAAACATACAATACAAGTGAAGAAAACAGTCAAAACTGCAATTAATGAGTCAAACAGCCCATAATCATGGTACAGCAGCCTCTAATGGCTCTCAGACTCCTCTAACTCTAACTGCTCTAGTCTGGAATGATTACTCAAAACCCTAATCCTGCCTCTTAAACCAAGCAGTATTCATCCAGTCGGCTGGATAGAGTTCATCCAATCGGCTGGACAGAGTTCATCCAATCGGCTGGACAGAGTTCATCCAAGTTACTGGATGGCTGTTTTGAAGTTACAGGGATAAAACTGCGAGAGTTAACAAAGGGAAAATAACTGGTAGGTAAAAAGAAGGGGGAGATAAGGAATCTCCGGTTAACATTATCCCCTTTTTCCGGCAGTTCTGTTTTCAGAACATAGGGCAGGACCGAAACAAAAGGCAAAACGGGAAACTTCCTAAAAGAAAAGAAAAAAAAACTCAAAAATTGTTTAATGCCTAAGCCGGGGAGTTTGCAGTGGGTATCCTGCAGTCATGAAATGCGGTCGACTGGGTCAGTCGGCTGTCGGAGTAGTGTCGAGCAGCGATGGAGCCTCGTCATCCAGTAGCCAGGGCTCGAAATCTGGGTCGCGCTCCTCAAAACGGCGTAGCCAACGCTGTTGGCGGTCGAAGTCGGCTCGGTAGGATTCAAGTGCGGCCTCCAAATCTCGGTGTTTGGTCGCTGCGTAGTCCCGGACCGCACGGCTCAAGTCACGAGTTGGTGTTGTCCGGGCAGCTAGCTCTAAGGTGAGCTGGTGGTTCTCTAGCAGCATTCGGTCGGCTTGCTGGAGTCTAGCACTCAGAGCGTGCTCAAGTTCCAGTCTCCGAAGTGAGGGATCAGGGCGAGAGGAGCGAGCAGTTGCCGTCGCTAGCTGGGCTTGCAGGGACTGAACGGTGGTCTGGAGGGCCGTGTTGTCCTGGATCAGCTGGTCACGAGCAACCGCTGTGGCCCGCAGCGTAGTGGCGATTGAGGCGATTTGAGCCGTAAGGTCGTGCACGGTGGCTGTCAGAGTGTCGACTGAAGATGCGGCTTGCTGTCGAGTAGCCTCAAGTTGCCTGGCTGCAGTCTTCGTCCTGACAAGAACCGTGGCTAAGGCCTGTAAGTTGTTCATCAGCAGTCGGTAGTCCGAGGTTGAATCAGGGGAACCGAGTATAGAAGGGCCGTTTGAGTCATCTGGAGGACCACCTGAAGGCCCATCCGAGGGGAAACGGTCGGGTCGGCTGTGGTTGGGGGCCGCGCCCGTACTGAGAGAGGGGTTTGGGCTGGCTGTAGGCACTGTCGAGTTACGGGGAGGGCGTGGTGCTGAGCCTGAGGAAGTGGGAGGCGCCGTTGCCTGTGGAGGTGACTCGGCCACGGTGGCGAAAGGAGGGATGGTCTCGCCTGGAGTGCCCTGGGAGGGTTGGTCTGGTGGCGATCGGAATGCCCAAGCCATGAAGGTGGGAAGTGGCCGCCAAACCGTGAGTGCCCAATCATTGCGAAGGATAGCCGGGCCTTCAGCCGCGCCTGCAGAGTGTGCCTGACCTGGCGTAGCATGTTGATGGAGTCGAATTGGTGAAGGCGGATCCAGAGTTGGCCCGATGTCGGGGACTTCCCGGCCGAATGTCCCCCCTGAAGACTCACTGGAGTCACTGGACAGTCGCAGTATCGGTGCTGCAGGTCGGCTACTAGGGATCTCGGCCTCTATCAATCGAGTCGCCTGATTCCGAGCCAGTGGCCTGGATCGCAGTGGATAGCGACAGCTCGGAGATGCGAGATCAGGTGGCGGTTGGTGAACTGGGGGTGTATCTGAGACAAAATCAGGCTGACGGACTCGTTTGCCATCGCGTACCAGCCGGCGTCGACGTCTACCCACATCGGAGGATCCCTCCTGGGAGTGACCTGTCAATGTTGGCGCGGTAGTCGGCTCGGAAGCCATGCTCGGGCCTTGAAACCGATCGCCGCTGGCTCGGTCACGGAGGTGGAGGCCGACCATCGGCTGCGTAGGTGGGTCGGTGAGAGGTGTGCCCTCGTGGCTACCATCCATGGTGTCGACGCTGGAGGCCACGGGATCTGGCTCAACAATTTCCTCTCGATCCGGGAACCAGCACGATAACACTGCGTCGATAACAGAAGCACCCCGAAGTCTGCGCTTGCCAGGGGCCTGCAAATGAATGTACAAGAGATGTCGGCGAAGGTTCGCTAAAACGTAATGGGACCAGTCGAAGCGCCCCTGTCGTTCACCCGCCTCCTCAGCAGCAAAAATGTGCTCTTAGAGGTCGTTGCTTACAAACAACAGTCGTTGTTTGAAGCCAATTGCATCTCCAAGGGCTTGAGCCCGAATCTGATACGCTGGAGACAAGGCAGAAGTACGGTTGCCGTCGTGGATATGCTTGTCGGCTGTCAGTCCATACTTCGCGAAATTCTGGTGGAAACCCGGTGGATAGCGCTGGCCGACTAAGTTAGCTCCTGACTCAAACCCAAGAACCTCGCGAATCACGAATGCTGTGATTTCTACTGGTTTGCCTCTGACGAGAGACCGAATGTTCTCACCTTGATCAGATGAGCCTCGACGATTCCCCCGGGCTGGCGAAGAAGAGTCAAAACCCTCGATGAAATCAAGGATTAACTTCTTTCGGGGTTCGGGCCATCTGAAGTGATAGAATACATCTAGGCTAGTGAGTCCAGCCCAGTCGTCATCTCCCGCCCCTGTCCAGAAGTTCCAATGGGTGAATGGTTCGAAAACCACATCCCAACGGCGGTGAGGTTTCTTGGGGATACGGACTCGCTTGGGCAGTCGGCTATCTACAGGAGTAACCTTGCGCTTTACACCCTGTCGTGGAGCGGTTGGTGTCACAGCCTCGGTTTGATCAGCAGCATCTACAGCGGGCAAGGGCGGTATCACAGGCTGCTCGTCGTGACTAGGAGGTGTGGTCTGCTGGGTGCTGGGACCTGCCTCATCCATGGATTCCTGATCTGGGTCGGTCTGCAGCACTCCTCGCAAAAAATATCGCTCTAGGATTCCAAATTTCCCCCTTCGGCGACGATGAAAGCTGCTGGGAGGTCGGCTATATTGCCCGTCGGTGCGGCGAGGAAGAGGATGGTCCTGTGGTTGCGCTCCCTGCAAACAGTGCACCGGAAACTCCCCTGGATCCGAGTCACTGTCGGTACTGAACACGCGAGGTGAATCGTCTGGAGGGGTCTGTAGATTAGTAGCACAGAGATATGGTGCACCGAAAGGGGGCAGAGATAATTGGACAGGAGGGGGCAACCTCGGAGATTGTGAGCGTTCTAAAAAATGAGAGAAGGAGGGCGAAGAAGGTAAAGAACCCAAAGGGGGTGAGGATGGAGGCGGAAGGCTGATTGGTAGGGCCTCACAAATTTCAACCTTGACTCGAGAAATCTGCCCTAACGTGGCAGGGAAAACTCGAGGCGACCCTCGGTTCTCAACAACAAAAGGAGCTGGGCAACTAACAAGGCAGGGACGATCAAGGAAGGTGTGACCTGTCTGAAATACAGGGGAAATGGCACCGTCGGTGCAGTAGAAGGAGGACCTCGCCGCTCCTGCCCTTGAAGCTGATCGTAGGAGGACGGCTCCGGGGTCGCTGGCTGAAGTCGCTTGAACGCCGGGGGCTGAGGAAGATAGGGGGAGACTCAGCGCTGGTGCAGTAGTGTAGCTGGGGCGATGGCCGTCCTGATCCGCTGATGGTTGACGGCTGTTAGCAGCAACCCTAAGGGAGCACCCGGAAGAAGACGGCACCGACGAGGGAGAGAGCGCCTGCAGGGGGGAGACGACTGAAGTCGTTCTACGAAAAGGTGGCAACAGAAAGGAATCGCACGAGGCGTGGGAAGTCGAGGAGCTTACACACACCGCGTCTCGGGCAAGTGCCGTGTGCAACAAGGCTTGAGGGGTCAAAAGACTAGAAGAAGAGAAACGCTGTGCTGAGAGGGATGGTTTTTGTGTTAACCCTAATTCGACCTGTGAGGTGGTAGGGGCTACCTGAGTACCTAGGGTCGGGTACTTAGCTACTCCTGGACGGCTATGGTGGAGAGAGGAAGAACTAGGGGGAGTCGGGAAAGTGTCTGGATTTATGGCTTCGCCCTGTGGAATTGATTCCACGAAGCAACATGCAACGCCCAAGATCGGAGTGTCCGGGGTCGCAACTGGCCGAAAGGAAGGAAGACTGGTGGGGGGAAGACTGGGCAAGCTAACCTGGGGGGTCGCTGGGGTCAAGTCGTTAGAGCTCGCCATTGTCTGAGTAGTAGGGCCCGGAGTGGTAGAATGAATAGAGGGGTTGGCAGCAGTAGTCGGGGCGTTTAAATGCGCTGCCTGTTCCGGGGCCATCGAATGTGGAGATTCCGGTGTGTCTTGATGTAGCCCACGTGGCAGATAGTTAGGGCTGACAGTGACCAATTGGTCCGCAGAGTAAAATCGGTAGGATTTGAGCTTATTAATGTTGACGATGATGGGGTCCGGCTCAAAATGGGCCTCTGTTACCAACAGGGCAGTGTTGTTAGGCAACCTGTACTGAACCCGATACGGGCCAAACCAGCGGCACTTAAATTTTCCCGTATGCTCCTTCTCACCCTTGGGGTACCACAGGACGTGATCCCCCACCTGGAAATCCTTCTGCCTGTAATGCTGTTGGCTCCATAGAGCCCTGTCCCATTGCCGGCTACCCGCCTCCTCCTGCGCGGCAAGCCTGTGACTATCTAACTGTTCCAAGTCGGCTGTGCGTGCCTGCAGTACTCGTGTAAGGGTATAGTCGATGCTGCCGTCTGTCCTGCGTGTAGGGACCGTATACTCTGTAGGCATCAACGGATGGAGTCCGTAAACCAACTGGAAAGGTGTGTACCCAGTAGAGACTTTAAAAGCAGTCCTATAAGATAATAGGGCGGTGGGCAAATGCTCATCCCAGTCAGTTCTGTTGTCACTAACCAGTTTGGTCAGCAGCCGACCTAACACCTTGTTGGTTGACTCGGCCTGTCCGTTCCCCTGAGGATAATACGTAGTCGAGGTGCGATGTTGCAGTAAAAAGTGCTGCACTAAGTACTCAATAGCCTCATTGATAAAATGAGTCCCTTGATCACTGATTAAAGTCAGCGGACAGCCATAACGGGTCAAAATCTGTTCGTACAGAAACTTGGCAGTCACTGCTGCAGTATTAGTGCGCAGGGCCTTCGCTTCCACCCATTTGGTGGCATAGTCGGTTGCCACCAAATGTACCTATTGCCGGTCCGAGCTGCTGCTGGCTTGATGGGGCCTACAAAGTCTAGACCCCACTTCATGAAAGGCTCCGCAGGTAGGCTAGTGACCAACTGAGCCAAACCAGTGTTGGCTAAGCCGCCGACCCGCTGGCACTTATCACATGCCCTGCAGTACTCATACACATCCTTGTGCATTGTCGGCCACCAGTAACCCGCATCTAAGATCTTCCTGGATGTGATGTCTTGTGAGAAGTGTCCCCCTGCGCAGCCGTCATGCATTTCCCTCATCACTGTCTCAGCCTGTATAGGGTCGAGAACCCTGCGTAGCACCAGGTCTTGTCCCTTCTTGTACAGCACATCCTGAATCAGAGTATATGGTAATGCCTTGAGGGTTAATCTCCGCTTCTCATCCTTGGTCATCGTGGCAGTAGGTTCACCCGTGCGCAGGTAGTCCATGACATCTTGGAGCCATTCTGGCTTGACATAGAACAGTCTTGCGTCTGGAAGCTGGTCTGGAACTCCTGTTGGCGCCTCGCCATTTGGAAGTCGGCTAAGCAAGTCGGCAGCGCCATGCGTCTTACCGGGCTTATACACCACCGTGAAATCGTATTTCTGGAAAAGCAGTAGCCAACGTGCAATCCGCCCCGACACTTGGGGCTTGTTAACCAGATATACAAGGGCCATGTGGTCGACATAAAAAACCAGCTTGTTTCCCAAAAGGTAGTGGCGATACTTATTTAAAGCATACACCATAGCTAGAGCTTCTTTTTCTGTTGTGGTATAATTTTTCTCAGCTGAATTCAACAATCTAGATGCATAAGAGATGGGCTGATCACACTTCCCATTCTGATTCTGAGCCAACATGGCTCCTACTGCGATGTCTGAAGCATCGGTGTGAACATGGAACTCCAGATCCCACCTGGGGGCAACCAAAATCGGGGCATTGGTATATCTGTCCTTAATGTCCGCCCACGCAGCTTCGCACTTCTCAACCCACTTGAACTCTTCAGTCTTCCTCATCAGCCTGGTGATGGGTTCCATGATGTGAGCATAGAATTTGATGTAGATTCGATTGAACTGTGCAAAACCGTTGAAGATCTGGACGTCGGTTGCATGTTGAGGTCGAGGCATATCCTGGATGACCTGGATCTTCTTAGGGTCTGGCATCTTGCCGGCCTTAGAAACAACATGCCCCAAAATGATACCAGAAGCTACCAGAAACGCACACTTTCCGGGATTGAAGCTGATACCATACTCCCGGCATTTTTCAAAACACAGTCGCAGCTTGAGCAGATGGTCGGCTATGTCACTGTAAACGGTAAAGTCATCTAAGAACAGCTTCATGAAGAGCCCCAGGTATTCCTTGAACGCCTTGTTCACAGCCCTCTGGTAGGTCGGCGGTGCATTAGTCAAGCCAAAAGGCATGACTACCCATACGAAAGCACCCCACTCCGTGATGAAGGCTGTCTTGTGCCTGTCCTCTGGGGCAATGGAAATCTGGTAGTAGCCCGACCTACCATCCAGGAAAGTGTACATTTCGTAACCTGCCACAGCATCTAAGACCTCTTCAGTAAATGGCAGGGGATAAGGGTCCTTCCTGGTAGCAGCATTTAATTTTCGATAATCAATACAAATGCGTAATTGACCATTTTTTTTAGGGACAACAACAATAGGTGAGAGCCAAGTTGCCTCCTCGACTGGTACAATGAACCCTGCTGCCAGAAGCTTGTCTATGTCCTGTTTGACAATGCTGGCATAGTTGGGGTTCATCCTGTATCTAGCTTGATGGCTTGGAGGAACATCCTTCTCCAGTACGATTCGATGCTGGGCTACTGAGGGAGGGATGCCCTTCAAATCCTTGTAAGTCCAGGCAAAAACATCTGTATACTCTCGTAAGAGATCCTCCGCTGCTTTGGCTAAAGCTGGCTCCAGGTGGCTTCCAATCTTCAAAATCTTGGGATCTTCCTCAGTGCCGACATTTATCTTCCGCAGCTGTTCCTCCTCAGTTAAATTCCATGCTGCCACCTTCATCTCCGTTAACTTCTCTCGTACCGGGGTCTCATCAACCAGCACCTCTCCCTCTGTAAAGGTATAGAAATTCTCTGGATACGTGGCCGAATCCCGGGTAGGAGAAGGTGCCTTCGTTGGGGCGGCGATGTCCAAGTCGGCTCGTAAGTCGGCTGCGTCAAAGTCGGCCTTGCGAAGGTCCGGTTGATACAGGTCGGCTTCGTCATGTAGTGGGACGCGCAAGGACTCTGGCAGGGTAATGGTGCCGACTACAAATATATCTTCTTCTGACTGTAAAAAACGATCTTCTTCCTCATCAGTCAAACCTTCAGCTAGGTTGTAACATACCAGTACTTCTGGTAACTTGGGTAAAGGTCCTTGTCTCTGGTTGATGGATATGGTTTTCACTGTACCATTCCCTCGAATCGTCACTACTTTATTCCCCCAGTCATGGGTGGCTTTAGCATCTATAAGCCAAGGTCGGCCCAGTAGCATGCTGTAGGCTTCGTTGACCTCCTTATTTCGGATGACTGTGAGACTAATGTTATACGGAATGCCGTGGATATGAATCCGGACATTCCTAATCAGGCCCACTGGCTCCACCACTGCCTGGTCCGCCATGCGTAATCTATAGGGGGCAGGTGATGGCTCCTTGAGTCCCAATCTGATTCGTTCTTCCTCCGTGATGAGATTTACTCCTGAGCCTCCATCCAGCAGAACATTTTCCAATGTTAACTTGCCCACCTGCACAGAGATCACTGGTAGCCCCCTGTCAATATCCACTGCCCCAACGACGAGGCTAGGATTTACCTGTGGACTTCCCGAGCTCCGTTTCTGAGTTGGCAAGGTAGCCGACAGGGAGTCTTGACAACCCTCAGTAGATGAGGTAGAGCCAGTCATAGGCTTTGAAGGCGTTCGGATGTCCGGAAACACCTTAGCCCTCACATACTCTGTCAAGTTAGGAGCAACTTCCAGCAGCTCTCCCAATGATACCGTGATAGGTGTCTGTAATATCTGCCTGCTGACTGTTTTTGCCAGGGCCTCTGGCTGTAGAGCATCTGGGCTCTTCGCCTCTTCTTCTACAGCTTTCTTGTGTGGTGTCTGCAAGCAATCCGAGTCAGGGAACCCTGCCCAATCTCCTCCCAAAACTGGCCCCTCTTGAGTCGTGGCTTCAAGGTCGGCTGTTTTAGCCGTCTGGTCCTCTTCCTCAGCACGCCTAGCCTCCTCATTTTCCTTGTTGATTTCCTCCGTGAAGGCTATAAACTCCTTTCGAAGGCGCTCCTCCTTATCCCAGTCGGCTTGAGTTTTGGGTTGCCTCGGTTCAGGTTCCTTAAGCTCCTTATCCTCTAGAGGGAGCCCAGCCCTCTCCCTGGCAGCCCTAGTCAGAATTGTGGCCACCTCTGGGTCGTCCAATTCTTGTAACTCTACACTGTTGACCCCCACAGTATTCGTTCCCTGTTTCTTAGCAGCCATGAATTGCTGAAAATCCAATTTATGTGGGCAGTTTCGCATCTGGTGGTCAGTGCCTAAACAGAGGAAACAGGCATCACTTCGCCCTGAACCGCCTGCTTGATAACCTCCTTGTCTGTTGTAAACTGGCCTCCCTGTATTGGTAGTCGGCTGCGTAGCCGACACCTCATGAACCCCCACAGTCGGCCGGCCTTCCGATTTCGAGAGTCTATTGTTTGGGTTGGCTGGGTTCACAAAGCAGTATGCATCATCATGCCCGAATTTTTTGCACACAGTACAATACCTTCTAGGGATAGTATCAACCCCCTCTGCCTGAGCAGTGACAGTGTTAGCACGGCTACTGGTCGGCTCCGGCTTCTTAGTCTGGAAGTACAACTTCTTACCAGACGTGTCAGTGCAGTTGGTCTCACAGCGTCTTGCTAACTCCTTAAGCTCAGTCAGGGTAGTAGCTGTAGAGCCGCTGGTAGTTACCTTAAGGTAGTCAAGTAACCCAGCTCTGAAGTATGTCAATTTAAACTCCCACATCAGTTTGCAGGCAATTTACCAGCTTCATGAAGCGTTCATAATAATCCTGAACCTTTTCTCCTTCTTCCTGTTTGAACGTTTGCAATGTCATATAGACCTGCTCGTCTGAATCCTGCTCCCTATATCGCAGTTTGAATGCCTCCTTAGCCTCCTCCCAAGTGCAGTAGAGATGGTGGTCTAACCAGTCATCAAACCAGCGCTGAGCCTTGTCCACCAGCGTTGTACCAAACAAAGTAATGATGACCTTCTCATCTGTTTCGCCATTAAACCAGACACACTTGTCAAAGTATCTGAGGTGGGCATCAGGGTCACTACCCTCCTTGTAGGCCCTATAGGGTAACTGCTTCCTCTGGGTACTAACAGGCGGCCTTGGCGGAGCTGAGTTGAGGTCCGTTGTCCGTACTACTGGTGCTACCGGAGGAAATGTCGCTGTCACTGGATAAGATGCTGGGACCTGGGGGGCAGTTGGTACAGTGGACGGACCTCCTGGAAAGGCGGTGGAACTGTAGCCGACTGGTGCGGGAGCCAATGGTATGACTGGAGGGACCCCTTCAGGTATAACTCCAGGGATGGCCCCTCCAAAAGTTGGCTCTACAGTTTTCCCAGAGTACCCAGCTGGTTGGGTCGGCTGTGCGGAATGATACACATCCCCGGTGAGATGATCCACGTATCCTGGCAACTTATGGACAGTCGAAGAATTCGCTGCAGGCAAAGGACTAGGTATCCCCCTCCCTACGGTTGCTTCGGGTGCCACTATATATATGTAGGGGGGTTTTGGAATAGTCCCCTCAGTGCGCCCCTGGTCTGGTTTCCTCCGTTGGTCCTCCCACAGGTCCAGCAGTTGGACCAACTCCTGTCTCTCACGCTCTAGACGTTCCTGCTCCTTCTGTTGGGCCATCAGTTGCTGTGCTGCTAGCTGTTGGGCCGCCAACTGTTGTGCCGCTAGTCTTTGCACAGCCTCTTCCACACGACGGTGTAAATCATCCCCTTGCGGTGTTGGGTTCTTCTCTGTCCACTGTGGTTCCGTGTGCCAATGTTGCAGTGAAGCCACTCCTGAGGGTACACCTTGCTGTAGAGCCTCTAACTGCATGAGATATTTCCCTGGATCCTGTCTGCTTTGAGTCTGGCTGGCCTGGTGTTGCCTGACTTTCTCCCTCCTTGCCATTAACTCTGCTGCAAAGGCCTCTAGTGCCCTCTGATCTTCCTCTTCCGGCTCCCATCCTGACCGTAGTCGAAATTCATCCAGAAAATGAACATTTCTGTTATGAAGATTGTCTGAGGGGTGAACGGGTCCTTGCTCCTGAACTGATCGACTCCTGGTTTCATCCATCTTCTGCCGCAGGTTCTGGAATGCAGCGGGTAGCGTCTCAGGGGTCTTTGGCAAGTGTCCTGGTGATACAGGTCGGCTACGTAGCCGGGTCGGCTCCGTCTCCAGGTCGGCCCTGCCGGTAACTGTACTCGGCCACTGTGTTGGCTCCGCGAAGACCTCCTGCGTTTGACGCCTTTCTTCCCGGAAAGTATTGTAGTCGTCCACTGCAGCAGTAAAATCTCTTCTGAAAGACGCTGTTCTCTTCATATCTTGGTACTTCCAAGGAGTGTTGGTTGGATCAGGTTTGCGACTCAGCCTATCCCCTTTTTCAGACTGCCTTTCCTCTCCAAATCTGCTCTCTCTTGTCCTCCCATCTGATGATGAGAGGTCATTCTCCACCTCCATGTCAATCAGCTCACCGACTTGCTTGGCTGCACTGCCCTGCGAGCTAAGTCGGCTCTGTCCTTCTGCTTGCTTCTGCTCAGTAATCCGTTCCTCACGTTGCATATATCTTCGATATCGCTCCATTGCCTGTCTCTCAGCTTTGAAGTCGTTCATATCCCCCTCCTCCATGGCTTTCACTGGCCGTAGTGATCAGGCGACTGTCTCTGTACTGGTCTCTCTTGCTTCCAGTCCTGCTTGGCCGTTACTGCCTGTCTGAGTGAATGCTCCTGGTTGGTTGTTCTCAATTGGTTGACAATGACTCCTGGTCTGCCTCTTCGGCAGTCTGTATTTCTGCCAATCAGCACTCACTGACCCAACACTTGGTGTGTGGTCTGGTCAATACTAACACGCAGTTGTACAGGGTTCTGAACAAGGCTAAGTAATTCAGAACTTTTCTGTCTACCTATTTCTATCCCCTTTTTCGCACTGAATTAATCTCTAGAATTTACAGTCTATGGGTGATAGTGTTTAGTTACTACTGTGACTGTCCTGGGTCAAAAATTAACCTTCTGCCCAGGTTTTTGCATACATCAATTTTCCCAAATTACTTTAAACCCACCTCTTACAAGGTGCCTAAACCGACCCACGTCCTCAACCCGAGGTCCGCAGCCGACCCAGGTCTCAATTTCACGTACCCAAATTCAAATTTCAAAATCTCAACAGTTTTTTAAACATCTTTGAATCTTCGAATCTGGTGTTTTTTTTTTTTTGAATTTTGAATACACAAATTTTTGTGGGTTACTTACCTTTCACCCCCTTTTGTTTCAGTGGATGTTCGAATGTGACCTGAATCACCCTCTATCCCCTTTTTCGCTGTGGAACTGCCCTCAGTTCACAAGGTGGGTGTCAGCCAATTCGCTTCTCCTTCCACTGCTCACAGTACCTGCGCCCAAACAGCCTGAAGCAAGATTAATATGCTGTTACTGTCTTTCTGAACCCATACTGGAACTGCCACTGTGTCTGTACCATTGTTTTTCTGCCCAGAAAACACCTGAACCCTAAACTGTCCCTGTCCCTCTCTACTACAGCAGTGTGCGGAATTCAGAATACTAGAGCTGGGCTGTGTGCTTGCTAGCACTACTGCTTGCCCTTTGCAATACTGCAATGGCTCTCAGCGTCTGGCAGGGATGTTAACCGGAGATTCCCCAATCTCCCTTTCCCTTAGTTTCCCTTAGTCTCTTTTCAGTTTTCATCCTTACCTTCGACAGTCATCCAGTCGGCTGGATGAACTCTGTCGCAGCCGACTTGGATGAACTCTGTCACTAGCCGACTGGATGACTTCCGCCAGTTCAGGGGGTTTAAGAGGCAGGTTTAGGGTTTTGAGAGGGCATTCTACACTAGAGCAGGTAGAGTCAGAGAGGTCTGAGAGCTATTAGGAACTGCTGTACTATGGTTTTGGGGCTGTTTTGACCCATTTTATGCAGTTTTGACCTCTTTTTGCACTTGTATTGTACATTTCCAGCAACCTATGAGTGTTTGGAGCACTTAGTTCAGTTGGGTTTTGTTGGGTTTTGATGGGATTGTGAAGGCTAGGGTTTAGTTGGTAAATCCTCCCTTTACCAAGGGACTGCTTAGCACCTCGGACTCACAGGGCAGTGATTTTCAGCACACCTACGAAAACCTCTAGCAGTCAGTACTGCCTCTCTGCAGATCGAATGACTGATTCTCAGCCTCTCTAATGTGTGGACAGCCTTCAGCAAGCAGGAGATCACATGATCCGAACTAAAGCATGGTCGCCAATGATAGAGGGAGGATTTATCAACCAAACCCTAACTCTATAAACCCATCAAAACCCTAGAAAACCCAACACATCCAAGTACTCCAAACCCTCATAACAAGCTGGAAACATACAATACAAGTGAAGGAAACAGTCAAAACTGCAATTAATGAGTCAAACAGCCCATAATCATGGTACAGCAGCCTCTAATGGCTCTCAGACTCCTCTAACTCTAACTGCTCTAGTCTGGAATGATTACTCAAAACCCTAATCCTGCCTCTTAAACCAAGCAGTATTCATCCAGTCGGCTGGATAGAGTTCATCCAGTCGGCTGGACAGAGTTCATCCAAGTTACTGGATGACTGTTCTGAAGTTACAGGGGTAAAATTGCGAGAGTTAACAAAGGGAAAATAACTGGTAGGTAAAAAGAAGGGGGAGATAAGGAATCTCCGGTTAACACTCTACCATACTACCATACCTCTGAAACACACACAAGACACAAGAGAGAGTGAGAGCCGCCATGCTCTCACTCCTCACTACCCCCAAAACCCTAGCCGTCGTCATCCACTGTCCGTTTTTCATCCAAGTCGATTTTTCATCCGACTGTCAAAACTTCATCCAAAACGCAGTAATTTAAGAAATCAGCAGTAACTAACTGTTTTACTGCTCCCAGCAGTTTATTGTTCTGCCCCTAAATTACTGCTCCTAGGTAAAAGGCAAAAAATCCCTTTAACATTATCCCCCTTTTAGTCTGCATCTGCCCTCAGATGCTCCGGCTTCCTAGTTTTATATAGTTAGCCAAAAATAAAAAAGGAAAATAAAAATTTAAAAAGAGTTTAGTACTGGTCCTACCAGTACTCTTCCTAAAAAAACTACTCTGGCCACTAGTTGGTGAAGTCTCTGCAGCTCCTCCGGTTCTCGAATCAGACTTTGGGGGTGCGGTTCCGGATCCTGGCCCTGGCCCTCCTGCTGCGAGTGAGTTGACATGTGCTATTGCTCTGGTCGAAGACGACGGTGCTGGTCCTTGGCCTCCTCTGGAGGGTGAAGGGGTCGATACTGGTCCTCCAGTGGTATCTGCAATGGCCAATATCCCTTCAACTGTGCGGTTGACCATTCCGAGTTCTCTGGATGACATCGATCCTCTTTCCTTTTCCTGACTCTGCTCCTCGTCCGACCAGCAGGGTTGTTCATGGGACATAAGGACCGGTCCGTCCGTTCGGTCCGCTCGTCCATCCGTTAAGGGTCAGGGGAGGTCCGTTTGACCAAGACTTACGGTTGACCATCCAAATGGTGAAATGGGAGTTACCTTGGCCACCTAGGATGCCACGCGTCTGACATGTCACCAAATATTCCACATATAGAGTTGACACGGGGATGACGTGGCTAAGAGGAAGGGCGCCAATGCCTTGGGGGGGAGGAGGAGGGGCGCCAGCATCTTGGGGGGGCGCGAGCTTCTTGGGGTGGGGGGGGAGGGGGGGGCGCAAGCTTCTAAGGGGAGAGGGGGCAGCGCTTCTAGGAGGGGGGGGGGGGGGGCGAGCTTCTAAGGGGGAGGCGCGAGCTTCTAGGGGGGGAGGGCGCGAGCTCCTAAGGGGGGGGGGGGGGGGGGGGGGCGCGAGCTTCTAGGGGGGGGCGCGAGCTTCTAAGGGGGGGGGCGCGAGCTTCTAGGGGGGGCGCGAGCTTCTAGGGGGGGCGCGAGCTTCTAGGGGGGGTGAAAATACACTACGGTTGTACGAATTTGTAGTCACGGCATAGTTTCAAGGCACTGTGAAGGTTTGGACCCAAATTTCCTCCAATTTCTTGTAGTTTATGTTAAAATTAATAAGTAGGCACAGTTTTACATCCCGCATACATTGATGATCGCATGACAAAAAGTTCCTTGGATGCAAAATATGCATCTTTATGAGTACAAAGTTACAAAGATTGTACTGTCACAGATTCAGAATTCACATGTTTGTACTCATTTTGTCAACTTAAAGATTTATTTTTTACATTTAAAAGAGTTGTGTGCAATCTTCTAATCTTTAACTACCATGCCTTACTATTTGATTATACCAAATACTAGTATATGATTGAAAAAGTTGACAAATGTGGGTTTTTTTTTGGGGGCCCCAAACATGGGTTTAAAAACAGATTTCTTTAATTTTTTTGGAGAATTCAGTAAAAACACTTGTTGGTAGAGAGGGGCCAAGAATTTGATTATGATAGAACTGAACTTTTCACTTTCATTTGGCACATCAAAGATTTATGCCTTGAAATAAGCTCTGGCCCTTCAAGATCCTCTATAGATACCTTTTTGTACAGGTATGTACAGGTTTGTACTTTTTGTACAAGATGGACCAATCATCACCTCCCGCGTGGCATTTGAATTGGAATCCACCTGACGTGTCAAGTAACCTATGGTGCTACTGGTCGGCGCAAGAATATCTCGGGTACCGCATTTTGTACAGTTTGTACAATTTGTACTTAGTTTGTACAACTTATACACAACTCCCAGGAGAGCGACCCTAGCGTATTCTCACCCGGGGGGCGCGAGCTTCTAAGGGGGGGGGGGGGCAAGCGCTTCAAGGAAGGGGGGCCAACGCTTCTAGGAGGGATGGGGGGGGGGGCCAAAGCTTCTTAGAGGGGGGCGCGAGCTTCTAAGGGGGGCTAGAGCTTCTGAGAGGGGGGGCCAGAGCTTCTTGGAGGGGAGGCCAGAGCTTCCGGGAGGGGGGCGCGAGGTTATGGGTTTAAGGTGATTCTGGAGAACGTGGCATACAATTGATATTTTATTTTTTTCCGTTCCATTACAAAAATAGCAATAAAATTTTATTCTCCACAAGAGTACATAGCCGTCAAAAAAAGATTTATTACGATTTTGCAAACGTGTAAACAAAGCCATATAGGCAATCAAAATGTTACATATGCAATTCACTATGGTACTACAATGTGCCTCTAAAACAACTATCGGGAGCTTTGAAGTTGTAAGGGGCACTCATCAAATCATCCACAACTCTTGCAAGTGATAGCCTCATCGTGGGGTCTTCGTTAAGCAAGCCATTCAACTTCGTTGAGAATGCAATCATTGACATTGTATCCTTGAAGAGGTATGGGCATTGTTCGTCCCTCCATATCATCTTTGCCAAATAGCCTATCGAAAATGCATTAGATTGCTCTATCCTGGAACTCTAAATTTTATATTATAATCCCCTTTCTCTTCCAATATTAATGTTTCATCTCTTAATGTTTTGTGCATACTTCCCTCTGTAATGATTCATTTATTTATTTCTCTTCCAACCTTGTTCCACTCTATACTATTTTTTATTTTTTTTCCCTTTATCTTTCAATATTAATATTTGTTTTTTTTTTTAACTCTTCCATTTATTTTTAATTTTATATTAGAGCATTGTTTGTTTCTTCCGTACTAAATTGATTAATTATTCAAATTTTTATTTCTCTTCCAACCTTCTTCCATCCCATGCTATTGATTTTATATTATCCCTTTCTCTTCTGATTTTAATGTTTGTTTTTTTGTTTTTTTTTAATCTCTACCATTTATTTTTAATTCTATGTTAAAGCATTGTTTGTTTCTTCCATACTACATCAATTAATTATCTAATTATTTTTAATTCTATGTTAATTCATTGTTTGTTTCTGGCATACTTCCTTTCATAATTATTTATTTCTCTTGCAACCTTCTTCCAGTCTATACTCTTAATTTTATATTTTTCGTTTTCTTTTTCAATATTAAAGTTTGACCTATTTACATCTCTTCCATTTATTTTTCATTTTATGTTTAAAAATAAATGGAAGAGATAAAAAAAAAAAACAAATAGTATAGAGTGGAACAAGGTTGGAAGAGAAATAAATAAATGAATCATTACAGAGGGAAGTATGCACAAAACATTAAGAGATGAAACATTAATATTGGAAGAGAAAGGGGATTATAATATAAAATTTAGAGTTCCAGGATAGAGCAATCTAATGCATTTTTGGTAGGCTATTTGGCAAAGATGATATGGAGGGACGAACAATGCCCATACCTCTTCAAGGATACAATGTCAATGATTGCATTCTCAACGAAGTTGAATGGCTTGCTTAACGAAGACCCCACGATGAGGCTATCACTTGCAAGAGTTGTGGATGATTTGATGAGTTCCCCTTACAACTTCAAAGCTCCCGATAGTTGTTTTAGAGGCACATTGTAGTACCATAGTGAATTGCATATGTAACATTTTGATTGCCTATATGGCTTTGTTTACACGTTTGCAAAATTGTAATAAATCTTTTTTTGACGGCTATGTACTCTTGTGGAGAATAAAATTTTATTGCTACTTTTGTAATGGAACGGAAAAAAATAAAATATCAATTGTATGCCACGTTCTCCAGAATCACCTTAAACCCATAACCTCGCGCCCCCCCCCCCCGGAAGCTCTGGCCTCCCCTCCAAGAAGCTCTGGCCCCCCCTCTCAGAAACTCTAGCCCCCCTTAGAAGCTCGCGCCCCCCTCCAAGAAGCTTTGGCCCCCCCCCATCCCTCCTAGAAGCGTTGGCCCCCCTTCCTTGAAGCGCTTGCCCCCCCCCCCCCTTAGAAGCTCGCGCCCCCCCTAGAAGCACTCGCCCCCCCTTCCTAGAAGCACTTGCCCCCTCCCCTCTAGAAGCACTTGCCCCCCCCCTCCCTCCCTCCTAGAAGCACTTGCCCCCTCCTCCCCCCCTCCTAGAAGCACTTGCCCCCCCCCTAGAAGCTCGCGCCTCCCCTAGAAGCACTTGCCCCCCCCCCTAGAAGCTCGCGCCTCCCCTAGAAGCACTTGCCCCCCCCCTAGAAGCTCGCGCCTCCCCTAGAAGCACTTGCCCCCCCCCCTAGAAGCTCGCGCCCCCCCTAGAAGCACTTGCCGCCCCCCTCTAGAAGCACTTGCCTCCCCCTTCCCCCCTCCTAGAAGCACTTGCCCCCCCCCCCCCCCCCCCCCCCCCCCCCCCCCCCGTAGAAGCTCGCGCCCCCCCTAGAAGCTCGCACCGCCCCCTCTGAAGCTCGCGCCCCCCCCCTAGAAGCGCGCGCCCCCCCCCCCGAACCTGCTCGCGCCCCCCCTTGAACCCGCTCACGCCCCCCCTTGAACCCGCTCGCGCCCCCCTTGTATCCGCTCTCGCCCCCCCTACACATGTTGGCACCCCTTTTGCATATGTGGAATTCCCGGTCATTGTTCGTTGTCCATGTCATCAATATGTTTCCCCTATAGGTAAGTTGTAAAAAAAAAAAACTAACTTAGTAATTTTCCTCCTCCCCTCAATGTCTGATTATGTCCGAGGACCGACCGGTCCGTCCATCCGTCCGTCCGTCCATGTCCGGAAATTTTGCCCATGTCCGTCCGATAAGACAACCCTGCCGACCAGTATACCAAAGTGGGGTAAGCATCTGCAAATCGTATCAAGTACCTGTTGTAGCGTTCCTCGTCCTCGGTATACGCCTTGAGCTCGTCACAAACCTGCTTCTTGGAAGTGGACAAGAGGTGGCGGGCCAGACCCTTACTGGCCGGGGAAGCACTGGTCTCCACAACCTCTAATTGACGACGAAGCTGTTGATTCTCCAATGCTAATCGATCATAATCCTGGAGGCGTGCATTCGTCCGTATCTCCAAGTCCAGCCGCTGTTTTCGCCTGTCTTCCAACTGCCCTCCTTCGGCTGCCCATTTCTCCCGCTCCTTGCCCTGATCTTCAGTGAGCACTGTTAATTTACTCTGAGTCTCGGCCCAACTGACCTTCAATCCCTCCAACTCCTGCTCCCTTTTTTGTAATTTGCCCGCTAAATCCCCATTCTTCCTCTGCAGTTCCTGGTTACGTAGGGCCAGATCTTTATAAGTCAGCCTTCGATTCTCCTGTCGAGACTGCACCTCCTTCAAGCGCTCTGCCTCCTCCATCCAATGACGCATTTGCCCTACTAACTGCTCCAATCCTGCAGTTACCTCGGACTGCTCCCCCCCTGCTGTCGAGAATACCTCCCCCAGGTTCCTCGGTGGTAAGGGCTCCGTGAGGTGCGCCCTCTCAGCTATCGTTCCTGGTCCTGCTTGGGTCGACAAAAACTCTTGGTCACCTTGTGTCCCTGCCACTGGTGGTTTGGGTTGGCGATTCTCACCTGCTGCCCGAGTCGATCTAAGGGTGAGTAGTGCTCTTGAAGCCTCTCCTGGTGTCTCGCCTGTGGGTCGCTCCTGCTTCCGCTTTGGCCTTCCCCTCTTAGCTACTGGCGTCTTCTTTGGGTCAGAAGTGATGGCCCCCCGTTCTACCTCCTCCGCTTCCCTGGGGTCAAGAGACCCCGTTGTGCTGTCCCGATACTTAGGTTTTTTCTCCTGTCGTCTTAGTCTCTTGAAAGTGACCCCCTGGTCTCTTTGAGTTGATGGTGACGACTAGTCCTTCCTCTTCCTTTTCCTTTGAATTTTTTCCTGGCCCGAGGATGAGAACGACTGGTGTTCTACTCCTCCTGTCTGGTCTCCTCTGCCCTTGGTCAGTCTTCTCGGTCTGGCCCCCTTCGAGTCTCCTCCACTGATAACGTCGGGTGGTAGCTCTCCCTCAGGTCGCACTGGTGTCACATCCGGGGGTATTTCACTACCATCGTCCACTTCCTCTGATTCTTGGGCTGGGTCTGGGTCCACATATTCTTCCTGGTCGGGAAACCAACTCTTCAGTAGGGTGTCTATTAGCTCCGCTCCTTTGATCTCGCGTGTCGGGCTGGTGTGGATTCGAATCAGCATGCGTCTAAGGCTTGATAGAATGAGTGGAGCCCAATTGTGGTCGCCCTTCTTCACGGCCTCGTACATATTTTCTAACAACTCGTTGCAGGCATAATGTGATTTTTTCTTCACACACATGATCTCCACAAGTGCCCTGACCCTGTCCTGGTACGATTCATCGAACCCGTTGATTCTAGTTCCATCCGAAGTGTGATCCGCCCTAGTTAATCCGAACATCCTGCTGTATCTCGGGTCGAGTTCCCCACTGGCCTTCGGGACTGTAGCTGTCCTGGTCCCTTCAATTCCAAATGCTTGCTGAATGGTCCAAGCTGTAATTTCTATTGGGATCCCTCTAACAGTCGCCCGAATTGGTGTGGTGTGGTCCATCTTCTCCCCCTTGACATATTGGAACCCTTCTACGAAATCCATGACCAGCTCTGTCCTCGGTACTGGCCACGTATATTCATAAAAAGACCCTAGACTCACCTTCTCGGCCCAATAGTCGTCCTTCAGATCTTTCCAACCTTTCCAAAACTCCAGCGGCATGAATGAGAGCTCCAAAGTTCTCTCCCTCTTCCTGGCTATGGTGACTCTTTTGGGTGCACGGGCCAGTGTCTCCGTATGTTTGCGCCTGGTCCCTGTCCCGGTTCGCTGTGGCTCCCACTCTACTTCTGGTGCCTTCGCCTGGTCCCCCTCTGAGGCTCCCTGGGTTGGTTGCGGCGGTGCTCCATCTTCTCCCTGGACTGCTATCTCCTCCATGTCTCCCATCGTCCCTGTCTTCTGTATATACTCGTGCAGTGTCCCCTTTCCCGCTCTCCTGTTAGGTGGCGCTGCTTCCTTGGCGTTCCCCTGTCCCCCTGTTACCATTCTCCCTTCTCTTCTTCTGCTCCCTACCTCCACAGTTTTCTTCGAGGCCCAGTCTCGGAAAGTCAGCAGTGGTTCTTGGGCTTCGTTTTGTTCTTCGGTTCTTTCTACCTTCACTCTGCCTCCTATCCTGTTTTGCTGGCCTCCTCTATCTTGAGTCCTGACTAATCGCCACAGTCTTGGTCTGCTCCTGTTTGGGCTGAAACCCTCTTGGTCCCCTTCGTATCCTAAATGAAAAGTTTTCAAAAAATTTGCAGCAGCTGAGAATACCTGGGTAAGCCGTGGTTCTTGGTCCCGATGTTGCTGGTGCGGTCTGCTCTCCTTCTGCTGTGTCTCTTGCCTTCCGAGCTGAACGCTCTCTACTCCTTGGTTGAGTTTGACTTCCCTTCCTCCTCGATGTGATGATCCCTCCTGGTTCTCTCCTCGCTCTTGGCTCCTTCGCTCTCTGCTATCGAGGTCTCCTTGTCTCCTGCTGTTCGACCCGGCGCCGCCTTCTAGGTTTTCTCTTCTTCCGCTGTCTCTAACTTCGTCGCTGAGGTACTGCCTCTGCTCTTTGTCTAGTATCCTCCAGTGTTCTTCTTTGATCAATCGCCTTTGATCCTCCTTGATCAGCTGTCGCTCCTCTTTGGCTTGCTACCGCTGCTCCTCTTGAGTCCGTTGCTGCTCCTCCTCTGAGCGGTATCGCTGTTCCTCCTGAACTAACTGATGCTCCTCTACGAGCTGCCACCGCCTCTCTTCTTGGTTTATCTTCTGCTTCTCGCCTGGCCGCCACCACTGCTCATGTTGAGGGTGCGCCGTCGCTGCCTCTATCTTCTGCGCTCCTGGTTGCCTCCGTTGGTAGGGTTGGCTGCACCGTTGAAGCTGCGCTTCCACTCTCTTCTCGTGATCTCCCTCGGCCTTAGCTCCTAACTCTTCGCTCTCTCTCACTCTTTCATCCCTCCCTAGCTCACTGCTGGCTCTGTTTTGCTGGCAGCTCCAAAATGTGAGGTCGGTACTCCGACTTTGCTGAAATGTCGCAACCCTAACAGCCCGATCCTTTCTGAAAAATTCATCCAGTTCGGATGGAAATTCGTTTGTCATCCATCCCTGGTTTTGTCGAATGGATGACTTCTCCTATCTGGATGAATCTTGTCCTTCCTCTCTCTTAATGGGCCGCAGCAGTAATTGTCTTGTCCTTTTCTCTTTTATTACTGCTTCTACTACTCCGAACGTCACTATAGTGCGAGCCTTGAGCGGTGAGCGGTGAGCGGTAACTTTGCGGATATTTTGATGTTTTTGGGAATTTAGAGCGATATGGTTATGGTATTTTATGGATTAACAATTTTTTTGGTTTTTGAAATTCTAAATTTAGTTCGTAACGTGACCTATGACCGTGGACAATTTCAATGAAATGACTAGATGCCCTGATCTATGGCCGTGGAACTCTTGGTATTAGGGTGAGTGGGCATTAGGGGCCTGCACTCGTGGATTGTTGATATAGGAACTGTTCGGCCAGGTCTTATTTTAGGGACATGCAGTGAGGTAACACAGCAGCGGCCTTCTATTCTAATTTGCAAATGTCGGTTTAGATACAGATATTGTTATTGTTGTATGACAGTTAAGACTTTGTATCTTTGTAAACATGCTAAAGTAACATTTCATATTACAACAACCTTTTACTTCCTCAGATGCCTCCGACGATCCAAAACATTGAACTTCAATTATTGATCAGTTTTTGCCTAGATTCAACCGAGTGAACCGAGTACGTGAATTTGAGTTGAAAACGTTGTGAGCCAGCAGTGGTAGTGGAGGACCGTCAGCTAATAGCCACTGTAGATGATGAAAACCCAAGCAAGCGTCAAAAACTGGAAGACAGTGAACTGTGACTACTTTGCGCACGAAGAAAGTGATTAGACCATACATGTGCAACATAACATACACATGTACGCACGTTCAGCAATCTGCGGCAGAAAGAGTTTTAGTGATGAAGATATAAATTACTGTAGAGTACCGTGAATTGAAAACAGTCTAGACTCTCTAAGGTCGTGTAACATGGTCAGAAGCTTTTACCCCATTCATGGACCTATGACAAAGGTGGGTCAGCAGTATACCTCCCTTTGACTGAGAGTTCTCTGGGTTTAGGGAGTCTGAAAAAGGTTTGTTTGGGCCTGAGCACACATACGTGACTCCCTTTCAAACCCTTTTACGGGGACCTCTTTAGGAATTACAAAATTCTTTATATGACTTGCAAAATGGTTCTTAACAGCGCTTATCTATATTAAGAGCGTGATTCACATGAATTTGAAGAAAAGGAATCCTGTGCAACTGCAAATTTTTGGTAGTGGCCCTTTTAGTCTCACTACTTCATCATTGAAATAAATTCAGGCGATACATGTGCGAACAAAAAATCAGATATCACTAGTTGTCCAAGTACTTGAGAAGGCCACTCTCCAGGACTCGCTTCACTTCGTTGAAACTAAAACTAGCGGCATAAATGAATGTATTTGACTCTGAGTCCACTCCGCAAACTACAGTAAACAGATAGTACAAGTGCTTACAACTAGCCCAATGACCCCGCTTTCCAAGTGCCTGTAGTGCCATCTCCTTGAAATACGGGCAAGTGCAGGCAGGGTGTTGCAAAATGGTCAGGTAATATTGCTGTACCTTTGGAAGCTTCCCAGAGTCCAATGTGACGATGCATCCGAGGGCTAGGGCAGGCAGCATGCACAACTTGCTCACCTTCGCGTTCAACGATAAGGCAGTGGCACAATTATTGCTATGCTTGGTGGACGGGGCCTTCTTGTTCCGTCGGATGTGCTTTCCCGATCGTTGGGTAGGGAACTCATACGGGTATGCCGGCGTAGGGTAGGCCGAGAAGTCCACTGCCGCTGCCCGGTCTTGAAAAAGTCTTCTCGGTGACATCTCCTTCTGCTGTGGGAGTTTGAAGCCCGCATTCTCTAGAGAGAGAATCTCTTTCTTCGTCAACTTGGTCCCAAGCTTCACGGGCTAGACCATAGGTACCTCTGGCACCGATAGGACCCACTTCCGTTTGCTACTCTTGACGCACCTGTCAATGTCGTCATTGCAGAAAAAGAAGTGATGAGTCTCTATTCTGTCTTTCTTGTAGTTCTTCATGGGGCCTGTGTATGTCGGCGCAGCCGTGCTCTTCCCATGCTGCACAATCCGTGCCACGCATTTCTTCTTAGTCACATCATGTTGGGCAAAGCAAGTCTTAGCGGATGTCTTAGGAAGTCATGCTATGTGCCACTCAGAAGGGTTGTAGAAGAGTGGTTGTCTTCACTGCTTGTAGGACAGTCTGCAATTACCACCGTCGGAGGATAGTCGCTCTCCCGGCGTGCAGCTCTAGTCTAGACCCGAGTTTTGACACGGTGATCTTGTCTGGCCTATGAGACTCCCGTTCATCTTGAAAGGCAACACTAGGTTTTTGTTTCAGAGAGACATAGACCTCCTCCCCTTCAAGATGCGGGTCCCTGGTGCACCATTCGTCCGCTCCTGGCATGTTCATAGTCGCTTTATGTAGGACTTTCGGGTTTCTTATCCTCGCTGCAGATCTCTATGCACGTCGGAGCTTGAGCTCCTTTTTTTGACGGACCTTTCCCGGAACGCTCCCCCTTCACGAACTGGAAGTAGGCAACGCATTGCATGAAGGCCCTTACAAAGTCGTCCACAGCTGCGACATAGAAGTCGCTACCCCGATCTCCAGACTACTGCTCCCACCTATTGTGGATTGATTCAGCAAGAGTGCACGACGGCATTTCCGCCAGCTCATCCTAATCGTGATTCTGCACACATCAGGAGTTAAGTTAGATAGTTGTGTCCGCTTACTGACTATAGAGCAAACACATAGCCCCCAGCAAGAGTCCCTGGCACCGAGGCAAATTGCCAAGCAATGCAAGGCTGCTGCATTGAACGCTAGCTCGTGGCAAGGAGCATCATGAAGAACATACACAATGCCCCCACAAAGGGTCCTCGGCACCGACGCAAATTGCCAAGGGCTGCAAGGCTACTGCATTTGGCGCTAGGTCATGGCACAGAGCAACACAAAAGCAGAGACACAATGCCTCCAGCAATATTGATTCTTTGAGTGCTGCAGGCTAATTTTGCTGCAAATCCAAGGCCTCAAAATGTTTGCCTCCGTGAAAAGCACACATCATTTGGTGCCCATACTTGATGCAATGCTCTCCAAAACCATCTCATGGAAATTTTATTTTCTTGGAAATGTTTCTTTTCGTAGTCATTCTTTGTGTGTTGCTAGCTGTTTTTGATGCAACTCCAAGGCCTCAAAATGTTTGCCTCGGTGCCGAGGACACTTCATTTGGTGCCCATACTTGATGCAATGCTCTCCAAAACCATCTTATGGAAGTTTTATTTTCTTGAAAATTTTCCTTTTCGTAGTGATTCTTAGAGTGCTGCTGGCTGATTTTGATGCAACTCCAAGGCCTCAAAATGTTTGCCTCGGTGCCGAGGACACTTCATTTGGTGCCCATACTTGATGCAATGCTCTCCAAAATCATCTCATCGAAATTTTATTTTTTTGGGAATTTTCTGTTTCGTAATGATTCTTAGGGTGGTGTAGGCTGATTTTGATGCAACTGAAAGGCCTCAAAATGTTTGCCTCGGTGCCGAGCACACTTCATAGGGTGCGCATACTTGATGCAATGCTCTCCAAAACCATCTCATGGAAGTTTTATTTTTTTGGAATTTTCCTTTTCGTAGTCATTCTTTGAGTGCTTCTGGCGGATTTTGATGCAAGTCCAAGGCCTCAAAGGAAAAGTGTTGGGACCGGGGCATTATGCGTCGGACTGCGAGGTTCCTTCAAAGGGCTCTAGCTCGAACTAAAAGAACACCCATTATTGACTAGATTGAGAGCCCCTACTAAGAGTCCTCGGCACGAGGCATAATGCTAAGGGCTGCGAGTTTGCTTCAAAGGACTGACACACATGTGAAAAAAACAACATACATTGACCAGACTGAGAGCCCTTAAGAAGAGTCCACGGCATTGAGGCATTATGCCAAGTGCTTCACGGTTGCTTCAAAGGGCTCTAGCACCAACGAAAAATACTACCAACATTGACCCGAATGAGAGCCCGCAGGAAGAGTGCTCGGCACGAAGGCATTATTCCCATGGTTGTCATAATGGACCGACCGTCCGTTAGTCCGTTAGTCCGTCATGGTGACAAGACAGACCCCCGTGTCCGTCACATAAGGGCGTTGACCAGTTGACTCACGGTAAGGGTAAAACGAATTTACCTAGCGCTGAATTAGTGCGGGCGCGAGCGCGATTACGGGCGCGAGCGTCCGCTGTGGGATCCGTGAAACTCAGAATAAACCGGAACAGCCCCAGCCGGCGTAAGTATTCCATTTATTTTTCATTTTTTTGGTTAATTAGGTAAAAACTGGCCAGACACTAGCAGCATTAGTAGTTAACGCAAATCGGATACTCCAGAAACGTTAAAACAGTTAACGTAGGAAGTGTTCCCGGAACCTGGATTCCGGAAACTCGGAAGATAAGATACGGAACGGGTGGACGATCCGAGTACTGACCGTTACTGTAACCGCGTCAAGGATCCGAAGCGACGCGGAAGTCATCATGACTCGGATAGGCGTTTACCCCGGTACGTTGGCGGCTGCAATTACGGGCCGCCACAGCGTTCATTATGCCTGGGGTATATAAGCGAGGGTGTTAGGGTTTGGAGTTCCTTTTTGCGAACTGGGAGTAGAGAGTGAAAGAGCGGTGAGGTGTCCTTGTCTTTTCCGATTCACCGGCAGTTGGATTGCCGGGTTTCTTGCTGTCGGATCGTAGAGGGAGAGAAGTGAGGAGTAGAGATGGCGCGCGTACAGTGTTGCGTCCTTAGCCCCGGAACTCCAGTGAAGGAATCGGATATGGAGGAACTGATCACCGACCTCACTCGGATGAGGTGTGAGGGATTGCTGGCACGGCCGTGGTTACTGAAGAGTGAGGTGATGGTGAGGGAGGTCCTGGAAGGTCCGGACAACCGGTGGGATAATACGATCCGAGGCAAGCCCACGCTGTGGAATGCGGAACAGTGGGCGGAAGCTTACGGTTTCGAGCAGAAGGGACTCCTTTGGGCGACCCGGACGGACCAGTACGTGCAGGATAGGTTCCACGGGAAGATCCATAGGAACAATGGATACGAGATAGACGCCTGCAAGGATAGGAGGCAGAGGCAGGTCTTAGCTTTCCTTGTTCCGATCCTGTATCCGCAGAAACCGGCACAAGTTACCATTACGGTCGGGAATACCATCCTCGGAGCGTATACAGGAGAACGTCCGGTGAATTGGGCTGCACTCATGGCGGAAGTGGTGCAGAAGATGGTTCCGACGATCGGAAAGAAGCCGACCCCACTCTCCCCTTACCTCTTTCACCTTTACCATGCGTATGACTTGCTGACCAATAAGGAGGACGAGACGTATACGCACGCGAAGAACTGCCTCAACTTCTCGGAGATTCCGCCCGGAATGGAACCCGATCCGCGAGGTGAGCCCTCGGATACAACGGACTCGGAAGATGAGGACGATACGAGGGAGGTTCCGAATCCTGGCGCTACTAGGGCTCAGTCCAGGTCGAGATCGGAGCAGGCTCCGTCACGACACGCGGAGCCGTCTACGGCCCGGGGAGATCCGGAACGGAGAGAGGTCAGTTCCGATCGGGGATTTCCGGTGGACCTGTTTCGGGGGATTCGGGAGGAGACTCACCGGGCTCAAGCTTCTTATGATCGGATCGAAACCCTGTTCCGGAGGGTCTGTACAGCGCTGGGAGGGTGCTTACCGGAAGAGGTGATCCGAGAAGTGGAGTTGTTGAAGGATGCCCCAACTCTCCGGAGTGAGAAGAAGCGGCTGGAGCTTCAGTTGCAGGAGTTGACGAAGGAGCTGGCGGCAAAGAGTGACGAGATCCGTAAGTTCCACGCCGAGCAGGAGGAGACTTTGGGGGAGCTTCGGAAGTTGGTGGGAAGTTCGGGAGCGGTAATCAACAAGGCCCGGCTGTTCGATGAGAACGTAGTGCAGCCGGCTGATTTCGAGGACAAGCAGAAGATCATCAAGATCCTCTCCAAATGCGAGCACTCAATGAACATGATCCTGAAGAAGGTCCGGCAGCTGCTCAATCCGAGCACCGGAAGTCCCAGTCTCGTAGTCGCTGGCCGGGGTCTTCCGCTCCCCGGATCGCCCTCTCGTGCCGTGGTAGGAGAATCTCGCGGGGTTGGGTTCCGAACCCCGATAGGGAGTAACCTCCAAGCAGCAGAACAGATGACGGTCGAAGAGGCCGCCATGACAAATCGGACGATTGCGGAGGCGATCCGGGAAGTCCAAGCACAGGCGGCGTCACCCGGAACCAGTACAGTCCAGCAGAGCTGCGCGATCCCCAGAGGACAGGTGGAGGTGACCGGAACGACAGTCACCGAGAGGCGGATCGAGGAGAGGACGGTTTCGGAACAGGTGACTCGGACCGTGCCGCCGGATGTTCTTCCACGACTCGGAGATGAAGTGATCATTGCGAATTACCGAGGGGAGGTAGCGGGACCGGAATGGGGACGACCTATTTCACCCCCCGGACGGACCCGAGTGACTCAGGAGGGGGGATTGACCCCTTCACCCACAGCCAAGACCGGAACGGTGACGCCTACTCCCACCGGAACGCCAGCAGCGGGTTCCCCTCCGAACACTGTCGGTGATTTCCGGAGGTTGCGGAAAAGGAAGGAGCCGATTACGATTTCCGAGTCCGACTCAGAGACGCATGGGAGCTCTCCGGTCAGGACCACTGGAACTGAAACTCAGACTCCGACGTCCGGAACCCCTCCCGCACATATGATTCCGAAATCGCCCAATTCTCCCAAACCCCGGATCGTTACCCGGTTGTCCTTGGAGGCTCAGGAGAGAGAGTCAAAGGCGGAACGGAGTGCTAGGCGCAAGGCGGCACGAGCAGCAGAGGCGGGCGGATCAGAGCCACGGGTGACCAGGTCGAAGGATCGCGAGCAGGAGAGCCACAAGAAGACAAAGAAGTGATAGATTCCTCTCACTGCCACTTGTCGTGACTTTCCGGGTTTATAGGAACAGATTCCGGATCGGGAGATCCGTTCTTGTCGTAAAGTAGAATTCTAGGTAGGTAGTTAGGGATTAGGGTTTTGATTGAACTGCCGGCGCCGCCGCTTTTGTGGAAGCCCCTGCTTACTTAAACCGGGCAGGCGATGCGGTCCGGGTCTTCGTTTTGCATGTTTTCCCCCTATATTCCTTATCAGTAAAGTATTTGTGTTTTGTAAGTACTGTGCGTGATTTCCCGCTAAGTGTGAATGATCCGGGAAGGATATGAGAGTTCCGCTGTAGCTCGGATAGGAAGGTGATGGGAGTTGCGACGAGACCCAAACCGGAAAGGAAATGGGATTGAGCGGAAAGATTTAGAGGATTGTCGTAGGAGTGAAGCCTCACTGTTCCGTCCCCAAATCAACCTCATACGGAATAGCCGTCGCTAGGGTCGAAGCGGATCAAGAACTACTTGGTCGGGCTCCCTGAACTTCTGAAGAGGTTCCGTGCATAGTGAGAGGGGGAGTCGGAACGTGGTACGGGTCGCCTAGGGATAATCGGATCCTGGTTCTCCCAGATCCGGATTGGTTTGTCGTTGTAGTCCCACGGATCGGAGAGGATCGTTTGTGTGACCTGCTGGCCAGAGTACTCTAGGACAGTTGTGAGACGGTGACTGATCCGAGACGTTGGGGTTTGTGGACGAAACACCTAATGAGAGAAGAATAGAGAAGGAGATAGTTCGGGAGTTACGTTCCGAAGACACTATCCGAGCAGTGGCAAGGCTCGGAACGATTAGCAGTAACTACTTGGTGAAACACTATTGAATCCCTGGACGATACTCGGAACCTAGTGACAGTACGGAAGTTTACGCTCAATTGGAGCACTATCCGGATGTTAGTTGCGTTTCCGTGTTCCGACATCCGCGCAAACGCGATGTCACGGGCGCGCGCTGGAGTGCGCGAGAGCGAGGGGGCGTGCGTCGTTCCGGCCGCGCGCGTGCGCCTGCGAACGGGCGCGAGCGTCGCTGCGGGCGCGATCCAGTTGACGGTCGCGAGCACACTTATCGGGCGCGGTCATGTGGGCGCGAGCCTGGATCGGGCGCGTGCATTCGGGCGAGTGCGCTGCATCAGGCGCCGGCGGTCGGGCGCGAGCGCTGCAGGTTAGTAGGGAAAGAGCGACATCGGGCAAAATCATAAATGACAAGAGAGGGCATGTATTTCAGAAGAGGGCAATTGGGAAGTGCAATGTTTATTGAAAAGCTTTGCAAAATTGTGGCAGTAAACCACTTACAAAAAATGTCCCCTCTTATGGAGAACTGAGAATATCACATTGTTGTCACTACTTGCCTACTTCTAAATATGTTTGCGATAACAACACTCTGGGATTTGGAAATTGTAGGGAGGGGCTGTTAGAGTAGCGTGGACCAAACGCAAGGTGGAGCGGCTCTTGGGATCGGGATTTGTGAGCTCCTTCAACGCCACCGCAAATCTAGCCTTCCCCGCTGTATCCTTGAAAAGGTCGAAGTCGTCCTCTGTTAAAGGGATTTTTTGTCTTTTTACTAGAGCAGTACTGTAGGAGCAGGCACAGTAAAACTGCTTGGAGCAGTAACTAGTTAGTTACTGTCCATTTACTAGTCCCTGCATTTTTGGATGAAGTTTTGACAGTCGGATGTAATTCTGAACTGGATGAAAAATGGACATAGGAGGATGACGGCTAGGGTTTGGGGGGGTAGTGAGGAGTGAGAGCATGGCGGCTCTCACTCTCTCTCAGCCTCTTGTGTTTTCAGAGGTATGGTTAGGAGTTAGGAGGGGTTAGGAGGTAGGAGAGGAGGAGATACTGCTGTAGATCAGAGTTATGGGCAGTATGGTTGTACTTGGCTGAGAAGTAATGAGTAAAGACATGGCCTTTACAGATCTGAGAGGAGTATTTAATGTTAGGGTTAGGGAGAATTGAATGAGGAAGCTTTGCATTGATGATCAGATCAGGAGCAGGGAGCAGGATTCTGGTGTTAGCAGGATCAGGTTAATAGTAGTCACAAGAAGAAGGATCAGTACTACATTTTTTTCAGGTTCCATTTGACTTAGTAGAAGTAACCAAGCTTTTTAAGGGTGAAGCTTAATCACCCTTTAACATTGGTGACCATGCATTAAGAACGGACCAGAATCTCTGGCTGCGAATCTGTACATACCTAGGACAAGGGTGGACCAGATCTACAGGCATAGTGGCCGAGGCACGGGATTCACGTTTCAGATCACAGTCAAAGGATTCGTCACACAAGGCAGCCGAAGCTCAGTACGTGGCTGCGAGCAGATTCAGTTTCAGAAGTTCGGGTGGAGGAGCCAGTGGCAGGACCGTCAACATCTGCAGGAGCTGAGGACAGCTCCACAGCCGAGGGGGGATAGTTGACAGTATCCAGGTATGTTTCAAACTACTGTGCATTCAGGCAGTAAGAAAAAGGGACAGTAGGTTGGGTGAAGAAACCAGCAGTAAACAGTAGCAGTTTAAAAAAATTAAAAAGTTACTATCCAGTAAAAGACAGTCGAATAGTAAAAAGTAGCAGTAAAATCAAAAATTTGCGAAATCAGTAACTAATGGCCGAATAGTAAAGGTAACAGTGGGAATAAGGGGAAAAACTGCAAACAGTAAAAAAGGGTTAAGAAAACAGTAATTGGCTTAAGCAGAAAATGGGAAAATGGGAAAAATGGAAAAGTTAAAAACAAAAATGAATGGACAGTAAAGAACCAGGAGACAACTGGGGGTTAGAAGCTTGCAAAACTGTAATGTATGAAAGCTTGAAAAACTAGGACTATGCTAGAACTTGCAAAACTAAGGGCATGAAACTATCTAGAGTAGGACAGTAAAAGACTGACAGTCCCTTAAGGAACCGGAGTGGAAAGGTGGCAAAGGGATGGACTGGGCAGAAACCAAGAAACAGCAGGACTAGCATTCAACAGACCAGAGGAGGGCTGAGGACAGGAGCCGACAGCACCTACCCGGAAGTTTTGGAGAAGCAGACTCAGTTACAGGAGACACCAGCCGGACCAGTAGAACACCTGACCAGGGAGTACCAAGGGAAGAGCAGCAAAACTGTACTGCAATGGATAGAGAATACCCAGGGTGGGACAAGGAAGAGATAGCCAGGAGACAAGCAGCAGAACGGTTGGCAAGATACGAACTCAGGGAGCAAAGAGCAGCAGCAGAAGTAGGAAAACCAATGGGAGGACAATTAAGTTCAGAAGAAAGCATAGCAAAGGGGAGAACCGGGGACCTGATTGATATGGACCTGGTAGGAGAAAATTCGAGCCAGGAGACAATACTTGGAATAAGCAGGAGGACAGGGTCAGCAAGAGGAGAACCTGGCCCAAGCTTCAAGAATTGGCAGGAGGATGAGGAAGAAATTCGGAAGTATGAGGGACATCCACTATCACCCAGGACCAGCAGGAGAGAATTCCCAAGGCCAGGTGAAGGAGACACACAGCATTGCTGGAACCCCCAGACCAGAATGGCATCAGCATACGACCATTACCAGGAGGAGGAAAAGAAAGGAGGCAGCAGACCAGACACACCAAAACCAGGGGAGAAGACACCAGGTGATTTGGTGGAGACATTGGAAACGCTGAAGAAGAAATTGGAAGAGGTTCACACTGGAGATAGAATCCAGACAGGAGCAGCAGCACTGTCAGAGATGTACAAAACGGGTAAGCCAGCACAGGTGAATCCCAGGAGACCAGTGGTACATTTTGCACAAGAGCAGTTCCAAGGAATGGAGCTGGAGGAAGATGAGGAGGACAGAAGACAGCTGGAGGAGCTAAAGGCTCGACAGCAGGCTAGAAGGCAGGCAGAAAGAGAACGAAGAAACCAGCAGGCAACGGAGGACCTATACAGGAGGCAGATGGAGGAGCTAGGCCAGGCAGCTAGGTTCAGAGAAACCATGGAGGCTTGGGAAGAGAAGAATCGAGAGGAGATCAAACTGAAGGAAGCCATGAAACTATGGCAGGAAACAAAGAAACTGGAAGAGCAGGACCAGGAGAAGCAGAGACAGGAGGCTCTTAGAACCTGGCAGGAGACTCAAAAAAGGGAGGAAATGAAGCAGGCAGCAGAGAGAAAAGAAGCAATGCAGCAGGACCTGTTAAGACAGGAGGCCCTGCGTTTGTTACAAGAAGCACAGAGATTGGAGGATCAGAATAAGAAGGAGGAAGCTGCCCGGCAGGCGACCCTTTACAAATGGCAGGAGATACTGAGGGAAGAGAGCCAGAAGCTCTAGGCCAAACCAAGGGCGGATCCGTGGGCAGCATATGACCAATCAGTGGTCCAGGGGGACAGACCAGGTCAAATGAGAGAAGCAGAATTGATGGGAGCACCCTACATCACATCTGCTATACCAGGAAGGCCAGGGACAGATCATTTCCCAACCTCGAGGACTCGGGTGAGCCCAACAGGAGGAGGAGGAGTACATTCTACTTATGTGGATCACCTCACAGGTGATGAGTACAGACCAGAAGTCAACAGAACTGCATACTGGCCAAGCGGAGGAGCAGAAGCCGGAGCAGGAGTTCCCGATGCAGGAACAGGATACAGAAGACCAGTGGAGATAATGAGAGGGATGCCATATGATACTAGGCCACCTGCAGGAATAGGAGTACCAGGGGATACAGCGGACAGCAGTTATCCAGTGAGGCATGGTCCACCAGCCTACCCACCAGCTGCTAGACCCAGAGTACCCCCAATGACAGGACCAGTTCTTGTGGCACAAAGGAAGCCGCTGACCTACACGAAGTACAAGGAAGGGACGAATCCAGATGCCCATATACGGCAGTTTGAGAGGACCCTATGGCACAACGGAGAAACTGATGAGCAGGTGATAATCAACCTGATGGGTACCACTTTGCTGGACAAAGTTGGTGCATGGTATGAGAATTTCCTGGAGAACCATGTCTACTGCTCATGGGAGGATGTTAAAGCTGCTTTCAGGAGGAGGTACCGAGACCAGACTACTGACGAGGCAGTATACAGGGAATTGAAGTCCTTCAAACAAGGGGACAGAGAGAAGGTACAGGACTACTATGATCGGTTTATGACATTAATTAAATGTCTGCAATCTGATCCAGGAGAAGGGTTCAGGATCACTAACTTTCGAGCAGGACTACTGGAGTATATCAAGATCACCACCAGTGTCGCACCAGTCAGGAGTTTGACAGAGTTGGTGGATGCAGCCTTGAGATGTGAGGAGAACTGCACTGATTCTAGTGGTAAACCCACTAAGATCGAGGTGAAGAAAGTAGATACCAGCAGTAAGGCAGCCACAGTGACCAGGAAGGAACCAGACCAGGAGGCTCCAAGGAAAGCCTGTGGTATTTGTAAGAAGCTGGGCCATGAGGATAAGAACTGTTGGTACAACCCAGCTAACCAGAGAGGGTCAGGTGCGAAGAAGGAAGGGGAATATCATGTTGGTGTCAATGTAGTCTCTGCTTCTAAACCAGCACGAACCTACAGTTACAACCAAGGATACCAGCGACCACCTAATCCCAGGGCAGGCAGCAGCCAACAAAGGAGTTATGGTGATCAACCACCAAGTTGTTTCTTGTGTGGAGGAGTAGATCACAGAAGCTGGAACTGCCCCAAGAAGGCACAATGGGACCAGTTTTTGGCAGACCAAGAGAAGACCGACAAAAAGCACGATCACCATGTCAGTAACGTGGAGATTGAGCTAATAGAAGAACCTGAAGAGTCAGTGGGGGTAGCTACCATGACCAGAGCCCAGAGGCTGAAGGCAGGACTGTTACCTATCCAGGATGAATCAAGGGAACCTGAACCAAGGAAGGCCAGAACGAAGGAGGACTGGCAGGAGGAAGAGAAAATCAGGAATTCGATGTTAGAAACCTTGAAGGAAATTGAGCTTCAAGCTGAGCAGGAGAAGGCAGAAGCAGAAAGACTCAGGGCGACTTTAAAAACAGCAGAGAAGGAAGGAGATGGTGAAGTGCTGGATAATGAGTGGGCAGGATTCCCAGACTCAGATACACTAGCCTACAACACCGAGACCGTCGAGCAGGAATTGGGGGCACAAGGGGGGACCAGTACAGAGAACAACCAGGAGCAGCACTATGCAACTGTAGTTGGAAGAAAAATACTGGACAGTCCCATCACAGTCTCACTAGGATAGCTCCTGAAGATGGCTCCTAATTTGACAGAATTTGTGAAGGCCCACGTATTCCCCGAAATGGTAGTAGACCAGCAAAGTCAGCCAGAGTCAGCACCAAGAAAGAAGCCAACATCCAGTCAACCAGGTAAGACCGATTTAATAGGCAGTCTGGCTATTGATGTTGACAGAGAACTGCCGGTGTTAACTGTGCAGATAGGCAATGGGACTCTGGAGAATGTCCTACTGGATGGAGGATCAGGTGTGAACTTGATAACTGAGGAGGAGCGAAAAAGACTGGGCCTCAAAGACTCTCAGCCTGCTCCTTTCAGATTAAGAATGGCGGACCAGACCGCCGTTGACCCGGTGGGGATGATTCGCAATGTGAAAATTCACATCCACGGTATTCCTTACCTTATTACCTTGACTGTTATTAAAAATAAAGAAGTTAACGAAGCCTATAGTATGCTGCTAGGCAGACCATGGTTGATTGATGCTAAGGTAAATCACGATTGGGGTAACAATCTGGTGACCATCAGAGGTAATGGTACTGTAAAAACTATCTCGGTCAGTCAGAGGAAGGGGCCCAGGCCTAAGTTACCTGAAGTCCTAGTCTGCTATAATTTTACTGAAGGACTGACAGATGAGGAGGAAGCCTTGTGGTTAGCTAGTGAGCAGGACTTACTGGCCGTTGGGACAGTCACTCTGCCTCGAATGGAGCAGAACAAGGACCAGGACAAGAGTAAGGACCAGGACGACATCAAGAGCTCGACAAAGAACCAGGACCAGGACCAGGGACAAGAGGGGGGATCACAGCGAGCCTACCCAGACCACTTCTACAACTTTGAGGAGGGCGACATTGAAGTGGATGAGACACCAGCCCGGGAAAAAGTGAAGAAATTGAAGATAGCATCCTGGACCTTACCAGAGTCGGAGCAGTTGAGAAAAATTAACCTTGGCACAGAGGAGGAGCCCCAGTATCTGAAGATTAATGCAGCCATTAGTCCGGAACAGGCTATTGAAGCAGAGGCTCTGTTCAGGGAATTCAAGGATGTATTTGCCTGGACATATAAGGACCTGAAGGGTATTCCACCCTCAATCGCACAGCACAGGATTGAGTTGGAGAAGGATATCCCACCATCCCAACAGGCCAGATATCACATGAATCCAAATTATGCCAGTATTGTGAAGCAGGACTTGGATAAGCTGCTTCAGGCTGGATTCATTACACCAGTAGAGGATGCTACCTGGTTATCCCCTATTGTTATTGTTCCTAAGAAGAATGGGAAATTGAGAATTTGTATTGACTTTCGTAAACTTAATGCTGCCACTAAAAAGGACCCGTATCCATTGCCATTTACTGAAGAAGTGTTGGATTCTGTGGCAGGACATGAGATGTATTCGTTTCTGGATGGGTACTCCGGGTACCACCAGATTCAGATAGCACCAGAGGACCGGCACAAGACTGCTTTTGTAACAGACTGGGGAGCATTTGTGTGGATAGTCATGCCATTTGGGCTAGAAAACGCACCTCCTACATACCAAAGGGCAGTAAACAAGGCCTTTCGTGATTTCATTGGTGATTTTATGAAATTGTTTTTGGATGATTTTAGTGTATACAGTGACATTATTAGTCATCTGGTCAAGCTGAGGAAGTGTTTTGAGAAATGCCGGGAGTATGGGATAAGTCTAAATCCTGAGAAATGTTTACTACTGGTCTTCTCTGGTATTATACTGGGCCACATTGTGTCAAAGGAAGGGAAATTTCCTGATCCTAAGAAAATTGAAGCAGACGAGAACATGCCTAGACCAGAAAAACCAGGAGATGTCCAGGTTTTTAACGGGTTTGCCCAGTTTAACAGGTGTTACATTAGGTCGTATGCACATATCATGGAGCCAATCACCAGGCTCATGAGGAAGACAGAGGAGTTCATCTGGTCCGACCAGTGTGAAGAAGCATGGAAGAAAATCAAGGAGCAGTACCAGAATGCGCCAATTCTCATTGCACCAAGATGGGACCTGGAGTTCCATGTGCATACGGATGCTTCGAATATAGCATTAGGAGTGATGCTGGCCCAGAATCCAACAGGGAAGTGTGACCAGCCCATTTCTTATGCTAGTAGACTGCTGAATTCTGCGGAGAGGAACTACAGTACTACTGAAAGGGAAGCTTTGGCAATGGTTTATGCTCTAAACAAGTATAGACATTATTTGCTGGGCAATAAGTTTGTTTTCTATGTTGACCATATGGCACTGGTGTATCTGGTTAATAAGCCGCAGGTGTCAGGAAGGATAGCAAGGTGGCTACTGCTGTTTCAAGAATACGATTTTACAGTGGTGTATAAGCCAGGGAAAAATCATGGTGTGGCAGATGCGATGTCAAGACTGCCCAACGGAGAACCAGCAACTGGTGTCGAGGACCAGACCAAGGATGCAAGTTTGTTTTATGTTAAACCAGAATGGTTAGAGGATGTACGTTCTTACCTGAAATCTGGTGTTGTACGACAAGACTTGTCTAAGGAGGAGCAGAGGAAGCTGATTCTGAAGTCACTGCCCTATACACTGGTCCAGGGAGTTCTGCACAAGCGAGGACATGATCTGGTAGTCAGGAGGGTACTGGACCCAGTGCAGGCAGAGGTGGTGATGAAGGAGATGCACAATGGAGTAGCAGGTGGTCATTTTTCGCAAGATATCACCAGCAGGAAGATACTGGACGCCGGATACTGGTGGCCAGCAATACATCGGGATGTTTCAGAATACTGCAAGGCGTGTGACAGATGCCAGAGAGTGGGAGGCATGGCAAATACTGGTTTAGCTACCTTAGTGGCCAGTATGCCAGCAGAACCATTTATGAAATGGGGATTGGACTTTATCGGACCCATTAAACCCACAGCATCCAGAACAGGGAACAGGTACATACTGGTGGCTACAGATTATGCTACTAAGTGGGTGGAGGCAAGGGCGCTAAAAACCAATTCAGCAGCAGTTACTGCTAAGTTTTTGTATGAGCAGATCCTTTCAAGATACGGGTGTCCTTTGACACTTGTAAGTGACCAGGGTTCTCATTTTATAAATGAGGCTATCGAACACCTGGTGGAGCATTTTTTGCTCCAGCATCGTACATCAACAACCTATTACCCTCAGGGTAATGGGCAGGCTGAATCAACAAAGAAGGTGATTGGTCACCTACTGAGCAAGCTGGTCAATGACAGGCGAACAGATTGGGATGAGCATCTTCATACTGTACTGCTCTCCTACAGGACTGCTTACAAGGTTACTACAGGTCACACACCATTTCAACTAGTCTATGGCTTACATCCGTTAATGCCGACAGAGTATATAGTACCAACGAGGAAGACCAGCTCGGAAATAGATTATACACCAACCAGGGTGTTGGCAGCCACGATTGCGGATTTGGAGCAGATGGACACTTCAAGACTGGAGGCCCAGGAAGCAGTAGGAGCCAAGCAGTGGAACAGGGCACTTTGGAGCCAGCAGCACTACAAGCGAAAGGATTTTCAAGTAGGCGATTATGTGCTTTGGTATCCCAAGGGCCATAAGGAGCATGTGGGGAAATTCAAAAGTCGGTGGTTTGGACCTTATAGGGTCCAGTACAGGCTCCCCAACAACACTGCTCTGCTGGTCCAGGTAAAAAATTTCGAACCAGATCCAGTCTTGGTAAATATTAATAAGTTAAAACCATACAGATTTTATGACAAAGGGATAGTGGAAACCAAGACACCAGCACATTTGACCAGAGGACTGGTCAACGAGCAAAAGGGGGATAGTGTCCAGTTAGGGTTAGAAAATCCAGGGATAGAGAGTGAAAAAAGCTGCGAAAAAGGAGAAAGTGAAGCAGTAAATCTGCAGAGGGTCAAAGAAAACAGTGAGGAAAAAAGTGAAAGTCGAAAGATAAATAAAAATGAACAACAAGAAGGGCAGCAGTCAAAGGGAGGAGACATGAAGGAGGTGATTGAAAAAAATAATGGAAAAGAGAAAAATAAGAAAAACGAAAAAATTAAAGAGAAAAGAGAAAAAGAAAAAACAAATGGGAAGGAAGGGTTAGAAATAATAGGCTGTGGAGTAATGGAGGCCGTACCGGTAGAAGTAAAGATGAAGGGAAGGTTAAGTGGGCGGCCCATTAAGACAGAAAAAGGATGGAATTCATCCGAACTGAAACCCTCATCCATTCAGTTTCAACGGAGAGAAGTAAACCGACTGATTTCATCCAACCCGGATGAAACCAGAGAGATGAGGACGGAAACCCGAGAGCATAGGGTGGAGCTGAGGAGTCATTTCAACTCTTTTGTTTTGAACCGAGGAACGGGACGAAGGGGTGAAGAAACACAAGGAGCGCGGCAGCAGCAGCTAGAAGGGGCGCGGCAGCAGCAGCTAGAAGGGGCGCGGCAGCAGCAGCTCGAGGAAGCGCAGCAGCAGCAACTCGAGGGAGCGCGGCAGCAGCAACTAGAAGGGGCGCACCAGCAGCAACTCGAGGGAGCGCGGCAACAGCAGCTCGGAGAGGTGCGACAGCAGCTCAAAGGGGCGCAGCAGCAACAGCTCGAGGAAGCTCAACGGCAGCAACTCATCTATCGAGCACAAGGAGAAGGCGAACAGCGGCGGAGACGAGAGGAGCAGCAAAGACTAACCCGGGAGCAGCACCTCACAGCTGGAGCGCCACAGGAAGAGCTGAAGAGCGGGAAGTAGCAGCGGCCCGAGCAGCAGAGAAGAGGAGAAGGGCAACGAACTGAAGCAGGGCAGCGAAGAAGACAGGGCGAAGACGAGCGGAGTGATCAAGTGGAAGAAGAAAACCAGAGGCGAGTCGCAGAGGAGCATTGGCAGCGACTGGACGAGGACCAGCGAAGGCAGTGGGCAGAACTTCGGAGCCGGCCTGAAGAAGAAACCCTAACCGGAGGAAGGGTGGAGAGCAACGAAGAGTACAGAGCAGAACAGCTACGAGAAAGTTACAAGGACGAAGAACAGTCACAAGAGGACGGAGGGCGGAGATATTTGACAAGAGCAAGACGACTCCAAAACGATCAGGTGACACTAGAGGTTCAGGGTTTTTGGGGGGGTTTTCAGTTAGAATTAGATCAATCTCCAGTTCGAAACAGCTCAGCTAGGGAGAGAATAGAACAGTGGCGAAGAATCAGGGCTTTGCAAAGAGAACATAGAAAAAATCAGAGGAAAAATCCGAAGAGAACAGAGAGGAGAGTAGGAGTTAGAAGGTAGAAAATTTGGAAGAACCAAGAGCGAAAAAAAGAGAGCAGTCGAGTCCATAGGCAGCAGAAGTCAGTCTTAACCTTCAGGGATTGGGGACAAGAGGAAACGGTCCAACAAATAGGAGGAAGAGGAAGAATGGATAGAATGGCAAGTACTAGCGCTGGTCAGAAGGAGGACGCAACAGCTAGCAGACCAGGGGTAAAGGGGACCTTGCACGACTATATCATAAAAAGAGGAGCAGCAGAAGGGCCGGAGCAAATGGAGGAACAGCAGGAAGGGGAGGATGCACCGCCCCCACCTACTCAGCAAACAGAGGAAGAGGAGCAGCAACCGGGACCAGAGGTGGAAGGAATCCAGAAGGTAGAGGGGAGCACAAGAAGGAAGACGACTCCACTCCTAGCCCGAGCACCGAAGATGGTGACCATAGAGAAGAAGAGGAGGAGGAGGATAAAACTGACGTTCATCCCCATGGAGTTCTGGAAGGGCTGGCGGGAGTTGAAGGATGACATTTGGGCGGAGCAGGTTAGCTTGGGGGAATTCTACGAATACTCCTGGCCGGTGCCAAGAACAGAACTGGTGTCGGACTTTGTCGAAGGCTTCCAGTATCAAAGGGGGGAGAAGGCCGACTACACAACACCCATCAGGGCGACAGTTAGGGGGGTACCAGTCGAAATCACGGCCTGGACGATTGCCCAAGCTTTAGGGATGGAAGGCAAGAAGACATCTAAGGTCCCAAAGGCGAGTGGAGACCTGGATCCAAAATACATGAAGATGTTCGGGTTAACCAAAGCCGACCACAAAACAGATGGGACCAGGATCAGCGGATTTGATGAGCCGTATCAGGATAGGGTCAAAGCTCTGGTGGAGGTTATGTGCGTGAAAAAGAAGTCCTTGTACGCCAGCAACGAATTGATGGAGAATATGTACCAGGCAGTAAAGAGAGGAGATCACAACTGGGCGCCATTGATATTATCGAGCCTTAGGAGGATGCTGATCAGAGTACATACCAGCCCGACCAGAGAGATTAAGGGGGCAGAACTCATCGATGCTCTCCTCAAGAATTGGTTCCCAGACCAGGAGCAGTATGTGGAGCCGGCAGTAAAACAGGACAGTGAGGAGGAGAAGGATGACAGTGAAGGAGAACCAGACAAGACCCCAGTAAGGGCAGTGGGAGACCTACCCCCGGATATGATCAGTGAAGAGGGAGTTAAGGGGGCACCGGATCAGACGCTACCTACAGAGGAGGGACCAGGGGCAGGAGCAGAGCATCAATCTTCATCATCGTCGGGCCAGAAGAACAACACCAAAGGAAAGAAGAACAAGCCACGACAACGACCCCAAACACCAAGGGGGCAGAGAGCCACACTCAAACGACTAAGGAAACAGGATCATCGACCCCAGTATAAGGACTGTTCCTCGGAATCTCTTGATTCCAAGGAAGCCGAAGAGGTAGAGAAGGGGGCAGTCAATTCGGACGATAGGAAGACTCCGGTAACCAGAGCCAAGAAGAGGGCCAGGAAGGAAATTCAAGGGCAGCCGGGGGACACACCAAGGGAGATTTCTAAGACCCTGCTGACTTTACGAACCTCAGAGATGCAGGTTATCAAGGGGAAGGCAATAGATCTAGCCCAGCAGTCAACAAGGGAGCCGGAGCAAGCAGCCGTCAGGGACAAACAAGGGCAGGAGAACAGAGATACTCGACCCACTGAGGCACTGGCCCCCCGTAACTTAGGAAGGGCGTTTACATCTACAGGGTTAGAGAAAACTGGGGTAGTGGAGGACTTGGGTAGGTTGATGGAGCAGTTGGAGCGGGCTATGACCGAGACGGCACGTATCAAGCAGAGACAGGAGGAGCAGGAGGAACGGCAACCAACCTATGAGCAGCTGCTAGTTGCCAACCATGACCTGGAGGGGAAGGTACAAGAGTTGGAAGGACGGTTACTGTCTGCTGACCAGGAACTTAAGGACCTCACCGCCACCTGGACAGAGACTCAACGGCAGCTGGCGGTCTTTACGGACAAACAACACCAGGATAGGGCCGAATGGGCAGTAAGGGGGGAGCAGATGGAGGAAACGAAGACCCGCAGGGTAGAACTGGAGATGGCTCTGAGTGCCAGGCTTAGAGACTTTGACAAACTGGCTCTTGAAAACCAGGAGCTCAAGCGACAACTGGAGGTGGCAACCAGTCGTGCAACTCCAGCCATCAAAGGACTCCAACGACACATCTTGGCGACCACCAAGAAACAGGTCGGAGACGAAATCCAAGCCTACAATGAGGATCAAGATCGACAAAACAGGTATCTGATTTGTTTTGCGGAAGCTTATCCGACATTCGTCTACTGGTCGGATGAGGAGCAGGGAATGGTTGAAGAGGAGAGCGGTCCGCCGGGGGATTTCCTTACTACGGGGGCAGACCCTGTGGTAGCAGCTTCAGTGGGAGAGAAGTTAGGACCAGAATTGACATCTTCGGGGACAGTTCCGACGTCCGTAGAGGCAGCAGGACCAGTCACGGCCATAGGACCAGACACGACCACAGGGGGACCAGTAGCGAAGGACATCGCCATCGTCGAGACTACACCAGCTAGTGGCTAGGTAGTAGGATACGTAGAGTACTGGTAGGACCAGTAGTAGACTCTCTTTTTAATTTTTATTTCCTTTTTTATTTTTGGCTAACTTCATAAAACTAGAAGCCAGAGCATCTGAGGGCAGATGCAGACTAAAAGGGGGATAATGTTAAAGGGATTTTTTGTCTTTTTACTAGAGCAGTACTGTAGGAGCAGGCACAGTAAAACTGCTTGGAGCAGTAACTAGTTAGTTACTGTCCATTTACTAGTCCCTGCATTTTTGGATGAAGTTTTGACAGTCGGATGTAATTCTGAACTGGATGAAAAATGGACATAGGAGGATGACGGCTAGGGTTTGGGGGGTAGTGAGGAGTGAGAGCATGGCGGCTCTCACTCTCTCTCAGCCTCTTGTGTTTTCAGAGGTATGGTTAGGAGTTAGGAGGGGTTAGGAGGTAGGAGAGGAGGAGATACTGCTGTAGATCAGAGTTATGGGCAGTATGGTTGTACTTGGCTGAGAAGTAATGAGTAAAGACATGGCCTTTACAGATCTGAGAGGAGTATTTAATATTAGGGTTAGGGAGAATTGAATGAGGAAGCTTTGCATTGATGATCAGATCAGGAGCAGGGAGCAGGATTCTGGTGTTAGCAGGATCAGGTTAATAGTAGTCACAAGAAGAAGGATCAGTACTACATTTTTTTCAGGTTCCATTTGACTTAGTAGAAGTAACCAAGCTTTTTAAGGGTGAAGCTTAATCACCCTTTAACATCCTCGTTATCCCAAATCTTATTTGCTACCACTCCAACCGAGTACGCATCGGCAGCCTGCGTATATAGATGTCTCCTCCTTACAGTTTCATAAGAGGTCTCCGAATTTCGCTTACCATAAGTGTACCACAACTCCGGAGCGACAAAACTACCACGTTCCTTGAAGGCTTCCGTACGCGCCTCATCACTTGGGTAACCGTACCTTGAAGGAGTTGTCTCACACACCCGACTTGCAAGGCCCCAGTCGCATACTCCAATGTAAACCTCGCTCACTTTATCCTCTGGGAAGTGAAGCAAGACATTTCCCGGGGAGATGTCATTATGCTGCAAATACCCCTTATGGACCCGGTCCATAATACAGATGAGTGCCCAAGCTAGCTTGGCCCTATGGGTGCGGAAGGCCTTAACACGGTCACGTGTTTCCATGGGCATATCGATCTGCTTGTGGATGTTACGGTTCTGAGTACCCTCACCGATATTTGAATTGAACTTGTGCAGAAAATTCTGCAGGCAATCCCCATTCCACCAAAGCGTGTAGGCTTCCATCGTCCAGTCATTGACCGCAAAAAACTTAATAACGCCGGGATGGTCAATTCTGCAAACCATGGCTTCTATTGATGTCTCGTGCCGCTTCTGGGTCTCGTCAGGAGCCTTGGACGTCTTCCCCGCAAAGACACAAGTCTCAGGTATGGTTTGCATGCCAACAATACGTAATTTTTGGACTTTACCATAACCGCCTTCCTTTGTGCCTGACAGCGGAACCAACTTCACCCCTCTCGGAACTCCAACCACTGCTCCCCACAAGTACTTCTCCATTGCGCTTTTCAGTCCAGCTTCAAGCCATGGCCTCGCCCTCGTCTTATTATTTGAGAATCTCGCGCACAAATCCTGGACATATTTGAGCTTCTCTATCTCCTCCTTCTGCGCCCGCGAGTAGCCCTCCTTTGGCTTCTTGTTGACACACTCAAAGACATGCACAATGTTCGTAGTGTTTGTTGTTATTTGTTGCTCCATCCACTTAGGGAAATGAAAGTAATGAATACAATCATTATATCTCTCGGAAAGGTCCAGCTTCTTCCACAAATACTCTTCCTAATGGGTCTTTAAGTCCTTAATTCCGGTCTCCCCCTTCTCAACGTACGTACGGGTAATCATCTCCCGTTTCCGACATCCGTACCACTCCAATGCTAGCTCTCTAACGAATTCCTGGTACCGAGGAGGTGGGTAGTCCGGGTCCCTCTCACTCGCCGACTTCCGGTTCTTCTTTCCCGATGAGCTTGATGACGGGTTTGAGCCTGTAACGGTCGGTGCTGTGGAGGTTGCCATCACATCCTCTACAGGAGCATCAAGATCTACGTAGGCAGGGCGTTTCCCGGATCCGCGAGAGACCGACATAGTTGGAATAATGAACTAGACACACAATAATAAAAAAAACCAAAAGATCCCCCCCACCCAATCTGGTTGCTCCCACTTCCTGCAGTTCCAAGCAGAGCACGTGGAGTCACGGGCTAGGACAAGGAGCCACCTGGAAGAGGAGACTTTGAAAAGTAGAAAATAAGGATTAAGGGGCGCCTTTTATGCTCCCCTCGGCTGTTCGCGCCCGTAAGCGTGTACACGCGCGCGCACAGGGCCTCCACACGCGCCCGTCCGCATGCGCCCGTCTGCACGCGCCCGTCCACCGCGTTCGCGCGGGGGACTGCCCGCGCCCGTGCCCGCGTTTGCGCGCCCGTACCCCTGCGCGCGCCGGTTATCTGTACGCGCGAGCACGCTGTACGCGCCTGTGACCGTGCACGCGCCTGTCCCCGCGCACGCGCCCGACACCGTGCACTCGCCCGCCTTCCTGTACGCTCCCGTCCCAGTGCACGCGCCCGGATAGGCAGCGTTACATACACTGTACAGGTTCGGTTACGGTATACTCATATATTGAACAGAATACCAAAAAAATTCACTGCGAAATTACTCAATGGAGATATATTAACCGCATTTAGCACACAAAAATTAATACAGAGCACAACCATACAATTCCTTCGAGTGTGAGATAATGAACTAGGTTGACTCTAAGTAACAGTACAAGCCTACGTAATAAGAAGGTGCTACCAAAAAAAAAAAAAAAACATTAAGAATAACATAGTATTTTTTTTGGTTTTTAGCCGGTAGATTGTATGTTTAGATTTACTGCTACTTCATGCGCTAAAAAGGTGACCACAGTCTAGACTCTCCTTGCTTTGCGGGGCTTCTTCTTGCGTGAAGATTGTCTTTTCCGAGCCACAGTGGGCCCCAATTCGTGCCGGATTATCACATCTTCGTCATCTGGCGCCTCATCGCAATCGGGGTCTTCCTCCTCTGAGTGCTCGTTGTCACCTTCATCCTCAGGAGCTCCGACCACTGGAGCTTGTACCTCTCCTTCCACCTCCGATGTAAGATTGCGCACTTGCACGGAAACTTCACCCGTATTGCCATCTCTGGCACTTACTAGGCGCTTCATAGGCCTCTCCTTTCCGGAATTACCGATGGCTGTGATGCCATCCTCACTGATTATGCGTGTGCGAACAACCCCAGTTCCAGAAGAAGGCCCCCCTTCAGTGTACCCTGTATAGAATGGAAGGGGATCAGGTCCAGTTCTTTTGCTTGACTTTCGTGTTCCTCCGCGGGGTTCTTGTGATGGTGGTTTCCTAACAACCTTGGCTGTGGACTTCTTCGCACCACGTTGGGCCACATTCTGTACGGCTTCGTCTATAGCTGGCGCCACGGGGACTAGCTTGGCGGTGGAGGCAGCACGCCGACTACCACCAGCTCGATTGAGTGGAGGCCTCGCCGCTGCTGATGATCTAAGGAGTCGAGCTATTTTTGCGCCCATTGAACTTGTGGGCCTCCGAGCCAGGCCTCCATCCACGATTGTATCTGGTTCGATACCCCCCGTACCAGTGGGTTGCGATGGAGCCACAGTCTGTGCGGGGATTGCGTGCACGGTCCTTCTCTCGTGAGCAGGAGGAATCTCTTGAAACAAGCTTGAGTCGCCTTGTGCCGGAACGGTTCCCCAGTTGCCCTCCCCACTAACGAGGCCGGTCCAATGAGGTCCATCTACAGCCCGTCCATGACTTCCATCACCCCCTTCGTCACTGTCCTCATCATCATCGCCAGCATGGATATCGTTGCCTAGATGGTCCTCGCTGGATGAATCATCTGCAACCCCGTCATTGTTCTCAGGATTGATTTGGACTGGAATAGCATCTCTTTCGTCACGAGCGCCTCTTCCTTCTGCATAAGCCGCTTCATCAAATACCGGGAGCGTGGGTAATTCGTCTCCATAGATGTTCATGTCCGGGTTTCCCTGGTTATATTCTGGTTCATTGTTGAAGTCGTACGCATCACCGTTATCATCGTGGTTGTTGCGGTCACGCGGATTGTTGCGGTTAGCGTCACCGCGTCCGTTGCCATTACCGTCGTTTTGCCCATTCGTGTTAACGTCGACGTTATCATGTCCCCAGACATCATCATCCCCACTGCCTGCGTGGTCAACTGGTATGTAATGATCGTCGTCATCTCCTTCCTCTTCGCTTGGATCTCTCTCCGGATCTGACTCCTCTGACCATGCATTGTTCTCGTACCATCTGAGGGGGTTGGGCTTTGGGCGTTCGCGGAGGAGTCTGCTATTCGTATAAATGTACACCAAGGCCTCAGACTTCTCTTGTAGCACGACGTGGTGTCCGTATTCCTCCGGAAGGCACTTAATTCACACTAAATACCCTCCAAAGTAAACCACTCCGTGTTCGTTCCCACGAAGACCTATAGTTTTCTTCCCTTTAGACTTTAACGGAAATCACCACCAGTGTCCGACCGTACTCCGTCTTACAGACGGTTGGACGAATCCGGTAGTTTTTGCCTCGTTCCTATTTTCCGGCTTTTTAGACTAGTGGCCGGTTCCCACTGATCCGTCTTTCCTTTCAAGTGGCTGGATTTTCCACCGTCCCGTGACTTATAGTGGCTGGACACCCCACTGTTCCTATCTACCACCCAAGAAGTGGAGTAATAATCCTTCCGTACGGCTAGGGACCGGTCCGGATAACTACTCAGTGCCGGTTACGGATACGGAAATCATACTACAATGACATCACCTTACGGCTGCAAGGTATTCTACTATACTATCTCCCTTCCGGATTGGTTCGCAGTAGGACATCCGGCTTTTATCCCATCTACAGGAAGCGACCGGTCTGTTTCCGGGTCCCGGTGTACACACGGCTCTCCGTGTCCTTGAGACTACCAGCCCTGCTGCAATACGTCTCTCCTTCCCTACGGGCTCCTTCCGGGACTGGAAACCGTCAACACTCGACGCTTGACACCTCCCCAGTCTCTCCGGGCGCTCTCCTGACCTTCCTACCGTTCAACACTCCTCCGGAACACTACTGAAGACAATAGAACCACAAACCATACGGCAACGGACCCGTCAGCAGCCGGTTGACACAACAAATCCAAAAGTATATTCTCAATTGCAACAACAAAACGGCGTACAAAAACAAGGCCCCGGCCTTGGAAAAACGTCTATCTTAAATACTAAAACCTATCGGTTCCTAAAGCGACCAAGTGGCCCACCGAGATCCAGAAATTCCGGATCTTGGATCCGGGAATCCCGGACCGGTGGCCGCCTTCTATTCCTAGTTACTGCCGTTATCTATCCGGATTGGCAGCCGGGTGCACTGGAGCCCCATCGTTAGTCGCTGCCATTTTATCCGGTCCTTATCCTAAACCCTACTCCTTGTGCTTATCGAGCCGGGGACTGTGCCGGGTTCCGTCCAACCGTTCCTTCTTCTGTACCCGCTTCAGTTTCTTCAACGGGGGGTCTTCTTCCGGAGCCGCAGATGCTGACGGTTCACTGGACTTCCGGGATCGTTCTGCTTGAGCTGCCGGGGATGGAGATCGTGCCGCCACCGGAACTGCGCTGAGATCCACCTGGAGCGTTTCCGGAGATCCCTGTACCGGCATAAAATCTACCGGTGGTGGTCTCTGGTCCGGTCCCAAAGGAATGTTTCCGGGGTTAACAGTCTCGACTCCATCCAAGTTGGGTAGAGTGTGCAGACTGCTCAAGGTATCCGGAATAGGCTCTTCCAGCGGGTGTCCTACCTCCTGTTGGGCTGGCCGGATGGCCGACCGTATCGGAGAGGCTGGAGGTGGCACCGGTGCCGGTTCCCTGGTTGGGGACGGTGGTCTGGGATCCTCTTGATTTGCCGGTGGCCCTGATGACGGACCGGCCTCTGCGTAACCGAGGACTTCCACCAGGTTCTTCATCATCATCCATGTGTCCCTCATCACCTGCGTCCGGTCGTGCATGAACTTTATAATATTCTTCATAGTCGGATCCGGTTGACGGGTCAGGAAAGCTTGGTAAACGGCGCACTGATTGGCCACATCTACCGGAAGAGCTAAAGTGGCCTTGATCTCGGCGACCGACCGGATGGCCTCGACTGACCGGTCACGGGCGTCATTGAAATCCTTCCTGGCATCACGCACCTCCTCCTCGAGCTTCCGATTCGTCTCCCGGTACTTCGCCAGCCGGTCCATGTGCTTCTCCTGGAGACCGGCCAAGTCCCGGTGCTTGCGAAGAATGCTCAGGCAATCCTCCAACCGGTCCGAACCCGTAAGGATCATTACCTCCCTAGCCAACCGGCCCTCCGCCTTCCTAGTCGACTGTAAGAACCGGGCATATGTCGTTGCCTGCTCCGATAGGTTAACTAAGTCCTGGTACGGATCTCCGGTGTGCTCCGGTGGTCCGGTGGGCTGTTGGATCTCCGTGTTCAGGGTTCGCTTGGCCGGTGCGGGAGTCCGAGGTGATCCGGATGGCTGTCCCTTTTCCGGGCTAGGACGGGGTCTCTTAGCCGGCGTGGGGGAGACCTCAATAACATCATCATCGTCGTCCTGGTCGGACACTTCTTCCGGCTCAGCGAACTGCTGATAGCTTAAGAGCTCATCGTACTCCCGGATCTCCTCAGCACTCAACAGCCCCTTAGTACGGTAGAGGTGAATGAGGAAAGACGGAAGGCAGGTGGCCTGCTTCTTGGTCTTCCGGAGATTGGCCACCTGTCGGTCGACTATCGTCTTCATCATGACCCCCCAGTCCACCGTGAATTCACCGATCATGGCCCCAATGAAAACGGACGCCCACTTGTTGGTGATCCGTTTGGGCTTTTCCGGATGGAAAATAGGGTTCATAAACCCTACTACTCTCCGGGCCTCCGGATCCGCAATGTCATCCAGCCCCCATCCTTCTCTCGGGTCTCCGATCCCCTTGAGATACTGGTGTACGAAGTCCCGGGGCTCCGGCGTCGAGACCTCGCCGGAGTTCTTGAAACCATACGTCTCCCTCCAGAGTTGTGCCGTCCACTTATCCGGCTCTCCCCGGATGGTTCCTCGATTCTCGGGATTCTTGACGAGGATCTCCTGGGCCGGAAGGGCAAGCTTCCAACCCCATGCCTTGTCCAGTAGGACCTCACAACCCATAGACTCTAAGGCGGTCCGGAGGAGCTCCTTCTCCTTCTCGCCGGCCGGTATCAACGGCATTACCCGTTGTACCCTGAACGACTGTCCTTCCGCCGCCGGTTCCTTCCCTTTCCTACCCATTCTGCTAAGTCCTCCTCTCCGTCACTCCGGTAACACCTGCACGCACGATCCTCACCACAATCTCTCGCCTAACGGAAACACTTCCGTCTCACCGTCTCTCTCCTACCGTCTAACCCTAACTGCGCCCTCCGCCTTAGAGCGCAAGGACCCGTCGTGCCACAAAATGACAAAGAGAAAGGAAGAGCATGGCGGTTCTTCCTCCTTTTATACCTGCCCTCGCGCCCACCCGTTCGTAGCCCATCATGACGGACGGTCGTAGCCCCTCATCATTGGACGGTCGCGACCGGCGGCGTTTTAATGGTTGCAGCCATTATCCCCGTGTGCGTTGTACCGTTTGGTGGTTATCCTTAAGTCTGCCGGGTCAGGGCTCTGTCATATGGACTGTACCCGTCTCTCCTCCACCGCAGACGACCGGATCTCACCCGGCTGGCCTTCCGGTCTCTTATTTATTCAGCCGACCGGCTTAACCGGTTGTTTTACTTATAGGCTTAGTACTTCCGTATTTTTAACATAAAATTTTTAATTTTTTTATCATTTTCCTACCGGAATTAGTATTCCGGTGTGTCAACCGTGGAAATCACTTTCCACATCTCTAACCCCAGGCGGTTGCGTACCTTGTTGTGGACAAACGAATACATGCTCCAATTCCGTTCACACGATGAGGCGGAGCAGACCTGAGATAAAATGCGCTTCGCAATGACTGCCAATGGTCCCCCTCCAATCCGCTGCCACCATTGATGGGGTTCCAGATTCAAACCTCTGATATTGATGGTCACTTCGGGGCTGTAAGGGCCACGTCCCTCGTCGAACTCGATCATCTCTTTCATAAGATCGCCAAATGGAATTCCCATTTGGCCACCCACCTGACGAAACACCCGATTGAGAGCCGCCTTCGCTTCTCCTATGACTTGTAAGCCCTTATGCGTTCTAACCCAAGGGTTCAAGAGCGCCGCGGCATAATGAAGATCGGTATGCATCATGTCCCATCTACGGTCGAACCGCAGCTCCATCCTTGTTGCCATGACAGGTGGGAAAAAGCAAGGGGATCCTCGGAGATTGTACACGTGATCCTTTAGGTTGCTCATTGTAATCCATGCCTTGCCCATTGCCGGCTGGCTTCCATCGAAGGTCCTGAGAGCTACTAGGGCTGGTTTCACTAGGTGCGTGAAGTTGTCACACTGATGCCAGAACCCATCGTCACGAATTGTTTGACGCACTACGCTTGCGCGTGCATGATTACGCACCCCCTCGGTTTGGTTGAATAAACCGTCGACATACTCGTACCACTCCTGTGCCATGACCACTTGCTCCAAAGCAAATTTAACCTCCATAAGGCGCTCTATCATCAGATAGTTACAAGCGAATCTGGTTTCAGCGAGAACCACCAAGGACAACTTCGGTTCAAATTTGCGGAAAAGGGCCATGGGAACATGATGTCTCCGAATGTAATGACACACGTGTTTAGCCTTGGCGACCAAATCCTTCACAAAGACTTCCTTGCCCCAGTCCTCCATAAGAAGATCTAGAATATGGGCACAACAGCCCTGCTTGTACATGTGAGGAAACTCCTCCAGGATATTATCCATGGCGCCAAGCATGTTGGCTGCATTGTCCGTGCAAATCTGGACAACATTCTGAGGGCCAATTTCTCGAATATATTTCTTCATCTCCCCGGCAATATATCCCATTGACTTCTTCTCGCCAGTCGTATCAACAGACCCAAGAAATACATCGCCTGCCGGACATACTAGCATGACATTCATCAACGGTCGGCGATTCACATTATCCCAGCCATCGGAGCATATGGTAGCCCCGTATAACTCGGTCGAGGTTTTCGTACGTTCATCAATCTTTGCCTTGATTAACTTCTTTTTTTCCTTGATGTGCGTTGTTCGCATCGCGTCATAGGAAGGAGGACTGTAGTTAAATCCGGCAGCCGCGGTTGTGCTCACCGCCTTAATAAATGCTGGGTGCTTGGCCACGTTGAATGCGACGTTAGCTTCGTAAAAGAAGGATGACCACAACATGTCCAGCTCCTTCCGCTTGGCGATCTGGAGTACTTCACTCATGTCCTGTTGCCGCAAGCTCCTAGTGGTATTCGAACCGGCCCTACTAGGTGCAACACTGGAGACATTTCGGTCCTCTTCGGAATCATTATACGAGGGTTCGGATCCACCGTACAGAGTGCCGTGTGTGGAAGCACTGGATGTTCCACGTTGAACTGACGCGGGGAACGTTGGCCTGATACCATCCACCTCCTCCTGTGTCAAAGGGCCGGGAATCTTTCCAGCGCAAAACTGAAACTTCCTCTTCACTACGGTAGGTGCCTTTTGGCAAACCCTCGAGAGATTGGACTGGTCCCAACCATAATGCTGAAAGCACCTATGCCTCACGTACGAAAACTTGGTCCTGCAATACACACATTGGGCTACCTTATGTGACAGTGACCCTTCCTGGAACTTGATCGAAAACCATGGTGCCCACTCTCTCGTACCGAGTCTTGGAATGGCTCTAGCCGGAGCAACCACCTCAACCGGTTCAACCGCTTCATCCGGATCCATAGTGAATGATTAGGGAAGTATCGGGACTAATAGGACCAGTAGTACCAAAAGATTATTATCTGAATAACTTAGTGTGTCTGAAAAGTGCTTGACACATTGATTTATGGAGAGAAGAATTTTTACATTCCCCCCACCCAAACCAAGTGTCTCCCCAAGCTAACAGTTTCAAGCAAGGAGCCCTCAAGGAGACCCAGGACATGAAGCACGCAAGGAGGTAAGGTGGATGTCAAATCAAGGGGGCAGTTTATATACTGCCGCCCTCGACCGGGCGAGTACTGTCCGGACGGGCGCGCGCGCACCAGAAAATCGGGCGCGCTCCGACGCGAACGGGCGGGCGCAGGTGGGTGCGCGCGATTGAAGGCCGCGTGGCGGATAGCGCGCGCGGTGGAAGACGGGCGGGGGCGGGCACATGCGGGCGCGAGCGCTGGATCGCGAAGCGGGCGGGCGCGGGCGGGCGCGGGCGGGCGCGGGCGGAGAGCGGCGGGCGAATGCCGGCGCGAGCGCGCACGGGCGGAGAGCGGCGGGCGAATGCAGGCGCGGGCGCGCACGGGCGGTCGGGTGCGGGCGCGACCAAACGGCCGGGATCGACTTGGCCACCTCAATTCAACGAGAAGAAGTAACAACGAGAGGGAAAAATGAATAAAATTTAAATAAATCAAAGTTTGTAAACTACATACACGTGCACATCTACATAAAAAGGAATCCTATTTAAGTGAAAAGATTGAGAAACATGAGAGTGCGGGAGGACTACCCACCCCATTCACACATGTCTAAGAACTGGAGCAGGCTGTCATCTCGCCCTTTCATGTTTCTGCCCACCCACTGGAAGGTAAGTCGTTTTAAGCTAACCTCAGGGAGTGTTAACTTAAAATATGGGATAAATTTTACTAGTTACTGCACTAATCCAGTTGAAGCCCCGAGCGCGCGCGCAGGCGGCGTGGGGCGCGAGCAGGCGCGCGCGAACGGGTGGGCGCGAGCAGGGCGAGCGCAGGTCGGGGACGACGCGTGCGCGCGTCGAACAAGCAGGCGCGCGCGCGTACTTGCGGGCGCGGTCGCGAGTGTGCGCGCGCGCGCGTGGGCAGGTTCAGTGGGTCGACTGCGGACACCACCGCGCGGGCGCCTGCGGGCGCGTTCGGACGCGCGCGATCCAACAGGGCGCGCGCAATGAAGTTTAAAAGTCGTAAGTTCAAAAAAAGAAAAAAAATAAAGCTTAAGGGAGAGAATGGACTACACTGAAATACCATACATTAGTATGTGGAGTACCCAAAAGAAAAAAAAAGAAAAAAATAGTAAACGAATAGGCATTCAAATTTATAAAATGAAGAAAAAAATAAAAAAACAAGTTAAAGAGCGTAGGAGTATTGAATAAAAATAAGGCGGGAGGATAGACTAGAGGTGGAATTATAAAAATGAACAAACAAAATGAGAGAAGGAATTAAATGAAAGCGTAGTGTTCAAAGAAGGGAACAAAAAAATATAAAAGGAATTAAAGAGCGTAGCAGTATTGAAAAAAAATAAGGCGGGAAGATGGGGGAGAGGTGGAATTATAAAATTGAACAAACGAAATGAGAGAAGGAATTAAATGAAAGCGTAGTGTTCAACGAAGGGGAAAAAAAAAAAAGGAATTAAAGAGCGTAGGAGTATTGAATAAAAATAAGGCAGGAGGATAGACTAGAGGTGGAATTATAAAAATGAACAAACAAAATGAGAGAAGGAATTAAATGAAAGCGTAGTGTTCAAAGAAGGGAACAAAAAAATATAAAACAAATTACAGAGCGTAGAAGTATTGAAAAAAAATAAGGCGGGAAGATGGGGGAGAGGTGGAATTATAAAATTGAACAAACGAAATGAGAGAAGGAATTAAATAAAAGCGTAGTGTTCAACGAAGGGGAAAAAAAAATATAAAACAAATTACAGAGTGTAGAAGTAAGGGGTAAAAATAAGGCGGGAAGATGTGGGAGAGGTGGAATTATAAAATTGAACAAACGAAATGAGAGAAGGAATTAAATAAAAGCGTAGTGTTCAACGAAGGGGAAAAAAAAAAATAAAACAAATTACAGAGCGTAGAAGTAAGGGGTAAAAATAAGGCGGGAAGATGTGGGAGAGGTGGAATTATAAAATTGAACAAACGAAATGAGAGAAGGAATTAAATAAAAGCGTAGTGTTCAACGAAGGGGGAAAAAAAAAAAACAGTGGGAAAAAAAAAAATAGTGGATATATATCAGCTGAACTCAGGCGCTTAGAGGATCTTCATGTGACTCTGGGTCGACATGAAGATTTACTACCTTTAGTATATTATAAAAATGAACAGACAAAATGAGATTAGGAGTTAAATAAAAACGTAGTGTTCAAAGAGGGGGAAAAAAAACAATTAAAAATTTAGAGAGTGTGGGATTATTTAATAAAAACAAGGGGATACGATGGGAGAGTGGGGGAATCATAAAATTTATTTGAGTGATGTTGTTGGAGTGCTTGGGCGCGTGCAAAACGGGCGCCCGCATTGATGGGCGCGAGCGCGTCCGGGTGCGTGCAAATGGAACGAGGGACTGAATGGGGAGAAATTACTTCCATGACATGGTTGCAGTGCGCGCGCGCGAGTATTGACGGGCGCGCGCAATCGGGCGCGCGCGAAATTGGGCGCGAACGAAGTGCGAGGGACATTGTGGGGGAGGAAGAGATTCAGAATCACGCGACCGCGCGCGTGCGGTTGGTTTGACGGGCGCGATCAGGACGCGCGCGCGCGTACAGGCGCGTGTAAATGGAAAAGAGAGTTTGGGGAGAAAAATTAGTCCCCCACCCAGGTTGCAGTGCTCGCGCGCGTGCAATGTCGGGCGCGCGCGAAATCGGGCGGGCGCATGCGGAATCGGGCGCGAGCGAAACGACGGAGACACCGTTGGGTGTTCCACATTTCAGTATCCGTTCGCGCGCTGTGGGCGCGACGGGCGCGAGCAGTTCGTGCGCGCGCGCACGGGCGGGCGTAATCCTGGTTTTATTCTCGCTGGGGCAGGTTCGCGCGCGCGCGAGTACGCACACTACGGGCGCGCGCAAACGCGCGCGACCATGCGGGCGGGATCAGAGTTCAAATCCACGTAACATAAAATTCAGTCCATAAGTTAAATACACTTACAATAACTTAAGTTCTCTTAGCGTGACTTAAATCTTGCAAGAACCCCAGCCCCGATCCCCGACTCTGGCCTATCACGAGACCCAACCCCCTGTAAATTAACTCGAACCCTGTGAATCGGAAACGGGTTTTTTGGAGGGCCCGGAGTTAGACAGTCGGTAGCCGGTGGTACACACCTCCAGGTGTGAAGGGACCCTTAGCGTGACTTAAATCCACTGTCCATATTAAACATTTTGGTGTGCAACAGAGATATTTATACACTTATCATACGATGGAAGGAGATGAGACAACGGGCGGAATGAATAACATGATTGGCAATCAAAAAAAGGGAGGCCAATGTATTATGAAGGGAGCATAAAAGCGTCTTGAGAATCACGACAATGATTTACAAAAGCAAATTATCATCCATTGTTTGAGTTTAACAAACATTAAACATGTGAATGTAATCCCAAATCTATCCATACCCCTATGCCATCTACATGTATTTATATTCCGATATCTTTTTACAAAACGTGGTCTTCACTCATGGATCTCCACGACGTCATGTGCCCGGTGTAGAGGAACTCGATCCACCCTCATCATGTCGAGCACGAGAGGTACCTGCTGCACTACTTTCTGCCCCATCGTTGGCGATGAGTTTCCGCTTGGAAGAACGGGTTCTCTTCGCTATGCCATCTCCTCCAAGCATTGCTTCCATGAAGTTGTTGTTGCGCATCCGACGGAGCACTGTTACGACCTCCGGAGCCACTTCCGCACATAGGAAATCCACGGCTTGATTCTTGAACAATATATCCCATTCAGATTCCGCGGTTTGTACTTCCTCAGCGATCCGGAAATCCTCTGGAGTCATGTCGTGCAACTCCTTGATTTGATCCGCAACCAACTCCCCTTTGGAATTCCACTTAAATCCAAGAGGATGGCGGCCGTACTGGAATGTACGAGTTTGAATATCCTAGTGCCCATGTAGCACTTGGTAGAAGAAATTCCTCCTTCCCTCGAGTTCCTCCTCCGTCCCGCCCTCGATGAGTTCGTGGCAGATCCGTACAATCTCCGCAGGTTTCTGGTCCCACCTCCACTGATCGCTCATTTGTTTAACATAGGACTGGTGCATTCCCATAAGCCAATTCCAAATCAAGTCTTCACCCCACTTGTCCGGAAAGTCAAGAGTATTTTCCTTATTTAGCTCCCAATGCGGTGGCATCCAATTCACTAGGCCGAATTGCTCATAAAAACGCTTGTGTAAGGGGGCCTTACATACTGCACACTTCCGACGTATCAAGGCATGGGAAATCAAGCATTGTGGATGATACATGCATTGACAGGATCCCAATTGCCAGCCCCCCTCTGGCCCAAATAGATTGCAACAAACTGGACACTCGGTTCCATCCAACACATACTTCGCTGGATTGGGCCAGAGCAAGCTTGGCTTTGCATTTTTAGCGATCTTCTCATTGGATATGGCGGTCTTGTACTCCCACCCCAACTGCGTCCAATCTATTGCTTTACCAATCATCGGTAGGCTGTCAGGGAACATTTCATTTGGATCTGCCCACGAGGTAAGTCCGAAATCTCTCTTGGAGTTAAGCTGGAGGTAGTCGCGGTCAATCCTCTCGAACTCATCGCGCATCTGTCTGAAACGGTCGACGTTCATGATGCATGCAATCTTCCATTGGTAGTACTGTCTGCTCATCTCGATCAGATACTTTCTGAGCATCCCGTTGGTAGCTTGCAGTTCGGAGACAGTGGGTACCGATGGCTGTTGAAATCCCAAAGAGTCCTCCGTCTCTTGAGAATCTACGAATATGATTTGCCGCTGGGGAGGGTGCATCACTTGACTTGATGACGCGAATGGAATAATTGGCTTACGGGGAACTCGGACCGGGGTATCTTCCAGGAGACCGTGCGTGGCCGATTCAATGATGGCATTCACGTCTTCCTCGTTCATTCCAGGGCTACCAGGGATTGGAGCTTGGCTTGCCTCGGGTACGTAAGTCGGAGTCTTCGCAGATCTAAGTTGCGAAATCTCTTCATTCTGCTTCCGTATAATCTCATTCATCCTATCAGCTTCCTCGTACAAGTTCTAGATAGTCTTCTCCATCTCAGAAATTATTGCATTTTTTCCTTCCAGCTCCTTCTGCAATGCATCGACTTGCGGGCCCTGGGCATCAGCGGCGGCTATTGTAGCCTCCAACTCATCAGCAAACCCAGTGTCATCATCTTCCATTACATTGCTCGGGCCCGCAATCTGTGGATTCAGTACATGAGGAGCAACATCAACATTGCTCGGGCCCCCGACGATTGCTAGAGGAGCCTGATGAGGAATACCCGGTCCAGTAGGATTTGCAGGCGGTGCACGATTCCTCGTCGACAAACAGGCAGCTAGCTCAGGATCCTTCTTTTTTAACCGTGTGATTCTAGCACTAGTCGCTGCTCTTGTCTGTGACTGAGGGGGACGGTCTACCGTACCATCAGAATCACTATCCTCCCCTGAGTCACTCCATTGAAGAGGCGCTTGATCCTCAGGATCATCCAAGTATGCCCAGTCCACACCTGGGAATCTTAGGACCCCTGTAGGTATCGCCATCTCATGTGGACGCCGGTGGACGCTAGGAGTCAACCGTATGGTCCTCCAATCCACCTGCCTATGAAGCACTACCTCGGCATATACCATTCTACAAATAAAGAGCGGAACCTCATTCCTCTCGTTCATCGCCTGGTTGTATAGGACCTGCCACACCTCCAAACACCGCCTCCCGAACTGACGGTTCTTGCAATATTTCATGTTCGCCTTGTTTGATTGACGATTGCATTTATGACGGTGCAACGGGAATAACTTCCCAATGTGGCACCATTCAATGAATTGTTCACACGTTGCTAGAGTCCACGGTTGCGATGCAGCTTCCCACCCTCTGAATGCCAGCTTTGCTGGATTCAATAAGACGTGGACCCTCTTATGTTGGAGGTTTCCATGCCTGGGCCGTCCCGCATCCTTTTGCTTTTTCCTCTGCTCTGCCGCCGTGAGTGCTGGTTGTTGCCGTTCCATGTCTGCTCGAGGTAGATCGTTCTTCGAAGTCTTCCGAAGGTGCAAAATTAAAAGCCTACGACTACCCCAGAACCTCAATCACATTTACAAATTATAAACATTTACAAAATTCTCAAATGTAATACACAGACACCATAGAGTTCTGGAGAACAAAAACAAGGACACGTGTCAGAGTGCTAGGACCCACCTGAGTACCACGCAATCAGCTACCCGGGGGCTGTTGAAGGCAAGGTGCTCAAAGGGGGGGGAGTGCAAAATGAGGTGGGAAATCGCCCTTTTATAGTCACAGGCGCCAGGGAACGGGTGCGTACAACCTGCTACGGGCGCGAGCGGGAACCCGACGGGCGCGCGCGGGCACCGACGGCGGGGTTTCGGCCGTGTATCCGTCCGCGCCCGCGCGGATATCAACGGGCGCGAGCGGTTCAGTGGCGGGTATATGACGGGCGCGAGCGGGTACCGACTCGGTCTTCGTCGGGCGCGAGCGGGCGTCGTCCGGGTACCGAAGGGGCGCGCGCGCGGACGTCGACGCGGGCGCGCGGATATTATTCGGGCGCGATCCGAACTGTACGGGCGCGACCGTCGGGCGCCAACGCTGAATGGACGGGCGCGAGCAGTGGGCCAGGACGGGCGCCACCACAACCTAGAACACTGTTAAAAATCAGAGTAACCAAAGAGGACTTGCAAATTCAGAGTTAAAAAAGAATACTTTATTTATTTTGGAAATGTATCACTTCATTGTAATGTCGATTACAGTGCCATGCACTCTAGGTACCGGTCCTCTAGGTCTTTCAAGTGCGTCTCGAAATGGTTCGTTTGAGCACTAGAGACAATATTGGGGACACAAAGTATTGCCATCTCCTTCTTCAGTTCTTTGATGAGATCGCCAATCTCACAGTCAAGTTCTTCGACAGTCGCTTGGGTTGCCAACTGCTCTTCAGTGGTTGGAGGCAGAGGGCGTCCATTCTCTGCGTAGGCCACCAATTTGTCACGGCGAGAGATCCAATCCTCGAAGAACTCAATCAGTTGACGGAGTCGCTCCAGCTTTGACCAAATAACTGTGTCCGTTCGCTGTGCAGTGCCCGGTGGAGTAGCACCATTCGTTAAACTCATAATGGACTTGATTTGTTGGCAATTGCAGGCGTTGGAATTCATGTTGGACGGTACACCGAATGTTGAGAAACCCACCGTAGCACTAAGCAATCAGCTACCCTTGGGCTGTTGAAGGCAAAATGCACAAAGTGGGGGGGTGCGAAATCAGTGGAGGAGGGTGGCAATTTATACTCACGGGGCCGACAGTGTGGGCGCGAGCAGGTTGGGCGCGCGCAGGCTGCTACGGTCGCGAGCACGTTACGGGCGCGAGCGACCGTGATCAGGCGAGGGTAATCGGGCGCGATCACTGTGCGCGCGCGAGACAGACGACGGGCGCGATCACAGCGAGCGCGCGACGGGCGCGGGCGACCCTGGTCGGGCGAGGGTAATCGGGCGCGATCACCGCGCGCGCGCGAGACTGACGACGGGCGCGAACAGCCACAAATGACCGGCGCGAACAGGCGCAAAGACGCGCGCAGACACGACGACGGGCGCCACCCATGGTAAACAGTAGTAAACTGTGAGGACAGTAATTTTGCTCGCGGTCGGGAGCCCGTCCGATAAGCGTCCGTCCGATAACCGTCCGTCACGTTCGTCACGTGACTACACGACAATTTTTTGGCCCGTCCGTCCATTATGACAACCATGACATGGCATGTCAAAAAGCACGCAGGCAGCGCCCGTTTTTTTCTCTCACGTGCCGCTTCCACGACGTTTTCTTGACCTGTTTTTGCACTTAATGGCTCAAAATCTGCCCAAAATTAATCAGATCACAAAAACTTCAAAAATTCACCAAAAATTGAGATTTTTTTTTTCCAAGTTTTGTTTTTTATACATGTAAATAAAATTTGAAGGCATGATCTCACCACTTGGAATTCTGATCCAATATTTTTGCATATGCCTTTTTTACTATCATAGACTAACCTTTGTATTTGAATTTCAGTATACCTCCATGTGAAAAATCAAGCATTTCTTTAGGTTTTACAGGTCATATGAGGCAAAAAAGTGCATGGACATATTCCTAACCCACCTAAGAACAAGACTTTGAAGAGAATTACATTAAATTTTTTTTTGAAATTGGTTTTTTTTGGCTCACGAAATACTTCAAACCCATTTTGCAACAAGGGAAAAAAACTTTTTCTCCAACTTAGAATATTATGATCTCACAAATGATAAGGATTTTGAATCTAAGATTTTGGGGTTCATGTACATATTCAAGTAAGGTACTAGATCCTACAGTTACATTCCCTAAAATACATTAAAACTTGAAACTCACTCCTTGTATTGAAATATGCCAGTACCGAGTGTTTTGGCAGCTTTGAGGCCTTTCGACTTTAGGGGTTAAAAAAATCGAGAGATCTTAGAATTTTGAAAGTGTAAATATTACTTTATTTTTTTTGAAACAGAGTATGAAATTCAATACGGAAAATTAAATGAAGTTGATGCAAGACAAAATTGTTCCAATATAAAAATTAGAGGGAAGCTTGTACGTGAGCGGAGAGCGCAGAGCGGAGAGCGGTGAGCGGAGATTTGGAGAGCGGAGAGCACAGAATGGGGGACAGAACCTAAAAATAGCAACTTTTTTACTAAAAATAAATTATAAAATTAGAAGATCCGAATATTCTTAGTGTATTTTTGGAAAAATACTAATTTTAGTAATTTTATTGACCCTATAACCGTGGAATAATTACAGTGTTTTCATTGAATTTGTAGTTCGTTTTCTCTTTTTTTTGATGATTAATTTTTTAACGTGCACCAATTACTATGCTCCAGCTCCTTCTAACTAGTTTAGGCATACATTAATTCCCTTTATCTCCTCAAATTTATATGCAAATTACCGCATAAAATGTATTGGTATTAAAGCTCTTAAGAGGGAGAAAGTAACATTTAATATCGTAACAATTTCTTAACATTGTTAGAAATCATCCGCCATGGTCTACATGATTTATTTCTTTTATTCTTCATATTAACTTCCATTACTCTATCTATCTTTCCTTTCCTTTAATTCTCTTTCATTTTCTTTTCTCTTTCATTTTATTCTCTCTTTCATTTTATTTTTCCTTTCATTTTATTTTCTAGTTCCTTTTATTTTCTCTTTCATTTTATTCTCTCTTTCATTTTTTTCTCTCTTTCATTTTTTTTTCTCTTTCATTTTATTTTCCTTTTCATTTTATTCTCTCTTTCATTTTCTTGTCTCCTTCATTATAATTTCTCTTTCATTTTATTTTCCTTTTCATTTTATTTTCTCTTTCATTTTATTTTGTCTTTCATTTTATTCTCTCTTTCATTTTATTGTCTCATTCATTTTATTTTCTCATTCATTTTATTTTCTTATTCATATTATTTTCTCATTCATTTTATTTTGTCTTTCATTTTATTTTCTCTTTCATTTTATTTTCTCTTTCATTTTATTTTGTCTTTCATTTTATTTTCTCTTTCATTTTCTTAGTCGCCTTCATATTATTTTCAACCTTAATATTTATTTTTGCTTTTTTTCCTTTTAGCTTTTATAATTTTTTTTTAATTTTTTTTATTATTTTTTAATTTTAAAAGCTTAATGACTTCTGCTCAACCCTCATCCTTTTCCATTCAGTTGAGGAAGATGCAACTTTCAAATGAATGAATATCCGATTTTCAAGGGCGCCAAGCATCTCCTTCAGGGATATTTAAGATAAGAGTAGGGAATGTCTCAGCCTCTTTTGTGTTGGTGTTTTGTGAAGCTCTTTTCCGTAGTGCGGGACAACAGCTATGGAAGACGTCAGAGATATTGTTGTTTCACTTGCTGACGATGTTTGTCCATTTCAACCATATGTTGAGGTGGAGGACGAAGAAGAGGTGATGGCCAACAGCCAAGGGCGTCCTTTGACAAGGGATGTTGACGTACAACCGGATGTAAGAGCTGACCCTCCACGTTCAGAAAATTCGGATGATATCAGAGTGCTAGAGAAGGACGCAGATGTGCCTTTGCAACCACATGCATACTCGAAGGTTGGAAAGATCCCAAGGGGAACCTATTCCAGGGAATCAGTGAATCGGAGGCGGGGAGGTGGGCCATTGCTGAAACGTTCATACCAAGGACACTTGCCAAGTGTGGGACCGAAAGTGAACGCGAATGTAGTTTGTCCTGTAGTACAGTCAGTGGGTGGCAGTCCTGCTGATAGTGTAGTGGGCAACCCTAAACGTGTTAGGTTCGAAGATTAGGACATCTAATAACAAGTACATGTTTGCCTTAATAAAGGGTACATGTCAGGGGATAGGAGGTATATAGTGCACTTCTTCAAGATAGAATGTTTTGAAATAGGGTGCAATGAATGAGAACGACAAGGCCTTTAATATAATGAAAAAGTCAATACAGCTTCTGAATAGCTGACTTAGTACATGGTATATTACTAAAATCATTCACTACGTGACAAATGGCCATTGTGAAATGGCAGTTCTAAAGTAGGAGGGCTACCTACTTCTTCGCCAAGGGGTGACGCAAGATTCCACTCTCTAAGAGTAGCTTGACCTCGTTGAAGCTGAAGGTAGGCGCATGGATGAAAAGCTCCGCTTCGGGATCACGGTTGCAGACCTTCAAGAGTATGTAGTATAGGTGCTTACAATACGTGAACTGAGTCTTGCCACGGAACGTAGCCATCGTCTTCTTGAATGCCGGGCAAGTGCAACCAGGGTAAGAACTGATGGTAATCTGATACCGTGTGATGTGTGGAGTGACGCCCGAATCCAGCCCAATGATGCAACCGTGGCCCGGCTCAGGTATCATGGTGACGGAACGGAGGCGCGCTTTAAGAGACTCGGAGGAGCCCATGGAGAGTCGCTGCGCTTGATTGGGACGGGTGGCCGTGCGCTTCACCATCTTGCCGTCTCTCTTGCCTGGGTAGCGGTCAGCGTCTGCAGGGACTGGCAGTGAGCTGAGATTTGCAGGGGGCGGGGCAGAAGAGAAGAGGCGTCTTGGGGAGACCGGTTTCTTCGGCGGAAGTTGAAAGCCCGCTGCTTCGAGGGCAAGAATCTCAGTAAGTTTTAGGTTAGTACCTAGTTTCACTGGCCAGACCTCAGGAATGGTGGGGAATTCCTGGTCCTTGGAGTAGTGTGCTACCCACTTCCGCTTAGAGCCTTTCACGCAGCGCTCAATATCGTCGGAGCAGAAGAAGAACTCTGTCTTCTCCACTAGGTTCCTGCGATAGTTAGTCCAGAGCCCAGTGTAGGTCGGTGCAGCTGTGCAATGGGGCCCCCTGACGATTCTCTCAGTGCACTTCTTCTTCGTTTCAGCTCTTTGGGCCCAGCAGCACTTCGCAGAAAGTTTGTGAAGTCTCGAAATGTGCCACTCCTTCACGTCGACCTTGGTTTCTTCAACCGCGTTGACATGGCGAATGCCGCCCTTGTTCACAGGTGAAGGTAAAGGGGAATCAACTTCCTGGGAAGGAGGTTGCGTGCATTGTACCTCGGTGTCTTGTTCGGAGTCGTCTTCCACAATGACGGGCATCTGCATAGGGCGAGCCCTGACGGCACGTCTTGGGCCTCTTGGGCGTGAGAAGTTGGTCTTATCCGGGCGATGAGACTCTTCGTCAGCTCCGATAAGGACGTCGGCTTTTCGCTTCTGTGAACCGAAGACTTCCGCTCCTGGCATGATAGGCTGACGGGTGCAGAACTCATCCGCGCCTGGCATATCGAGCATGGGCTTGTCGAGCAGTGTAGGATTTCCCCATTTCTTCGCGTTGCGTTCAGCCATCCGAAGCCTGAGTTCCTTCTTGGATGGTCCTGTTCCGCCAACGTCACCTTTGAGGAACTCGTAGTAGTTGACAACCTGTAGAAATGCCCGAACAAAATCGTCCACGGTAGCAACGTAGAGGTCGTTCCCGTTGTTTCCTGAGGCTTGGAGCCACTTGTTGTGAACTGTTTCGGCGAGGTTACAGGTAGGCATCTCAGTGAGTTCTTCTTTCGTGAATTTCTGCACGTTTGACAGTAGGTGCCGTTAGATTCACGGATTAGAGTTTTGTAGTTTAGGGCTAGGAAACCAGTATGAAAAACATCAAAACAGAGTGCAGAGAGAATACCTCGGTCATGAATCCCCCCCACTGGCGGAAGCGGTGGTGCCAGAATGACAGCCACTGATCGAGTTTGATGAGCCCGCTCTCGCCAACGACCCCGGTGGAAGCCCACCATGCTCGCAACGCGTGGTACAGAGTTTCCGCCTCTGCCATGCTGGTCGCATTCTTGTACTGAGTGCACATTTTCTTGTGCTGTTCCCAGAGTTCTTCGGGGAAGTGCTTCTGCGTATACGCCACCATGTTCTGAGTCCAGTGGAACAAGCACGACCTCTCCCGGTCCTCCATTGGGTCCTCTTTGTTGCCATTGCCGTAAAGGATTCGCACTGCATTCCAATTTGCCTGTGCGTTATCCGCCATGAACCCCTTGAAGTTCGGCGCTGCAACGCCATTGATCTCCATGACCAGGTTCAGGTTCTTCCAGAAGACGAGCTGGGCGTCCGTGTCCTCGGACTGCATGTCGCAAGTGGCGATTGTCATCACGCGGCAGTAGGTGGCGTCGTACACATGGCACGCCATGGTCGACCAGTCTTTGACGCGTTTGACATGGTCGAACATGATCCATGCGTTCTCCAAATCGCCACCAGCTTGCATACGGCTGACCAAGTCGACACCACTGCCCGGCCCAACCTCCGACATCTTGAAGACAAAGACTTTGTCACGCATGGATCCCTGACCAGGAAACCTATTCTCCTGGACATACGCCCAGAGACTGTTTCCACGGAGCTTGGTGATACCGTCCATGATTCCGTACCTTACGAATTTTTTGAAGGTGGCGACTTTGTTGCGGATGTTGGGCGACGCCATGTCTTTGCATCGATCCAGAACAGGAACCAGCTCCTCCATCGTCAGTTTCCTCGGTGGTGCATCCTCGGGCTGTAGAAGGTAGCTCCCGATGAGGAGTTTGCTGGCCTCCAGGACAACGGCGCTCTTTGTTGCTTTGTTGTTCATCTCTACCTGCTCTTCTATTAAGCTACTAATCTCTGCTTTAGAGTCTCTGTAGTCTCCTACTTTCACTGGATGATCATGTGTTCCTATGTGAATACACGCTCTAGTCTGATTCGGTTTGCCCACAACGTAATAAATCTTAGCCTCGCATGTAGCTACACATGATGGAGGTTCTTTACATACCTTGCACACTAGCGTCGAGTCAGATGGAGGAGGCTGGTCCATGACAAAAGCTTGCAGGGTACAGCCTTCAAACTCAGTCTCGTTGACCTCGAAGATCTTGGGAACACGCTTCAGAAAGTCACACTCCTGGTTGCTGCACCGGAGCCATCCGACGCAGGTGGAACTTCGAAAAGAGAGTCCGAAGTCGTTTTTGATGTTTGTTGTGATGGTCTTGGTCCACAAGTGTCCGTCGTATCGTTTGTCCATTCCCTGCATAGACTTGGCGGCGAGCTTAGAGGAACCTGCAGCAGCTGGGGGCAACTCAAAAAGAACCGGACCATCAAACTTCGCAGGCAAGTACTCTACTCTCTCGTGTCTAATAGTGGAATAGTCTATCTTCTTCAAAATGTTTTTGGACCCACGCGTCTTAGCAATCTCTTTAAGGAGCGGAACAATGCTAACTGTGACCTGGGACAATGGAGGAGACACATTGGAAGGAGGAGCATCTGCGTGGACCTTAGGCACCAATTTGACGGGACTGACTTCGTCATCAGAAGAGAGAGATATGACGGTCGGAGGAGGTTTCTCTACATCTGAAGTCTCGGTACCAGGCTCGACTTTGACTTTGACATCACGAGGTAAGGGAGTCTGAATTGTGCAAGTAGAAGAGCGACGGGGGGTGAGGATCTCAGTGGATGCAGCCATCAGAGAATCAGTAAGACCGTAGACTCTATAGGATCCAGGGAGGAGTCTCCACTGCAACATGTTGTTCTCACCTCTCACTGAAGGTTGCCCGAGGGTGTGGGTAACCTCGGCAGTAACGTCATCAAAGATCTCCTCCTCTATACTGATGGAATCCTCACGAAAATGGAATCTGAGACTGAGGCGAAGAGAGGACACCGTAGCTAGACCATCGTCATCTACGCGAAACCTAAGAGGGATGCCCATGCCTTGGGCGTACAGACAGACCATCCCCATATTCGCAGGCAACTCAGAGACACTAGAGGAAGAACGGAGAAGAGTGAGTGTACTAGCGAAGCTGTATCGCGAGAGCAAAGTGAGAGGAATGATGCGTCGCTGTTGATCATTTTATTCAAATTGGAATGTCCATGTGGACGACTAGGTAATGATTCATTCTGCTACGTAACGAATGTATGATTAAAGAGAGACGGCGCTAACTAATTATGATGTTGCTTTTTGCAGGCCCATAAATATGTAGTAAGATTTTTAGAATATTGCTTCGCGTATTTCAACGGTGGAGCAGATTCTCTTTTTTATGGGGTGTGATTGGATTAAAAAGAGCCGTCTATTCCTTCTGCATTTAAAACAATAAATATATAGAATTTGAATTAATCAAATTCATGCATTAGTTATATATTTATAGGACTAATGCACGCATATGATTTATTCAAATTCTATATTTTATACAGTGTTAGGGTTCCTCAATTTTTGCAGGTCTAAGTATATGAGGTCAAGAATTTTAGAACTATACTTTGACAATTTGAATCGTGATGCGGATTCTATTTAACATGATGTATTATAAGATTAGAATGAGCCGTCATTTTAATTCTACATTTAAAACAATGATTATAAAAAGGAGCATGATTAAAGTAATTGATATCAAATCTTTCAATTTAGAGTGCACTTAAATTTATTCCTTATAAATAAAGGTTTATATTTTAAATCTAGCTTCAATTAAAAATTGTTTTTGATATTCTTAATATAAAGTGGGCAGACAATGTGTCAGTTGTTGAGATTGTATATCAACTTAGGGTTCTAGGAGAATAGTTGTACGTAAGAGGTATTTAAGCAGGGAGAGGTTTTCATGAAAGTCTTTTTGTGAGAGAGTCCTTCCTTTGGTTAGACACATGAAGCAGAGTGGAGGGCCATCTCCCTCCACTTATGTTACTCCTAAACAGAGAAGGAAACCTGGAAGCACTGATTTTACAAATAGAAGAGCTAGAAAGAGGAGAGCATCACGTAAAAAGGTAGATTCTAATAGTGACCATTTGAGTGCACCCGTGAAACGGAGAGGAGGAGATCTGCCTGTAGCTTTGAAGTTTTGTAGCCTTCGCAAACTCATTCTCGACTCTATAGTAGAGGAGAAAGAGGAGTTATTAGAGAACACGGACGTCGAGAATCACGAGCTGGAACAGGTTGTACATTTAAGTAGAGGAGCACGTGAGGCCATGACGGAAGAATTAGTCTTTAATTGTAGTCAGAAACTGGAGTCTCCGCAACCTTCGATTACATTCAATGAGTTCTTGACAGGCGAGCCTGATTCTCAAGCAGATATGTATTTTAACTCCGATAAGGTTAGTAGTTCTAAATTGTCTATAACCACGGTATTGTGAATAATATGTTTTTCTGAAGTATCCCTTACTGACGAAGGAGCGATATATAAGATACTATAACCGTGAAACGTTATTCATTGGATAGTTTGATTGAAGAGACTGAGATTTGATTTGACGCACAAATGGAGGTGCCGCGGCTCTTGATCCACGAATTCAAATTCATGCTATTTTTGTACAGAGCTGCAAGAGGATGCAAGGGGTCGAGGATGAGGTCGGAGGCGCACCTGTTGGGGACTGCATCGAACTCGAGCACCTCCGAGTCGAGGCGAGGCGAGCGAGGCAAGGAATCTTGGACGCGGGGGAAGGAGGTAGAGCTATGGCTGCGCGGAGAGATGGAAATGTCGGAGGCCGCGGCCAAGGGGAAGAGGAGCAGGTTGCTCCTGAGGCGCAGGTCGGTGCTGTCGGTGGAGGAGTCGACCTCGAGGACCAGCTCGGGGACCAGCTCGAGGAGCAGCTTGACAACGACCTTGAGGACCAGTTCGACGACGACGAGGTAAGGAAGCTGATAGATTTAACTTCTTGGGGCTGGGGAGGTTGTTGCGTGATTCGGAATTTTGTGCTTGTTGGGATCCTGCGTATGATGTGTACTGTTTGGGGTCGTGGGGATTCGCAGCTTGTTGGGTTCTTGGATAGTGTTGGGGATTTGCTGCAGGTGAGTGATGGGATCATGAGGAGTGTTGGGAAGAGTCGCAGAGTCAACTTAAAATCTTTGCAAGGTCGCTTGCGAAATTTGGGACTGTAACTTAAAGACTTGGAATTCGGAATGTTGGGTGGTGCGGTTTACTAGGGCAGATATTGGACTTATTTTGTTGCATTCTCGGGTATGTGCGGCCTCTGAGCTGCGAGGGCTCCATCTTTTTTTTTTTTAAATTATTTCCATTTGAATCGAACCCGCCTGGTGTCTGCTTTCGGAGCAGACACCAGTGCCGCGGGGTTCTTTATTTTTTGTGTTGCTTGAGCAAGGCTGCGGCCTCTGAGCTGCGAGGGCCTTCCAGCTGCAAGGGCCCCTCTTGCGAACCTCAGCCGAGGAGGCATAAGCCTCCGATGAGGCTTCACCATTTTTTTAAAAATTTTTTTCCATTTGAATCGAACCCGCCTGGTGTCTGCTTTCGGAGCAGACACCAGTGCCGCGGGGTTCTTTAGTTTTCTGTTTTGCTTGAGCAAGGCTGCGGCCTCTGAGCTGCGAGGGCCTTCCAGCTGCAAGGGCCCCTCTTGCGAACCTCAGCCGAGGAGGCATAAGCCTCCGATGAGGCTTCACCATTTTTTTTTAAAATTTTTTCCATTTGAATCGAACCCGCCTGGTGTCTGCTTTCGGAGCAGACACCAGTGCCGCGGGGTTCTTTATGGTTTGTATTGCTTGAGCAAGGCTGCGGCCTCTGAGCTGCGAGGGCCTTCCAGCTGCAAGGGCCCCTCTTGCGAACCTCAGCCGAGGAGGCATAAGCCTCCGATGAGGCTCCATCTTTTTTTTTTTTAAATTATTTCCATTTGAATCGAACCCGCCTGGTGTCTGCTTTCGGAGCAGACACCAGTGCCGCGGGGTTCTTTATGTTTTGTATTGCTTGAGCAAGGCTGCGGCCTCTGAGCTGCGAGGGCCTTCCAGCTGCAAGGGCCCCTCTTGCGAACCTTAGCCGAGGAGGCATAAGCCTCCGATGAGGCTCCATCTTTTTTTTTTTAAAATTATTTCCATTTGAATCGAACCCGCCTGGTGTCTGCTTTCGGAGCAGACACCAGTGCTGCGGGGTTCTTTATGTTTTGTTTTGCTTGAGGAAGGCTGCGGCCTCTGAGCTGCAAGGGCCTTCCAGCTGCAAGGGCCCCTCTTGCGAACCTCAGCCGAGGAGGCATAAGCCTCCAATGAGGCTTCACCATTTTTTTTAAAATTTTTTTCCATTTGAATCGAACCCGCCTGGTGTCTGCTTTCGGAGCAGACACCAGTGCCGCGGGGTTCTTTAGTTTTCTGTTTTGCTTGAGCAAGGCTGCGGCCTCTGAGCTGCGAGGGCCTTCCAGCTGCAAGGGCCCCTCTTGCGAACCTCAGCCGAGGAGGCATAAGCCTCCGATGAGGCTTCACCATTTTTTTTTAAAATTTTTTCCATTTGAATCGAACCCGCCTGGTGTCTGCTTTCGGAGCAGACACCAGTGCCGCGGGGTTCTTTATGTTTTGTATTGCTTGAGCAAGGCTGCGGCCTCTGAGCTGCGAGGGCCTTCCAGCTGCAAGGGCCCCTCTTGCGAACCTCAGCCGAGGAGGCATAAGCCTCCGATGAGGCTTCACCATTTTTTTTAAAAAAAATTTCCATTTGAATCGAACCCGCCTGGTGTCTGCTTTCGGAGCAGACACCAGTGCCGCGGGGTTCTTTAGTTTTTTATTTTGTTTAAGCAAGGTCGCGGACTCGGTGCTGCGGCCTCTGAGCAGGGCTGCGGCCTCTGAACAAGTTCTCAGTTTTTATTTTCCCTCCCCTGTCCTAATCCCTTTCTTTCTTGCACTTCCTATCCCTCTCTTGGTACTTCCTATATGACAACTAATTAATGTTTGTGAGCATTTAATTTATTCCATTACTTCTACTTTACATAGGTTGTTGTGTTTCTATTAAGGTTTAATGATGTATATCCTTCCGTTCATGGATTACCTTTAAGGATGACAATCGATTCACTGATTTTTATAATTGACATTAGTGCATTTTCTATGAATTACAGGATACTTCACAGCCGAACACTGGGACCGAGAGTGAAAGCAAGGGACCTGAGGAGACTGAGGTATAGTTTTTGATGTTATATTTGTTGGATACGCATGTTCTTCATTTCCGAAATAATTGAAGTTGAGCTTCTTAAAGTTCTTTCAAATGATTTGAAAACTCTAACTTCCTCATGTGCCTTGTACTTGCAGGTAGGCTCTGATGCTCCGGACATGTCTGTCAATTCTCCAATCTCTGTAATCAACCTTTCAGACCTGTCAGACCCAGAGGATGAGCGTCTCTGTACCTGTGATTTAGCCATTCCTTTAGGTGTAGACACTGACCTTTTTGAGGTCCAGTCACCCCAGTACATGCCTACTTCGCCTGTTTATGAGCCCACCTCTCCTGTGTACATGCCCACCTCTCCAGTGTACATGCCCACCTCTCCACGTCTTGGCACACCGCCGTCTTCGCCTAATCCCCCAGTTTCACCTTTGGTGTTGAGGAGGCCAGCCCATGTAGTGTTTGCCCTTCCGGCAATACTGCCCAGCGCTTGCCGTCAGACCAGGCGATTTTGGAGGAGGCGCCATCATTGGAATAGTAGAGAGGCTAGACAGTACTATGGAAGAGCTCCTCGTAGAGTGGCACGGCCTTGATTCTTGGTGCAGTAGATGAAATTTGAGATGTTTTTTTTTACTCTTTCATTTATGAGAAAATCTCTATGTGATTGGTAAATTCCATTTCTCAGTATCTACATTGTTGTGTTTGATTGTTCATTTCCATTGCTTACGGCAGGTACCCGAGTTGACGCAAACACAGGACGTGTTGCCATCATCATCAAAGCCTTTGGACTTGAAAGACGCTGTTGAAGGGGAACTGCTTCATCGAACACAGCATAAAGTTGACTCGATCAACGTCATCAATGCCGTTCGTATTCAGCCCTTGAGGAAGTCTCGCCTGCTGGTCCCATTGTGTAGAATGGTCGCAATGGCAAAAGTCAGACCGGTTGGCGAAATGGGCGTGCAACATCTGGAGAGGGAGTTCGTGAAGGGCTACAGAGATGGGGACCGCGTGATGTACATTTCCATGTTCAACACTGAAGAGATGTCAATGGATGTCACGGAGGAAATGAAGGCAAAGTGGAGCCCGTGCTGGCGCAGGGCTAACGAAGCCTTCGAAGCCGACCTAGGTTTAGACGATGACCTCAATCAATTCAGTGGCAAAATGTTTTTTGTATGGGAAGGTAACCATCGCCTATCAGCTTGGTTACGACACATCAACAAGCATCATGCGGACGACCCAGCTTAGCACATCTCCGTGCATTGCATCATATTGGACCCCCGCGGCCAAGTGGGCAATCTTCTGCATGCCATGCACGACATCAACTGGTAAGAATTTTGGTTGAACAATTTCTCAAATTTGATTTCGGATCATCCTTCTATTATGATGTGTTTTCTAAACTGTTTATTTTGTCCACAGGTCTACTGAGAATGACCATGTGAAGAGTAATCTTCCAGCGAAGTTATTCCGCATCCGCTCTTTCGGTGTCATGAAGTTAGAAGAATTCAAAGATCTTCTAAGCCCCGAAGAGTTTGAAATCTGTGTGCAGAATAAACACGCAAAGGACCGATGGTTCACCTTGACAACAAAGGTTTTCATTGCGTTCCTATACCGAGTAAGAATTTATACCATGACTCAGCAAGTACATTCGTCTGATCCATATACTTTAAGTAATGCATTTCAAGTGGTTTGTACAATGATTTTAATATAATGTATCTCCATGTACAGAGAGAGATTGCAGTCGCCTCGGATCAGGCCGCAAGAGCCTACAAGGAGAACACGCCAATAGACGATCAATCTGGATCTGGAGTGTGGGATGCGATGACGACAGCGTCAAACAACTACATCGAGGCCGTCAAGAAGAAGGACTTCACCAAGTACTTGGCCATTGCGAATCCAAAAAATGGTGACGACTTCCTTGCCGAGGTGAATCTTTAATCACTTCATCTTAAGCTATTTTGTTCTTATCTCCTATGATATCTTCATTTCATAATGCTAACAGTTCTGTTCTAAATGCAGATTAACCGCCACTTCAGCGATCTCAACAAACCTGAGATGACATTGGACAAGCTGCAGAAGATTGTGCCGGCGGCAGTGGAACCCAAGTACAAAGCTCGTTGGTTGAGGTGGTGGAACTCCTCTCCGACTTCAAGGCAGTCTTATAGGTTCCCACCACCGGAGTTCAAGGAAGCTGACCTCGACCGTTGGCTAAACAGGGCTACATTCTGGGCAGGGGTATGCTCCCTTATTTCCAAAACTGATAATGTCTTTGTCATTGTATCACTTTGATTGTTGTAGTCTAATTCTGCTGACTGTCTCTTGTAGTTGGAAGAAGCGGTCATCCAAGAGTTCGAGAACATGTGTAAGTCTGAGGAGCTGGACATCAATTGGAATGCCTCCCCTAATGTTCAGCGACCAGGCGATTACGTGGAGAGCTGGCGTATTCTGCTTTGGGACAGAGCATTCCCGGCATTCCTTGGATCCAAGGCGAAGAAGACTTTTGATAAGAAGTCGATTTTCACGAAATTCCCTGGAACGGTAGATGTTGTCAAGCGAGTCATTTACCGGTATGAATCTTTTCTCAAACATGTGTGCATTTCGAATCCTGCATTTCGTCTCTCCCACATACTAAGTATTTTAAAATTGGCCCACATTAGGTACTTCAAGAGAGAGCTTCTTCCCAAAGGAGCCGTCACTGTCCACCAACTCCCGAAGTACTTTCCTTTATGGATCCAGAGAGGCACGGACGAGTGTATCTACTCTGCTCAGCAATTGAAGAGGTACAAAGCTCCCCACTTGGAGGCAGGATGTTGGTATCTAGATTGCCTCCGTGGTTTTACAGTCGATTCTGAGGCCGATGTCAAATCATCACTTGATCTTAGAGCGCCAGTAGTCGGAGACTCCAACGACGGTTCTGAAGAAGACGAAGAACATCAAAGTGAATCATCTGCACCTCAACCGAAGAAAGGGAGAGCTCGGCGACTGCGAACACTGGGTTCGAAGTCACAGACCTCACAAGATACTGGGGCTGAGTCTTCCTCACCAGGGAAGGAGACGGGCAACGCTTCTCCAACTGTAGACGTCCCAATGCCAACGTCGAACACAGCGAATGCGCCTTCATCCATTGGTGCTTCTGCGATCACGCGAAGTCTCATTGAGCAGAGGAAGGCCAAACTATATCCTCAACCAACTTCTTCCGCTGGAGCTTCGATTTCCACACATGTTTCCGTCTTCAACTCATCTGTGGATTCCTTGTTACGGCGAAATAGGAGACAGGAGAGCAAAGGTGGCGACCCGGATTGGATCAAGACTCAAGACTTCATTCGCAAGGTTTGTTCGTATATTTCGACATTTAATGGATTCTGCCACCTCTACTCACTATGTAGTTACTAACTCTCCTTTCTTGTTTCCTCTAGTTTGGAGCAGGCCGCGAAAACGAAGTTCCGGACCGGTGCAAACAAGAGAACCATCTGGGAGTCGACTTGATCATTGCCGACATTCCTGAGAATCTTCCCGTCCCATCCGTTTCCGTTCCTCCCACGAGTATTCCGCCTTGGAACTCTCGCTACAGGGATTATTTGTACGACATCTTCCATTTTGCAGATGAATTCCTGCAGAAAGATGGTGCCATCTGCCTCATCTACAACACTGATCAGAAGCTGGCTAAGGATATCGAGGAAGAAGCTGCTGCTGGTGGATACGTGCTGTTCAAGGACTGGTGGGGTGTCAATGTCCTCGGCTTGACTTCTCCTACGAACCCCGAGAACTTGGTACTTTTCCTAAACATGCCCTTCTCTTCGCTTACTGATAACCCTTCCGCTTCATTTTACTCACTACTTGTGCTTGACTGCAGACTATGCGATTCTGGATTCGCGTCTACGTTCGTAGTGGCAGTACTTTCTCCTTCCAGACGAAGAAGGAAGACCTGATACATGGGCTCCTCAACATTACCAAGAGTGATGCCATTTTCAACTTCACCGATGCGGAATCTCAGCTCATGAATGGGGAGGTGCCGTGGAGAGGCCCAAGGGAGAAATCCCCTGAGATGATGCAGAGCATCATTGAGGAGCTGTCCAAGCCCGGCGACATAGTTGTTGACTGGAATGCTGGGACAGGTAACTCTTCTTACATATCTGTGCTTCATTTTTCCTCTCGTTTTTTCCAAAGTTTCTCATTTCTTTGTTTCTCTTCGAGTTCCAGGGGCCTCCATCAAGGCCGCCCAGGCTGTTGGTCGTCACATTCTCGCTTTTGAGGAGGACGAAGCCATATTCAACGCCCTTCTCAAACCATCCGCCATGGGCCCTCCTAAACATCCAAGGCCGGCAGCAGCAGGCGAAGCGCCTCCTAAGAGAGCAAGACCTTCCAAGTGGTGTAAGTCTTCTATTCTTTGTTCAAATTATCCAATCATTACTTCTCTTTCCAGCTCTACGTACTCTATCTAACCACAATCGGTTCTCTATTGCAGAGTAGTTTCAACAACACCGCCACGTGGGCCAAGAGCAGTGTCCACTCCATCGTGGCGTCTTCATTCCAGCCCGATTCAGCCTTTCATACTTCCGGACTACGCAGAGGACTTAGCACAGGCGTTTCAATCTGGAGCCCTTACATATGTTCCAAGTCGGCCAACTACTTTTGATCCCAGGGCCCTTCTATTTGTCGATGACGAGGCGGTAGAAGGAGATTCAGAGTCATCTAGTTCTGAGAGTGGAAGTAGCGATGGTAGCATTTTCTGAGTTTGAAGGAGGCTTCGGTCTTTCATTGTTTTCATTGGATTTGATTTGATTTAATTGGAGTTCATTGCGTAATTCTTCGTCTACTCTACTACCCTGAATCTGTACTTGTTACGAATCTCATTTCCAAATCGTCTCCTCCTATGTGGAGGATGAAATGTCACAACCGTAATGCTCAAAATATAATATGAAGAATGAAATGTTACAAAAGAAATGCTCAAATTTAAATTGCGCTGTAACTTATATTTTACTCATTCAAAATCCCACATTTACAAAGCCATGTTACCTATTCTTGACTTGGTGTTTATCTTGGTTTCTGCTACTCCAGTATTGTACACGAATTCTAAAATATTCCACGAACTTTTAAGAGCCTTTGTTTTAGTTGGTTTCCAGTTCTCTTATTTCTAGAATCATCTATATTATCTAAAACCATCATGCTGGAATACTCGTATCTAGATCCAATAAAAGACCAAATCTTAAGGATTGTATTCGAACACCCCACTAGACTTCACAGTACTTATCCTTCAAATGATATACAGTCCAACTCTTGTCCATATCAAACCAGCAAGTTTCGCCATCCGATATGATCACTTCGGGCAGCTGAACAACTGGATTCTCATCGACGTTCGATAGCAAGGGATACGGGATTAGGGACAACTCCATAATACGGAGAAGCTCATTGGTACAAAGCACTGTCCAACGCCATTCACCTTCACCAACATGGAGGTTTCCGATGTGCCTAAACGGTGGCAGGTCCATGCCTCGTTCCCTGGCGCGCTCCACCTCCAGCAGCCACGGCCGCAGCTCCTCATAACTCGCCGGTGCCTTTGGGGGCAAACCTACAGCCGCTCTCGTCCTCCTGGATCTCGCATTACACACCTTCGGCATTGCGCAACACACTGAATTCTTGTAGTCTTCAAACGTTACACTCAAGCTTGCATATTGACATCCCCGAACTCATACGCTACCTTCGCATACAGCACAGCATGCCAAGGACTGTGTCACTATCCTAATACGCCACCTAGAGACAAGCTCATGAAACCAAGAGTGACCTCCTTCTCTGGAACCCAGCTTACCAAGTGTTGTTTCATGATGAAAATCTCCTACTTCTATCACTCAAATTCAGATGCTTCGCTGCCTAGGAAGAGAGAGTAATCTTCGATGAAGACAAGGACTCTGACAAGGTATATCTTGGTTTCAGCAGTCAAGATATTATACACGAATTTTGAAATATTCTAGGAAGTTTTCAAACCTTGCCTCCTCTATGTTCTGTGATATTTGTTTTTTTCCTTGTGCATTTACATAATCCTATGAAAGAATTATGTGTTTGATCTAAAACCTAACGCCTGATCATTGTATCTTGCCTAAACCCATGACAAATCTAAAGGAATGTATGCATGACGTCATCATGACATCAGCCCTAATTTGTATCTTAGAGAACAAACGTAATAAATTCTTACCAGAGATAACCCTAATTTCCACGGTAATATACTCTTTTTCTAAAAAAAGTATCAAAATTAAGCATAAATTTAGTAATTTTCCACGGTTATAGGGTCTACTTTGCTTTTGGAAATTTTCCTAATTTTCAATTCTGTGCTCTCCATTCTGCGCTCACCGCTCTCCGCTCTACGCTCTCCGCTCACGTACGAACTTTCCCCATAAAAATTAATGCAAAACTTTGAATGAGAGCGCGCTTCGGTTGGCTTCCATTGGGCGGAGTTGGAGCGGGGGCCGGACGAGCAATACCAACTGTTCCACGTCCACGACCATTTACCCCCATGTGTGGGAGACCACCCAACTGACCTTAACCCCTTTTGCATCTTCGTGTTTTGTATACACTTGTGTATTCAGCGACTGTTTGGTATACAAGTGGGGTTTCAGAGACGGTAAACTGTCCATTTAGGTTCGTGATTTTTTCCTCGGACAGACGGTGAGTTGGGCGAGACGTTGTTGGTGGAAAAATTGCAAAAGCACATTGTAACAATCGTACAGAAATTAGAGAGTGCGAGGGGGGGTGGAAGTGGGCCGAACTCTGGGTTGCGTAGATTCTGGAGAGTAGAGAATCCCAGATCGTGGGTGGCGCCGTGCGGATAAGGGGGACGGACCCGAGAATGTGACGCAGCCGTGCGGGTCAACCGGTTGGAAGGTGACCGGCGTGGCCCGGCACGGGGGGGAAAGTGATGTCACAAGCGCGACCAGACCCGCGACGGGGTCGCGAGAACCGCCAGGGGCGATGGGGGTATCGCCCGGGTTTTCCCTGTCCCACGACAAGGCATTGCAACTGCCGCGGGAAGAAAAGCAAAACGTGACAGCATAAGGCAAAACAAAAGTTTTGCACATGCACATATAAAACAAAAGATTGCGTCTACACGGTAGAGTCCATTACAAACGGGAGTTCCATGAATAAGTACGAGGGCTACAGTTTCTTTTCTCTGTGTTCAAGTTCGCCTAAGCCATTTCACTCCAAACACTCTAACAAACTATAAACATTAGAGCATATCCAACTCAACTGTACACGGGAAAGAGAGTCCGGGGTTTAAGGAGAAGGAACCGCTACGGTTCAGTGCTTCACGGTGAGAGGGGGGAAGGAGCACCGCTGGCTAGAGCCGCCGAATCCAAAATGCACGTCCCTGAGCCCTCACAACTGCAGAACGTGATTGCACCTTCACCTCCGATGTGGTAAACTTCTCAGCCCACCTCGACAGCTGCTGCTCAGAGCTTCAGCACCTCAAACTCCAGTTCACCTGTAACTGCGAAAATGAGGGTGTCACCTTGCTTCAGATGGTTGAGTGCCACGAAGTCCACCCACCCTTTGGTGAAGTGACAGAAAGTCTGTACGCGGGAGAAGTAGCGTGCTGACTTCACAAGCACCGTCTCCACAAGGCCGGCGAGAGTGTACCACGGTCCATCAAACTTCTCGTCTCCGACACTGCGCCAGTAGGCCGTAGGAACATCCTGACATAACAACGCCGAGGGTCAGCAGCATTCAGAGGGACGACTCGTGAGTCACAACATGCGACGGGCAGGTAGAGGGGGCTAGAGCAGAACACATTCACAGAAAGAGGAAGCAAATGAAACAGACAGCTATGGACATGGACTCTCGGTACTTTCACTTACGAGGCGCGTGGACTTCAGGGGCCTGACATGGCAGGCGCGGAGAGTCTTCATAAAGTGGGGGCGGACATCTTCGTAGGGTGGCGGGGGAAGAGGCTCCTGCGCTGGAGGAGTGCCGTCGCGGTGGATGGTGACGGCCAGTGTTGAGTCGTCCACCTTCTCAAAGACGAGTATCGCCGGGACTCCTACGTTGTTATCCGCGAGGAACTTGCTATAGCCATCACCGACGGACACCCAGGACCGGGTGCAGCACGAGTCACCAGCTACCTCGAAGCGGACCGGCCATTGCGTCGGCTTCGTGATGGATATCATGAGCGAGCAGTCGCAGGTGGCACCCGGCCAGCCGGTCCGTTTGGTGAATACGGGCGGCACCTCCTGCAAATCAAACCCCATCCCCCCCAGACCCCCCTCCCCCCCCGGAATTGGCAACTGAATTGAAGCACACACGAATCGACTACTATCGGAGCTTGCGAATTCAGGGCCCAGGTGAGCGAAAGGAAAGGGAGGAGCAGAGTTCGTAACATACCAGCTGGCGAGACTGTGCGTTCGTGGTGAGGGCGTCGGTGAAGTACCAGATCGGCAAGCCTTCAAGCTCGGCAGCGACCCGAGATCGGAGCTGGTCCATTGCAAAAGGAGAGTCTACAGACACGCAATGAGGGCGCTTCAGCGGCACAGAGCAGACACGGTCCGGTCGGGGGAGTGGGGAGAATGAGGGGCGGGGAGAGGGCAAAACAATAGAGATGGGCGCCGAGAGAAGAGGATGCAGAATTCTAGCACTGAGTCCGGGACAACGAGCACGGCTATGGCAATTGGAAGGGGAGGGTTAAGGAGGTACCAGAGATTTAGCCGCCATTGGAGTAATGCCAGGGCTCCAAGTGGGTCCCCATTCACGGTACCAAGCCTTCACCTCCGCAATGATGACCTCCTCGCAGTACTCGCCCGATCTTCATGGCGGGATCGCAATGATTGCAGCGTATCCAGGTGACGGAGACCACATGCGAGAGCAAAAAAAAAACACACCTCACGGCAACGGATTATGTCCGTACCCCCGCAAACGAGTAGGAGCCCACGGGAAGCCAAATTGGGGACCAAATTGGCTCCACTGCAAACACGAGGAAAGCAGCGCAAGCCCCTGAAGAACACAGAAATATAGCATGTAGAAGTGAAGTGGAATCAAGAGAAGCAAGGAGAATTCAACATGACGACGACACCTACGTCCGTGGAGTGCACATACAGAAGATCAGAGCCTACTGAAACTCGGCCAACAGGGAACATGACAAAGCACACAACGGAAACGGATTTCACAGCGAAGAAGACATCTACCAACGTCTCCGACCGAGACAGAGATACCCATCAGAAGGAAAAAGTAGCACCTACGAACATGTCGAACAAAGTCACGGAACCAAAATTGAAGGTAACATGGACACCATACTACGAGTAAAATCCACCTGCTCATACTGGAACGAACGATAACGGGGCACCTACAACGATGTGGGACAAAGCCACGGAAACAGAAACGAAGGTAACATGGACAGCAGACTAGTAGTGGAACGAAGACACGGATACTGAAAAGAAGGAAAATTGGGCACCTACGACCGAGTGCAACACAGGCGGAGAAACATAATTGAAGGAAAAGTGGGCACCCACGGACATGTGGACTAGATGCAGGGAAATATAAGTGAATAAACTCTGGACATCTGCCAATGAGTGCATACCAGACGCGGAACCATAGGTTGAGATACAATGGGCACCTAACTCCATGTCTGCCCTAGACAGGGAGACCGACATGACGGATAACTGGGCAGCGAGGTGCGCACCTGTCCGGGACCTCCATGCTATCCCCGCGGCAGAGACGAACGGGGGGGATGCCACGAACAGGCCGGCCCAACTCGAGGAGCCGAAGTTCAGACCAAGCACCCCCGAGAATTCAGAGCAAATAAGAAAGGGGTCAATGACGGGAAGCAAAGAGAATTCGGGGCTGAAGTGAGGTAATACCGATTCAATGACAAGGGATAAAGCAGACATCGACATTATGAAGCAAAAAACAAAAAGAAGGATCCGAAATCAAGAGCATCCAGATACATATACGAAACCCGAGTCCTTAGTGCATTTACAGAGAGTTCAATGTCCCGAGGAATCTGAAAAAAGGTGTGCGACATGCTCTATAGAAGACTACCCCGTTTGTAGCACGACGTGGTATCCGTATTCCTCCGGAAGGCGCTTAATTCACACTAAATACCCTCCAAAGTAAACCACTCCGTGTTCGTTCCCACGAAGACCTATAGTTTTCTCTCTATTAGACAATAAGCTACCTTTCCCCGTCCGGCACCTAGCCAACCGGATTCCCTACCGGATGGACTTCCGGATTGTCACCCTCTAGATCCGGATCCGTCCGGATACCGGCTCCCAGACGGTTACCATCCGTCCACTCTAGTTACCGTCCGTCCCAAATCCCTTACCGGATGGTACTTGGACGGACGTCTATTACAGTTTACTGGACAAACTTCCGGATTTTTAGACTAGTGGCCGGTTCCCACTGATCCGTCTATGCTTTAAAGTGGCTGGATTCTCCACTGCCCCGTAACTTAAAGTGGCTAGACACCCACTGGTCCTATTCTAACAACCGGATGGTATGATTTCCGTATGTCTACTCTACCGGGCCGGATGGCTACTCAGTACCGGATACAGGGACGGAATCCTATACTACAATGACATTCCGGTCCGGCTGCAAGTATTGTTTCTACACTGTTACTCCTTCCGGACGGTTTCCGGTTGGCTAGTCAGGCTTTTGTCCCTGTCACCAGGCTCCTTCCGGACGTTGGAAACCGTCAACACTCGGCGCTTGACACCTTTCCAATCTCTCCGGGCGCTCTCCTGATTCACTCAACCGGAAAACACACTTCCAGAATCCTACCGGCAACAATGGTACTTCCAACCGGAACCACAATGGACCTGCTATGCAACCGTCACTCGCTCAAACTCCAACAGTTTCTCCAAACATATTCTGAATTTCACAAGCTAATGGAATACAAAAACAAGGTGCAAGCCTTGGGAAAACTTCTGGCTTAAGTACTATCTCCTACCCGGAGTTCTCGCAGCCTAGTGGCCCACTGAGATCCAGAAATTCCGGATCTTGGATCTGGATCTGAGATCTAGATCTGAGATCTAGATCTGAGATCCGGAATTTAGATCTGAGATCCGGTTTTTAGATCTGAGATCCGGTTTCTAGATCTGAGATCCGGTTTCTAGATCTGAGATCCGGTTTCTAGATCTGAGATCCGGTTTCTAGATCTGAGATCCGGATTCTGGATCTGAAACTTCCGGATCTCAACAACAACAAATCACTATATCTAACTCCCTGTTAATAGCCGGGTGCAATTGAGCCCCATCGTTAGTCGCTATTAAGAGTCGGGAGATTTCTAACTACCTATTTCTACTTCTTACCTGATCCGGAATTATAGAAGAGCCAGACTTCCGGCAGCTTGGGCATCTACCTACCGGCTTTGAGGTTCCGGATAGTATAGGAGCTGGCCCCATCTACTATTCTTGATTTCCGGTATTCGTCCAACAGTTTCTGGATTCCGGATTTCCGGATTCCGGATTTCCGGATTTCCGGACTTCAGATTTCCGGATTCTAGAAACTTGCAGTCCGACCGGAACCGTCCGGCTAGCCGATATCAAAGACTTGTGCCACCATGTCCGGTTATGGCTTCTAGTTTCTCCCAACCGTCTTATTAGCTAAAACTATCATATTTCTAATATTCCTATCTAGCTAGTATTCTAGAAACACTATAATTTCCGGTTTAGCCGGAAATTTATGCTTACTTCCGGAAACATGTGGGAACGTCTTCCCACATAGCCCCCTCCCTGCCTGTGAGCGTCCTCGGGAACACTTTCCGGTATGCCTATTGTCATCCGGAATTCATCAACTGTAGTGTTGGATTGAGCCGGTTGGACTTGATATCCGGAAGTCCGGATACCACTTCCGGTTGAAACTTCCGGCACAAGTGCTACTCCGGTTGTCTGAAGCCTTCCGGTCTCCTCAAATCTCCATCTCCTTGTGCTCGACAGTATATCCTCCATATCTCTTTTGCTTCTCTTCTTGGGGCCGGATGTTCTCCGTCCTTCCGTCTCCCTTGAATTCAAATTGATCCGGTTGGAAACCGGATCCAATCCGGATGCCTTCCGGAACAAGGTAGCCTCCTGTATAGACAGAAAGAAAATCATATAGATCCCCGGCAGCGGCGCCAAAAATCACATGTAGCACGACGTGGTATCCGTATTCCTCCGGAAGGCGCTTAATTCACACTAAATACCCTCCAAAGTAAACCACTCCGTGTTCGTTCCCACGAAGACCTATAGTTTTCTCTCTATTAGACAATAAGCTACCTTTCCCCGTCCGGCACCTAGCCAACCGGATTCCCTACCGGATGGACTTCCGGATTGTCACCCTCTAGATCCGGATCCGTCCGGATACCGGCTCCCAGACGGTTACCATCCGTCCACTCTAGTTACCGTCCGTCCCAAATCCCTTACCGGATGGTACTTGGACGGACGTCTATTACAGTTTACTGGACAAACTTCCGGATTTTTAGACTAGTGGCCGGTTCCCACTGATCCGTCTATGCTTTAAAGTGGCTGGATTCTCCACTGCCCCGTAACTTAAAGTGGCTAGACACCCACTGGTCCTATTCTAACAACCGGATGGTATGATTTCCGTATGTCTACTCTACCGGGCCGGATGGCTACTCAGTACCGGATACAGGGACGGAATCCTATACTACAATGACATTCCGGTCCGGCTGCAAGTATTGTTTCTACACTGTTACTCCTTCCGGACGGTTTCCGGTTGGCTAGTCAGGCTTTTGTCCCTGTCACCAGGCTCCTTCCGGACGTTGGAAACCGTCAACACTCGGCGCTTGACACCTTTCCAATCTCTCCGGGCGCTCTCCTGATTCACTCAACCGGAAAACACACTTCCAGAATCCTACCGGCAACAATGGTACTTCCAACCGGAACCACAATGGACCTGCTATGCAACCGTCACTCGCTCAAACTCCAACAGTTTCTCCAAACATATTCTGAATTTCACAAGCTAATGGAATACAAAAACAAGGTGCAAGCCTTGGGAAAACTTCTGGCTTAAGTACTATCTCCTACCCGGAGTTCTCGCAGCCTAGTGGCCCACTGAGATCCAGAAATTCCGGATCTTGGATCTGGATCTGAGATCTAGATCTGAGATCTAGATCTGAGATCCGGAATTTAGATCTGAGATCCGGTTTTTAGATCTGAGATCCGGTTTCTAGATCTGAGATCCGGTTTCTAGATCTGAGATCCGGTTTCTAGATCTGAGATCCGGTTTCTAGATCTGAGATCCGGATTCTGGATCTGAAACTTCCGGATCTCAACAACAACAAATCACTATATCTAACTCCCTGTTAATAGCCGGGTGCAATTGAGCCCCATCGTTAGTCGCTATTAAGAGTCGGGAGATTTCTAACTACCTATTTCTACTTCTTACCTGATCCGGAATTATAGAAGAGCCAGACTTCCGGCAGCTTGGGCATCTACCTACCGGCTTTGAGGTTCCGGATAGTATAGGAGCTGGCCCCATCTACTATTCTTGATTTCCGGTATTCGTCCAACAGTTTCTGGATTCCGGATTTCCGGATTCCGGATTTCCGGATTTCCGGACTTCAGATTTCCGGATTCTAGAAACTTGCAGTCCGACCGGAACCGTCCGGCTAGCCGATATCAAAGACTTGTGCCACCATGTCCGGTTATGGCTTCTAGTTTCTCCCAACCGTCTTATTAGCTAAAACTATCATATTTCTAATATTCCTATCTAGCTAGTATTCTAGAAACACTATAATTTCCGGTTTAGCCGGAAATTTATGCTTACTTCCGGAAACATGTGGGAACGTCTTCCCACATAGCCCCCTCCCTGCCTGTGAGCGTCCTCGGGAACACTTTCCGGTATGCCTATTGTCATCCGGAATTCATCAACTGTAGTGTTGGATTGAGCCGGTTGGACTTGATATCCGGAAGTCCGGATACCACTTCCGGTTGAAACTTCCGGCACAAGTGCTACTCCGGTTGTCTGAAGCCTTCCGGTCTCCTCAAATCTCCATCTCCTTGTGCTCGACAGTATATCCTCCATATCTCTTTTGCTTCTCTTCTTGGGGCCGGATGTTCTCCGTCCTTCCGTCTCCCTTGAATTCAAATTGATCCGGTTGGAAACCGGATCCAATCCGGATGCCTTCCGGAACAAGGTAGCCTCCTGTATAGACAGAAAGAAAATCATATAGATCCCCGGCAGCGGCGCCAAAAATCACATGTAGCACGACGTGGTATCCGTATTCCTCCGGAAGGCGCTTAATTCACACTAAATACCCTCCAAAGTAAACCACTCCGTGTTCGTTCCCACGAAGACCTATAGTTTTCTCTCTATTAGACAATAAGCTACCTTTCCCCGTCCGGCACCTAGCCAACCGGATTCCCTACCGGATGGACTTCCGGATTGTCACCCTCTAGATCCGGATCCGTCCGGATACCGGCTCCCAGACGGTTACCATCCGTCCACTCTAGTTACCGTCCGTCCCAAATCCCTTACCGGATGGTACTTGGACGGACGTCTATTACAGTTTACTGGACAAACTTCCGGATTTTTAGACTAGTGGCCGGTTCCCACTGATCCGTCTATGCTTTAAAGTGGCTGGATTCTCCACTGCCCCGTAACTTAAAGTGGCTAGACACCCACTGGTCCTATTCTAACAACCGGATGGTATGATTTCCGTATGTCTACTCTACCGGGCCGGATGGCTACTCAGTACCGGATACAGGGACGGAATCCTATACTACAATGACATTCCGGTCCGGCTGCAAGTATTGTTTCTACACTGTTACTCCTTCCGGACGGTTTCCGGTTGGCTAGTCAGGCTTTTGTCCCTGTCACCAGGCTCCTTCCGGACGTTGGAAACCGTCAACACTCGGCGCTTGACACCTTTCCAATCTCTCCGGGCGCTCTCCTGATTCACTCAACCGGAAAACACACTTCCAGAATCCTACCGGCAACAATGGTACTTCCAACCGGAACCACAATGGACCTGCTATGCAACCGTCACTCGCTCAAACTCCAACAGTTTCTCCAAACATATTCTGAATTTCACAAGCTAATGGAATACAAAAACAAGGTGCAAGCCTTGGGAAAACTTCTGGCTTAAGTACTATCTCCTACCCGGAGTTCTCGCAGCCTAGTGGCCCACTGAGATCCAGAAATTCCGGATCTTGGATCTGGATCTGAGATCTAGATCTGAGATCTAGATCTGAGATCCGGAATTTAGATCTGAGATCCGGTTTTTAGATCTGAGATCCGGTTTCTAGATCTGAGATCCGGTTTCTAGATCTGAGATCCGGTTTCTAGATCTGAGATCCGGTTTCTAGATCTGAGATCCGGATTCTGGATCTGAAACTTCCGGATCTCAACAACAACAAATCACTATATCTAACTCCCTGTTAATAGCCGGGTGCAATTGAGCCCCATCGTTAGTCGCTATTAAGAGTCGGGAGATTTCTAACTACCTATTTCTACTTCTTACCTGATCCGGAATTATAGAAGAGCCAGACTTCCGGCAGCTTGGGCATCTACCTACCGGCTTTGAGGTTCCGGATAGTATAGGAGCTGGCCCCATCTACTATTCTTGATTTCCGGTATTCGTCCAACAGTTTCTGGATTCCGGATTTCCGGATTCCGGATTTCCGGATTTCCGGACTTCAGATTTCCGGATTCTAGAAACTTGCAGTCCGACCGGAACCGTCCGGCTAGCCGATATCAAAGACTTGTGCCACCATGTCCGGTTATGGCTTCTAGTTTCTCCCAACCGTCTTATTAGCTAAAACTATCATATTTCTAATATTCCTATCTAGCTAGTATTCTAGAAACACTATAATTTCCGGTTTAGCCGGAAATTTATGCTTACTTCCGGAAACATGTGGGAACGTCTTGAAGGCGATCTTGAAGGCGAGGTGTGGCTTCGCTCGCAGACCAAGCCCCTCCATCTCGCGAACCCAGGTGACATAGGCATTCACAAGCGATTGGTCCACAATGAAGTGAAATATCTTCAGCCACCACTTGTGGCAGCGTAATTGCGACGGGTAGCTGCCACGCAACTGGTCCGTGACATCGACCCCACGCATGTACTCTTCGTACTGTGCATGCATGGGGGACGACGAGACAATGAGGCGCTCTCTCCGCCCTTTCTCGCGCCTCAAAACAGAGACGTGAGGAGCCCACGGTGGCGCAGCTGTACTCAGGAGGGTCACGACCTTCGAGTCCTGCCAGCTGACAACCCCCATCTGCCGGTGCACATGTGTTCGGATGAGCATTGACCCACGCTCCTCCTTGACAACGGTCCTGTACAGCCCACCCGGTAAGTTTTTTGAGGTCTTTCTCACTGTTCCTGTGGCCCAAATACCCTTCACCATCAGCTCGTGGAAGAGATTCACACTTGCAAAAAGATTGTCGACCACGAGCACATGCCCCCTCACAATCCCTCACACCGTGCCAACAATCCCTCACACCTCATCCAAGTGAGGTCGGTGATCAGTTCCTCCATATCCGATTCCTTCACTGGAGTTCCGGGGCTAAGGATGCTACACTGCACGTGCGCCATCTCTACTCCTTACTTCTCTCCCTCTACGACCCGACAGCAAGAAACCCGGCAATCCAACTGCCGGTGAATCGGAAAAGACAAAAACACCTCACCGCTCTTTCACTCTCTACTCCCAGTTCGCAAAAAGGAACTCCAAACCCTAACACCCTCGCTTATATACCCCAGGCCTAATAAATGCTGTGGCGGCCCGTAATTGCAGCCGCCAACGTACCGGGGTAAACGCCTATCCGGGTCATGATGACTTCCGCGTCGCTTCGGATCCTTGACGCGGTTACAGTAACGGTCAGTACTCGGATCGTCCACCCGTTCCGTGTTTTATTTTCCGAGTTTCGGACTCCAGGTTCCCGGAACACTTCCTACGTTAACTGTTTTAACGTTTCTGGAGTATCTGGTTTGCGTTAACTACTAATACTGCTAGTGTCTGGACAGTTTTTACCTAATTAACCAAAAAAATGAAAAATTAATGGAATACTTACGCCGGCTGGGGTTCTTCCGGGTTATTCTGAGTTTCTCGGATCCCACATCTCCCTCAGGTGACAACACCGCCCTAGCGTATCTGTTCGTCTCCAGGGCAATTCTGTCCACGGTAGTGTCGCTCCAGTAGAGGTTGAAGACTCGGTGTGGTTCGGGAAGAGTGGCCGTTGATTTGCTCTTCAGTCCGGGTGGCGGACCTGTAAAGTTATCCCAACTCCCTATGAAGTCCACGCGGCTAGAGCTCCATGACTCCCTGCGGTAATGCCCCGCCAGTTGCGACATTGTGAGACGCACCGGAGTGAAGGACTCCTCCGACATGCACCAGTCCTCCAAGCCGGCCACCTCCTTGAAGTCCTCTTCGTCGCGGTCAACTTGGTGGTCGAAGTCGGAGCCCCCAGATTCCGCCATGTCTTCGAACTCGGGCCACCACTCGCGGTCACTAGAATCCACCTCCCCGGCCGGCTGCTCCTCCGTTTCCTCATGCCCTTCATCCTGGCTGTCATCCGAGTCGACTACAATCTTTTTTCTAAGAGTCTGCATGTAATCGGGGAGATCGTGACTTACCTTGGGGAACGTCATCCTCGCAGTGGAATTCTGCGTGCCGTCCACTCCCTCCTCGTCGCCGGGCAGGTCATAGTCCTTGATGGGGACGCCCCGTGGCTGACTTCCCCGCTGAACCCCGTCTCCATTCTCTCCAATGTGCTCGGTTTCTCCCGGCTGCCCTTCAGTCCCGTGCGAAGCCCCTCCATCTCGCCTGCTCCCAGTCACCGTCCCCCCTGAACCGCCAGCCCTCATGGGCGAGAGAATTCGTGTCCTTGGGCTGAAGCAGTGCTGGCATTTCTGCCAGCCATATCCATGCCCCTGCTCACTCCCTACCGCGCAAATGTCTGGTCCGTTGGCTACTCGGACGTCCACTTCCTGCATGTGCCTCTCACGGTCGTAGCCACCGAGGTCGACTATGACCATCTTCTTCCCCGTTCCAATATTGACTCCTTCACCGAGCACATCCCCTTGGGTCCAGGAAGGTGTATCCCCCGTGTGGAAGGAATACGAACTCAAGAATCTGTTTGGCACTAGAACCGCCCACCCGAATCGCTCCGAGCTCCACTCTCGATAGACCTGCGCGAACTGTGGCGGAACTTCCTCTTGGTGATGCGCCCGCGGACTGTCCACTGTTCCGCCCGGATGAGTTGCTTCGAATCCTTGTGTTTTTCGGATCCCTTCGCAGGATTTCCAGCGCTTAACCCTGAAGACGTGCTCCTAGAGGTTGATATTGCACGTCTCCATGCTATCCACGCCATGCTGCAACTCTGGCGCCAGAAATGCCGCAGCCCCGTCGTTATCCGAGTCGACGTGAATGTCTGCGAGCACCTCAAAGATCGCCTCGTCGTTTTCCTCCTGCCTCCTGTACTCCGCGATGAGGGCGCCCTTCTGTCTTGTTATCACCCCATGGGTACCGTTTGGGATGATCCGCTCTGGTGCCCATCCCTTCGGTTTCCTGGGCTTCATCGCCTTCCCCTTACCCTTCACCTGCTTGGATAGCCTCGCTTTCCGTTTCTTCGCTGCGGAACAGAGAACTCCAATGAATGAGATACTGGGTACTTCACCTCCGCATACCCTCCCCTGGACAGAGACGCAATTGAGCGAAGCCAAAAAAAAAAGAGCAGGGATCTTACCCACTGGCGGCGTGGGCGACGTTGGCGGTGGAGGGCCAAACGCACTTGGGGAGTTCGACGGCGGCATCGGAGTTTGCGTCATCTGTGGCGCTACCTCGGAGTGCACCTTCCGGGGTCGACCTCTTGCACGGGGGACCGGTGTAGTGCACTGGCCGTAGGCTCGAAGGTCGCTTCCTCCACTGCCATCCCCCGCCATGGTAAGCGCCCCCGATCCCGGCATCACCTGCAAGAAAACGTTATATTTTACGATCACTGACGTCCACCTCAGATTGCATCCTGGTTCAAGGGAGTAGGTCCCGGAATTCACACAAAAATTGCAATATAAACCTGTTTCTTCGCTCGCGATTTCCTTGGGGGTGCGCACTTCCGAACTGGCAGCCCCGTTTGCTGGAGCTGCGAGCACTCGACCCCGTCCCCCACTTGGTACTCTGTCTCCAGAGGCACCTGCAGTAGAAATGACGTGGATTACTATCCCCGCACGCACACCATGACACACCCATGTGCCTTCCGCATATAGAAGAATTACAGAGCAAAAAAAAAAAAAACACGCACGAAGTTCCTCACTAACCGTCTTCTTGATTGACGGCTTCCTCTTCCTGCCTTGCTTGGGCGGGGGCTCCGTTTGCCCGGCTGTCTCCAACAACTCGGTGAAGGTCTTCACCACCTTGGCCCTCGCTTTTCGTGGCGTCCCTTTCTTCGTTAACGGGACATTGGACGGCACGATCTCTCCCAGGGGGACCCTCTGTTTTGAACGTAGGCAGCGACATTGCCGGTGCTCTAGAATAAGTACATCAGCGGATTTAGCCGCAAGCGAGCAACGGTAGAATTTCCCCTCATTTCCCAAACCCCGACACGACTACTTTGCACATGGTCATGTCAAAACCCTACCGTGAACGTGAAGAAAGCATTCATAGCTTACAGAGTAAGTCACGTACCTGGGGGGCCATGGTCGTCGTAGCCGTCAGCAAGTCGCATTCCGAAGGTTGGCTTGCCTCTGACCTCTCGGACATGGCTGCTCTCGCGAGCCTCTTCATGGCCGACGTCAACCGCTGAAGGGTAGTACTGGTTTCGAAGTAGCTCCCTTACAAAGTCCGGGAATTGCGTTCTCTCAGTCCAACCCAAAATCCTCGCAGCGTGCCGATACCAGAGGTAGCTGCAACGTTCCTGGTGTCCGAATGCTCCCTTGCGATTCCACCGAGGAGGTCGTGGCTGCGCTTCAAGGTACCGTGAGTCCAGCAGCGCAATAGCCTTTCTACTCCCCTCCTCAGAGACTCCCTGAACCCTAAACCAAGTAAACAATTCCCCTTCCACTCCTGAAATCCCCTGCGCTTCCCCTTCTCCTTGGTTCGAACCTGAATCGCCCATGACAGAGGATACTGAGCTGGGGAAATTGCACCTGCATATAAACTCGCAAGCGCTGTCACATCTCCAACCTCTCCCCACGCTTTGGGACGCCGCCGAATCCAAAATCCGCCCCACTCCGCTGTCCTTCTCCTCCCTCCGCCGCAATCCATCTCAACGCCTCCGCACAACCACGACCCCCACTCCGCGCAGGCACAACAAAAACCAGTAAACTAACACCCCAGGACCTCCACAATCCATTCCCTCGTCAAACCGTATGAGGGATCCAAGAGGAGACGATGATGAAGTGGAGCGGGTGACGTAGGCAAACTGATTTTCCTACCTGCCGAGCCGGTGACACCCGCCACGACCCCATATACCCCCCGCCTTCGGAGTAACGTACCCTCTGTGTACACCCGGGACCTCGATACGCTGAAATCCGCCACTGTAATTGCCCCCCTGGTTACATACTTCGTCCAAAAATTATGGGAAAAATTCTAACACCTCCACAGAACCCATGCCCTGAACTTTGTAGTTCAATGTCTTACCATTCGATTTTTTTTTCCAACCTCCCCGGCCTCTGAAGTGAAGACCGTAGGCCATTCTAGGCAGAAGATGCAAAAGAGGTTAACATGTGATTGTATGATTAGGAAACATTTCTACAATGTGTTTTGAGCAAGTATTTACTAAACCATTGGACAGGTGTTTTGTGCTATGCAGGTCCTATTTTCTAAGAAGGTACGGAAGGACTAAGTTCATGCCATGACCTTATCAATGCAAAACATTATATGGTGGACATACTCCTATTTAAGCATTGGAGTGTTTTTTATTTTTAGTGCAGCTCCAGTTTTTACGAGGGCGTGCACACATGAGTACTCTATCAGTGGCTTCTCCAATTCTTTACAAGTATTACAATAATCCAGGCAGACTCAAGTCCAATTTTTATAATATAGTTTTTAATTCCTGGATTTCTCAATTCTGAATACTATCCGGTACATTTTCATACATACAATGAAAAGCAATGCAAGTGTGCGAAGAAGAAAAAAAAAAAAAAAAAAAAAAAAAAAAAAAAAAAAAAAAAAAACAAACAAACATACCATCCACTGGCGAGTGCTCGACGGATCAGGCTCTGTAACTTTGATTATTGAGGCGGTTTTCCATTGCAACAATCTACATGTGCAAGCAGGCCTGTGGTTAAGAAGTCGAACTGTAAGTGAAAGTTCATGCATATGTGTGAGTGATTTGAACAACATGCTCTAAGGTAGAAGCACCCATAGTCGACCAAGTTCCTATAACTGATCAGTAGACTTTTCCAATTCCGACAAGTTTTCAGATTTAAAATCTTGGGAGATCTAGAAAAAAGTATCAAGCATGATTGGTAGAAAGGGAATCTGTTAAAGGGATTTTTTGCCTTTTACCTAGGAGCAGTAATTTAGGGGCAGAACAGTAAACTGCTGGGAGCAGTAAAACAGTTAGTTACTGCTGATTTCTTAAGTTACTGCGTTTTGGATGAAGTTTTGACAGTCGGATGAAAAATCAACTTGGATGAAAAACGGACAGTGGATGACGACGGCTAAGGTTTTGGGGGTAGTGAGAAGTGAGAGCATGGCGGCTCTCACTCTCTCTTGTGTCTTGTGTGTGTTTCAGAGGTATGGTAGTATGGTAGAGGAGGTTAGGAGGTAGGAGGAGGATGTTACTACTGTGGAGCAGGATCTAGGGGCAGATCTGATTGTACATGAAGAGAGTAATGATGAGAAAAGCCACCTTGGATCATTGGGATTTGTGCACATTGAATGCTAGGGTGTTGATGAAGATTGGCATTGTGGGTTCTGGAATTGATGGAGCGGTAGATTAGGGCAGTAAGGTTAGAATCTGGTGCTGTTCAGGGGCAGAATGGTGTTGAGCAGAACTAGTTAGGTGGGTACAAAAATTTCGAAGGTTTCTCTTTAGATCTGGACAATATATTAGCTTCCAAAGGGTGAGCTAAATCACCCTTTAACATTGGCGACCATGCATTAAGAACGGATGAGGTGGCCTTTGCTGCGAATCTGTACAGTCCAGGACAGGTCTGGAACAGGTAGACAGGCACAGTGGCCAAGGCAGAAAGTTACAGTCACAGCTTTACACTCACAGGATTACAGTCACAGGTGTGGGATCCGAGAAACTCAGAATAAACCGGAAGAGCCTCATCCGGAGTTAGTATTCCATTAATTTTTCATTTTTTCGGTTAATTAGGTAAAAACTAGCTAGACACTAGCTGTATTAGAAGTTAACACAAACCGGATACTCCAGAAACCTTAAAACAGTTAACGCAGGAAGTATTCTCGGAACCTGGATTCCGAAACTCGGAAGAGAAAACACGGAACGGGTTGACGATCCGAGTACTGACCGTTACTGTAACCGCGTCTAGGATCCGAAACGACACGGAAGTCATCATGACCCGGATAGGCGTCTAGCCCGGTACGGTGGCGGCTGCAATTACGGGCCGCCGCAGCGTTTATGATGCCTGGGGTATATAAGCGAGGGTGTTAGGGTTTGGAGTTCCCTTTTGCGGACTCGGAGTAGAGAGTGAAAGAGCGGTGAGGTGTCTTTGTCTTTTCCGAATCACCGGCAGTTGGATTGCCGGGTTTCTTGCTGTCGGATCGTAGAGGGAGAGAAGTAAGGCGTAGAAATGGCGCACGTGCAGTGTAGCGTCCTTAGTCCCGGTACTCCGGTGAGGGAATCGGAGATGGAAGAGCTGATCGTCGACCTCACCCGGATGAGGTGCGAGGGGTTGTTGTCACGGCCGTGGTTACTGAAGAGTGAGGTGATGGTGAGGGAGGTCCCGGAAGGACCGGACAATAGGTGGGATAATACGATCCGAGGCAAGCCCACGCTGTGGAATGCGGAACAGTGGGCGGCAGCTTACGGATTCGAGCAGACCGGGCTCCTTTGGGCGACCCGGACGGATAGATACGTGCAGGATAAGTTTCACGGAAAGATCCATAGGAATAATGGATACGAGATAGACGCCTGCAAGGATAGGAGGCAGAGGCAGGTCTTAGCCTTCCTCGTTCCGATCCTGTATCCGCTGAAACCGGCACAGGTCACCATTACGGTCGGGAACACCATCCTCGGAGCGTACTCAGGAGAACGTCCGGTGAATTGGGCCGCACTCATGGCGGAAGTTGTGCAGAAGATGGTTCCGGGGATCGGAAAGAAGCCGACCCCGATCTCCCCTTTCTTCTTCCACCTTTACAAGGCGTATGAGTTGCTGAGCGATAAGGAGGAGGAGACGTATAAGGCGGCGAAGAACTTCCTCAAATTTTCGGAGATTCCGCCCGGAATGGAACCCGATCCGCGGGGCGAAACCTCGGATACAGCATCCACGGAAGATGAGGACGATACGAAGGAGGTTCCGAATCCTCGGGCTACTTGGGCTCAGTCCAGGTCACGATCGGAGCGGGCTGCGTCACAGCACGCGGAGCCCTCTACGGCCCGGGAGATATGGAACGGAGGGAGGTCAGTTCCGAGCGGGGGTTTCCGGTGGAGCTATTCCGGGGGATTCGGGAGGAGACTCACCGGGCGCAGGCTTCTTACGATCGGATCGAGACACTGTTCCGGAGAGTCTGCACATCTCTGGGAGGTTGCTTACCGGAGGAGGTGATCCGAGAGGTGGAATTGTTGAAGGACGCCCCGAAACTTCTGAGTGAGAAGAAGCAGCTGGAGCTTCAGTTGCAGGAACTGACGAAGGAACTGGCGGCGAAGAGTGAGGAGATCCGGAAGTTCCATGCCGAGCAGGAGGAGACCTTGGGGGAGCTTCGGATGTTGGTAGGGAGTTCGGGTGCGGTAATCAACAAGGCCCGGCTGTTTGATGAGAACGTATTGCAGCCGGCCGACTTCGAGAACAAGCAGAGGATCATCCTGATCCTCTCCAAATGCGAGCACTCGATGAACCTGATCCTGAAGAAGGTCTGGCAGCTGCTCAATCCGAGTACCGGAAGTCCTAGTTTCGGATTCGCTGGCCGGAGCCTTCCGCTCCCCGGATCTCCCGCTTGGGCCGTTGTAGGAGAGTCTCGAGGAGTAGGGTTCCGAACTCCAATAGAGCGTAACCTCCTGCTCGAGGAGCGAATGGCAGCCGAAGCGGACCTCGGCATGACGAACCGGACGATTGCGGAAATGATCCGGGAAGTCCAAGCACAGGTGGCGTCACCCGGAACCAGTACGGTCCAGCAAAGCTGCGCGATCCCCTCTGGCCAGGCGGAAGTTACCGGAACTACAGTCACCGAGAGGCGGATCGAGGAGAGGACGGTTATGGAGCAGGTGACCCGGTCCGTGTAGCCGGATGTTCTTCCGCGACTCGGAGAGGAGGTGATCATTGCGAATTACCGAGGGGAGATAGCGGGAACGGAATGGGGACGAGCCTGTTCACCACCCGGACGGACCCGGGTGACTCAGGAGGGGGGACTTACCCGTTCACCCACAGCCAAGACCGTGTTAACTGGGGATTTAAGGTAGTAGAATAGAGGGGCAGTAAAACTGTAGGGGAGCAGTAAAACTGTAGTTACTGGGGGGGGCAGTAAACTGTTAAGTTACTGTCCTGCCGTGTAGTAAGTCTGTTGGATGAAAACTGCCTGTTTTGGATGAAAACTGCCAGATGGATGAAATCCGGTGGTTGGATGAAATCTGGTGGTCGGATGAGAATTGTTGGCAGTTAGGGTTTTGGGGGTGGCGGCTAGGGTTTTGGATGGGGTTGTGGGAGAGGGGGCTGCGAGGCTCATTCTCTCTCTCTCCCTCTCAGTTCAGAGCTCTCAGATGGTAGTTTGTGTGTAGGACATGTTGTAGGACTGTAGGAGGATGCGGTTAGAGCAGTTTTCAGGACTCTGGAGGGTCCAGATAGTGATAATAGTAGGGAGCAGAATCATGTACGGATTTACAGTGAGTAAAGGGAGGGAATTGATTACATTGAGTGCAAATGTCTGAAATTGCAGTTATGAGTGTTTGAGGGACCAGGTTAGTGGATTCACCTGGTGGGTCTAGTAGATCTGGTGTTTAAATGAGTGGGTATTGTAGATCAGACCAAGGAGAGTAGAAAAATGTATCAGATCTAGGAAAATACCATGAGGATTTGAGTAGATCTAAGTTGGCAGTTTCAGATCTAGGACCCGGATTTTGGACAGTTTCAGGGCAGTTTCAGGGCAGTTTCAGGGACAGTACAAAATTTTTCGCAGGATTTCAGAGAGCTTTAGGACAGTATTCATTTTTGAAGGAGTAAGAAAAATATTCCTTTCACAGACCGGAACGGTGACGCCTACTCCCACCGGAACGCCTGCAGCGGATTCCCCTTCGGACAGTGTCGGTGCTCGGAGAACTTTGCGGAAGAGGAAGGAGCCGGCAGAGAAGGCCACCATTACAATTTCAGAGTCCGACTCGGAGACTTATGCGAGCTCTCCGGTTGGGACAGCCGGAACTGGGACTCAGACCCCTACGACCGGAACCCCTCCCGCACATATGATCCCGAAGTCTCCCAAGTCTCCCAAGAACCGGATCGTTACCCGGTTGTCCTTGGAGGCTCATGCGAGGGAGTCAAAGGCGGAACGGAGTGCTAGGCGTAAGGCGGAGCGAGCAGCAGGAGTGGGCGGATCAGAGCCGCGGGTGACCAGGTCGAAGGATCGCGAGCAGGAGAGCCACAAGAAGACAAAGAAGGGATAGATTCCTCTCGCTGCCACTAGCCGTAACTTTCCGGATTTATAGGAGTAGATTTCGGATTGGGAGATCCGGTTTAGTCGGAAAGTAGAATTCTAGGTAGATACTTAGGGATTAGGGTTTTTATTGAATTACCGGCGCCGCCGCTTTTGTGAAAGCCCCTGCTTACTTAAACAGGGCAGGCGATGCGGTCCGGGTCTTCGTTTTTGCATGTTTTCTCCCTATATTCCTTATCAGTAAAGTATTCGTGTTTTGCAAGTACTGTGCGTGATTTCCCGCTAAGTGTGAATGATCCGGGAAGGATATGAGAGTTCCGCTGTAGCGCGGATAGGAAGGTGATGGGAGTTGTGACGAGACCCGAACCGGAAAGGAAATGGGATTGAGCGGAAAGATTTAGCGGATTGTCGTAGGAGTGAAGCCTCACTGTTCCGTCCCCAAACCAACCTCATACGGAATAGCCGTCGCTAGGGTCGAAGCGGATCAAGGGGTACTTGGTCGGGCTCCCCGAACTTCTGAAGAGGTTCCGTGCACAGTGAGAGGGGGAGTCGGAACGTGGTACGGGTCACCTAGGGATAATCGGATCCTGGTTCTCCCAGATCCGGATTGGTTTGTCGTTGTAGTCTCACGGATCGGAGAGGATCGTCTGTGTGACCTGCTGGCCAGAGTACTCTAGGACAGTTGTGAGACGATAACTGATCCGAGACGTTGGGGTTTGTGGACGAAACACCTGATGAGAGAGAGGAAGAGAGAGAGAGATAGTTAAGGAGTTACGTTCTGGTAAAGGGAGGATTTCCCATAAAACCCTTACCTTCACAACCCATCAAAACCCTACAAAAATCCAACTAGCAATGGTGCTGAAACACTCATACAATGCAGGAAACACTCAAAAGAAGTGGAAAAGTGAGTCAAAACTGTATAAAGAAGGTCAAATCTGCCCCAAAATCATGGTACAGTAGCTCATAAAGGCTCCTCAGTCTCTCCTAACTCTGAGTGCACTAGTGAGGAATGATCTTAGAAACCCTAAAACCTGCCTTAAGAACCTAGCAGAAATCATCCAGTCGGCTACGATAGAGTTCATCCAGTCAGCTGTGACAGAGTTCATCCAGCCGACTGGATGACTGTCAGAGCCAGGGATGAAAAACTGCGAAAAAGGCTACTGAAACTGAGGGAGGGAAGATTGAGAAATCTCCGGTTAACATTATCCCCTTTTTCCGGTAGTTCTGTCCCCAGAACGTAGAGGCAGTGGGAAGAGGGAATAAGAAAACGCGACCTCGGTGTAGGAAAAAAATAGAAAGTAAAAAAGGCCTAAAAAGAAAATTTGGAAAAGAGATAAAAGAGACAAAGAAGAAATTAGTCTAGGCGAACTAAGGTGAAGAAGAAAACAACAGGACGCTTCCGACAGTCTTCAAGCAGTCGGTGATGGCGAAGTCGGCTGTGCGCAGGTGGGTTCCTCATCCTCCAGCCACGGCTCAAACGTAGGGTCGCGATCCTCAAAGCGAGTGAGCCAGCGCTGCTGCCAGGCGAAGTCGGCGCTATGAGCAGTCAGTGCCGCAGCAATATCCTGCTGTTTAGTAACAGCATAATCACGGATAGCTCGGCTAAGCTCTCGGGGCTGAAGGGTGAGAGTTGCCAACTCTGTCTTGAGACGCTGATTCTCCAAAATAAGGTTATCCGTTTGGAGCAGGCGAGCATTGAGGTTGTGCTCAAATTCAAGGCGCCGAATCGAAGGTAACGGCTGGGCAGGAGGTAATGGCTTTGCTGCTAACTCGGTCTGAAGAGTCTTGATGGTATGCCTCAGCTCGAGGTTCTCCCTGCTCAGATTATCTCGCATGGCAGCTGTAGACTGTAGGCGAGCAGTGATGTCGGCGACCTGTGAGTGGAGCGTCGTGATCTCCGACGTGAGCTCGGTGGCTCGGGTGGCTGTGGTCTGCCTGGTGACTTCTAGCTGACGAGCAGCAGTACGTGTCCGAACGGGGACCGTGGCCAAGGCATTGAGGTTGTTCAGCAGAATGCTGAAATCGGAAGTCGGATTCATGCTAGCTCCGAGAGCATCGGTGGAGTCGTCAGGTGGAGTCCTGACTGGAATCTCCTCAGTCTGTTCCTGTTCGCGCTCCCGTCTCTGGTCCTCCCATAGATCGTGCAGCTGCGCTAGCTCCTGCCTTTCCCTTTCCACCCTTTATTGCTCTCGTTGCTGTGCCGCTAACTGCTGGGTGGCTAACCTCTGAGCTGTCTCTTGGACCCGTCGGTTGAACTCAAGCTCCCATGCAGTCTGAGACGGTTCTGGCAGCCACTGTGGCTCAGTATGCCAGTGATGCAACGACGCCTCGCCCGAGGGTGCAGCCTGCTGTAAAGCTTCCAATTGCTGGAGGTATTTACCTGGATCAGGCCTGCTGTGAGTGTGGGTCGTAGAATACTGTTTGGCCCTCTCTCTTCTAGCTTGCAAGTCTGCTTTGAATGCTTCCACAGCTCGCTTGTCCTCCTCTTCTTGCTCCCACTCAGCCCGGAGTCTGAATTCGTCCAAAAAATGAACATTCCTGCTGGGTCCACCTTCTGTGGGATTTGCAAGTCCCTGTTCCTGGACTGATCGACTCTTGGTCTCTTCCAGCTTCTGCTTCAAACTCTGAAAAGCAGCAGGTAAGGTTTCTGGAGTTTGTGGCAGATGTGCAGGAGAGACTGGTCTGCTGCGCCCTCGAGTCGGCTCTGTGCCCGCGTCGGCTCTGCCAGTGACTGTACTAGGCCACTGGGTTGGTTCTGCGAAGACCTCCTGCGTTTGTCGGCGTTCTTCTCTGAAGGTGTTGTAATCATCTGCAGCAGTGGAAAAATCCCTCCTGAATGATGATGTCCTCTTCATGTCTTGATACTTCCAGGGTGTACTAGTTGGGTCAGGTTGGCGACTCAACCTATCCCCTTTTTCGAACTGCATCTCCCCTCCAAATCTGCTCTCTCTGGTTCTCCCATCTGATGATGACAGGTCGTTTTCCACCTCCATGTCAATGAGTTCTCCTACCTGTTTAGCGGCACTGCCCTGTGAGCTAAGTCGGCCATGTCCTTCTGCTGGAGTTGGCTCTGTCGCCCGTTCATCCCGTTGCATGTAACGTCTGAATCGTTCCCTGGCCTGTCTTTCTGCTCGCAGGTCATTTTGGTCCCCCTCCTCCATGGATGTTGATTGTTGACTGCTGGCTCTGCCTGCTGCTTATATGGTGCTACTTGCCTCTGGTGTTGGCTGATCGTTTCTCTCTCCACAGTCAGTCGACTGTTCCACTGTCCTGAGTTTTCCTGTCAATACGACACTCACAGACCGCAACTCCCTGACTGTGTGGCCTGGTCAGTAGTACAATCTATTTTTTTAATGACAATTTTCATTGGACATGTCTGGGATATACTTCCCAGCTGTTTGCTATCCCCTTTTTCGCAGTGTATTAATTCCTATAGATTTTGAATCCTGTGGTTAACTGTCCCTTACAGTTTTACCTAAAACCCAATTCAATTTCAGACTCAAGTACTTCACACTATCCTACAGTCTGCTCAGGTCCCAACTTTGAGATCCGCAAGGCTGACTGAGGTGCCAATTGATATACCCAAATTCAAAATTCAAATTCTTTAACAGCAGTTTTTCTGGATCTGTAACTTTGAATCTAAAATACTAGGGTTACAGTGACTTACCTTCACCTCCTCTCCCGTGATAAGGTTGCAGATCAGCCTGTATCCCCTTTTTCGATCTGTGAACTGCCCTCAGTTCACTGTGGTGGGTGATGAAAATTCTGCCTCTCACAAAATATCGCAGCACCTACGCCCTCCAGTCTGCAACAGATCCGCTCTGCTGTCACTACGCTCTGGACGTGTGCTGGTCTGCCTCTGTAACTGAACCAGTGCCTCCGCCTTGGAAACACCTGAGTACTTGTTGTCCTCTGTCTGCTGCCCCAGTGATGTCGAGTGAAACACCAAAGATTCTGCCAGTGCTGAGGGTGCAGCCTGCCCCCAATGCAGACACTTGCAGTGACTCCCAACACCCAATCAAAAACTGTGTAGCCTGTGAACTGAGAGTGAACAACAATCAGCACTACTAGGAGGTCGTAACAGCTCCTGCTGCACCCCTGCAGCCCTAATGAGTGTACTTTCTAACCCTTCTAGTGTGTGGACAGCCCCCAAACAGCAGGAGATTCACATGGAACGAACTAGAGCATGGTCGCCAATGGTAAAGGGAGGATTTCCCATAAAACCCTAACCTTCACAACCCATCAAAACCCTACAAAAACCCAACTAGCAATGGTGCTGAAACACTCATACAATGCAGGAAACACTCAAAAGAAGTGGAAAAGTGAGTCAAAACTGTATAAAGAGGGTCAAATCTGCCCCAAAATCATGGTACAGTAGCTCATAAAGGCTCCTCAGTCTCTCCTAACTCTGAGTGCACTAGTGAGGAATGATCTTAGAAACCCTAAAACCTGCCTTAAGAACCTAGCAGAAATCATCCAGTCGGCTACGATAGAGTTCATCCAGTCAGCTGTGACAGAGTTCATCCAGCCGACTGGATGACTGTCGGAGCGAGGGATGAAAAACTGCGAAAAAGGCTACTGAAACTTAGGGAGGGAAGATTGAGAAATCCCCGGTTAACACGTTCCGAAGACACTATCCGAGCAGTGGCAAGGCTCGGAATGATTAGAAGTAACTACTTGGTGAAACACTATTGAATCCCTGGACGATACTCGGAACCTAGTGACAATACGGAAGTTTACGCTCAATTAGAGTGCTATCCGGATGTTAGTTGCGTTTCCGTGTTCCGACAACAGGGTTACAGTTACAGCTTTACAGTCAGAGGATTCGTAGTCACAGGCTTACAGTCACAGATTTATAGGATTATCGTCACAGATTTACTGTCATAGGATTACAGTCCCAGGATTCCAGCAGCAGAAGTACCACAGATGCTGCAGCAGGAGGCCAGTTCGAGGCTGAGGAGATCAGGTTCCTGAATCCAGTGAGGAGGAGCCAATGTTCGAGCAGTCAACGTTACAGGAGGACCACAGATTCTGCAGTTGGAGCGCATTTCGAAACTGAGGGTGCCAAGTCCCAGAATCTCGTGGGAGAGGAGCCACTGCAAATCAGTCAACGGCACAGGAGCTGAGGACAGCTCCAAAGCAAAGGGAGGATAGTCACGGGTATCAGGTATGTTCCAAACCACTGTTTGAATTCAGATAGTCAGGAAAGGAACAGTAGTTTGCGTGAAAAAATGACCAGTAAAAAGTAGCAGTAAAAATCAAAAAGTTACTGGCCAGTAAAAAACATTCGAGCAGTAAAAAGTATCGGTGAAAAGTTAAAAAAGTTACTAGCCAGTAAAAAGTAGCGGTAAAAAGTTGAAAAGTTACCAGTCAGTAAAAACAGTGGGTCAGTAAAAGGTAACAGTGGAAACTGAGGGTAAAAATGCGAACAGTGAAATTGATTTAAGGAAAACACTAAGTAACTTAAGGAGAAATTGAGAAATGGAAAAGTTGAAAAGTTAAAAACAAAAATGAATGGGCAGTAAAGAACCAGGAGACAACCTGTGGTTAGAAGCTTGCAAAACTGTAATGTATGGAAGCTTGAAAAACTGAGACTATACTAGAACTTGCGAAACTAGGGGCAGAAAACTATCTACAGTAGGACAGTAAAGACTGACAGGTCCCAAAGGAACCAAAGTGGAAGGGTGGCAAAGGGATGGACTGGACAGGAACCAGAAAACAGGAGGACTAGCATCCGACGGACCAGAGGAGGGCTAAGGACAAGGAACCGACAGCACCTACCCAAGAGTTTTGAAGGAGCAGACTCAGTTACTGGAAGTACCAGCCAAACCAGAAGAGCACCTGACCAGAGAGTACCAAGGGAAGAGCAGCAAACTGTACTGCAATGGACAGAGAATACCGAGGGTGGGACAAGGAGGAGATAGTCAGGAGACAAGCAGCAGAACGGTTGGCAAGATACGAACTCAGGGAGCAAAGAGCAGCAGCAGAAGTAGGAAAATCAATGGGAGGACAATTGAGTTCAGAAGAAAGTATAGCTAAAGGGAGAACCAGAGACCTAATTGACATGGACCTGGTAGGAGAAAATTCGAGCCAGGAGACAATACTTGGAATAAGCAGGAGGACAGGGTCAGCAAGAGGAGAACCTGGCCCAAGCTTCAAGAATTGGCAGGAGGATGAAGAAGAAATTCGGAAGTATGAAGGACATCCACTATCACCCAGGACCAGCAGGAGGGAATTCCCAAGGCCAGGTGAAGGAGACACACAGCATTGCTGGAACCCCCAGACCAGAATGGCATCCGCATACGACCATTACCAGGAGGAGGAGAAGAAAGGAGGCAGCAGACCACACACACCAAAACCAGGGGAGAAGACACCAGGTGATTTGGTGGAGACATTGGAAACGCTGAAGAAGAAATTGGAAGAAGTTCACACTGGAGACAGAATCCAGACAGGAGCAGCAGCACTGTCAGAGATGTACAAAACGGGTAAGCCAGCACAGGTGAATCCCAGGAGACCAGTGGTACATTTTGCACAAGAGCAGTTCCAAGGAATGGAGCTGGATGAAGATGAGAAGGACAGAAGACAACTGGAGCAGTTTAAGGCCCAACAGCAGGCCAGAAGGCAAGGAGAGAGAGAACGAAGAAACTAGCAGGCAACAGAGGACCTATACAGGAGGCAGATGGAGGAGCTAGGCCAAGCAGCCAGGTTCAGAGAGACGATGGAGGCTTGGGAAGAAAAGAATCGGGAGGAGATCAAACTGAAGGAAGCCATGAAACTATGGCAGGAAACAAAGAGGCTTGAAGAGCAGGACCAGGAGAAGCAGAGACAGGAGGCTCTCAGAACCTGGCAGGAGACTCAAAGGAGGGAGGAGATGAAGCACGCAGCTGAGAGAAAAGAAGCAATGCAGCAGGACTTGCTAAGACAGGAGGCTCTGAGATTATTACAAGAGGCACAGAGATTGGAGGACCAGAAGAAGAAGGAGGAAGAAATGAAAGAAGCTACCCGGCAGGCGACCCTTTACAAATGGCAGGAGATATTGAGGGAAGAGAGCCAGAAACTCCAGACCAAACCAAGGGCGGATCCGTGGGCAGCATATGACCATTCACTGGTTCAGGGGGACAGACCAAGTCAGCTGAGGGAAGCAGAATTGATGGGAGCACCATACACTACATCTGCTATACCAGGAAGGCCAAAGACAGACCATTTCCCAACCTCGAGGACTCGGGTGAGCCCAACAGGAGGAGGAGGGGTACATTCTACCTATGTGGATCACCTCACAGGTGATGAGTACAGACCAGAAGCCAACAGAACTGCATACTGGCCAAGCGGAGGAGCAGAAGCTGGAACAGGAGTTCGTGACACAAGAACATGATATAGAAGACCAGCGGAGATAATGAGAGGGATGCCATATGATACTAGGCCACCTGCAGGAATAGGAGTACCAGGGGATACAGCGGACAGCAGTTATCCAGTGAGGCATGGTCCACCAGCCTACCCACCACCTGCTAGACCCAGAGTACCACCAGTGACAGGACCAGTTCTTGTGGCGCAGAGGAAGCCGCTGACCTACTCCAAGTACAAGGAGGGGACGAATCCAGATGCCCACATACGGCAGTTTGAGAGGACCCTATGGCACAAGGGAGAAACTGATGAGCAGGTGATAATCAACCTGATGGGTACCACTTTGCTAGACAAGGTTGGTGCATGGTATGAGAATTTCCTGGAGAACCATGTCTACTGCTCATGGGAGGATGTTAAAGCTGCTTTCAGGAGGAGGTATAGAGACCAAACTACTGATGAGGCAGTATACAGAGAATTGAAGTCCTTCAAACAAGGGGACAGAGAAAAGGTACAGGATTACTATGATCGGTTTATGACATTAATTAAATGTCTGCAATCTGATCCAGGAGAAGGGTTCAGAATCACTAATTTTCGAGCAGGACTGCTGGAGTATATCAAGATTACTACCAGTGTGGCACCAGTAAGGAGTTTGACAGAGTTGGTGGATGCAGCCTTGAGATGCGAAGAGAACTGCACTGACTCTAGTGGTAAACCCACTAAGATTGAGGTGAAGAAAGTGGAGACCAGCAGTAAGGCAGCCACAGCGACCAGGAAGGAACCAGACCAGGAGGCTCCAAGGAAAGCCTGTGGTATTTGTAAGAAGCTTGGCCATGATGATAAGAACTGTTGGTACAACCCAGCCAACCAGAGGGGGTCAGGAGCGAAGAAGGAAGGAGAAGAAAATGTTTGTGTTAATGAAGTTTCTGCTTCTAAACCTGCAGGAACTTACAGTTACAACCAAGGATACCAGCGACCACCGAACCCCAGGGCAGGTAGCAGTCAACAAAGGAGTTATGGTGATCAACCACCATGTTGTTTCTTGTGTGGAGGAGCAGACCACAGAAGCTGGAACTGCCCTAAGAAGGCACAATGGGACCAGTTTTTGGCAGACCAGGAGAAGACCAACAAGAAACAGGATCACCATGTAAGCAATGTGGAGATTGAGCTAATAGAGGAACCTGAAGAGTCAGTGGGGGTAGCTACCATGACTAGAGCCCAGAGACTGAAGGCAGGGTTGCTACCTATCCAAGATAAATCAAGAGAACCTGAACCAAGAAAGGCCAGAACGAAGGAGGACTGGCAGGAGAAAGAAAAAATCAGGAATTCTACGCTAGAAACCTTGAATGAAATTTAGCTTCAGGAGGAGCAAGAGAAGGCAGAAGCAGAGAGACTTAGGGCGTCTTTAAAAACAGCAGAGAAAGAAGGAGAGGGCGAAGTACTGGATAATGAGTAAGCAGGATTCCCAGACTCAGATACACTAGCCTATAGCTCCAAGACCATAGAGCAGGAATTGGGCGCAGAAGGGGAGACCAGTACAGAGAACAACCAGGAGCAGCATTATGCAACTGTAGTTGGAAGAAAAATACTGGACAGTCCCATCACAGTCTCACTAGGACAGCTGCTGAAGATGGCCCCTAATTTGACAGAATTTGTGAAGGCTCACGTATTCCCAGAAATGGTAGCAGACCAACCAACTCAACCAGAGCCAGCACCAAGCAAGAAGCCAACAACCAGTCAACCAGGTAAGACTGATTTAATAGGCAGTCTGGCTATTGATGTTGACAGAGAACTGCCGGTGTTAACTGTGCAGATAGGCAATGGGACTCTGGAGAATGTCCTACTGGACGGAGGATCAGGTGTGAACCTGATAACTGAAGAGGAGCGCAAAAGACTGGGCCTGAAGGACTCACAGCCTGCTCCTTTCAGACTCAGAATGGCGGACCAGACAGTCGTTGACCCGGTGGGGATGATTCGTAATGTGAAAATTCACATCTACGGTATTCCTTACCTTATTACCTTGACTGTTATAAAAAATAAGGAAGTTAATGAAGCCTACAGTATGTTGCTAGGCAGACCTTGGTTGATTGATGCTAAGGTAAATCACGAGTAGGGCAATAACCTGGTCACTATCAGAGGTAATGGTACTGTGAAAACAATATTAGTCAGTCAGAGAAAGGGGCCCAGGCCTAAGTTACCTGAAGTCCTAGTCTGCTATAATTTTACTGAAGGACTAACAGATGAGGAAGAAGCCTTGTGGTTAGCTAGTGAGCAGGACTTACTGGCAGTGGGAACAGTCACTCTACCTCGAATAAAGTAGAACAAGGACCAAGACAACAGCAAGGGCCAGGACGAGATCAAAAGTCAGCCCAAGGACCAGGACCAGGGACAAGAGGGGGGATCAAAGCGAGCCTACCCAGACCATTTTTATAACTTTGAGGAAGGCAATATTGAGGTGGATGAGACACCAGCCCGGGAGAAATTGAAGAAATTGAAGATTGCATCCTGGACCTTACCAGAGTCGGAGCAGTTGAGAAAAATTAACCTTGGAACAGAGGAGGAGCCCCAGTATCTGAAGATTAATGCTGCCATTAGTCCAGAACAGGCCAGTGAAGCAGAAGCTCTGTTCCGGGAGTTCAAGGATGTCTTTGCCTGGACCTATAAGGACCCGAAGGGTATCCCACCCTCAATCGCACAGCACAGGATTGAGTTGGAGAAGGATATCCCACCATCCCAACAGGCCAGATATCACATGAATCCAAATTATGCCAGTATTGTGAAGCAGGACTTGGATAAGCTGCTTCAGGCTGGATTCATTACACCAGTAGAGGATGCTACCTGGTTATCCCCTATTGTTATTGTTCCTAAGAAGAATGGGAAATTGAGAATTTGTATTGACTTTCGTAAACTTAATGCTGCCACTAAAAAGGACCCGTATCCATTGCCATTTACTGAAGAAGTGTTGGATTCTGTGGCAGGACATGAGATGTATTCGTTTCTGGATGGGTACTCCGGGTACCACCAGATTCAGATAGCACCAGAGGACCGGCACAAGACTGCTTTTGTAACAGACTGGGAGCATTTGTGTGGATAGTCATGCCTTTTGGGCTGAAAAACGCACCTCCCACATACCAGAGGGCAGTAAACAAAGCCTTTCGTGATTTCATTGGTGATTTTATGAAATTGTTTTTAGATAATTTCAGTGTGTACAGTGACATTATTAGTCATCTGGTCAAGCTGAGAAAGTGTTTTGAGAAATGCCGTGAGTATGGTATAAGTCTGAATCCTGAAAAATGTTTATTACTGGTCTTCTCTGGTATTATACTAAGCCACATTGTGTCTAAGGAAGGGAAATTTCCTGATCCTAAGAAATTTGAAGCAGTAGAGAATATGCCTAGACCAGAAAAGCCAGGAGATGTTCAGGTCTTTAACGGTTTTGCCCAGTTTAACAGGTGCTACATTAAGTCGTATGCACATATCATGGAGCCAATCACCAGGCTCATGAGGAAGGCCGAGGAGTTTATCTGGTCAGACCAGTGTGAGCAGGCATGGAAGAAAATCAAGGAGCAGTACCAGAATGCGCCAATTCTCATTGCACCGAGATGGGACCTGGAGTTCCATGTGCATACAGATGCTTCGAATATAGCAGTAGGAGTGATGCTGGCCCAGAATCCAAGAGGGAAGTGTGACCAGCCCATTTCTTATGCTAGTAGACTGCTGAATTCTGCTGAGAGGAACTACAGTACTACTGAAAGGGAAGCTTTGGCAATGGTTTATGCTCTGAACAAGTATAGGCATTATCTGCTGGGCAATAAGTTTGTTTTCTATGTTGACCATATGGCACTGGTGTATCTGGTCAATAAGCCGCAGGTGTCAGGAAGGATAGCAAGGTGGCTACTGCTGTTTCAAGAATACGATTTTACAGTGGTGTATAAGCCAGGGAAAAATCATGGTGTGGCAGATGCGATGTCAAGATTGCCCAACGGAGAACCAGCAACTGGTGTCGAGGACCAGACCAAGGATGCAAGTTTGTTTTATGTTAAACCAGAATGGTTAGAGGATGTACGTTCTTACCTGAAATCTGGTGTTGTACGGCAGGACTTATCTAAGGAGGAGCAGAGAAAGTTGATTCTGAAGTCACTACCCTATACACTAGTCCAGGGAGTTCTGCACAAGCGGGGACATGATTTGGTAGTCAGGAGGGTACTGGACCCAGTGCAGGCAGAGGTGGTGATGAAGGAGATGCACAATGGAGTAGCAGGTGGTCATTTTTCGCAAGATATCACCAGCAGGAAGATACTGGACGCCGGATACTGGTGGCCAGCGATACATCGGGATGTTTCAGAATACTGCAAGGCGTGTGACAGATGCCAGAGAGTGGGAGGCATGGCAAATACTGGTTTAGCTACCTTAGTGGCCAGCATGCCAGCAGAACCATTTATGAAATGGGGACTGGACTTTATCGGACCCATTAAACCAACAGCATCCAGAACAGGGAACAGGTACATACTGGTGGCTACAGATTATGCTACTAAGTGGGTGGAGGCAAGGGCGCTCAAAACTAATTCAGCAACACTTACTGCTAAGTTTTTGTACGAGCAGATCCTTTCAAGATACGGGTGTCCCTTGACACTTGTAAGTGACCAGGGTTCTCATTTTATTAATGAAGCTATAGAACACCTCGTGGAGCATTTTTTGCTCCAGCATCGTACATCAACAACATATTACCCATAGGGTAATGGCCAGGCAGAATCAACAAACAAGGTGATTGGTCACCTACTGAGCAAGCTGGTCAATGACAGGCGAACAGATTGGGATGAGCATCTTCATACCGTACTGCTCTCGTACAGGACTGCTTACAAGGTTACTACAGGTTACACACCATTTCAACTGGTCTATGGCTTAAATCCGTTAATGCCAACAGAGTACATAGTACCGACCAGGAAGACTAGCTCAGAGATAGATTATACACCAACCAGGGTGTTGGCAGCCAGGATTGCGGATTTGGAGCAGATGGACACTTCAAGACTGGAGGCCCAGGAAGCAGTAGGGGCCAACCAGTGGAACAGGGCACTTTGGAGCCAACAACATTACAAGCGAAAAGATTTTCAAGTAGGCGATTATATGCTCTCGTACCCCAAGGGACACAAGGAGCATGTGGGGAAATTCAAAAGTCGGTGGTTTGGACCTTATAGGGTCCAATACAGGCTCCCCAACAACACTGCTCTACTGGTCCAGGTAAAATATTTTGAACCAGACCCAGTATTGGTCAACATCAATAAGTTAAAACCATATAGATTTTATGAGAAGGAAAACAGGGTAGTGGAAACCAGGACACCAGGACATTTGACCAGAGGACTGGTCAACGAGCAAAAGGGGGATAGTGTCCAGTCAGGATTAGAAAATACAGGGATAAAAGGTGAAAAGAGCTATGGAAAAGGAGGCGGTGAAGCAGTAAACCAGCAGAGGAGTGAAGAAAACAGTGAGAGAAAAATTAAAAACCAAAAGAAAAATGATAAAGAAGAAGGGCAGCAGTTAAAAGAAGGAGACATGAAGGAGGTGATTGAAAAAAATAAAAGAAATGAAAAAAATCAAGAGGGAGAAAAAATTAAAGAGAAAAAAGAAAAAGAAAAAATAAATGAGATAGAAGGGTTGCAAATTATCGGATGTGGAGTAGTAGGGGAAATGCTATTCTGCGAGCCTTGAGCGGTGAGCGGAGAGCGGTGAGCGGTAACTTTGCGGATATTTTGATGTTTTTGGTGAAGTTTCTCACACTCTATAACTGCAGCATGTTGGTTTTATTTTGAATTTTTTTTTAGAAAGTATGACCTAAAAAACACCTATGACCGTGCGTGCCTATTCCCGTGCATGCTTATATCCTTGTTGAGATGCGCTATACAGCCATCTTTGAAGACATGGGGTGTTAGTATTTTGAGTTTTAATCTTTCCTTGTAGGAAGTTTAGAAGGTGTGAATGGGTTTAGGGTAATGAAGAGTATTAGATCGTTTAGAAATTTACTATGTAAGGTCTAGGCAGAAAGAGTGATAAAAAGACTACGGAGCAACTGCAGTTTTTTTTTTTTAATCAGATTTTTCTTTTATCCAATTTGAATTTGTTTATGTCAGTTTGGGAATGGCTCTAGCGGTTATCCCTTGCGAGGTACGACGTCCATTGCTTTCGCTCGTGAGGTATAACACACCAAAGCCACCACCCAAGTGACGATATTTAGCCAGATGGTGTACAATTATATTCAAGTAATATTTGGATTAGGCAATGATTATGGGATAACCTCGGTTGATCGGGAACCTGCTTATGTGATCGACTTTCTTGTGTGTGTGATATGCATCCTGTGGATGTATGTGATGTGTAGCATATGACTGTATGCCATGGACATCATGTGATTGTATGTGATCTGCATCATGTATTTATTATCAATATAAAGTCTAACCACATAAAAGACGGAGAGGATTATTTGAAGATCACTATTAGATCATAGATACTTGTTTCATTATTAAATTGGATTAAAATTTAGTATTGTTAATTATTGTAATAGCTAATAATTATATTCGATGTCAGGGCTGCTTGGATATAATCAATCCATCTGATCTTGGATGGTGAAATAAAAACATCCTTGAATGATAGAAGAAATCCGCTAGAAAACAATGCTTGTGATTTAAGGGAAGGGGGTGGTTTCAGGGGTCTGGGATCCGGAATAAAAGAATAACAAACTGTATCCATTGGGAACCACAATATGTAGTGAACATTCCATTCCAAAATCTACGTAGACCTAAACTTTAGGTACATCAACAACGTATACCTCCCTTTCACTAAGGACACACTCATCCAGCCAAGATTCTTTTCAAGCCCATAACAACATTGCAGCAACGAGTATTATCGTGAAAATAAAAAACTTTATCCATATAAATAGAGGTACTCGACTTCCGGCATGTACCACCGAGGCCTGCACTGAAAATCATCAGATGGTTAAGCAGCTATCAGTTGCGCATGTCCAGATATGGTGCCTAAATCTCCCCTTGATAAAGGAAGCTAACTCTGCACTATGTAATCCATTCTTCAGCAGCTTCAAAAACCCCACTAGTTTCCTATTTCATAGTGTAATCAACACCTCAGGGGATACACCGTCCAACTCTTGTCGATATCAAACCAGCGAGTTTCGCCATCTGATATGATCACTTCGGGCAACTGAACAATTGGATTCACAACGATGGTGGAGGACAAGGTATACGGGATAAGGGACGCCTCCATGAATTTGACAAGCTCAATGGTACAGAGCATTGCGCAGTGCCATTCCCCATCGCCAACATGGAGGCGTCCAATGTGCCTAAACGGCGGCAGGTCCATACCTCGAAGCCTGGCGCACTCCACCTCCACTAGCCATGGCCGCAGCTCCTCATAACTTGCCGGTGCCTTGGGAGCTAAACCCACAGCCGCTCTTGTCCTCTTCGACATCGCATTGCGCACCTTTGGCATCGCACCCTAGAGGGGTTTGTTGTTCCCGAACCTTTCAAGCTAGACTACAGATTTCCTTCCCCATGTCGTTCTGCACCTCTGCATGCAACACGGAATGGCAGTGCCTGCCCTACTATACTAAAACGCCACCTGATAGCAAGCTCAAAATCCTGGATTCGGGCCCCTTCAAAAGGAAGTCACCTGCTGCAAAGTGCTAGGAATCCCTTAGATGTATCACAGAGATAAAGTGAATTGGATTTGTGGGAAGCACCGTCATTGCAATCTCGAGGCCCCTGAGAAAAGTATTGTCCGCACAATTATCACATTCTAGGGATACGGCATCCATACCCCACACTTGCAGTACATTTTGAGCCATCACCTACACACGGATGACGTAACTAGCATCCACCTCGCAGAAATGGACCCGCAATTGCATTGACATCGTCTTCTAGCATCTTTTGTTTGGAACACGTCACAAGCATTAAATAATTTAAATCTACCTATCTTGTCTTTTATATCCTTTTGAAATTTCCAAATTCCTAGGTCCCAATCCTTATCTTGATTAGCACAGAATCCAGGCCTTGTACACTCTATACAGCTTATAGAACCACGCTCCAGGATTTTACTCGATGCTTCTCTTTTCTTTCTTTGAGGCTAAGTCATTTTATAAAAGTCTATTTCCTTTTTTGTCGGAAATGTTATAAATCTTATTCCATTGTATTTTATTATTGTTTTCTCTTTTTCATGCTTATTCAATTTTTAGTCTAATTTCCTTTCTTTATTTTATTAAATGCTATATAACCTATTTGATTTTATTTTTTTTGGGAAGATGAAACCCCTTATGCCATCTCCTTCATTTAAATCACAAACCCCTTATGCCATCTCAATCTGGTCATTGTTTTTAATTTTATCCCTTCTGTTTGGGCCCTTTGAAGCAACCATGAAGCCCTTGGAATAATCATGGTTGTCATAATGGACGGACGAGCCAAAAAATTGTCGTGTAGTCACGTGACGAACGTGACGGACGCTTATCGGACGGACGCTTATCAGACGGGCTCCCGACCGCGAGCAAAATTACTGTCCTCACAGTTTACTACTGTTTACCATGGGTGGCGCCCGTCGTCGTGTCCGCGCGCGTCTTTGCGCCTGTTCGCGCCGGTCATTTGTGGCTGTTCGCGCCCGTCGTCAGTCTCGCGCGCGCGCGGTGATCGCGCCCGATTACCCTCGCCCGATCAGGGTCGCCCGCGCCCGTCGCACGCTCGCTGTGATCGCGCCCGTCGTCAGTCTCGCGCGCGCGCGGTGATCGCGCCCGATTACCCTCGCCCGATCAGGGTCGCCCGCGCCCGTCGCGCGCTCGCTGTGATCGCGCCCGTCGTCTGTCTCGCGCGCGCACAGTGATCGCGCCCGATTACCCTCGCCTGATCACGGTCGCTCGCGCCCGTAACGTGCTCGCGACCGTAGCATCCTGCGCGCGCCCAACCTGCTCGCGCCCACACTGTCGGCCCCGTGAGTATAAATTGCCACCCTCCTCCACTGATTTCGCACCCCCCCACTTTGTGCATTTTGCCTTCAACAGCCCAAGGGTAGCTGATTGCTTAGTGCTACGGTGGGTTTCTCAACATTCGGTGTACCGTCCAACATGAATTCCAACGCCTGCAATTGCCAACAAATCAAGTCCATTATGAGTTTAACGAATGGTGCTACTCCACCGGGCACTGCACAGCGAACGGACACAGTTATTTGGTCAAAGCTGGAGCGACTCCGTCAACTGATTGAGTTCTTCGAGGATTGGATCTCTCGCCGTGACAAATTGGTGGCCTACGCAGAGAATGGACGCCCTCTGCCTCCAACCACTGAAGAGCAGTTGGCAACCCAAGCGACTGTCGAAGAACTTGACTGTGAGATTGGCGATCTCATCAAAGAACTGAAGAAGGAGATGGCAATACTTTGTGTCCCCAATATTGTCTCTAGTGCTCAAACGAACCATTTCGAGACGCACTTGAAAGACCTAGAGGACCGGTACCTAGAGTGCATGGCACTGTAATCGACATTACAATGAAGTGATACATTTCCAAAATAAATAAAGTATTCTTTTTTAACTCTGAATTTGCAAGTCCTCTTTGGTTACTCTGATTTTTAACAGTGTTCTAGGTTGTGGTGGCGCCCGTCCTGGCCCACTGCTCGCGCCCGTCCATTCAGCGTTGGCGCCCGACGGTCGCGCCCGTACAGTTCGGATCGCGCCCGAATAATATCCGCGCGCCCGCGTCGACGTCCGCGCGCGCGCCCCTTCGGTACCCGGACGACGCCCGCTCGCGCCCGACGAAGACCGAGTCGGTACCCGCTCGCGCCCGTCATATACCCGCCACTGAACCGCTCGCGCCCGTTGATATCCGCGCGGGCGCGGACGGATACACGGCCGAAACCCCGCCGTCGGTGCCCGCGCGCGCCCGTCGGGTTCCCGCTCGCGCCCGTAGCAGGTTGTACGCACCCGTTCCCTGGCGCCTGTGACTATAAAAGGGCGATTTCCCACCTCATTTTGCACTCCCCCCCCTTTGAGCACCTTGCCTTCAACAGCCCCCGGGTAGCTGATTGCGTGGTACTCAGGTGGGTCCTAGCACTCTGACACGTGTCCTTGTTTTTGTTCTCCAGAACTCTATGGTGTCTGTGTATTACATTTGAGAATTTTGTAAATGTTTATAATTTGTAAATGTGATTGAGGTTCTGGGGTAGTCGTAGGCTTTTAATTTTGCACCTTCGGAAGACTTCGAAGAACGATCTACCTCGAGCAGACATGGAACGGCAACAACCAGCACTCACGGCGGCAGAGCAGAGGAAAAAGCAAAAGGATGCGGGACGGCCCAGGCATGGAAACCTCCAACATAAGAGGGTCCACGTCTTATTGAATCCAGCAAAGCTGGCATTCAGAGGGTGGGAAGCTGCATCGCAACCGTGGACTCTAGCAACGTGTGAACAATTCATTGAATGGTGCCACATTGGGAAGTTATTCCCGTTGCACCGTCATAAATGCAATCGTCAATCAAACAAGGCGAACATGAAATATTGCAAGAACCGTCAGTTAGGGAGGCGGTGTTTGGAGGTGTGGCAGGTCCTATACAACCAGGCGATGAACGAGAGGAATGAGGTTCCGCTCTTTATTTGTAGAATGGTATATGCCGAGGTAGTGCTTCATAGGCAGGTGGATTGGAGGACCATACGGTTGACTCCTAGCGTCCACCGGCGTCCACATGAGATGGCGATACCTACAGGGGTCCTAAGATTCCCAGGTGTGGACTGGGCATACTTGGATGATCCTGAGGATCAGGCGCCTGTTCAATGGAGTGACTCGGGGGAGGATAGTGATTCTGATGGTACGGTAGACCGTCCCCCTTAGTCACAGACAAGAGCAGCGACTAGTGCTAGAATCACACGGTTAAAAAAGAAGGATCCTGAGCTAGCTGCCTGTTTGTCGACGAGGAATCGTGCACCGCCTGCAAATCCTACTGGACCGGGTATTCCTCATCAGGCTCCTCTAGCAATCGTCGGGGGCCCGAGCAATGTTGATGTTGCTCCTCCTATATTACTTCCACAGATTGCGGGCCCGAGCAATGTTGATGTAGCTCCTCATGTACTGAATCCACAGATTGCGGGCCCGAGCAATGTAATTGAAGATGATGACACTGGGTTTGCTGATGAGTTGGAGGCTACAATAGCCGCCGCTGATGCCCAGGGCCCGCAAGGCGATGCATTGCAGAAGGAGCTGGAAGGAAAAAATGCAATAATTTCTGAGATGGAGAAGACTATCCAGAACTTGTACGAGGAAGCTGATAGGATGAATGAGATTATACGGAAGCAGAATGAAGAGATTTTGCAACTTAGATCTGCGAAGACTCCGACTTACGTACCCGAGGCAAGCCAAGCTCCAATCCCTGGTAGCCCTGGAATGAACGAGGAAGACGTGAATGCCATCATTGAATCGGCCACGCACGGTCTCCTGGAAGATACCCCGGTCCGAGTTCCCCGTAAGCCAATTATTCCATTCGCGTCATCAAGTCAAGTGATGCACCCCCCCCAGCGACAAATCATGTTCGTAGATTCTCAAGAGACGGAGGACTCTTTGGGATTTCAACAGCCATCGGTACCCACTGTCTCCGAATTGCAAGCTACCAACGGGATGCTCAGAAAGTATCTGATCGAGATGAGCAGACAGTACTACCAATGGAAGATTGCATGCATCATGAACGTCGACCGTTTCAGACAGATGCGCGATGAGTTCGAGAGGATTGACCGCGACTACCTCCAGCTTAACTCCAAGAGAGATTTCGGACTTACCTCGTGGGCAGATCCAGATGAAATGTTCCCTGACAGCCTACCGATGATTGGTAAAGCAATAGATTGGACGCGCTTGGAGTGGGAGTACAAGACCGCCATATCCAATGAGAAGATTGCTAAAAATGCAAAGCCAAGCTTGCTCTGGCCCAATCCAGCGAAGTATGTGTTGGATGGAACCAAGTGTCCAGTTTGTTGCAATCTATTTGGGCCAGAGGGGGGCTGGCAATTGGGATCCTGTCAATGCATGTATCATCCACAATGCTTGATTTCCCATGCCTTGATACATCGGAAGTGTGCAGTATGTAAGGCCCCCTTACACAAGCGTTTTTATGAGCAATTCGGCCTAGTGAATTGGATGCCACCGCATTGGGAGCTAAATAAGGAAAATACTCCTGACTTTCCAGACAAGTGGGGTGAAGACTTGATTTGGAATTGGCTTATGGGAATGCACCAGTCCTATGTTAAACAGATGAGCGATCAGTGGAGGTGGGACCAGAAACCTGCGGAGATTGTACGGATCTGCCACGAACTCATCAAGGGCGGGACGGAGGAGGAACTCGAGGGAAGGAGGAATTTCTTCTACCAAGTGCTACATGGGCACTGGGATATTCAAACTCGTACATTCCAGTACGGCCGCCATCCTCTTGGATTTAAGTGGAATTCCAAAGGGGAGTTGGTTGCGGATCAAATCAAGGAGTTGCACGACATGACTCCAGAGGATTTCTGGATCGCTGAGGAAGTACAAACCGCGGAATCTGAATGGGATATATTGTTCAAGAATCAAGCCGTGGATTTCCTATGTGCGGAAGTGGCTCCGGAGGTCGTAACAGTGCTCCGTCGGATGCGCAACAACAACTTCATGGAAGCAATGCTTGGAGGAGATGGCATAGCAAAGAGAACCCGTTCTGCCAAGCGGAAACTCATCGCCAACGATGGGGCAGAAAGTAGTGCAGCAGGTACCTCTCGTGCTCGACACGATGAGGGTGGATCGAGTTCCTCTGCACCGGGCACGTGACGTCGTGGAGATCCATGAGTGAAGACCACGTTTTGTAAAAAGATATCGGAATATAAATACATGTAGATGGCATAGGGGTATGGATAGGTTTGGGATTACATTCACATGTTTAATGTTTGTTAAACTCAAACAATGGATGATAATTTGCTTTTGTAAATCATTGTCGTGATTCTCAAGACGCTTTTATGCTCCCTTCATAATACATTGGCCTCCCTTTTTTTGATTGCCAATCATGTTATTCATTCCGCCCGTTGTCTCATCTCCTTCCATCGTATGATAAGTGTATAAATATCTCTGTTGCACACCAAAATGTTTAATATGGACAGTGGATTTAAGTCACGCTAAGGGTCCCTTCACACCTGGAGGTGTGTACCACCGGCTACCGACTGTCTAACTCCGGGCCCTCCAAAAAACCCGTTTCCGATTCACAGGGTTCGAGTTAATTTACAGGGGGTTGGGTCTCGTGATAGGCCAGAGTCGGGGATCGGGGGCTGGGGTTCTTGCTGGATTTAAGTCACGCTAAGAGAACTTAAGTTATTGTAAGTGTATTTAACTTATGGACTGAATTTTATGTTACGTGGATTTGAACTCTGATCCCGCCCGCATGGTCGCGCGCGTTTGCGCGCGCCCGTAGTGTGCGTACTCGCGCGAGCGCGAACCTGCCCCAGCGAGAATATAACCAGGATTACGCCCGCCCGTGCTCGCGCCCGTCGCGCCCACAGCGCGCGAACGGATACTAAAATGTGGAACACCCGACGGTGTCTCCGTCGTTTCGCTCGCGCCCGATTCCGCATGCGCCCGCCCGATTTCGCGCGCGCCCGATGTCGGAACCTGCAAAGTTAGTTTTTAGCTAGATAGCAGTAAAAATAGGTTAGGAAAATTGTTTTAGTGTTAATTTTTTAGTTAGATAGCACAAAAGTAATAGTGGTAGATAAATTAGCACATAGAGCCAAGTGTGAAAGGGCTAGAGACGAAAAGGGTTAAGGAAAAGAGTTGCATTTCAGCCAAAGACCACATTGGAAGATTCGGATTTAAAGATCGGGGTTCATGATCCGGGTGCGAGATCCGAGTTGGAGGTTCCGGGTTCATGATCCGGGTTGGAGGATCCGAGTTGGAGGTTCCGGGTTCATGTTCCGGGTGCAAGTTCCGGGCTGGAGGATCTGAGATCCGAAAATTATGGATCTGAGATCCAAAATTCACGGAAGGGATAGGATTCCGAGATTTCCGTGGAGCGCCAAATGGGCGGTGCTGAGGGCGTGTGGGCGCCTGATTTGAGTTAGGGTTAGGGTTAGCATTGTGTTTATAAGGGGGGGGGGACTTCCGGTTCTCCCGGGTCCTCTTTCTTTGTTTCCTTTTCTCTATGAAGTAAAGTCTCATCTAGAGTTTTGCTGCAAGTGTTGATTCCACAGTTCCTTATAGACGTGTGAGTGAGCTTTAAGAGGACCACTTGGAGGGAGGAGCTTAGGAGAGTACCCGGATCTATCTTAGGGTCTAGTTTTGGGGTTGGTTTAAGAGCTGGTTGAAAGACTACGTGTAGTAGGAGTGAAGCCTCACTGGGTGTGTTTGCTTGTATAACTTTCATGTGGGATAGCCATTGCTAGGTTGGGTATGATCCGGGAAGAGCCTAGGAAGCGCCAACTGAACTTTTGAAGAGGTTCCACAGTATCTGAAAGGAGTAGACAGCAAGTGGTACGGGTCGCCTAGTTATCTGGTCACCAAACTCCCCTCCAAAACCAGATCCGGATCCGGATATCCGGAAAGTTCCGGAAAGTTTCGGAAGGATCCGGAAGGATCCGGAAAGATCCGGATAAATCCGGAAGGATCCGGAAGGATCCGGAAAGATCCGGATAAATCCGGAAAGATCCGGATAAATCCGGAAGGATCCGGAAAGATCCGGATCCGGATAGGTTCGTCGTTGTAGTATTGGTAGGATTGTGGGGATTTCCTGTGTGACCTGCTGGACCGGATTGTCAACCCGGAATAGTTGTGAGGAAGTAACTGCATCCTTTGTGTTTGTTGTTGTTTTATTGTCTTGATAGTGGTACTTCAGCCACTCAAATCTCTAGGAGGGTAGGAGCCATCCTTCCTAAATACCAACGGCACCCTCTGATATAGAGGTTAAACTTCATTTTGTGTTAACTTGTTGTGAACCGGATCCGAATTTGCAAGATCCGAGTTTCCGGATCCGGGTTTGCAAGATCCGAGTTTCCGGATCCGGGTTTGCAAGATCCGAGTTTCCGGATCCGGAAAGGAAAGGATCCGGATTTGACTTTCCGGAAAACCTTATAGGAGGTAGTTTAAACCTCCGGTTTTGCTTACCTTTTGGGTTGTTTGACACCTCCACTAGATTCACTCTACTCTGCTCACTTCACAGAATCCCAAGAACGATACACGAGTCACTTTTAAGGTGTTTTATCACTTTTGAACACCTAAGGGGGATATTTCGTACAACGCGTGTTCCGACACCCGACATTGCACGCGCGCGAGCACTGCAACCTGGGTGGGGGACTAATTTTTCTCCCCAAACTCTCTTTTCCATTTGCACGCGCCCGTACGCGAGCGCGCGTCCTGATCGCGCCCGTCAAACCAACCGCGCGCGCGCGGTCGCGTGATTCTAAATCTCTTCCTCCCCCACAATGTCCCCCGCATTTCGTTCGCGCCCAATTTCGCGCGCGCCCGATTGCGCGCGCCCGTCAATACTCGCGCGCGCGCACTGCAACCATGTCATGGAAGTAATTTCTCCCCATTCAGTCCCTCGTTCCATTTGCACGCGCCCGGACGCGCTCGCGCCCATCAATGCGGGCGCCCGTTTTGCACGCGCCCAAGCACTCCAACAACATCACTCAAATAAATTTTATGATTCCACCACTCTCCCATCCTATCCCCTTGTTTTTATTAAATAATCCCACACTCTCTAAATTTTTAATTGTTTTTTTTCCCCCTCTTTGAACACTACGTTTTTATTTAACTCCTAATCTCATTTTGTCTGTTCATTTTTATAATATACTAAAGGTAGTAAATCTTCATGTCGACCCAGAGTCACATGAAGATCCTCTAAGCGCCTGAGTTCAGCTGATATATATCCACTATTTTTTTTTTTCCCACTGTTTTTTTTTTTCCCCCTTCGTTGAACACTACGCTTTTATTTAATTCCTTCTCTCATTTCGTTTGTTCAATTTTATAATTCCACCTCTCCCACATCTTCCCGCCTTATTTTTACCCCTTACTTCTACGCTCTGTAATTTGTTTTATATTTTTTTTTCCCCTTCGTTGAACACTACGCTTTCATTTAATTCCTTCTCTCATTTCGTTTGTTCAATTTTATAATTCCACCTCTCCCCCATCTTCCCGCCTTATTTTTATTCAATACTTCTACGCTCTGTAATTTGTTTTATATTTTTTTTTTCCCTTCTTTGAACACTACGCTTTCATTTAATTCCTTCTCTCATTTTGTTTGTTCATTTTTATAATTCCACCTCTAGTCTATCCTCCCGCCTTATATTTATTCAATACTCCTACGCTCTTTAATTCCTTTTTTTTTTTTTTCCCCTTCGTTGAACACTACGCTTTTATTTAATTCCTTCTCTCATTTCGTTTGTTCGATTTTATAATTCCACCTCTCCCCCATCTTCCGGCCTTATTTTTTTTCAATACTTCTACGCTCTGTAATTTGTTTTATATTTTTTTATCCCCTTCGTTGAACACTACGCTTTCATTTAATTCCTTCTCTCATTTCGTTTGTTCAATTTTATAATTCCACCTCTCCCCCATCTTCCCGCCTTATTTTTATTCAATACTCCTACGCTCTTTAATTCCTTTTTTTTTTTTTTCCCCTCTTCGTTGAACACTATGCTTCTATTTAATTCCTTCTCTCATTTTGTTTGTTCATTTTTATAATTCCACCTCTAGTCTATCCTCCCGCCTTATTTTTATTCAATACTCCTACGCTCTTTAACTTGTTTTTTTATTTTTTTCTTCATTTTATAAATTTGAATGCCTATTCGTTTACTATTTTTTTCTTTTTTTTTCTTTTGGGTACTCCACATACTAATGTATGGTATTTCAGTGTAGTCCATTCTCTCCCTTAAGCTTTATTTTTTTTCTTTTTTTGAACTTACGACTTTTAAACTTCATTGCGCGCGCCCTGTTGGATCGCGCGCGTCCGAACGCGCCCGCAGGCGCCCGCGCGGTGGTGTCCGCAGTCGACCCACTGAACCTGCCCACGCGCGCGCGCGCACACTCGCGACCGCGCCCGCAAGTACGCGCGCGCGCCTGCTTGTTCGACGCGCGCACGCGTCGTCCCCGACCTGCGCTCGCCCTGCTCGCGCCCACCCGTTCGCGCGCGCCTGCTCGCGCCCCACGCCGCCTGCGCGCGCGCTCGGGGCTTCAACTGGATTAGTGCAGTAACTAGTAAAATTTATCCCATATTTTAAGTTAACACTCCCTGAGGTTAGCTTAAAACGACTTACCTTCCAGTGGGTGGGCAGAAACATGAAAGGGCGAGATGACAGCCTGCTCCAGTTCTTAGACATGTGTGAATGGGGTGGGTAGTCCTCCCGCACTCTCATGTTTCTCAATCTTTTCACTTAAATAGGATTCCTTTTTATGTAGATGTGCACGTGTATGTAGTTTACAAACTTTGATTTATTTAAATTTTATTCATTTTTCCCTCTCGTTGTTACTTCTTCTCGTTGAATTGAGGTGGCCAAGTCGATCCCGGCCGTTTGGTCGCGCCCGCACCCGACCGCCCGTGCGCGCCCGCGCCTGCATTCGCCCGCCGCTCTCCGCCCGTGCGCGCTCGCGCCGGCATTCGCCCGCCGCTCTCCGCCCGCGCCCGCCCGCGCCCGCCCGCGCCCGCCCGCTTCGCGATCCAGCGCTCGCGCCCGCATGTGCCCGCCCCCGCCCGTCTTCCACCGCGCGCGCTATCCGCCACGCGGCCTTCAATCGCGCGCACCCACCTGCGCCCGCCCGTTCGCGTCGGAGCGCGCCCGATTTTCTGGTGCGCGCGCGCCCGTCCGGACAGTACTCGCCCGGTCGAGGGCGGCAGTATATAAACTGCCCCCTTGATTTGACATCCACCTTACCTCCTTGCGTGCTTCATGTCCTGGGTCTCCTTGAGGGCTCCTTGCTTGAAACTGTTAGCTTGGGGAGACACTTGGTTTGGGTGGGGGGAATGTAAAAATTCTTCTCTCCATAAATCAATGTGTCAAGCACTTTTCAGACACACTAAGTTATTCAGATAATAATCTTTTGGTACTACTGGTCCTATTAGTCCCGATACTTCCCTAATCATTCACTATGGATCCGGATGAAGCGGTTGAACCGGTTGAGGTGGTTGCTCCGGCTAGAGCCATTCCAAGACTCGGTACGAGAGAGTGGGCACCATGGTTTTCGATCAAGTTCCAGGAAGGGTCACTGTCACATAAGGTAGCCCAATGTGTGTATTGCAGGACCAAGTTTTCGTACGTGAGGCATAGGTGCTTTCAGCATTATGGTTGGGACCAGTCCAATCTCTCGAGGGTTTGCCAAAAGGCACCTACCGTAGTGAAGAGGAAGTTTCAGTTTTGCGCTGGAAAGATTCCCGGCCCTTTGACACAGGAGGAGGTGGATGGTATCAGGCCAACGTTCCCCGCGTCAGTTCAACGTGGAACATCCAGTGCTTCCACACACGGCACTCTGTACGGTGGATCCGAACCCTCGTATAATGATTCCGAAGAGGACCGAAATGTCTCCAGTGTTGCACCTAGTAGGGCCGGTTCGAATACCACTAGGAGCTTGCGGCAACAGGACATGAGTGAAGTACTCCAGATCGCCAAGCGGAAGGAGCTGGACATGTTGTGGTCATCCTTCTTTTACGAAGCCAACGTCGCATTCAACGTGGCCAAGCACCCAGCATTTATTAAGGCGGTGAGCACAACCGCGGCTGCCGGATTTAACTACAGTCCTCCTTCCTATGACGCGATGCGAACAACGCACATCAAGGAAAAAAAGAAGTTAATCAAGGCAAAGATTGATGAACGTACGAAAACCTCGACCGAGTTATACGGGGCTACCATATGCTCCGATGGCTGGGATAATGTGAATCGCCGACCGTTGATGAATGTCATGCTAGTATGTCCGGCAGGCGATGTATTTCTTGGGTCTGTTGATACGACTGGCGAGAAGAAGTCAATGGGATATATTGCCGGGGAGATGAAGAAATATATTCGAGAAATTGGCCCTCAGAATGTTGTCCAGATTTGCACGGACAATGCAGCCAACATGCTTGGCGCCATGGATAATATCCTGGAGGAGTTTCCTCACATGTACAAGCAGGGCTGTTGTGCCCATATTCTAGATCTTCTTATGGAGGACTGGGGCAAGGAAGTCTTTGTGAAGGATTTGGTCGCCAAGGCTAAACACGTGTGTCATTACATTCGGAGACATCATGTTCCCATGGCCCTTTTCCGCAAATTTGAACCGAAGTTGTCCTTGGTGGTTCCCGCTGAAACCAGATTCGCTTGTAACTATCTGATGATAGAGCGCCTTATGGAGGTTAAATTTGCTTTGGAGCAAGTGGTCATGGCACAGGAGTGGTACGAGTATGTCGACGGTTTATTCAACCAAACCGAGGGGGTGCGTAATCATGCACGCGCAAGCGTAGTGCGTCAAACAATTCGTGACGATGGGTTCTGGCATCAGTGTGGCAACTTCACGCACCTAGTGAAACCAGCCCTAGTAGCTCTCAGGACCTTCGATGGAAGCCAGCCGGCAATGGGCAAGGCATGGATTACAATGAGCAACCTAAAGGATCACGTGTACAATCTCCGAGGATCCCCTTGCTTTTTCCCACCTGTCATGGCAACAAGGATGGAGCTGCGGTTCGACCGTAGATGGGACATGATGCATACCGATCTTCATTATGCCGCGGCGCTCTTGAACCCTTGGGTTAGAACGCATAAGGGCTTACAAGTCATAGGAGAAGCGAAGGCGGCTCTCAATCGGGTGTTTCGTCAGGTGGGTGGCCAAATGGGAATTCCATTTGGCGATCTTATGAAAGAGATGATCGAGTTCGACGAGGGACGTGGCCCTTACAGCCCCGAAGTGACCATCGATATCAGAGGTTTGAATCTGGAACCCCATCAATGGTGGCAGAGGATTGGAGGGGGACCATTGGCAGTCATTGCGAAGCGCATTTTATCTCAGGTCTGCTCCGCCTCATCGTGTGAACGGAATTGGAGCATGTATTCGTTTGTCCACAACAAGGTACGCAACCGCCTGGGGTTAGAGAAGTCTGAGGCCTTGGTGTACATTTATACGAATAGCAGACTCCTCCGCGAACGCCCAAAGCCCAACCCCCTCAGATGGTACGAGAACAATGCATGGTCAGAGGAGTCAGATCCGGAGAGAGATCCAAGCGAAGAGGAAGGAGATGACGACGATCATTACATACCAGTTGACCACGCAGGCACTGGGGATGATGATGTCTGGGGACATGATAACGTCGACGTTAACACGAATGGGCAAAACGACGGTAATGGCAACGGACGCGGTGACCCTAACCGCAACAATCCGCGTGACCGCAGCAACCACGACGATAACGGTGATGAGTACGACTTCAACAATGAACCAGAATATAACCAGGGAAACCCGGACATGAACATCTATGGAGACGAATTACCCACGCTCCCGGTATTTGATGAAGCGGCTAATGCAGAAGGAAGAGGCGCTCGTGACGAAAGAGATGCTATTCCAGTCCAAATCAATCCTGAGAACAATGACGGGGTTGCAGATGATTCATCCAGCAAGGACCATCTAGGCAACGATATCCATGCTGGCGATGATGATGAGGACAGTGACGAAGGGGGTGATGGAAGTCATGGACGGGCTGTAGATGGACCTCATTGGACCGGCCTCGTTAGTGGGGAGGGCAACTGGGGAACCGTTCCGGCACAAGGCGACTCAAGCTTGTTTCAAGAGATTCCTCCTGCTCACGAGAGAAGGACCGTGCACGCAATCCCCGCACAGACTGTGGCTCCATCGCAACCCACTGGTACGGGGGGTATCGAACCAGATACAATCGTGGATGGAGGCCTGGCTCGGAGGCCCACAAGTTCAATGGGCGCAAAAATAGCTCGACTCCTTAGATCATCAGCAGCGGCGAGGCCTCCACTCAATCGAGCTGGTGGTAGTCGGCGTGCTGCCTCCACCGCCAAGCTAGTCCCCGTGGCGCCAGCTATAGACGAAGCCGTACAGAATGTGGCCCAACGTGGTGCGAAGAAGTCCACAGCCAAGGTTGTTAGGAAACCACCATCACAAGAACCCCGCGGAGGAACACGAAAGTCAAGCAAAAGAACTGGACCTGATCCCCTTCCATTCTATACAGGGTACACTGAAGGGGGGCCTTCTTCTGGAACTGGGGTTGTTCGCACACGCATAATCAGTGAGGATGGCATCACAGCCATCGGTAATTCCGGAAAGGAGAGGCCTATGAAGCGCCTAGTAAGTGCCAGAGATGGCAATACGGGTGAAGTTTCCGTGCAAGTGCGCAATCTTACATCGGAGGTGGAAGGAGAGGTACAAGCTCCAGTGGTCGGAGCTCCTGAGGATGAAGGTGACAACGAGCACTCAGAGGAGGAAGACCCCGATTGCGATGAGGCGCCAGATGACGAAGATGTGATAATCCGGCACGAATTGGGGCCCACTGTGGCTCGGAAAAGACAATCTTCACGCAAGAAGAAGCCCCGCAAAGCAAGGAGAGTCTAGACTGTGGTCACCTTTTTAGCGCATGAAGTAGCAGTAAATCTAAACATACAATCTACCGGCTAAAAACCAAAAAAAATACTATGTTATTCTTAATGTTTTTTTTTTTTTTTTTGGTAGCACCTTCTTATTACGTAGGCTTATACTGTTACTTAGAGTCAACCTAGTTCATTATCTCACACTCGAAGGAATTGTATGGTTGTGCTCTGTATTAATTTTTGTGCGCTAAATGCGGTTAATATATCTCCATTGAGTAATTTCGCAGTGAATTTTTTTGGTATTCTGTTCAATATATGAGTATACCGTAACCGAACCTGTACAGTGTATGTAACGCTGCCTATCCGGGCGCGTGCACTGGGACGGGAGCGTACAGGAAGGCGGGCGAGTGCACGGTGTCGGGCGCGTGCGCGGGGACAGGCGCGTGCACGGTCACAGGCGCGTACAGCGTGCTCGCGCGTACAGATAACCGGCGCGCGCAGGGGTACGGGCGCGAGCACGCGGGCACGGGCGCCTGCGGCGTCGGGCGCGCCCGATGTGGGCTGACGGGCGCGCACGTGGGCACGGGCGCGCACACGCGGGCACGGGCGCGGGCAGTCCCCAGCGCGAACGCGGTGGACGGGCGCGTGCAGACGGGCGCATGCGGACGGGCGCGTGTGGAGGCCCTGTGCGCGCGCGTGTACACGCTTACGGGCGCGAACAGCCGAGGGGAGCATAAAAGGCGCACCTTAACCCTTATTTTCTACTTTTCAAAGTCTCCTCTTCCAGGTGGCTCCTTGTCCTAGCCCGTGACTCCACGTGCTCTGTTTGGAACTGCAGGAAGTGGGAGCAACCAGATTGGGTGGGGGGGATCTTTTGGTTTTTTTTTTATTGTGTGTCTAGTTCATTATTCCAACTATGTCGGTCTCTCGCGGATCCGGGAAACGCCCTGCCTACGTAGATCTTGATGCTCCTGTAGAGGATGTGATGGCAACCTCCACAGCACCGACCGTTACAGGCTCAAACCCGTCATCAAGCTCATCGGGAAAGAAGAACCGGAAGTCGGCGAGTGAGAGGGACCCGGACTACCCACCTCCTCGGTACCAGGAATTCGTTAGAGAGCTAGCATTGGAGTGGTACGGATGTCGGAAACGGGAGATGATTACCCGTACGTACGTTGAGAAGGGGGAGACCGGAATTAAGGACTTAAAGACCCATTTGGAAGAGTATTTGTAGAAGAAGCTGGACCTTTCCGAGAGATATAATGATTGTATTCATTACTTTCATTTCCCTAAGTGGATGGAGCAACAAATAACAACAAACACTACGAACATTGTGCATGTCTTTGAGTATGTCAACAAGAAGCCAAAGGAGGGCTACTCGCGGGCGCAGAAGGAGGAGATAGAGAAGCTCAAATATGTCCAGGATTCGTGCGCGAGATTCTCAAATAATAAGACGAGGGCGAGGCCATGGCTTGAAGCTGGACTGAAAAGCGCAATGGAGAAGTACTTGTGGGGAGCAGTGGTTGGAGTTCCGAGAGGGGTCAAGTTGGTTCCGCTGTCAGGCACAAAGGAAGGCGGTTATGGTAAAGTCCGAAAATTACGTATTGTTGGCATGCAAACCATACCTGAGACTTGTGTCTTTGCGGGGAAGACGTCCAAGGCTCCTGACGAGACCCAGAAGCGGCACGAGACATCAATAGAAGCCATGGTTTGCAGAATTATCCATCCCGGCGTTATTAAGTTTTTTGCGGTCAATGACTGGACGATGGAAGCCTACACGCTTTGGTGGAATGGGGATTGCCTGCAGAATTTTCTGCACAAGTTCAATTCAAATATCGGTGAGGGTACTCAGAACCGTAACATCCACAAGCAGATCGATATGCCCATGGAAACACGTGACCGTGTTAAGGCCTTCCGCACCCATAGGGCCAAGCTAGCTTGGGCACTCATCTGTATTATGGACCGGGTCCATAAGGGGTATTTGCAGCATAATGACATCTCCCCGGGAAATGTCTTGCTTCACTTCCCAGAGGATAAAGTGAGCGAGGTTTACATTGGAGTATGCGACTGGGGCCTTGCAAGTCGAGTGTGTGAGACAACTCCTTCAAGGTACGGTTACCCAAGTGATGAGGCGCGTACGGAAGCCTTCAAGGAACGTGGTAGTTTTGTGGCTCCGGAGTTGTGGTACACTTATGGTAAGCGAAATTCGGAGACCTCTTATGAAACTGTAAGGAGGAGACATCTATATACGCAGGCTGCCGATGCGTACTCGGTTGGAGTGGTAGCAAATAAGATTTGGGATAACGAGGACGACTTCGACCTTTTCAAGGATACAGCGGGGAAGGCTAGATTTGCGGTGGCATTGAAGGAGCTCACAAATCCCGATCCCAAGAGCCGCTCCACCTTGCGTTTGGTCCACGCTACTCTAACAGCCCCTCCCTACAATTTCCAAATCCCAGAGTGTTGTTATCGCAAACATATTTAGAAGTAGGCAAGTAGTGACAACAATGTGATATTCTCAGTTCTCCATAAGAGGGGACATTTTTTGTAAGTGGTTTACTGCCACAATTTTGCAAAACTCTTCAATAAACATTGCACTTCCCAATTGCCCTCTTCTGAAATACATGCCCTCTCTTGTCATTTATGATTTTGCCCGATGTCGCTCTTTCCCTACTAACCTGCAGCGCTCGCGCCCGACCGCCGGCGCCCGATGCAGCGCACTCGCCCGAATGCACGCGCCCGATCCAGGCTCGCGCCCACATGACCGCGCCCGATAAGTGTGCTCGCGACCGTCAACTGGATCGCGCCCGCAGCGACGCTCGCGCCCGTTCGCAGGCGCACGCGCGCGGCCGGAACGACGCACGCGCCCTCGCTCTCGCGCACTCCAGCGCGCGCCCGTGACATCGCGTTCGCGCGGACGCTCGCGCCCGTCGTCCTGCTCGCGCCCACCCGCTCGCGCCCGTAATCGCGCTCGCGCCCGCACTAATTCAGCGCTAGGTAAATTCGTTTTACCCTTACCGTGAGTCAACTGGTCAACGCCCTTATGTGACGGACACGGGGGTCTGTCTTGTCACCATGACGGACTATTGGACTAACGGACGGTCGGTCCATTATGACAACCATGTGGCATGTGCGGTGCCACTCTTTTCTAATATCGGTGCACTCTTTTTTGTCCACTTCTTCAAATGACAGCATTCACTTTGGATCACTTGCCGTGACTCGTAAGGCTTCGTAAAAGGCACACATCGGTTCCAAAATTTTGTAGACTCAAGATGACGGAGTCTATTTTCTATACCCGAAGCCCCTTCCAACATCTCATCAAATTATATGTCACTTTTCTTAGTGTATACAACAATGGCTGAAATTAGCAATGAGCTAAGTACTTTTGTGGTACACTTTATTGTGCTTCCCCCCAGCATAGTACCGTACGTAGAAAGAATCCATGTTTGACGAAGCTACAAGTTGTCAATCCGAATTTTGCATGTCCAACCATCTGCCTAGTATTGATATTTCAAAAATCCCTAGTGCAGCCTTTATGTGGGCTCGTGTTATGCGCTCTATTTCTTCAAATGTAGGGCGCTTAGAGGGATTCCAATGCCAACATCTGGTCTCCCAAGGCCTTGATCCACTGTGAGTCTGACTTGTTAACCTAGGTCTGTAGCCACCAATTACTTAACTATACTCATTGAGTCTAAATTTCTCCACTTCACGTGGAATTAAACCTATCAAGATTTTATAGCAAGTCATCCCGTAACTGTACACATATGATGCTTTGGTGAACTCGGGTGCGAAACTCCCATTCAGTTGCCGACTCTTGAGAGCAGGGAATATCTCTAGTGCCTCCAAAATGATGTCTCCAGAATCCCAAGTGAGAACTCATAGTCTGCTATAGAGCAATTGTAGTTATCATGGAATAAATCAAGATAATGAAATGGAGTATTAGTATCAATCTCATGGCCTGGTGTTATTTGAAGAGCATCGTGTTGAACATTAACGACAGAGGTGCACACAAATTGACGCTGTATGCACTAACTTTATTGATCAAAAAGAGATTATATACAAAGGCTTTGAGTTGATGAACAAAGGGTGGAGGGAACAGCAACAGAACAGTAACAGGAGTCGAGAGAACCATTCAAGTTTGCATCTCGCCTTACAAGCACATTTGGTCAGTAATTTTCGAAACTGCATCTCTTTCATTGCCCGAGCAATTTGGAGCATGCACCGTCTCATACCTCTACAGGTCTTTCAAGTAAGTATGAGAAGCATGATGGACCTATGTTGTCCAATACAAAAGGAATTGGTCAATATCCTCTTCGGATTCATTCTCTGCGTTTTCAACCTCTTCTAGTGGCTCATGTTCATTCAATACCTCTACAAGCCTTTCAAGTACATATGAGAAGCAAGATGAACCTATGTTGTCCAATACAAGAGGAAGCTTAATATCCCTGCGGTGCTTTCTGAACACATTGCAAAAGTCTTCATCTATCTCAGGTTCTTCCAAGCCATCATGATTTTTCATCCTTGAACGTTCATACACGTTACTCATTTTTCCACTCCGATTTACAGTATCTTCAAAACAATGCTCACGTACAATTTGATATGCTTTGATCCTCTCGCTTAACTTGAAGCCCGAAATGCTTTGGCGCCGTTTGAACCAGGCAAAATTTGAAGTGCACCTCAGAATACATGTTCCAAGCCCCTGGTAAAGTTTACATACTAAGATGCCAGGATAAGCAATCGCCAAAAGAACGGCCTCAATCCCCCACAACAGTATAGCCATACCCTGCTCCACCCTCCCACCACAAAGGAGTATTTTGTATTTTTTCACCTTCTCGCTGCTCTCTACTTCCAGAGTATCTCTTCCCAATCTGTAGCTGATGATTGCCTCCTCCATATGCGGGAAGGTATTCCATAGAGATTTAAAGTCAGCCATAAACCATGTCCAAGGGAAGCTGTTGCAATTGCCTGCAAAACAAGAGAATCGATCAATATTGATTGTTTTATAAAAATTCAACTACCATAATTTGGTTAAACATGGCTAACCCTTTAACTTGTACATAATCAAAGTAGCACTGAAGGGGTTGATTACTCTTACCTTGGAATTCGCAAGAAGTATTCCTGCACATGAAGGCTTGGGTGGCCAGCACAGCCCATGTTAGAATTGAAGGTGATATCCACAACAATATGTGAAATAGAATCAGATCCTCTCTGCAATACTCCCTTCGTATATAATTGTGAATTCTCAGTGCGACAATCCATGATAATACAGTTAAGTAGAGTCCAAAACTTTGACCAGTAGGAGTACGCCAAGTTGGATGACCTTGGGCACCTGATAGGATCCACAGACTGCTCATGAAATCTTTGCCGTGAGTGCGTCGGCCCTCGGTCAATTGCTTGTTGAATGCTGCAATCCAGAAGGCCCTATACCCAATTGTTCTGAATAAACTTGAATGAATGATCCAAAATATGGATAATACCAACATCGCCAACACTAGCCAGACCATTTCCTGAACGAAGACCTGATTAATTCCAAAATCGTTTTCCCACCCAAGAAAGTCTTTGGTGTCCACAGTGAAGTACGACCATACTGGGAACATGGTGAAAAGTAGTGCAGTTGCTGAGGCAAGCTCATGTGTTACAGCAATACTATACTGGAAACTTGAAAAATAGTAGCTAAAGGCAGCCACGTTCATTGCTCCTACAATAGGATAGAATGTCGTGATGTAAAATCCATAGAAGTAGACCATCAAGGCTATAAAAGCCAGATACATGGGTCCCCCAACCATGGCCACTTTTCTTGCTCCCCGTTCCATACAAATTGACAACAACTGGACAATAACACAAACGATCATGAGTATCACCATGAACCAAATCAAAACGGCCAGTCTCTTCGATAAACCTGCAGCTTCGAGCTGGAGAAGCTGGTTACTTGGCTCGCCACACCAAAGCTTGCAAGCAGCAGGAAGCCACTGATTGTAGCGTATCAGAAGTCGATCTTCTGTAGAATTGAAATAGTATCGAAGTGTCCAAGAGACATCCTTGCACAATTCAGCCGCGGGCAACCTTGTTTCGTTGTCAGCAAAGCTAGGAAAATATTCTGGACACCATCGGCTGTGGCATGTGGATGTGGCCATTTTCGTCTGTTTCCTCACACCGCCAACTTGAAGGTAAAACTCCTTCAATCACTGGATGAATTGAGATTGTCAAATCCGGAGTTTCGGAGACGTCGGACCAGCTCAGCCACAGACGGTGTTAGTTGAATTCCACAACCAAGGCCTGCGTACGTGCACATAACCGCACAAGTGTATCCAACTTGATTACTAGATCTCTAAGCATATGAAACGAAAAGCTCAAGTTGTACGTGTGCCAGCAGTACTCAGCACATGAAAGGAAAACTAAAAGAAAGAAAAGAAACTGCGATGACATACCCCTAAATGTACATGATAATGTAGTGATCAGGCTGGAAGTCTCCAACTCAATAGAACAAACCGTAGTAAGCACCAGTTGAGTACCCCAAGGCAATTCTCTTCCGAGTGAGCACTTGCTAATTCAAACTGAACAGCGAAAAGAATCGGCTGCTTCCTGCCATGCAACATCCCCTTCACTACCAACCTTGCTAAGATGCTTGAGGTCCATTTACATGTATATCGAAAACTACCTTGACTTGTAGATATGCATGCACAAAAGATTTCCTTGATCACGTATAAACTTGATGCAGGTTTGACCTAGCGCTCACCTGGTAATACGATCACATTAACAGGTGCATAAGCAGAGTAAGTCTGGAAACTTACAGCAACACTACGTAACAGAAACCTCGCAGAGTCAGGGTGGCACCTTGTGAAATTTCAAGTCCAGATTATGAGCGCCTAAAGAAACTAGCAGAAGCTCTACGGCAGTGGGGCGGGGTGTCCCGCGGGGTGTATTTCACGCGATGCACAATGTTCCACAACTATAGGAAAAGAGTTTCAGAAGTACGAAACGTCTGTCATTTAGGTGTGAAGTCCGAGATGAGCAGTACCTGAAGCCGACTACAATGTTGACAGCACGTGAAAACTCGGCACCTTTGCAACCCATTTTGTGTTGTCAAAGCCATTATAGCTGCTTGCAATTCCCTAACTAGTGTGATGGTCAGGTGATACAGATTCTCTACCAAGCCAGTTCCTACACCTGAACAAGAAATGTAGTCAACGCGTACAACTTTCCCCCAGTTGCAGCGTGGAGGCTGGATTTGTGACAGTAGCCTGCAGTGAGGGCGCTGCTTGTGATGAACCGATCTCCACAGATTTTTTGGGAACACCACATAAGTTTCTGAAATCATAATCTCAGCAGCGAAACCTTCAAAGCTTGGGGCCCCTCAACACATCCCCCAAACACCGCTCCCCCAGAATTATTGTTGCCAGTGGGGGCAAAACTTGGCCAATGGCCACCACTTCGTATCCCAAAATCCGAAAAGTACCATTTAATTTGTGTCAGAACTAAAAGTAATAATTAAAATATTCTGGAGAGGGCGGACCAATTCCGAATTACCATTATCAGAAGCATCTGGTCGAAGGAAGCGGACCTAGCCTTAATCGGAAGCACCTAACCGTAATCGGAAGCATGAGGGAGGCTATGACATGAGCAGTGAGCAATGAGCTGTAAGCGTGAGCGTACTTTTTACGCTCATGGCTCATGAAATTTATTTAATTTTAGTAAGTACGACCTAATGAAAATTTGCACTAGTGATGACTGAAAACTTGTGCCAAATGATTTTCATCCAATATTTCAAGGGCCAGGTTTTATAAAAGGTAGTAGGTATGATTTCAAAAGACATAAAATAAGATACATAGATTATAAAAGGCTTACAAAAAATAAGAAGATACATAGATTATAAAAGGCTTACGAAAAATAAGAAGATATATAGATTATAAGAGGCTGACTGTAAATAAGGCGATATATAGATTATAAAAGGCTTACAATAAACAATGAAGGATGCTTATTTAATTGGCACAAACTAGAATGGAATTTGGAAAATGAAATATACTCATCATTCTCTAAGACATTCTAACACTATAGGGGGAGAGCACAATAAAGTGGACCACAAAGTGCAATATGTGATCACTAAGAAGTGAATATGAAGTGTGCTGTTTTTTAAAGCTCAAAGCTGATTTTGAGCATTTTGGTAAAGTTTTTGAGCATTTTAGTCACTCTCTAGGGTGTCATAAGGTATCTTACACACATCTTCATAAAAAGAACATCCTCAATTGAAACTAAATTTGACCACTAGTTCTAAATCATGAAAATGAACTTTTCCGAAGTCTTGATTTCTTCATTTGATGCCCTCTATTGTCTTTAGAGGATGTTTTTTCCAATTTAGAAAACAATGTTCGGTGAAAAAAAACTCACAAAAAGTACCGCCGAAGTGACCCTCCTAAAAAATATCCCAGGTATACTTCTCGTCCTTCCCAACTTCCGAACAAAGTGGGTGGTGCCCATTTCCACGACCACAATTCACAAACGGAGGGCACCAGCCGCTCGAAAGTGTTTTCTGACAAAGTTTGGACTCTTTCCTATCCACTTTTTCAAATGACTGCATTCACTTTGTCGCACTTTGAGGTACTCGTAGGGCATCGTAAACACCTTACCTTCTTATGCAAATTTCCAGGACTCAAGATGACCGAGTCTATTTTCTATATCCCATCCCGCTTTCAACAAATCAAAAACTTATATGGCACTTTTCTTAGTGTTTACAACAATGGCTGAAATTGGCAATGAGCTAAACACTTTTGTGGTCCACTTTATTGTGCTTCCCCCCTATACTTATAGCTCTAAAGCATCCTTAGAGTACTCTCAAGATAAAAGTTACTCTGAAAAAATAAACAATTAGATCTCCCCTGAACATTTGTTTAAAAGCATGCCAACTTCATTGAATGTCGAAGCCGGACGGTGAATAAACTTATCGTCCACCGTACATCCCATCTATCGCTGTAGAAGACAGTAGAGTTCTTGCACAGGATCCATTTTTTTTGCCCACGACCAAGGGCTGTGGTCTTCATAGTAATAAAATCAAGGCATGTACAGGGAGGAAAATCTCCAATGGTAACCTCATAAAGTTGATTCTTGGCAATGGAACCAGGAGTGTGGGTAGTGTAAACTACTCCATATCCTCGATACGGAATCTTCACATATTTTACCACAGAGCAGTCGGTGGTAATTGATTTGACAAACTTGGCAACATGCTCAGGTGAAGGTTCAGAGACATTTTTGAATTTCTTACCATCTCTCATGGTGGGACGGTAATCTCCTGATGACTTCGGGGGTCTTGGACCATCAACAGGCTCAGATGGAGCGTAGATAGGATTGCTCCAATGAAAGGCATCAGTAGACTTTCCTTTTTCCGTCATTGCCGGATGAACATCTTGCTTCTCACCTTCACTCTCCTTAGATGGGGCAAGGTGATCTTCTTCCAATATGAAACCTGTAGATTCCAATCCGTCGACCTCTGCTTATGACAAATTAGTCCCAAGCATAATAGACCAGACAGTGGGAACAATAGGATAATGCATAACATACTTGGATCGACTCTCCATAACGCGAGTAGCCAGTTTCGATGGACTAAACCAGAACTGCTTCTGCTCTGAATCTTGAGATTTGAATTTCCTTTGAAGGCCAGTAAATGTTGGAGTAGCTATAGCCCTTTGATACTTTGCCATCACCGCATTGCATCTCTTGCCTTCGCTGTTATAGCCTCTGCATTGGTCCTTGGAGTGAGGTGAAATCCATTCAATCGGCCAGTCCATAGGATTGTAACAAGGAGTCTCACGGATTGGAAGGCCGTTGCGAGTTACCACACGTCCTTCTACAGAGCCTTCAATAAGTGAAGGATTGCTTGTGGTGGAATTCTGATTCAACGAGCGGCTCTGTCCAGGCGTCATATTCTTCCATAGCTTGGGAAGAGTGAAATTCATTCGGTCATGACGATGTGAATTATCATCATCACCAGGAGCCAGATCTAGCTTCTTCTTTGCTGAACCAAAAACGTTTTCACCTTTAAGATTAGGCAACCTCGAATTCAAACCGGCCTCGCTTGAAATTTGACCAACAATCTGAGCCACTTTTACAGGGTTAGCCTTACGAGTAGCGAGACGAAGCGCCAACACATTCCGACATGGCCCTTGTCCACCAATACGCCCCTTGAGGAAGTTGTGATATTGTGTTGACTGTAATGCGGCTCTGCAATAGTCATCAAGTATAGCGTTGTAAAGATCCACCATATCATTCCTAGATGCTTGCAGCCATTTGTTATGTACTCTCTCAGACAAATTGCAAGTTGGCATAGATGTCTCTTCCTCAAAAGAGAGAAACTGCAATCAAAAACATTGTTACAAAATGTTAATATCACAATATGTAAAAGCATTGGTATTAAAATGGAAAGAATATAAAGGTTAAAAGTGGATATAAAATGTAAGAGTCAAAACTAATTAACAAGCCCAGATGCTCTTCATTATAAAGAAGGATATACCTCTGACATATATTAGCTTATAAAAGATTTCAGCCTGTCGACCACAAATTAGTGCATATACTGTAGATAGGATAATGAAAATATAGATTGCAGAAGAATATTGTGATCTGTACGGAACACCATTGTATACCGAAAAGACGGAGCCACTCTGCAATAGTAAGGGCGTTCTGTGCAGAACTACTATTTTGGTACCAACGCGACTTAGAGGGAGGGAATGAGAACATGGCGTTCTGCACAAAACACCCTCTAGGGGTCCAAAACATGGAAAACCAAAATGGAAGGGAAGATGGTGTTCTGCACAGAACACCCTTGCTGATCGAAGTTCCCGTCACCAATTTCATGTGCACATAGCCCACTACTACATTAAAGTAGAAGCAAATTTTTACTTTGAAATGACTTTAGAGTTTCGGACTATTACCTCTGAGATGTGTGAGCCCCATTGATGGTACCGAAAGTGCCAAAAATTTATCCAGTCGTGGAGCTCTTTTAAAGAGCTCTCAGCGACTACACCAGATGAAAACCACCAAGCCTTGATGGCTGCCAAAGCGGTATCAGCATCCGATTTGGTGCAAGATTTTCGATAATCTTGGCACAACTTCAAGTGGACTTGTTGGAGCTCTGGCTTGATAAGTTGCTTTGTGTGACGATCTAACGCCATTGTCCAATGGAATTGGCATGTACGTTCCCTACCTTCCATCGGCTCTTTCGGGTTCCCTGATCCAAATAAGGTTCTCACTGTTCACAGCATTGAAGTTGGCTTGAGCCGAATCCGCCATGAAGCCTTTAAAGTTCACATTTGTGACCCCATGCTTTTGAAGGACGTTCAGCATTGACAACCACATTCGCTCTTGCGCCTCTGTTGTCTTAGACTGCATGTCACAAACTGCTATGGTCATGACCTTGCAATAATCAGGGTCATAGACATGGATTCCCAGGGTTGTCCACTCCTTAACTCTCTTGACGTGGTCAAACATGACCCACTCGTTCTCAAGGTCACCTCCAGGCTGCATCCTCTTCACAAGACCAACGCCGCTCCCTACGCCACAAGTCGACATCTTGAAAAGATATACTAAGTCACTACCTTGTCCGGGAAAAACACTATCATATATATAATCGTAAGTTGAAGCTTTCTTCAACTTCAGAATGTTGTCAATGAATCCACCCTCGTCACGAAAGCGCCTAGCCTCTGCTATCATATTACGGATGCTTGGAGTGCTAAGCTTAGCCCATTTGTCAAACACCTGGGATATTTCTGCCTCCGTGAGCTTCTTGCCGTCGCCACTCACATCAACCAGGCCTTTGAGTAGAAGCTCCCGGCCTACTGCCATACCTATCGCCGAAACCTTAGCAGCCGGTGTCCGCGCCACCTGGAACAAAATCTCTTCGTTGATAAGATCCAAAGCCTCTCTACATTCCCCATTAGCAACTGGATGATCATGTGTTCCTATGTGAACAGCAGCCCTCGACATGCAAGGATTCTTAGAGACAATATAGAACATCCTACACGTGCACAACTTCAGACAAGGTGGGGCAACTTTACAGAATCGGCAAAGGACAGAACACCTCTTTGGTAAAAGAGGTGTTGGTCCAGGTGTCAAAATCTCAGGGGTCGATCCTTCCCAGTACAAGTCGTTATAGTTGCGATTACGGACCAGATGAGGACATGTAGGGTTTAAACATCGAAGATGTCCTAAGAACTTGACGTACTTGAATGAGAGCTCTGAATTTCTATCTGAGATGTTTGTTGTTGCAGTCTCAGTCCAACCATGTCCATCATTTCTTCGATCCATACCTTCAAGCAGTCCTGCTCCTCCTTCCTTCACACAAGGCAGAGGTAGCAACTCAAAAATGACATTCCCATTGTATTGAACAGGTAAATACTTCACCTTCAAATGGAAAAAGGATGACAAATCCGCAGATTTCATAATACTCTTGGACGATCCTTGATTATCAAGGGCAGCAATCAAGTCATAGATGCTTATTGTGGATGTCTCCGTGGTATCTGCCACAGAAAGTTTTGAAGACTTGATCTCAACTGAAGCTGTCACTTCAATAGATTCCGACTTCACTGGCAAGGAGGTCTAGGACTCTATTGGACAACTAGAACCACGTTGTACAGATGCCAAGCATGGTGTGTCCATAGAGAAGGACTCTGAAACTATATTACGTGATGGCGTCTCAGAAACCACAAAAGAGTCGTCAGGAATAGCGTCAGAGGATTCACTTATGAGGTCTTTCTGATCACTTGGTCCATCTGAACTGGAATGAAATGACTGCATCTCTATGTCATCATCATAATCTTCATCATCAGAACATAACAGTTGATACTATGCTCGGGAGACTCTTTAACGGTTGGTAACGCCCTCTTGAGATAATCACGACCTCGTCGCTCCAATGTAGCTATAGACCGAGGAGTGAGAGTAGATGACTGTGACATATCAAGAGTAGGAAAGCCTCCTATGATAGTATAGCTACCTGCACAGAGGGTATAAACTCTGCGACCATCTGTAAGATTTGGATTCTGATAGATAGTTCTAAGAACCACTCCATCAGCTCCCAACTCCTCCTTCTCCACTATTAAAGACCTCTCATGCAACAGGAACTTAAGACATAACAATCTCTCATCAACACTAACAAAGCCTGTGTCATCAACAAGAAGAATGAAAGGAATCAAGAGCCTGAACGACACTACTTGGCTAGTCATGGTTGATTGAGAAGGAGTGGTATACTGAACTAGAACTGATCTCTTATGTTCTTAGTACTCTATATGATGTGCACATTGGGATCCATTTTAAAACATCTAGAAATATTTATTTTCCGGATCTGGCTACATAAAAGAAAATACATGTTACATTACCTTTATCAAAAATATAACTTATTCGACACATAACGGCTGACATATATTTTTTTAGGATTTTTGTGTTGCGAAGATAGAGCCAGTAGCGTCGTTCGGCACAGAACGGCTGACATAACCAACAATGTGGCCCTTCAGTATTGCTTAAGGCACTGATGATGCCAACTTGGAAGCCAAGACTAGTGCCTTATGCAAAATTTGGCCTTGGAGGTTCTAAATCTCTTTCATTGAAACACTCAAATATTGTGTTCTGTACAGAACAACCATCATTTACATGCACGGAACACTTTGTAATAGATTTCATGAAACGTAATAAGTATTTTGATTTGGAAGTTTAATTATTATATAAGTTTAGGCTATTCATAATTCAAAAAATGTATAATGATTAAGTTATTAAGTTTTACTTTCATTACTAGGATAATATCAATTCATATAATATATATTATATTCATAATGAGAATTCACCGACGCCGGAAATGTCTTAATGTAACTACTAAGCCCTAATTCAAGTAAATTAGTATTCTTTAACTTATAACAATTTACATGTACTTAATACCTTCACTTAGTACAATTAAGATGTAATTGCAGATAATATTGAATTTAGTTTATACTGGTCATGACTAGGGTAATTTGTATTATAGACAAGGCAGACTCTATAATTATATAGTAATGGCCAAAAGTGCATTACAACTTCTAGTGCACCAGCAAGTATTGAGACAAAGCATAATTGTTAGTGTCAGAGTGGAAAACGATTTTGACGGCTATGTATTCTTATTTAATAAAGATAGATGTCTAAATGGCACTCCAGCCGCTAATGCGTTTGAGATCCAATGTGAGAGTATTACAATAGCCTTTATGCTCATCACTTTTCACCGAACACTTAGGATCGAATATGGGACCTATTTTAATTCAAAGGGATACAACTAACAAATATTAAATCAGGCAATTATAACAATTAGAAGAATTGGACGGTCCTTAGACGCTACAAAATCATTGTAAGGTCGGCCAAGGTACGTACTTCTCACAATCATTTCAAGAAGTCCTTGTGATGAGTTCCTGAGTTATGGTTGAGACGAGAGCTGTTAGAAGAGCAAAGGCATTACTAGAGTCTGTGGAGAGATCTTTGAGTGAAGAGAGGACCATTCCAAAGGTGGGTAGTCCAGGAAGTGACTACTACTCAAGGACATACTCAAGACGAAGATTAGCTACATTGGAGCCACGAAATCATCAGGTATCATACTTCCACTTAAACTCTTTCTAACTTCTATATCATGCATATAGGGATTTGTTTTTTTTCAGTTTAATACGAACATGACAGTCATGATCGAATTTGCTTTTCTAGAGTACGATGCAGCCTGAGATAGCATTCACTTTAAACATTTTACTGGAGATGTCAATTGAGGCATTTATATTAGTTGCGATCACTACCGTTATTGTCACCTATTTTATGGTCCAGACTTGGGATGTTCCAAGAGAGAGACAGAGTATAGGACTTGATTTAAGAGCGAAAGTCCCATCAGATGTCTCATCGGATGGTAGCACTAGTAGTGAAAATGATGAAGATCACTTTAGAGAAGCTGATGAGGTATGGACTCATGAGAAATCACATCACATGTACGGTGAATTCTATGAAGGACTAAGCAATGAAGCGCTTCACAATTTAGGGAACATGATGGAGTAGAATTATATAGGGTAAGGATGATTACAATAATAGGATCTGCTAATGAGTAGATCTACAGAAATTACATGTTTATAGAGGTGAAAGTATATCACACCCTTTTGAAAGGCGAGTACCTTGGTTAGGTTGAAATTTATTTGCAGCCGGCCTGTAATGGCGGAATAAATAGACTTAGACATTTAGTTGTCATGAATGTAGCTATTTCAAATACAATGAATTCTTCTTTTAATACACTTTCATGTAAATGCAATCTGATGGATGAAACCAAACTGTTTGGGTAGCTCGCTCTAGGGTCAAATTGGTGGTAGGTGGTCGTAGTCTTGAAGTGGATACGACCTTTTCTAACCATGATGGCTTTCTTATGATATTACGATTATTGATAGCATAGATGAAAATGTTTAGATTCCGAGAGTTCTTCACATTTCCAACCAACATGCGTTTTCTTATTATACATGTTAGGTAGTATCATGACAGTAATAGTACTCAGGTGTTGCATAATTTGATCGGCTATGTTAGAATTACGGTCGGGCTAATTAAGTTGCCATTGATGAATGTAATTTCAACGGAATGGCGCGTTTCGATGTTGCACTTTATAGTTAATGTGATCTCGTGGACATGAGCACACTTAGGGTTCACCAGGCTAGGGTACCATGATCTCCAGAGGGTCGTTCATTTGCATTCTCTTGTTGCTTAAGCCCCTCCTATGTGTGTTGATGATAACAAAAGGTGGGTATCTCTTTGTCCATGGCGATTGAGTTATGTTTCATCTTCCGACTTCACTGATGCTTGCTCTGTGATCTGTAAGTTTAGACAATGTAACCTACTTCGATTCCAGTTTGCGCTGAGAGATGTGGTCTGCGTAGGTTTAGATGTGTTTTAGCAGTCTGTTCAATGCACTCATTCTTAAAAGCAGATCAACTTATGTTTGTTGAGATTATCGTTTCTACAGACTTGATGTATATAAATTGTTCGGCGCAGAACACGGTTTCTGCAAGTGACATTGATAAGCAAATCTTATAAGCAGAACTAGTCATGTTTGGGCCAACCTTCTTGTTATATTTCTTTAACATTCTGGATTTGATTCGTTATAATATGTGCAATAAATATGACAGACACAAAAACTCTTGTTAGCTTTAGGATCGATGTGATTGTTACAAACGATATTTAGATGATCTAGGATGGCAGTCATGTTTCAGAGAAAATGTGGATACATAATGTATAATATGATCTTTCTCAAGGTCAAGTTCATCATCATATTTCTTTTTGAAGAGGTAGATAATTAAATATACCAGTCCTGTTTTCTTGTATTTCTTGTTGTATTTGAGAGTACTTGTTCCATTTAACTGTCATTGTCATTAGAATGTTCTGTGCCGAACAAGGGACATTAAGCTAGATTAGGGGATCATAAAGTTTAATCCTTGTGATTTTTGATGATCTCTTTCTATAGTCTGGATAGTCACTATAGTTGATGTGTATTTCGAAAAGGTCACGTTTTGCTCATGGAACTTGCACCATTTTTTTAGAGAGATGAGTGTGTTCTGTGCCGAACTAGGGAATTTAATTGGGGGTATGTTTGACATGCATATGTCTTGGTAGTAGTGAATTTGGCATTCTGTGCCGAATACTTAAGTTAGAGGTAGAGATGATGTTATGCTTGCAATAGCCTATAATCTCCAACAGTGCTGTTATGCGCCGAACAGGGGAAACCTTGTAAGGTGTTACATTGTATTTTGCGCCCAACAGGAGGGGCATAGGTAGGTGTTGTAACTATAATTCTTTTCGTCTATGATGACAACTTGCTGTTCTGTTCCGAACATGGGTTCCCTATGTTGATGATGTGATCTGATTGCTCTATTCTTTATGATTCGTAGTTGTGATGCACCAAGTAGGGATCCGTAAGGCAGTGTACTTGTAATGTATGGATCCTTATAAAATTATGTATATTTACTCTTTGGAGCTTAATTGCCTTGGATTTGTTAAGATGTTTAGATTTAAGTGTCGTTCTGCACCGAACATGGTAATTTGTAGTGATAAAATGGCCATTTTCATTCAGATTCTTAGGATTTTAGCAACATTATCACATGTATTAGAGAGTATGTCGTATTTTATTACATTTAGGGGCAGTTAAGGTACTATTGTGCATTTGTTTTACCTTGTTCTGTGACGAACGGTTCACTGACCTCTTATATTGTTTTCAGATTGGAGACCAGCTCTCTGAGCAACAGGAGAGTGAGATGGCTGCGGAATTCGTCCCTGGAGAAATTGGTATGAGAATTAATTTAAATTTAAATTACAGAGTAGGTCATGCTGAAATAAATTTCATGTATTATGATGCGTTTTGCACTGAATGCATGCATAAAGTAAATTATGACTATATCTATTCGTGATTTATACCAGATGTTACAGACATGCACGTGGACCCCATCACAGTGGAGCCTACTCAAGTAAGCATTAGCAATGATCAAGGTGACAACAGTCCCAAACATGGTAAACAAGGTAATGTAATTCTTCAATTTCAGCGTTGCTCATTTTGGTTCATTAGAAACAACAAGTGTGGCTACATTTTAATTTAGCTCCGAGTCTACCTAGTATTTCACAAACTAACAAATCTCTGTGATCTGCGGTGATACTAGCTGGCGGCAATGACTCTGATTTAGATGGCGATTGTGATCCTGAGGGAGGTGATGAGTTCAATGAGATGATAGAAGAGGACCTTCAGGAGGACGATGCACCTGATAGAGTCCTGGTCCATAACCGCGACGAGGATGATGGCGACGAAGGAATTAATGAGGATGAACTGGAGATGACTGGACCAGCATTAGATTCTGTGCAAGAGTACGAGCTCATCGTTGCACACCGCCAAACCAGGGTAAACTCGATCCAAATCTTGAAGCACCTTGAGATGTTCCAAGGGGGTAAGTCGCACATAGACATACCTCTCTGCAGAATGAGGAAATTGCTGGTGGTAAAGGGAGGATTTACCAACTAAACCCTAGCCTTCACAACCCCATCAAAACCCAACAAAACCCAACTGAACTAAGTGCTCTAAACCCTCATACAATGCTGAAAATGTACAATACAAGTGCAAAAAGAGGTCAAAACTGCATAAAATGGGTCAAAACAGCCCCAAAACATGGTACAGCAGCTCCTAACGGCTCTCAAACCTCTCTGACTCTACCTGCTCTAGTGTAGAATGATCTCCCAAAACCCTAAACCTGCCTCTTAAACCCCTTGAAAACGGACAGAATCATCCAGTCAGCTTCGACAGAGTTCATCCAGTCAGCTCCGACAGAGTTCATCCAGCCGACTGACAGAGTTCATCCGTAGGAACTGGATGACTGTCGGGACACTTCCTGGATGAAACTGAGAGGGGACTGGATGGGGTTAAAGGGAGAGACCGTTTGGGTCTCCGGTTAACATTATCCCCTTCTTCCGGTGGTTCTGCCCTCAGAACGCATGGAGACTAAGAGAGAGGGTGGTAAATGGAAAGAAGGCTAAGCAGCTTGCAGTAAAAAAACTGACTACACTAGTAAATGGTGGCGAAGAAAACTAATCCTTGGTATCAAACACATGGAACCCCTTCCTAACTAGCAGTGATGCTAGCTGTTGCCGTGAAGTCGTCCATTGGTGGTGTCGCTCTTCCTTGGGCCCATTGGTGGAGCTTAAGTTTGAAACAGTCAGCTCCATAGAAGTGGGCTGTGTAAAAGTCGGCTTCGTAAAAGCTGAAGTGGCGCCCTGATAATCATCCTGAGAGTCCTCTGAAGAAGGCTGTGGCGGTCGCCTCTGTAAAGGAGTTGGCTTGAAGAAACCACCGAGGGAGCTTCCTCCTCGAAATGGAACCTCATTGTCTAAAACAGTTGGGCAATGAAAATCCTCATGCCGTACTGCTATCTGCTCTGCTGCCAAGACTGTCTCCCTCAATGCAGTGTTGACAAATAGCAGCCGCTGCTTGAATCCAATGGCCTCCTGTAACGCTGGTACCATCACCTTCTCCTCTTCTGTAATCAAGCTAACTGTAGAGCCCTCTTCCAGAAGTACGTTCTTAAAGGTCAAATCCTCCACCTGTACAGAAATCACAGGGCGACCAAGATCAATATTCACAGCTCCAACAACCACTGTAGGTTGTATCCTTGGATCATTGAAGACCCTTGGAATCAACTCAAGTGAACCTTGTTTCACAGTCGGCTCGGTATGGTCGGCTGGTACAGACGGCTCAATCGAGTCTACAGACGCAGTTGGCTCGCACGCACTTGCTCCGAACACTTGACTCTTCAAGTACTCTATGAGAGTAGGGGCCACTGCCAACAGTTGTCCTAACGATACTGTAATCGGGGTCTCCAGGATTTGGCGGCTAATCTCCTGCTCCAAAGCTTCTAGCTGGGTTCCAGCAAGACTCTCTATATTTGTGTCAGGCGCCTTCTTTGGGATATCCTGTAGACAATCAGGGTTAATAAAACCAATCCAGTCACCATCCAGAGTTGGTGCTGTAGGTGCGTTGGCATCCAAGTTGGTTGTTGTAGCCCCTTCAAGCTCCTCCTGTGCCTCTTTGTCTTCCAACGGAAGACCCACCTCCAGTCTTGCTGCTCTGGTTAGAGAAACTGCCACCTCAGATGGCTCTTGCAGTTCCAGCTCCTCCACTTCCAGCTCCTGCAATTCCACATTATTGACACCCAGAGTATCACTACCAAGTGTTCTAGATGCCACAAACTGCTCAAACCTCAACTTGTAAGGACAGTTGCGCATTTGATGGTCGGTCTCGTCGCAAATATAGCAAGTATCGATTTGGCCATAGCCATCATGCTGGTACCCTCCAGGTCGGCTGTTAACAGGTCGGCTCGAGTTGCTACCGTGTTGCTGAGCAGTTACTTCGTCGACCCCCACAATTGGTGTACCTTCAGGTCGTGGAAGTCTATTGTTTGGGTTGGCAGGGTTGAAAAAACAGTAAGCATCGTCATGGCCGTACTTCTTACAGACTGTGCAATACCTCCCACTATCTGACTCTGCTCCCTCCGCTTGAGCTGATAAGGTAGTCGGCTGTCCACTAGTCGGCTCTGTATGCCGGGCTTGAAAGTACAGTTCCTCCCCTAAGGCATTGATGCAGTTGGTTTCACAGCGCCGAGCTACCTCCTGCAAATCAGCCAGAGTGTTGGCTGTATGGGCGCTTGTGGTGACCTTCAGCTAGTCCAGCAGGCCTGCCCTGAAGTAGGTCAGCTTGAAGCCTTCTCCAACATCTGTTTGCAAACACTTGATCAGTTTTGTAAACCTCTCATAATAGTCTTGAACCTTCTCCCCCTCACCTTGTTTGAAGGTCCTTAGAGTCATGAACACCTGTTCATCAGAATCTTGCTCCCTGAACCGCATCTTGAACGCCTCCTTTGCCTCCTCCCAACTTCCAAGTACAATTGGGGTGATGATCCAGCCAATCATCAAACCAGGTCTGGGCCTTATCAACAAGGGTTGTTCCAAACAGGAGGATGATGACAATCTCATCTGTCTCTCCATTGTACCAAACACACTTGTCAAAATGCATCAGGTGAGCATCAGGGTCAGTTCCCTCCTTGTATGCCCGGTACGGTAATTGCTTACGCTCTGCATTGACTGGTGGCTTTGGAGGAGCTAACTTAAAGTCGGCTGTGCGCAGTACTGGTACTACAGAGGGACATCCTGCCAAAGTGGCCGGATAAGTCGTCTGTATTTTAGTGGCAGTCGGCACTGCCTGGTCGGCTCGCAAAAGATCACCAAAACTATAGCCCGGAGGTGCTAGAGTAGGCCGAGCATCCAGTGACCGGGCTACATCAATTGGACCAGGTATTGAGTCTCCAACAGCTGGCTGTGCAGATTGCCCAGGATACCACACTGACTGAGTCGGCTGTCGTGCGTCGTACACAGCACCTGTCCGGCTGCCCAAATATCTAGAAAACTTATGTAGTGTCAAGGTCGGCTCTGCAAGCAATGGTCTTAAAACGCTCCTGTCTACAGTTGACTGTAAATGAAAAGTAGATAAATCAGGCGGCCTTGCTGGTATCTCTCCAATGCGCTCATACTCATGCCTCCTTTTTTGCTCCTTCCACCAATCCTCGATTCGTGTATGCTCATGCTGCTCTCGTTTGAGCCGTTCTTGTTCCCTCTGCTGGGTAGCCGACTGCTGTGCTGCCAACTCATGTGCTGCCAATCTCTGCATTGCTTCTTCAACACGGCGGTCAAAGTCGGCCTCCTGTGGTGTTGGATTCTTCTCCGGCCACTGTGGCTCTGTATGCCAGTGGTACAGTGATGCCACTCCCAATGCTGCACCTTGTTGCAACGCCTCTAGCTGCATGAGGTACTTTCCTGGGTCCGGCCTGCCTTGGTTTTGACTTGCTTGGTGTTGCCTGGCCCTTTCCTTCTTGGCTAGTAAGTCCGCCGCAAAGGCCTCCAGTGCCCATTGGTCCTCTTCTTCCAGCTCCCATCCTGACTGCAGTCGAAATTCATCCAAGAAGCAAACATTCCTGCCATGTATACTATCTTGGTGGTTCACTTGCCCATGCTCTTGAGCTGATCGACTCCTGGTTTCTTCCAACTTCTGCCTTAAGTTCTGAAATGCGGCTGGCAGTGTCTCTAGAGTTTTTGGCAGGTGGTCAGGAGATACCGGTCGGCTGCGTAGCCGGGTCGGCTCCGCTTCTATGTCGGTTCTGCCAGTGACTGTGCTTGGCCACTGAGTCGGCTCCGCGATGACCTCCTTTGTCTGACGTCTCTCCTCATAGAATGTGTTGTAGTCGTCCACTGTAGGGGAGAAGTCCCCCCTGAATGACGCAGTCCTTCTCTTGTCCTGATATCTCTAGGGAATGTTGGCTTGATCAGGATGACTGTTCAGTTTATCCCCTTTTTCAAACTGCCTTCCCTCTTCAAATCGGCTCTCTTGTGTCCTCCCCTCTGATGGTGAAATGTCATTTTCGACCTCCATGTCAATGAGTTCACCCTCCTGCACAGCTGCACTGCCCTGCGAGCTAAGTCGGCTGCGTACCTCAGGTGACGTCGGCTCTACTGTCTGCTCCTCATGTTGCAGCCAACGTTTGTACCCCTCCATGACTTGTCTCTCAGCTCGCAGATCATTTGTGTCACCTTCTTCCATGGGTGTCAACGCCTGATACTGTCAATCGGCTGCGTTCAGTCGACTATGTGTTTTTCCTAGTCTTGGCGGCTGTTACTCCCTGTCCGTTGCGGTCGGCTCTGCTCGGCCTCCTCCAATCAGTCGGCTACCAATACTTGGCTCCTTCCCTTACATTTTGTAGTCCTTGCCACTTTAGCACTCAGCAACCCTACAAACGGCTGTGTGGCCTAACTAGTGTTTACATACACTTTTTTCTAGCAAATAGGAACAAACCAAGGCAGTTCAGTAAAATTGCCCCTAACTAGTTCCTATCCCCTTTTTCACACTGTATTGACCCTTAGAAAATCCAGTCCAGTGGTTATAGTGCTAGTTACTGTTCTGACAATATTTGAAACAGAAATCACCCTGAATCTGCCCAAATGCACTCAGCAACCCAAATTACCACTCTGTTCTGGCCTGTGCCAACCTCAGGTCCAGGTCCCCAATGTCAACCTATGTCCCCAAAAACGACGTCCCACCGCCGACCCAGATTCCCAAATCCAGGTCCGCAGAGCCGACCGAGGTTCCAAATTAAGGTCCTCAAATTCAAAATTCAAAATTCAAATTTTTAAGATCCAAAATTTTCGGATATGAAATTTGAAATTTGAAATTTGAATTCCTAGAATTTCGGGTTACTTACCTTCCGCCCCTTTTTACAGTGGGAATACAAATCTGACCTGTAGCAGCCCTATCCCCTTTTTCGCTCTTGAACTGCCCTCAGTTCACAGGGATTGACGCCAAGGCAAATCTGGCCCTCGACCTCCTCACAGCACCTGCGCCCACCAGCCTGCAACAGAGCCGCCCCTGCTGCTACTGCTCCCTGGACACGTCCTGGACTGCCACTGTTGCTGCACCAATGTTTCGACCTCTGAAAACACCTGAAACTCTTTGGCCGCCACTGCAACAGTCTTGCTATGCTTCAGAAGCCTGGAGACCCTGCCAGTGATTGGACAGCACTCTGCTGACCGATTCTAACACTGCAGTGACTCCCTACACCCTGCCAGCAACTGTTCAACACCTTGGAATTACAGTAACAGTAGTTCAGCACCCCTAAATACTCCTCACAGTCACTGCTGCACCTCTGCAGACCTAATGTGTGTACTTCAGGACCTCTCTAGTGTGTGGAACAGCCTACAACCAGCAGGAGATCACATGGTACGAACTAAAGCATGGTCGCCAATGGTAAAGAGAGGATTTACCAACTAAACCCTAGCCTTCACAACCCCATCAAAACCCAACAAAACCCAACTGAACTAAGTGCTCTAAACCCTCATACAATGCTGAAAATGTACAATACAAGTGCAAAAAGAGGTCAAAACTGCATAAAATGGGTCAAAACAGCCCCAAAACATGGTACAGCAGCTCCTAACGGCTCTCAAACCTCTCTGACTCTACCTGCTCTAGTGTAGAATGATCTCCCAAAACCCTAAACCTGCCTCTTAAACCCCTTGAAAACGGACAGAATCATCCAGTCAGCTTCGACAGAGTTCATCCAGTCAGCTCCGACAGAGTTCATCCAGCCGACTGACAGAGTTCATCCGTAGGAACTGGATGACTGTCGGGACACTTCCTGGATGAAACTGAGAGGGGACTGGATGGGGTTAAAGGGAGAGACCGTTTGGGTCTCCGGTGAACAGCTGGTAGTACACCCAACGCTCGAGATGGATATCACGAAGATGCAGGCAGAGTTTGTCCATGGCTACCATGATGGAGCTGCTGCTTTCTATGTTTCAACAACTAACTTTAAAGGACAGGAGAAGATCGTTACTGCAGAGGACCGAGCAAAATGGAGTCCATGTTGGCGGCAAAGAGACTTGGAGTTTGAGGATTTCCCACAACAGGACAGTGATCTTTCTTCACTGTCTGACAAATATTTCTACGTTTGGGATGGTAACCACCGTCTGGTAGCCTGGTACGATTTCATAAAGAAATCACACAAAACTGATTATGAATGGCATTTCAAGGTGAGGTCAATTCTGCTCAAAACACATGAGGACGTGACGGATGTACTAACTGCTATGCACGACATCAACAAGTTGAATGAAAACTCGCATGTGAAGCAGAACCAAGTCCATATTATGCACCGAAATTCGAAAACTCAGATCTCTGCCTCTTCAGCAATTTCGGGATGTGCTTTTACGTGACGAGATGACTGCGGCACTAAAGTCACTTGAACTACCCTTGGAGAAAAGGCCGTGGTACCTAGTACCAAGAGCAAGGTTCCTCGAATTCATTTACAGTATAAACAATATCTGTTGATCCATTATCGTGTATTGTTCCAAATTGAAGTTCAATTCTTGTAGACTCACTATCTCTCGAATGTTTATTGCAGCAAGAGATCACAGAGGCTAGTGACTGTTAACTGGGGATTTAAGGTAGTAGAATAGAGGGGCAGTAAAACTGTAGGGGAGCAGTAAAACTGCAGTTACTAGGGGGGACAGTAAACTGTTAAGTTACTATCCTGTCCTGCAGTAACTCTGTTTTGGATGAACTGTCAGTTTTGGATGAGAATTGCTAGATGGATGAAAACTGTCGGATGGATGAAATCTAGTGGTTGGATGAAGTCTGGTGGTTGGATGAAAACTGTTAGGGTTTAGGGTGGCGGCTAGGGTTTTTGAGGTGACGGCTAGGGTTTTGGGTGGGGTTGTGAGGGAGGGGGCTGCGAAGCTCACTCTCTCTCTTTCTCTCCTTGGGAGTTTTCTTTGGAGCTCTCAGATTGTAGTGTGTGTAGAATGTGTTGTAGGATTGTAGGAGAGTTGCTGCTAGGACAGTTTTGAGGATCCTGGGGGGTTGAGGGAGTGCTAGCAGTAGGGAGCAGGATGATGTGCCGATTTACAGTGAGTAAAGGAAAGGAATTGATTACATTTGAGTGTACATGCTTAGATTTGCAGTAATGAATGGTTGAGGGACTAGATTGGTTAATTCGCCTGGTGGGTATAGTAGATCTGGTGTTTAAAAGAGTGGGTATTGTAGATCAGACCAAGGAGAGTAGGAATATGATTTAGATCTGAAGATATACTTCCAGAATTTTTGTAGATCTAGGTGGACAGTTTCAGATCTAGGGCCGGATTTGGGGCAGTTTCAGGGGGATAGTATAGTAATTTTTGTAGGTTTTCAGAGAGTTTTAGGACAGTATTTATTTTTGAAGGAGTAAGAAAAATACTCCTTTCACAGTGACGAAGGTCAAAGAAAATACGAAGAAGACGTACCGCGGCGTAGGCGCACGGCAGATGGACTGTTACAAGCAATAAATGGAGCAATGGAAGCAAAACGAAAAAGCTTCTCCTCTGCATTTACCAAGTTGTTGACGATTTCAAATCCTGCAAATGGGAAATTCTTTGTGACCGAGGTAATGCTCAATCAATTTAGACCATGATACAAACTTCCAGGTATTCTCTTTGTACGGCATATAAAATGCTCTCTTTATACTAAAATTGAACTCGATCTTAAAGGAAGAAGTGACATGTGTAAATTGTTGGGTCCACCCTCAGCTTTTCAAACTTGGGGTGTTCTGTGCCGAACACCACTTTGACCATGATTCTCTAATATAGGTGGTAGTCAAACTAGTGGTGTTCTGTGCAAAACACCACTTCGAGACACTAATTCCTCGGACCGGTACTAGTCTAGCATAGAAAACTTTCTAAAGAACGACGTCTGATCGTAGTGCGCAGCTGCCCTGAGATTGAATATTTGGTAAAATTCGCCCAAGCTATGAACTATGTTGCCTAGATCTCATATCTACTAAATGAGCTAACATTCTACCGCCTACGTTATTTGTCTTTGGAGGCATTCCGTGAGTTCCGTGACCTTCCACCTCCTTTGACATAAGCTGCTGCTCGGTTCCTTGTCTTCTCAAGTCTTTTCTGCAACTTAGGATCTTCCTCCTCGCCTGATCCTGATTCGCCACCATCCTGTATTAAACAGTACTCACGTATTAGAGGGAGTAAAAACAGGCACATGCTCGAATCCATTAGTAGATATATAATTCACAAGTGTGTGTCGATCATGCCTGAATCCGGTGTGCAGTATTACGAGCCCACTAGGCACATGCTAGCTGCTCAATTGTGATAGGTTGTGGATCACCTGATGGCTGCCCAAATTGTTACGCATTAGCATTAGTAATTTGAGTATGATTATTAAGTTCACTTCGATAGCTCTCGAAGTGCACAGATTCTTCGTATGTTCTTTCATCAATCAAAATCGTACTATACATGTGATATGCATCCTGGCCTCCTTCAGTTCCCCGGTTGCTGGTTTCAAGTTTCTAATTAATCTAATTAAGTGTGTTCTGCAACGAACGGCTCGTTCACCACATGGCGTCAAGGGGTGCTCTACATCGTAAGACTTTGGATCGAAACTGAGTTGCATACTCGGGTGCAGTGAGTGTCTCGTGTCTTTATTAGAGTTTAAGAGAGTACTCGAGAGCTGTGACTATTGAGATTACTCACTCGTTAGTGAATGGAATAAAATGGTTGTAGCCAATGTTATTTGTCACAAGATTAAATGATTTCGAGCTACATATAAAGCTTAAGTCACGAGTATCACTAATTCATTATGTGTAATATTTTTCAGTTTGCCAAACATTGGTCGATGAACTCGACCCCAGAGATGACAATTGAGAAGTTACAGAACTTGGCTGCTTCCTGTATACCCTGGACGAAAAAAGAGCAGTTTCTAAGAATCTGGAACTCATCAGATGCAAACTGGAAGCTTAAGAAGTTTCCCCTTCATCCTTTCAATGACAGTACATTTAACACTTACCTCCACAAATATGTGTTCTGGCACATGTTGAAGGTGAAATCTATTGAGTTCTACGCGGATGTTGTTAGTGATTACGCACTGACGGATATTAAACCGAGTATAAGTTTCGAGGCCTACGTCACATCGAATCGAGTCAGACAATGGGATTACGCTTTCAACCAGCCTATTCTCAACAAGGAGATTCAGAAGTCTGCGGAATGGGGAAGCCCGAAGCAGCCCCATGGCGAACGTGCCATGAATCGCCTCATTTACCGGTAACTTCTTACCCTACACTTTATGTTCTTGTTTGAATTGAATATGAAGCAGTGGAAAATGGGAGCCACGCTTTTCAGATTCTCTTACTTATAAAAACAGAATCTCTTGTCATGATTGCAGCTATTGGACACATGTTTTACAAGCAAAAAAGCTTGTGCCCGAAGCACATCCATGCTTTGCATCTTGGGTTGACCTCAACAACGAAGACTGCATGTTCACCGTTGACCAAGCAGTGGATTGGACGAAGGAACATTTACTCAAGTGCCACTGGTACTTGGAGATCGATCCAAGTGACACTCCTCTGCATGAGCTTGAAAACAAACGGTCAGTAGAACCCTTGTTTCAACGCCCCACTCCTGGTGTTAGAGAGAATGAGCAGCATCCAGCAGAGCTTGAGGTCGCGGTCGGAAAGGCATCGAAGGTAAAATCCAGGGGGGATGCTCTTGAAAATAAGAAAGCGACTCCTTCAAATAATGTAACAGGTGCGAAAGAAAATACTAAGGGAAACAAACGGGCAGGTGGAGCAGACAACAAGCAGGCAGGATCTTCAAAGAAAGGTAGGCATGATATGGATGGAGCACAGTCCAAAGCTAGGTCCTCCAAATCCAATTCACATGTCACTAGGAGTATCGGAGATGGCTATTTGTCAACTTTGCGGACCTCTCTTATTAAACGCGCAGCAGAAGGTGTGAAGTACCAGGAGCAAGTAATTAATAGTTCGGTCGGGGATTTTCTTCAGAGTAAGGCATCAACGTTTGAAGAATTTGCATTCACGGTACACTCCTCTCAATACCCCTAAATGTTAAACCTCTTAAAACAGTTAAATTCCATTTTACATGATCTAACTTTTTTCTAACTCTAATAGGCAAAGGGAGACGAGGAGACATTTCTTCGTGGAAAGGCAGGCATGTTCCCAGTGGCAAACCTCATCATCATTGACCAAACTTTTGAAACGCTTGTTCCTGGTTTCGGAGATAGCATACCCGTGTGGAACTCTCTGGATGGTTCTATCAGGAATTGGTACTCGTCGCGTTTTGAGTTTGCCAATGACTATCTGCACGATGATGGTGCTATCCTGGTTCTGATGCCTATGGGATTGAGTCACGAGCTACTGCATTGGGGTTTAAAATACAAATTGAAAACCAAATGTGAGTGGCAAGTACACCAGTCCGAGCCCCTTACGCATCCAGCCTACGAAGGTATGATGGTATGTCAAACTCCTACCTTATATAGAATCCATCTTATGTGCATGTGTTTCATGTGCTTGCAGGCCAGTTCGGTAATGACATGGTCCAAATTTGTTTAAGTCTTTAACTTTAATGAAATGCTTTGATATCGAATCAGCAATTGTATGGCCCACACAGCTTGTGAGAATATGCAAGTTTGCGCCTTTTTCGCAGACCAGGCTCTTGTTAGAGTTCATTGTAGTATGGGAGGGTCGTAGTGGGACCGTCCAGAGGCTGTTCTGTACAGAACACCCGTTTTGTTGCTGTGACTAGCATTTGAGCTCTTTGGTATCTCTGTCCCCGGTTATTTTGAACTACTAGCGTTTCGGTTTGAGAGAGTAACTTGCATTAGGTAGATGCTGGTAGCTCCAGAGTGAATGAATTCTTTTCATAATTCAGATAATGTATTTCAACTAGCCGTGACTTAGCATTAATTTGCTGCTGGTTAGGATCGAATTATGCGTCCTCATCAGTTACATTGGGTTTTCTTGCGTTTCGTCACTTTAGATTCTAATGCTGATCCGTTGAGCGAGCTCTGTTAATGAGTTCAGTTGATAGCGTTTTGTTTTTTTGTGTAACCAATAGAGTTGTGACGGAGCGTTGATCGGCTGAGCTTGATTTTTTTTACTTGTATTTTAATCTTGGATCGTGGGATACGTTTATGATTTACGTAGTTAAGGTGGAAAGTATGAGCATTGGTGAAAATATCCTTTTCTCCTGATGGATCCACTTGCATTGTTGGAGTGTGTGGAGTGTAGAATTGACGAGCGCAAGTAATTTTGGCCTTGGTTTGTGTTAGTTAGAGTGTCTTGAGCATAGAGCTCTGTTGGGCACCGGGATGAGGAAATTTTCATTTCTGGGGAATGCAACTGTGGGCCAACTGGAATGCTACCAAATTTCTTGGAAAGTGGAACTATCAAGAATCATTAAGGTTTTAGTACCAAGATGTTGCTTGGATTTGGAGTACATTAACTTAGTCGTACGTGGAATCTAAGCTACATTTTGTTCGATTTTATTTTTTGGTTAATTACCGAGTCTACCCTTTATTAATAGGGTATCTTTTTATGGTGGTTGTAATTAACATTTCGAAGCTGACAACCTGTTCTTAGGAGGTCTGTAATCTAAGCAGAGGGACGAATTTCTTTGTAGAGTATCTACACATTAGTGAGTTTGGCGCTTTGAATATCCCCGATCAGTTGTGGTGGTTGTTTTCTTTATTAAATATAAAACAGTTGTGCCTAATTTTAATTTAGCCTTCTCAGAACCCAAAGCCAAATTTGAAGCAGGCTCAAGTATTCTGAATGGCTATGTCTTTAAATTTCAATAATTTTCTTTGCAATTATGGAGAAGCTCGATGATCCGCTGCAAGCTTAGAAAGTTCTTGTCCTGCTGTGATTCCGTAGCATTTTGATTTCCTGCTGTGACTTCCAGCTCTCCCATACCTCACCAGTCCTACAGCGTCTTGGTTTCTGATTGGCATTTTTGTTTTCAGATTCAATGTGATTTAGATTATGTTGTTGCAAATATAATCTAACATTGAAAATGCTGTTGGTTTCAGACATTCAATTTCTCGGCGGTCCTCTGGGGGTAGCTTGTATGGTAGCGGCGAGCGGCGAGCGGAGATTTGGTGAGCGACGAGCAGAAAATAGAGGTCTAAATCTAAAAACACTAATATTATTACTAAAAATAAAAACTATTATTAGCAAATTCGAATATTCTTAGAATATTTTTAGAATATTCTGAGAATATTACTATTTTTGGTAATAATTATGACCCTATAACCGTGGACTGGAATTCACTATTTCTGATAATTTTGATTTTTCATTTGTGTTATTCCCTTCTTGGTTTTGTTTTTAAATACTATTTACGGTTCGTATTAATGCATCATCTAGAAGTTGCATTTATTATCTTATATTTATTTAATTTTTAATTTTTTTTAACATTTTATCTTTTAACTCTTTCTTATCATTTATTCTTTTTATCTTTAATCGTTTTTTAATTATTTTCAACTTTCATACCTTTTATCTTTTCATTGTTTTTATTTTCTATTATCATTAATTTTAGTTTATTTTACACTGTTTTCTTTTTTTTCTTCAATTTATATATATATATATATATTATATATATATATATATATATATATATATATATATATATATATATATATATATATATATATATATATATATATATAATCATCTTTTATCTTTTTTGATTTCTAATTTTTTTAAACAATTTTTTTTTTTTTCATTCGTCCTCTAGTTTACTATCTTCTAAGTCTTTACCTATTCATTTTTTATCTTTTATCTTTTGAAAGACCTTCTAGTTCACTCTCCATTGATGGTTTAGGGTATTTTGTCTACAAATTAATCAAAACAGTGATGACAAACCTACTCATGCCATGGAGTGTTATAATATTTAAACCTTCTTATATATCCCACTATTCAAGGGCGCCGAGCATCTACCTCCTCAATATTTAAGTAGTGGCAGTAGAAGCTCTCATCCTCTTTGTTCGTGCTCTTCTTGAATCAAGTTCCAAGAAGAGCGTGTTGTGATATGGAAGTTGCCGGGGAAACCACTATCTCACTTGGTGATGTCCTTGGCCCATTTCATCCGTATGAGGAGGTCGAGGGGGAAGAGGAGTTGAATGGGTGCAATGAAGGGCATTCTGAAAATGATGGCGTGGAAGCAAAAATAGATGTGATAGGAGACATAGTGGCTGTAGAAGAGCCACGCGTTCTCGTAGTTCCCGAGGAGGAACCGATTGTCCCTTTGGCACCTCATGCATACTCCAAGGTCGGGAAGATTCCATCGGGGACTTATTCTAGGGAGGCATTACGTGGAAAGAGTGAAGCTATTCCATTGTTGAAACGTCCCCGCCCACGACAAGTGCCAATTAGGGAACGAACAATGAATGTCAATGTAGCATGTCCTGTAGTGCAAGAGGTAGTTCGTGATTGTGCTGAAAATGCGAAGGGGATACCTAAACGCATTAAGTTCAAGGAATAAAATCTATATTTGAATGTATTCATGGAGTGAGTACAGTCCAATTGTGCGTTGATATAAATAACAAATGCCACTTGTTGAAATGAATGCAATTGTAATACAATGTAATAAATGTGAATGACAAAACCTTTATATTGAAATAGGCAATACGAGATTCGTATTGCTGACTCAGTACAAGGAAAAATTCAATCACCTCGGGCTAAGTATCAGCATGAACCACTGTCCACTATGCATACTTGAGACCATAATAGTATAGTGCCTCCTATTTTTTGGCCAAGGGGTGTGTCAAGATTCCGCTCTCTAGGACTAGCTTGACTTCGTTGAAACTAAAGGTAGGCGCATGGATGAAAAGCTCGGCCTCCGGATTACGGTTGCAGACCTTTAAAAGGATGTAATAAATATGTTTACAGTATGAAAACTGTATCTTACCTCGAAACTTAGTCATCGTCTTCTTGAATGCTGGACAAGTGCAACTCGGGTAAGAGGTGATGGTAATGTTGTACTGTGTGATGTTTGGGGCAACGCCCGAATCCAGCCCGATGATGCAACCATGGCCTGGATGGATGAAAACTGCCTGTTTTGGATGAAAACTGCCAGATGGATGAAAACTGTCAGATGGATGAAATCTGGTGGTTGGATGAAATCTGGTGGTCGGATGAAAACTGTTGGCAGTTAGGGTTTTGGGGGTGGCGGCTAGGGTTTTGGATGGGGTTGTGGGAGAGGGGGCTGCGAGGCTCATTCTCTCTCTCTCCCTCTCAGTTCAGAGCTCTCAGATGGTAGTTTGTGTGTAGGACATGTTGTAGGACTGTAGGAGGATGCTGTTAGAGCAGTTTTCAGGACTCTGGGGGGTCCAGATAGTGATATCAGTAGGGAGCAGAATCATGTACGGATTTACAGTGAGTAAAGGGAAGGAATTGATTACATTGGGTGTAAATGTCTGAAATTGCAGTTATGAGTGCTTGAGGGACCAGGTTAGTGGATTCACCTGGTGGGTCCAGTAGATCTGGTGTTTAAATGAGTGGGTATTGTAGATCAGACCAAGGACAGTAGAAAAATGTATCAGATCTAGGAAAATACCATCAGGATTGGAGGAGATCTAAGTTGGCAGTTTCAGATCTAGGACCCGGATTTTGGACAGTTTCAGGGCAGTTTCAGGGCAGTTTCTGGGCAGTTTCAGGGCAATTTCAGGGGCAGTACAGAATTTTTCGCAGGATTTCAGAGAGCTTTAGGACAGTATTCATTTTTGAAGGAGTAAGAAAAATATTCCTTTCACACAATCTCACAACATTTCCCCACGAACTCTCAACAAGCCTTGAACAAGTAGTTTAACCAAACAGCAAAGCTCGCCTACCTCGTCGTCTTTGTCGTCGTCGTGCAGGTCCTCGAGTTGGCCGTCGACCTGGTCCGCTTGCTCAACTTCGAGCTGGTCCTCAAGCTCTACTCTCCCATCAACGTCGCCGACTTGCGCGGCAGGGGCAATCTGCTCATCATCACCATCGCCGCGACCTCCGAGATTCAGCTCTATCTGCGCACCCATGATTTTCCCTCCTTCTCCTGCTTCTAAGATTTCTTGCCTGGCTCTCCTCGCTTCGACTCGCAGATGCTCCAGTTCAATGCACTCTCCAACCCGATCCCCGACCCCTCTCATCCACATTGTGCTCTGTATAAAAATAGCTTACATTTGAATCCATGGATGGATGGCGCGGCCCCTCTCTTTGAGACATATGCTTCGACTGTGTCAAGTGCCGCGGCCCCTCTCACTGAGACTTAGAGCAAACCTCACTCTCTTCAATCAAACTAGTTAATGAATAGCGTTTCCCTAATATAGTCTATAATTCATAATTCACAATAGCTTGGTTCTCGACGGATTAGAAATACTTACCTTATCTGATTGAGAATCACGCTCCCCTGTCGAAAACTCGTTGAATGAAATCGACGGTTGCGGAGACTCTACTTTTTGACTACAATTAAAGACTAATTCTTCCGTCATGTCCTCACGTTCTCCTCTACTTAAAAGTACCTCCTGTTCCTGCTCGTGATTCTCGACGACTGTATTCTCTAATAATTCTTCTTCCTCCTCTACTATACAGTCTAGAATGAGTTTGCGAAGGCTAGAAAACTTCAAAGCTACAGGCAGACCACCCCCTCTCCCTTTTACGGGTGCACTCAAATGGTCACTATTAAAATCTACCTTCTTACGTGATGCTCTCCTCTTTCTAGCTCTTCTATTCGTAAAATCCGTGCGGCCAGGTTTCCTTCTCTGTCAAGGTCGAGCCTGGTACCGAGACTTCAGATGTAGAGAAACCTCCTCCGACCGTCATATCTCTCTCTTCTGATGACGAAGTCAGTCCCGTCAAGTTGGTGCCTAAGGTCCACGCTGATGCTCCTCCTTCCAATGTGTCTCCTCCATTTTCCCAGGTCACAGTTAGCATTGTTCCGCTCCTTAAAGAGATTGCTAAGACGCGTGGGTCCAAAAACATTTTGAAGAAGATAGACTATTCCACTATTAGACACGAGAGAGTAGAGTACTTGCCTGCGAAGTTTGATGGTCCGGTTCTTTTTGAGTTGCCCCCAGCTGCTGCAGGATCCTCTAAGCTTGCCGCCAAGTCACTGCAGGGAATGGACAAACGATACGACGGACACTTGTGGACCAAGACCATCACAACAAACATCAAAAACGACTTCGGACTCTCTTTTCGAAGTTCCACTTGCGTCGGATGGCTGCGTTGCACGAACGAGGAGTGTGACTTCCTGAAGCGTGTTCCCAAGATCTTCGAGGTTAACGAGACTGAGTTCGAAGGCTGTACCCTGCAAGCTTTTGTCATGGATCAGCCTCCTCCATCTGACTCGACGCTAGTGTGCAAGGTATGTAAAGAACCTCCATCATGTGTAGCTACATGCGAGGCTAAGATTTATTACGTTGTGGGCAAACCAAATCAGACTAGAGCTTGTATTCACATAGGAACACATCATCATCCAGTGAAAGTTGGAGACTACAGAGACTCTAAAGCAGAGATTAGTAGCTTAATAGAAGAGCAGGTAGAGATGAACAACAAAGCAACAAAGAGCGCCGTTGTCCTGGAGGCGAGCAAACTCCTCATCGGGAGCTACCTTCTACAGCCCGAGGATGCACCTCCGAGGAAGCTGACGATGGAGGAGCTGGTTCCTGTTCTGGATCGATGCAAAGATATGGCGTCGCCCAACATCCGCAACAAAGTCGCCACCTTCAAAAAATTCAAAAGGTACGGAATCATGGACGGTATCACCAAGCTCCGTGGTAACAGTCTCTGGGCGTATGTCCAGGAGAATAGGTTTCCTGGTCAGGGATCTATGCGTGACAAAGTCTTCGTCTTCAAGATGTCGGAGGTCGGGCCGGGAAGTGGTGTCGACTTGGTCAGCCGAATGCAAGCTGGTGGCGACTTGGAGAACGCATGGATCATGTTCGACCATGTAAAACGCGTCAAAGACTGGTCGACCATGGCGTGCCATGTGTACGACGCCACCTACTGCCGCGTCATGACAATCGCCACTTGCGACATGCAGTCCGAGGACACGGACGCCCAGCTCGTCTTCTGGAAGAACCTGAACCTGGTCATGGAGATCAATGGCGTTGCAGCGCCGAACTTCAAGGGGTTCATGGCGGATAACGCACAGGCGAATTGGAATGCAGTGCGAATCCTTTACGGCAATGGCAACAAAGACGACCCAATGGAGGACCGGGAGAGGTCGTGCTTGTTCCACTGGACTCAGAACATGGTGGCGTATACGCAGAAGCACTTCCCCGAAGAACTCTGGGAACAGCACAAGAAGATGTGCACTCAGTACAAGAATGCGACCAGCATGGCAGAGGCGGAAACTCTGTACCACGCGTTGCGAGCATGGTGGGCATCCACCGGGGTCGTTGGCGAGAGCGGGCTCATCAAACTCGATCAGTGGCTGTCATTCTGGCACCACCGCTTCCGCCAGTGGGGGGGATTCATGACCGAGGTACGATCTCTGCACTCTGTTTTGATGTTTTTCATACTGGTCTCCTAGCCCTAACCTACAAAAGTCTAATCCGTGAATCTAACGGCACCTACTGTCAAATCTGCAGAAATTCACGAAAGAAGAACTCACAGAGATGCCCACCTGTAACCTCGCCGAAACAGTTCACAACAAGTGGCTTCAAGCTTCTAGAAACAACGGGAACGACCTCTACGTTGCTACCGTGGACGATTTCGTTCGGGCATTTCTACAGGTGGTCAACTACTATCAATTCCTCAAAGGTGACGTCGGCGGAACAGGACCGTCCAAGAAGGAACTCAGGCTCCGGATGGCTGAGCGCAACGCGAAGAAATGGGGAAATCCTACACTGCTCGACAAGCCCATGCTCGATATGCCAGGCGCGGATGAGTTCTGCACCCGTCAGCCTATCATGCCTGGAGCGGAAGTCTTCGGTTCACAGAAGCGAAAAGCCGACGTCCCCATCGGAGCTGACGAGGAGTCTCATCGCCCGGACAAGACAAACTTCTCACGCCCAAGAGGCCCAAGACGTGCCGTCAGGGCTCGCCCTATGCAGATGCCCGTCATTGTGGAAGACGACTCCGAACACGACACCGAGGTACAATGTACCCAACCTCCTGCCCAGGAAGTTGATTCCCCTTTACCTTCACCTGTGAACAAGGGCGGCATTCGCCATGTCAACGCGGTTGAAGAAACCAAGGTCGACGTGAAGGAATGGCACATTTCGAGACTTCACAAACTTTCTGCGAAGTGCTGCTGGGCCCAAAGAGCTGAAACGAAGAAGAAGTGCACTGAGAGAATCGTCAGGGGGCCCCTTTGCACAGCTGCACCGACCTACACTGGGCTATGGACTAACTATCGCAGGAACCTAGTCGAGAAGACAGAGTTCTTCTTCTGCTCCGACGATATTGAGCGCTGCGTGAAAGGCTCTAAGCGCAAGTGGGTAGCGCACTACTCAAAGGACCAGGAATTCCCCTCCATTCCTGACGTCTGGCCAGTGAAACTAGGTACTAACCTAAAACTGACTGAGATTCTTGCCCTCGAAGCAGCAGGCTTTCAACTTCCGCCGAAGAAGCCGGTCTCCCCAAGACGCCTCTTCTCCTTTGCCCCGCCCCCTGCAAATCTCAACTCGGTGCCAGTCCCTGCACACGCTGACCGCTACCCAGGCAAGAGAGACGGCAAGATGGTGAAGCGCACTGCCACTCGTCCCAATCCGGCGCAGCGACTATCCATGGGCTCCTCCGAGTCTCTCAAAGCGCGCCTCCGTTCCGTCACCATGATACCTGAGCCGGGCCACGGTTGCATCATTGGGCTGGATTCGGGCGTCGCTCCACACATCACGCGGTACCAGATTACCATCAGTTCTTACCCTGGTTGCACTTGCCCAGCATTCAAGAAGACGATGACTACGTTCCGTGGCAAGACTCTGTTCACGTATTGTAAGCACCTATACTACATACTCTTGAAGGTCTGCAACCCTGATCCCGAAGCCGAGCTTTTCATCCATGCGCCTACCTTTAGCTTCAACGAGGTCAAGCTTCTCCTAGAGAGTGGAATCTTGCGTCACCCCTTGGCGAAGAAGTAGGTAGCCCTCCTACTTTAGAACTGCCGTTTCCACAATGGCCATTTGTCACGTAGTGAATGATTTTAGTAATATACCATGTACTAAGTCAGCTATTCAGAAGCTGTATTGACTTTTTCATTATATTAAAGGCTTTGTCGTTCGCATTGATTGCACTCTATTTCAATACATTCTATCTTGAAGAAGTGTAATATATACCTCGTATCATCTGACATGTACCTTTTATTACGGCAAACATGTACTTGTTATTAGATGTCCTAATCTTCGAACCTAACACGTTTAGGGTTGCCCACTACACTATCAGCAGGGCTCCGAACCTCTGACTGTACTGCAGGACAAACTATATTTGCATTCACTTTTGTTCCAACATTTGGCAAGTGTCCTTGGTATGAACGTTTCAGCAATGGCCCACCTCCCCGCCTCCGATTCACTGATTCCCTGGAATAGGTTCCCCTTGGGATCTTTCCAACCCTGGAGTATGCATGAGTTTGCAAAGGCACATCTGCGTTCTCCTCCAGCACTCTGATATCATCCGAATTTTCTGAACGTGGAGGGTCAGCTCTTACATCCGGTTGTACGTCAACATCCGTTGTCAAAGGACGCCCTTGGCTGTTGGCCATCACCTCTTCTTCGTCCTCGACCTCAACATATGGTTGAAATGGACAAACACCGTCAGCAAGTGATACAACAATATCTCTAACGTCTTCCATAACTGCTGTCCCGCACTACGGAAAAGAGCTTCACAAAACACCAACAGAAAAGAGGAAGAGACATACAATAATCCCACCTTAAATATCTGTGAAGATGATGCTTGGCGCCCTTGAAAACCGGCTTTTCATTGATTCGAAAGTTGTCGTCCTAAAATGAATGAAAAATGATGAGGGTTGAGCAGAAGTCATTTAGCATTTAAAATTTTAAAAAAATAAAATAAAATAAAATAAAAAATTATAAAAGCAAAAAATAAATAAAATAAATAAAAATAAAAAAACAAATTATAAAAAATGAAATTAGAAAAGGAAAAGTAAACAAAAGGAAAAATAAATATTAAGGTTGAAAAAAATATGAAGGCGATTGAGAAAATAAAAGAGAAAATAAAATGAAAGAGAATTAAAGGAAAGGACTCTTTTGACCCCTTTAACAAGATAGATAAAATAATGGAAGTTAATATAAAAAATAAAAGATAAAAAGTTGTAAGGCATGTAGACTATGGCGGATGAATTCTAGCAATGTTAAGAAAATGTTAGGAAATTAGATGTTACTTGATTCCTTTTAAGAGGTTCAATACGAATACATTTTAAATAGTAATTTGCATATAAATTTGAGGAGATAAGGGAAATTAATGTATGCCTGAACTAGTTAGAAGGAGCTGGAGCATAGTAATTGGTGCACACTAAAAAATTAATCACCAAGAAAAGAGAAAATGAACTACAAATTCAATGAAAATACTGTAATTAATCCACGGTTATAGGGTCAATAAAAGTACTAAAATTAGTAACTTTCTAAAAATATACTAAGAATATTCGAATCTTCTAATTTTATAATTTATTTTTAGTAAAAAATTGCTATTTTAAGGTTCTGTCCTCCAATCTGTGCTCTCCGCTCTCCAAATCTGCGCTCACCGCTCTCCGCTCTGCGCTCTCCGCTCACGTACAAGCTACGTCCATCCTCACACATGACTAACTTGTCAATATTAAGTATTTAGCTCACATCAAGCTAAATCATGGACACATTGAACTGACTAAAACCTCACCAGAGTAGAAGTGATAACGTTTCTTTGGATCACTGGAATACGAACTTTTGGATTGACAGTTCCGGACTTTATCTTTGATTTCCAACTGGTCATAAGAGAATCAGTATCAATCCACTCTGGCGTGTGCTCTTCATCAGCTTCCCATTGGGCCATTGCAGGGATCTTCCAGAATTCCACCCAACATAGCATTCGAGGTTATCTTCATTGGAAGACAACGGTTTCCAGTATTGGACTTTAATACAATTTGGATGATTAACAGGGTCATCAAATGGATTTGACATAGCCCTTGCTACCCAAAACGGTCGTAAATAGTCATCAGCAGGCCGTACAATGAGAAAATATCCCTCGTATACATCCCGTGCCACTCGGAACGAAGGATTTGGCCGATTACGATGCTGACCAATGAATGGCTCGTCTCTAGCAAACGCATCCCGCATCGTCCCGTCATCAAGGTATTCGTCCTCCGGAGCTGCAGAGAACCGAGATCGTGGCCAGAATCCATCCCTTAAAACTGAAGGCAAAATGATATCTTCAGAGAGAGCTTGATGCACCCCCTTCCAATATCGTGATATGCCTTCATTCCTTCTTCGATACTCGCCCGACAAATCTTCATTTGCCATAGTATCCCAATGGTTGATGAATCCTCCAATACCCCTAGTGATTACCTCTTTATTCTTCATGCTTTGCGATGGTAAAGCATTTGGAGACCCTAAAGGCAAGCTTGGCCTGCCGTCACTTAACTCAGTCCACAACTTGATACCACCATTCTCTTTTGGAAGCCACTCGCTATCCGTGCAAACAAGCTTATATTGCATCATTGGCCATCCGTTTGCATGCTTATAGAATTTAAATTTTTGGGCATTGGTATGCCCTTCTAAAGCTTTATCTCCAGAAGCAATATGACCATCTATAAACCCCTTAAAATCTGGCACTTCCTCGATAAAATGTGGGATAACGGGCTTAGTTTCAGCATCCATGAACGATTTCATAAGCAAAGGTATTGTGGGGTAGTCATTTTTCCTAAGCTTCATACTCCATCGCCCAAAGAGGGCATCAATATCATCATGTGTATGACCAACTAGCATGAAGTTCACATACACTTCCCGAAAGATACCTCTAGCTACAAGAAGTGAAAAATAACAGAGCATGTATCTGTTCTTATTATCCGAGCACGCATTGTCCAGTTGAACATTTAGAACTGGAGGGAGTGGTTTTGCTGTAATCAAATTTCTAGGAATAGGAAGAAGTGACGTCGTACATATATCGCCTCCACTCAAAACCGCCTCAAAAAGAGGTGCTAGACGACCACCCGGAAACAATTCCCGTGAACATGTTTTTGGTACTGATTCAATATCACGTAAAAGTCTCACAATACTTCCGACGGTGTGGTTGGAGTCACTGGGAAAAATATCAAGTCCATAATGCGCGTAACGTTGATCTCCGTGTCCATGAGCTATCATGCCCGTGACTTGCAATGACAACTTGAAATAGGAATCTGTTGCCTTGTTCTTGTGCGAGTATGCAGGCGATGCTGTCTTCGAATGGTCCATTTTATCGTGAATCACGGTAACAACATTGTCAGGCTCAGTTAGAGAGCTATATCGATTCGCGTAGTATAACTCCCGATGCGCCCGTTGAGCGGCAAGGTGCTCTGTAAGCTTCATCTTCCACAGATCTTCTGCTCTAGAACCTTTCGTGCTAGCAGCTCTCAAGGATTTCAATCTGTCACACGTACCGCAACGAGCAAAATTATCTCCAGGTTTCTTCACGGAGAACTCTGGAAATGAACGCCTCCTAATATTGCTAATCCTAGAGACTGACACTTTCTTCAAACCCAGGTGGCCGTTAACTACATTAACTTGAGATAATGAATCCTTCCATTTCCAGGACGGAGGTAACGCCATCGATACTACCTTCTCACCATTATCCAAGGTCTTCGATCTATGAGGCATCTGGTCTGCAATACTATATATCTAGCATGCAACCCAATGTTGCTTTCGCTTGAATGGTGTACGTACGTGGCTTCTTACTGCCCAAATTCCCATGATGATCTGCTCTAACACCTTGATCAGCCAGGCCTTGGTGACGGAAGCAGCTAGTCCGTGATACTCCTAGTATTTTGTACCATGCAACAGGACATACTTCAAGTCCTTCTAATGTGACGACTCGATTTCCAGCAGAGTCAATGTGCATTTGCAGATGCACATCTAGCTGGGTATGTTTTTTAAAATAAATAGTCCCATCTCTCCAGAACTGGTTTCGAAGGGCTTCGATTTTTTCACGGGGATAAAACTGAACACAATTTATCCTACAACAGTTCTCGCTAGAAACTGCGGAAATAGACCTTAAGGATAATTTATCTTCTACTTTGGGCGTACTTGCAGGGAGGCGCGGTACTCTTGAGCTCTCGTATGGTCGCACTCCCACGCGCTTCCTTCCCCTCGACAAAGCTATGGCAGCATTATATTTTGCAACTTCGTCGTGGTCATACAATGACGCTCCATTCACAAATACGTTTCTTATATGCCATGCTCGGAGTGAAAACATCCATTCGGATGGAACGTCATCTTCACATAGGGACTCTGCGATCTGCACGGCCACTCGATCATCACCGAGAGCTGTTCCGTCACTTCCAATCACAAGGTCGGAGTCGACGCTGTGGCAGATGCCCTTTGCAACAATAGAGCCATAGTCGTTCACAAGAGTAACACACTTAGTAATCCAAGACGATCTAGAGAGACCATCGCAATGAACCAAGTCGTTTGGCAGAGTAGGCTCAGGACTGTGGAAACAGAAGATCTTCCACTTCAGAGAAGTTCTCCATATTGTTGTCTCAAAATCACTTTGAGAGCTGGACCAAAACAGAAAATTGACATTAGATATAATAAGAGAATTTAGTTATAACAAAAATCTTCAGAATTAAGGAAAATTAACTTAGAATACATAACTTGGTCGCTAAATAGAAGCATAAAATCCAATTTACCAGTTCGCTCACAATGAGCTAAACTTATCTACGGTACATAAATGTATAAACTATTAGCTCTTAGAAATATTGAACAATTCAACTTACATAGAGCAAACCCTTTTTAAATTAATAAACAATACCAATTTCTCTGACAGTAAAACACCATTCTAGCTCAGAATGAGCTAAGTAGACTACGTTCACATTGGGCTAAACCTATTTAGCTCATTTTGAGCTAAATAGGTTAAGCTCATAATGTGCGAGTTTGGTTTTTCTCATAGTGACCTTTACCATTTCAAAGATATAAAGCAAAATCTTCTACGACACAAAGAGCAATATAGGTTTAGCTAACGGTGACCTTGACCGCATTATCTTATCCTGTGCTAGGACAAGTAAATACACAATGATAATTACATTTTTAGCTCAAAGTGAACTAACCAATGGAGCTCATTGTGAGATAAACCATATTAGCTTATTGTGAGCTAAACCAATTTAGCTCATTGTGAGCTAAACCAATTTAGCTCATTGTGAGCTAAACCAATTTGGCTCACTTTGAGCTAAACCAATTTAGCTCCTTGTGAGCTAAACCAATTTAGCTCCTTGTGAGCTAAACCAATTTAGCTCCTTGTGAGCTAAACCAATTTAGCTCATTCTGAGCGAAACTGATTTAGGTCGCTGAGAGCTAAACCTATTGAGCACGTTGTGGACTATACCATTATAGCTAATTGTGAGGTGAACCAATTTAGCTCATTGTGAGCTAAATTAGATTAATCCACGAAATATAAGTTCCGTAATTAGTGGACTGGAAAATTAGGAGGAATTGCATGGGCACTCTACGATTTTCCTCATCCCAGCATCTGGGCCTATGAGTCATCGCACGCAACTACCAGAACAGAAAATATTCTAAAAGTGTATGCCAAATCCAAATAGGCGCAAAATGAAGACGACAATGTTCGTAATCACGCTAATGTAACAAATCAAGAATTCATATAAGAGCAATGACGACAAATACTCACCAGACAATTTGTTGTCGATTCTTTCAAACTACTTGCTTTATCTCACTGACTCCACGCACAGCTTCACAGTATACGGTACGTAGAGGTTTCTTCCAGCTTAGAATGCAAACTCAGAAGCATCAAAAATTCAGTATGGAACTAAGAATCCACCGAGGCCGCATACCTCTATGAAAGACATAAGAAAGTGAAACCCTAAAATCTCTAAGCAGTGCAATACACCTACACTCTCTGAAGGAAGAAGAAAAAAAGACCTGACAATGAAGACTCAAGTTCTTATATCCCGATTCGAAAGGATCCTAAAACGACTCTCAAAATTGAGCGGGAAATCCATCCACCACCAGTCCCGGCGGGAAATAGAACACTTTATAACAACATTCGCTATGGACCATTCAGGAGATGGAATGATAAGAATGCTAGTCGTGTTTTTCATCTCAGCTAATAGAAAGTTAACACGAGTTTCGGTGGCTGCGGCATAGGCATGAACATAGCAATAATGATTTCAACGAATATGGCTGTTTTTGGAAAGAGTTAGATATGAGCAGTGAAAGAATAGTGGTCCATAGTTGTTTTCCTCGCTTTTCCACTTAAATCCACCACCTCCTCAGAATCCTATTTTGACTTTCATGAAGGAACGACAAAACAAGGAAACGCTTTGACAATGTAGTATCAGGCGGGAATTACTGGATCAAATACATTTGGAAGAACAATATTCTTTGTTCTGGTTTATTCATTTATACTTTAATTAAATTCAAATTTTTTTTTAATTAAACATAAAAATCTTTATGAATAACGAATATATAAATATATATATATATATAAATATATATATATATAAATATATATATATGAATATATATATATATATATATATATATATATATATATATATATAGGGGGAAGCATGATAAAGTGTACAGAAAAAGTGCTTATCTATTTGACGATTTCAGCCCTTTTGTAAAAACTGCACAAAAGTGATGGAAAGATGTAATTGAAGTCAATTTTTTTTGCTAATATAGATTCTCAACTTCTTTTTGTACAACTCGGAAAAGTTTCATGCTAAGTAGACACTTTAAAGTTATTGTATGAGGGCTTCAAACCCAAGCAAAGTGGATGCAGATATTTGAAAAAGGGGGTATAAAAGAATCAAAAATTATCTAAAAATCACTTTTGATGAAGTGGGGCTCTCTGTATGTTTAAGAGGTATTCTAAAATAGGCAATTCATATACTCATTGTTTGATTTAGAATTCCAAAAGTATCGCAAGGATGTTTTTTAAGAGGGTCACTTCCGCAGTACTTTTTGTCACTTTTTCTTCACCGAACATTGTTTTTTAAATTGGAAAAAACATCCTCTAAAGTCAATAGAGGGCCCCAAATGAAGAAATGAAGACATTGAAAAAGTTCATTTTCATGATTTAGAACTAGTGGTCAAATTAAGTTTCGATTGAAGATCTTTTCTTCCTGAAGATGTATACAAGATACCTTATGACACCTTAAAAAGTGACTATAACACTCAAAAACCACACCAAAATGCTCAAAATCAGATTTGAGCTTTGAAAAACAACACACTTCATAATCACTTCCATTTGGTCACATCGGTCACTTTGTTGTACACTTTATCATGCTTCCCCCCATATATATATGTATTTATATAAACACAGCACATTTACGTAAATAGAAATATTACGCTTCATAGTGTCATATATATTACATAATCATCCATGTATAATACTTGCCTATAACAACGTATGATAGGTGTATATATGTATATACATTTAATACATGTTTAGAAATATTGGTAAAATTTCGAATAAGAAAAAAAGGTGCTAATCATAATCATATTAATCCTCGTCATTTGGTATTAAATTTAAAAAATTAACTTACGTACATTACTTCTTAACTTAACTTGGGAATATTTGTCTTGGTATGCTAATTTATTGAATCTTGTATTCTAAAATGTACCTTACCAAAATAAATAAATCGCAATATTCGTTCAAAAACATTGGAATGATATGTTTATATATACATACATTACGTAATATGTTTTTACAAGTATTACGTTTATATATGCATATATATTACGTATATAAACTATTGTAATATGTACTTCAATATACATATATTACATATATAAATAGATATGAACATATATACATATAAATAAATGTTTAAAATAATATTTAATTTTTATTTTAGAGCTAAGAGAACATATTAAATTTGCAATAGCAACATTTGTAGTTACTCAAAATAATGTCCTTGAATTTAAAAAGAAAAAAAATCAAACAACATTTCATGTATTGTCTACTACAACTATAATTGATAAACTATTTTAAAAAATGCTATCATAATTAAATACATTTTAGGTAACCTAAACTTAGATAACAACATTATTAAAAAATTAAAGGAAAGAGCTAAGTATTCTAAAGAAAATATGAAAAATACATGTAACTAAAAACATATATATATTACATCTCGATTTATTCAAGTATTTAATGTACATACAAAGCTATATATATATATATATATATATATATATATATATATATATATATATATATATATATATATATATATATATACAAGTACCTATATATAACATATATGCATCTAAATAATATTGTATGTCTATGTCTAATACAAACTTAAAAATACATCTAAAATACAAACAGGCAAAATGGGGAATAAGTTCAAATAAGCATACAGTACTAGCAGTAAATTCAATAAGCATATATATGTAAATATACATTAGTATATGTAATGAATTGTACATATGATATTTTCAGCATATTATTTATAAAGATATCGTTGTATATTTAAATATGGAAATATATATATCCTTCAAATATATAGGTTCTCTAAAAAAGCTTTAAATATAAATATTAAAGACATATATACCTATAATATGTATATCTTTTTGCATAATAAACATGTTTATTTTCATATATATAAACATAAATACATACATAAATATATATATATATATATATATATATATATATATATATATATATATATATATATATATATATTACCTATGTGGTCATATTCAATATTCATATTTTCAAATTTATCTATTAGTATATATATTTATATATAATGATGTATATGTGTGCATATACATTATATTTATACAAACACCATATTCGTTATTTTGGGAGATATTCTTGATTTTGGGAAATCAGAGTGCAGAGAAATGGCGACATTCGTCATCTCCCATTTACTTCAATCTTGCGGAAATCAATATTGAATCATTAATAACACCTTAAAGGAACAATGAGGCCCATGTCATTTAGGTCGAGTGGACCTAAATGCACGAACATACAGGAGAACACTTAGTAATGTTCATTGATTCATTAAAAACATGTTTAAATAGAGATGATGATTAAGTCATTTAGGTCGATCACACCTAAACGCAATATAAACAAGGAAAAAGAATATACCACGTCCCCTGTAATTTTAGTAGTAACTATCCGTTACCTTTTCTAAACCAAGGTTTCAATAAAAGGCAATGTCCACTCACATAAATTACATTCGGAAACTTGAATAACACAAAAAGTGTGCAAGACAATGAGGCAAAAATAGCAGACGAGAAAATTTGACAAACAGATCAATCGTTTTATTCAAAACATAATTACATTGAAATAACACAGAGGAGTCTTATAATCGTCTACATTGTCTGCGCCATTGCTATACAGTACATAGTATCCTCTATATGGTTATGGAGTCCCTCCGTAAGCCTCAATTCTTGACTTGACAAATTCCCGTTGGCGCTGACGTGTCCACGACATTCCCTCAACCTGCATCATTGGACTATCAAGAAGACGTTGCAACTTCTGCCTACGCCTGTCACCGATGCTTGACTCTGGCAGAGAGTGGCGACGGGTACTGGATGGTTTAGAGTGGGAGTCGGCGGACTTCCTTGCCCTGGATCCAGTAGTTGTTGATCGCAGCCTCGGCATCTGCAAAGGGGATAAATTAGCATTGGGAAGAGATTTCGGTTTAGGTCGAATCGACCTAAACTCCTGAGTGCAAGTGTAAAGGTCGAACAGACCTTGAACGAGGAGGCCTACATAAGCTACAACTAGACCTACACGAGAGTATAAGAAGACCAATCATTTTAGGTGGCCTCGACCTAAAATAAGGACATCAGAATGAAACATCATGAAAGAAACTTACAAGAATGAAACATCAGAAAGGAATGAAGAGTGAATACTGAGGAATGAAAACCAACCTTTGCCGGTGGCGGTGACGGCATGTCCACCACATTGTTATAAAGAGCACGCTTCGTAGGGGTAGAACTCTGTCGTTTCGGAGATAGAACATGCAGTACGGTCCGTGGCCACATAGGAGAAGGGGATTTCAGGGTCTTGGGAACGGACAGGTTAACCGGGCTGTCCACAACCCCTTCGTCGACAGCCATAGTTGAATAGTCCATCGTGGACTGCGCTGTTGCAACGGATTGCAACAGAAGCCCTCTGCTACGTAGAGAGGGCCCGCAGCCATAAGCATAATTCAAAGAATCCACAGAGGCTCGACATGCATTATCCTGCAATACACAAAGCGAATAGAAACATACATCCACCAATAATTCAGCAATGGATAAGGGTTCGTCGCAAGGGGCAGAGTAGACCAAGAAAGAAATATGATCTTCGTATTACAAAAGGAGTAGTCTGGATACAAAGATTACGCAAGTGGTTAAGATGTACAACATACTAATAGGTGCGCGGCAGTGATGAAATGTCTATTCACAAAGTAGAGAACCGGAACCATACAAAATTATGGTCTACGACTAATTGCCTCATTAATCTTAGCGTATTGTTCACAGGTAGAACGGTCATCATAATACATTTTCTTCCCGATCGGACGCTCGGCCCTGAATCTAGCGATTGTCCCCACATAGTGGTGTAGGTCTACAAGATATGGCAAAAGTTTCGACAACAAAAAATGATCATCTGCGGCATCGGGATTCTGGTTGTTCCAAGTGGAGAGTAGAAGGACATTGTAAGAATTATTCTGACAGTGCTTGATCGGGCTGTCGTCGATAAAAATGGTGTTGGCTTCGGAATATATGCCACCAAATTTACGAAAGAGACCATCGGACATCGGCTTAAGGAAGATGTCCTTCTGAGTCCCGGGTTCCTTCATATATACCGGACGACCTCGAAAATCTACGCCCATAGGAACTCTCTGACAGTCCTCTTGACCTAGAATTCTGAGCGGATAGACAGGACGAATCGGACCGAACAGATAGTCGCAGATCATTTTTGTCGTCGAAGTCTTCATCGAACTCCAGACGGTTATGGTTGCGAATGCTGACAACCGACGAAGGAAATCAGCGCAATTGGGCCTGACACAAACAAGCTTGGGGCCCACGGCTGCTGGCTTGGACGCTGAGTGGATGCTAAGGTCATGGCTAACGAATGCTTTTCCAGGCCAATTAGGAGTACTGGAGCAGAGTATTCCATTAAGGTCGAGGACAACGTTAACCAACCACTCTGAGGTCTTGTCGGGACAGGACTCAATTCTTCACTAGAACTTACGTCACATCCAGATGCCTCGCGCATCTGGAGAGGAAATACCGACGACAGATGGACATTACTATATTATACTAGGACGGGGTTATACGAATGATACAATAAGGACAGTCGCAAGGCAAGTCATTCTCGAAGGAAATAGTGCAACGAGATATAATGATAGATGAAATACCTGAGCATCCTCGGCTTGGCCTTCTACAACATCCCGATCCTCCACAGGACCCATCGACCCTAATGAATTCTGAGGTTGATCGCTAGGAAAGACCTCTACGCACGTTGGCAAGGTCAGAGCACACTGGGCCGTGACATCTAAATCCATATTTGTGCGTCCAGGCTCATCCGCAGTTTGGGCCATGACAACATCATCCACGATCCGAAGATCTTCCACTTCCTCATTCACTTCGTGACCTGGGCATTGCAAGAGAACTATTGAATCATCAGAGTGTGATCAATGAAGCTGACATAGAAGGGATTGGTAAACAGTTGAACGGTTTAGCTCGGGTCGAGCTAAACAGCCCATTTGTATTAATTACAATCGTTTTGGTACAAAATGCACATTTCAGTGAACTACTCCGGTATTAACACCTCATCTACAAAATTCCGAGTTCAAAAAATCTAAGTTTGGGAGGGACCTGAAGATGTCTCGGGAGCATCTCCCTGAGTCTGATTGTGGGAGGGAGAACGGGGAGGACTTGGACTACGGTCACGCATGACCTGGTCGGTGGAATGATGGCTTGGCTCAGGCACTGCTGCGGGACTCGGATCCGACTCTGGCAATTTTGCACCACCAGTAGGGGAGCCCAAAATCTCAAGTACTCGCGAAGTAGGCAGGGCACTACCTATCGGCTGGACATTGGGCAGAACTGGACCCGCATTCGGGAAAAGAGTGGCACTACTCATGCCTTGCAGAACATTCTGCAGTGCCGCCTGCACGGTCTTCTCTATATCCTTTTCCTGCTGTGCCATCCGATCTTGTAATGCTTTATTCCTCGCATTGGACGCCTGCAATTCTGCGAGAATAGCTTGAATATCCGGATCGGGAGCGGCTCTCCCCAACGGGGAGGCTTGCCGAGCTGGAGGATTGACCCTCTTTTTCTTCTGAGCCGGCTTTCCAGTACTTCGCGCACCGCCAGTCTTTCTCCCACTTCCGGATCCCAGCTCCGGTGCAGAACCCGGTCTCTCATCTTCCGTACGTGTAATGTCGACGTCTGGAAAATCGAGTCTTCTCCCCACTCCACCCTCAGATGCTGTCTGACTTACCGGATCAGAAGGCGGAACATCGCTCTCATTGCTGATGTCCGCAGCACTGGAGGAGGGGGTCTGTTCCTCGGTGGGGGCATCCTCCTCCAGATCAGCATCGTCACCCTCCTCCGCAGCTCTGCCTTTCCCTTTCCGCACGGCTCTGCCGTATTCCGGAAACCGTTCCTTATCGACAAAATAAGCGTCGACACTAAAATCGGTTGGGTCCAGAGTTAATCCAAGTGCCTGAGCTTCGACCATATGAGGAGAGTCACTATCATCCGCGACCACGAAAGACGAGATCGAGAGCATCTGAAGAAAACAAAGACAAGGTAAACACGGTTTAGCTCGACTCGAGCTAAAGTGTGGAAGTGTGTGCATACATGGTGCATGTGATCAAAACAGTGGAACGATTCAACTCGACTCGAGCTAAAGTGTGGAAACTTACCGCGGCGGCTATGAGGGACTTCGTTCCCGCATAGAGCTGATAAACCGCCACCCCAGTACTGCAGAAAGTGTCGACGACCTGCAGGTAGAACTCCATCCTTAACTCGGATGGATACATTGCGTACCTCCTTTCGTTGAACTTCCTGTTGTCCTTGTACAGTGGGTGGTCCGGAGTTCTGTACTCGCTCAGAGGTTCTGGCGTTGACACTTCGTTCTCAAGTAAATTATCATCAATGAGAAACAGGAGTTTGACGGGTTCCATCGCGATTCTGCTCTTTGGGGGGTGTCCGCCGAGTCGCTCGTTAGGAGCGGGTAAATACTCTGAATGGACTCTTCTGCGACCACTCAAGGTGTTTCGCTCCACCCAAGTGAGCACCTGGGCGAAGTCCTCATCGTCTCCGCAAATGAGAAGCCAGTGCCGAACATCGTTAAACTGGGGCTGCCCATACTCTTCGATCATATTGAAAAACTCCATGAAGAAGGGGTTCTCCAAAGTGTAGTTCTGCCTCGTCTTGTAGGTTGGGAGGAACCGGAAGTCGATGATTCCGAATGTGAGTGCGCCGCCCGCCAACCTCCATATATCAGAGGGCCAAGATCCGAAGGCGAGTCGAGGCTCCCTGATGAATGGGAGGAACCACATCTCAGCTGAAGGACACTTAAACGCATGTCTAACCTTCAGGAAGGTTTTAAAGAACTCAACCGCATATGGGGAGAGATCCTTGGCCGACTTGTTGCGGAACTGTGTAGCTCTGGAGTTAGTCCAGTACGAGTCTGGAATACCCCAATCAAGCAGAACGTGCTTCGACTCCTTAGAGACAAAGTAAGTCTTCTTGAACTGCTTCCAAGCGGGTACATCAAGGCCGTCTCTCTTGAATAAATGGAGCGTTGGATTAATGTTGTTGAACTCCGCTTGAGCTACAGCCTTACGTTTTCTCCGCTCCGCCCACTCCTTGACCGAGTAGCAGTCCTCCAATACACTCGTATTCTGCTTGATGGTCACCTTCGGATATGTGTACTTCCGACTTGGCCCAGACTTATGCAGGATGTGCTTACACATCTTCTGGTGATCTGCCTCTGTCAAGTTCCCGAGCCATTTGAAGAACTCCCTCGGAAGCGTCCCATCCTTGTCCGGAACGAACCCCTTCCTCTCATAGAATTTCTTATGCGGAGGTTCGCTGTCGGGATCAATGAGTCCACCACATGCCGCAGACGCGATCACCTCCTTCCACAGGTCCCATGTTTCATCACTGGATGTGATGATAAACAGCTCGTTCGTTAGGGAGATAGTGTTCTTCCCTCCCTTCTTCGCCACCATGGCTTGATGCTTCGCCACATCGATCATAGCGAAGCGCTCCCTGATAGCATTCAGAAAGTTCTGCATATGCACAGGAAGAATCCTTAGATGATGCTGTCTCGGAACTACTGTTTAGCTCGACTCGAGCTAAATTGATCGAGATATACCAGAATATTGAAAACCAAGAAGATTATCAATATTTAGCTCGAATCGAGCTAACCTGCAGGAAGTTTAGCTCGAGTCGAGCTAAACTGCTAATGCTAATGAATCAGTGAACTTACCTCGTATGTCTTCGACGCTGGATTACTTTTCGGACCTGTACTCCTGCGGTCCGCAGCACCAGCGGCAGCATTTTTCTTTTGGGGCTTACCATACTTCTCCCACACTTTTCTAGCGGCAAGTATATTGCTCGCCCAAGTTGGCTTGAAGGGTGCGAGATGGTTCACCCGATTATAGAATGCTGAGATCTTTCGCAGCTTATCATGATCCTTCGTCCACACGATGTACGCATCCCACCTCCTGAAGTCCCTCAACAACTCCTCACTGGCGTTATCCTCGATGAGAGATTTGGACGCCGCCACGCTGTGTTGCCCGTTGATGATGTGGAATTCACAGCCTTCCAAATCCGATTCTTGTTGAGGTCGTGCCTTTGTGTCTGGCATCAGACACAGGGTTTGCTTTTGACCCCTATCAGGCATGTTGACCAGGTAATTCTTCATCTCCTCCATGCCCCGCTTCTCATATGCACGGATAGTCCATGCGGCCGGTGCGGGCTTGCACCGCGTCACGTCCACACTGAACTTCTTTGGTTGCCCATTCGTTTTGAAGACGAACTCGTCCTGGCAATCAGAAAAGAAATTCTGGTATATGCGATTGGCGTTGTCGAAGTCCAGGATCTCTCCAGCCTTGTTCACCTTGGGGAGTTCACCGAGAACAGAGTTCAAACTTGTTGCCAAGTCCTCTGCAGATAAGAGCAAGTCCTTTTTGGGCTTTGGCTTGTCAGTTTTTTTCTCGAGTCCTTTCTTCTTCAATGGTGAGTGGGGCGTGGGAGTTGCAGAAGCGCCTCGGCTTTGGGATGGAACTATCGCTCTCCCCCTACTGCGTCCTGTCTGTTGGCTCCCCATCTGACTTCCGGTTGCTGTCACTCCAGAAACGTCAACTTGAGATTTTCCGAGGTTCTGCTTCACCTTTGCCTCCGTTGCGCGGAGAGCAAGGGTGCAGACAACATTCCTCAGTTTCCACGCTAGGGATTTCGCCCCGAGAGTTCGTCCATCCTTTGTTGCCCATTTCTTGTCCAGTATTTCTTGTCTCATCGTGGAGACTATCTCCTCGAAAGGTGAATTGGACAAACTTTCCATTAAGGAAATGGGGTCGAAGAGGTTCTCCGCTACGTCTACTACTATGGAGAAGAGGTATGGATTAGCCCCGGTAGATGAGCAGAGGATCTTGATTTGGTCTTTTCCCTTATTGTCACACTCGGTGACCTTTGTATCCATATCGATGACCTCGGGATCATCGACTTCTCCCTTGAAAATGGTTGCGAAGGTAAGATATGGGGTGTATGCAACCCATCGCAGAGTCCAATGTTTGACCTTCGTGGGGTCTTTGAAGGTCCACGGCTCGTATGTGCTTGAGTCATCCCCGTCATCGTCATCTGAATCAGATATAGGAACAGGCTTGAAGAAATGTCGTAACGCCTCAGTTACCCTTGCTCTCTCCTCACTGCAAGAGGGACACATTTACCATTAGACAGATTCAAAGCCATTTAGCTCGATTCGAGCTAAATGTTGATTCTATTAATCAGATAACCGATGGCATCCCAGCAGTTTAGCTCGACTCGAGCTAAACTACTTGGAATTTTAGCATGGGAGCCTTGCAGTTTAGCTCGACTCGAGCTAAATTGTAAAGCTCCAACCATGGGAGCCTTGCAGTTTAGCTCGAGTCGAGCTAAACTTGTTGGGATAAAGCATGGGATCCCAGCAGTTTAGCTCGAGTCGAGCTAAACTGCTTGGGCTTTGAGCATGGGAGACCTACAGTTTAGCTCGACTCGAGCTAAACTATATGTGATACTCCCAGGATGTGGGGGAGAGTTGTACCTCCAGTTTAGCTCGAGTCGAGCTAAACTGTGGGCTTTTATGATCGAATTTCCGTCAGTTTTATGAAAAATATATTGCATTATTCTTTGTTTTTGTTGAATTTGACATTGCAGCACTGCAGTCAAGCCTTTTTCATGAGGAGTATATGATATTGGCATTTGGTTTTATACCTCTCCGCCATTTCCAGATGAATTAGCTCCTGTGTCTCTCTTGGAAATTATGGCAATCGTGTTTTGCCTGCAAAAAGAAATGGTTGCAGAGGATCAGAAGATGGGATAAATATTAGAAACGTTCAAGATTGCTACCGAAAAATACGGGAGAAAAGTAAAAATGTAATTGGATTCCTTTTCAGAAGATTCTAATATAAGCAAAGTCGTTCAGATTACCATAACACATAAACATATGGCTCAAAACAATGGCGCCAAAATGAATGCAACGTAGCAAATCTGTTCTCAACATAACTACAACCTCGACATCAATTAACCTAACTGCAAGGAATATGCTATTGTTTTTCTTATGGTACACACATGCACTCACACAATCCTGTTGAGAACCACACATTAAATCTCAAACATACACACACGTACCATAAACGAACATAATTCAGATTTCGAAACCCAAGATACACAGACAGGACACGAACACAATTCTGAATTCGTACATAAACAGACACACACAGTAGACGAACCAATTCATAATTCAAACACAAACAGAAGTCTAAATTCGAACACACACAGAATACGACAACAAGACAGAATTCTTCCACAGAAAACACACATACAACACATAAAGAGTACGAACATAAACAGACACACGCAATTCAGAATTCAGTACGAAAATTACAGGATGCTAATCCTAAACTAGCGAGAACATGCCAAAGAATTATATTTGAAACCAAAAAAAAAACGAAAAAACTCAATTGACAAGACCCTAAATTGCGATATTCAATGGAATTGAACTGAAAGAAAAGAGAAACCAGTAATGCGATCAATTACGCACCTCAAATAGAGCGCCGCAAGAATGTTTTCCACGCCTCCCGAAACCCCAATCCAAATCGCACGCCTCCACAGAGCACCGAAGAAGTTCGCACAAGAACGAAAGAACCGAAATACACCTACATCCTACAGACCGAGGACGAACCCAGCACAGGAAAACCTAAAAGATATCCGTGGAACAACTCGAAGAAGCACAAACTGAAGCGCAAAACACTTTGAACTCCCTTCGCGCATTAACATTTCAAACCATCACCCTAAAACCTAAACCCTAGAGACCAACACTACTTCAAACACACAAGTCACACACTCTGGAGGAAGGAAATGGACCAGAGAAAGCCCCGAAAACTCGCGCGAAACAAACTGTACTGCACAGTCTCTCACGGAATTCATTCCCGCCACCACCAAGAAACAAGCGCAGACACAGACACACACAGAGAAAAGGAGAAAACAGTGAAACACCTCCGTGGACGAGGTCGCGGTGGGGATCAGTTCCTCCCTCTCGCACGGACCCGTGACCGCGCCGCCATATCCCGTGGCCCCGTCACCGCGGGGTTCAGTGCCCCGTCCCCGCAGGTTTCAATTTTATTTTACTTTTTTCTACCTTGTTATTTTAAATTTCGTTCAGCAAATATTTTTTAAGTTTCCTCAAATACAAAAACGGAACTTAATTTTCTTACTCTTTTATATATATTCGAAAAATAAAATCCTCATTTTATGGATTCAAATGTATTGTCCTATATCAATGGACAACATTGTTGTAGTATTAATATATGATATTATATAATGGTATAGACACTTGAGCAAGCACAAAATCTAACTAGGCAAATTAATAACAATTTTTAGAGAATTGAAATTTTTATATTTATTCATGAGAAGCAAATATTTAAAATTTCGTAAATATTCATTATTATCTAATAAGGTGCAATTACATTACTTTAATAATATGGTCAAGAGAATCTAATATTTTTGTACGAATTAGTTTCTTATAAGAGAAACTTAATTTCTACGAAACTACAAATATTCATGAGTAGGAAATATTCTACTTTTTTAATGTATATTTTATCTTTGCTAATATTAATCGAATATGAGACGTCTTTAAATTTCATTAACACAATAATCCTACTTTGGATCTATGAAGTTAATACTCTAATTAGCAATGAAAGGAATTCACTATACACTAATAGGAAACATATTTACATAAATGTTTTCATCATATTCTTAAAGTACATGTTAGTATCATAATTTATCAATAATATAATAAATTATTATAGTATACTAAGGTACTAATATATTCATTTAGAATATCATATTTAATTAATGATTAAAGTACGAGAATAATCATCTATATTCAAGTATATACAAATCTTAAAATGATATACAAATATATTCAGGTATGTATTATACGAAATACATTGTGTGTATATAAATTTTTCTGTATTTTTCCTTTAGATTATAATTCTATTCCAAATAAATTCCATGCCATTCCAAATATTTTGATAATTCAGAATTCATATACTAGCATGTACTTAGATACTGCAATTTGAAAATTTGTTTTTCATTACGGAATAGTAATTTTAGTTATATCAGAATCACTGAATGGTATTATTAATATTTGTAAGAATTGCGAGTTAAATATTACTGGCCCTTTGTTTATTTTATTTTTATGAAAGTGAGAAATTCCTATAAATTCCTATAAAAAGGTTCATAAAAATAACTTTTTATAGGAATTTACTTTAAAGATAGATAGTGCAATTCAGTCTCCATATTGTTAACCCCATATGCTTTGGTAAACCTGCTCTTTCTTACCTTAAGAAGAATTCACCATGATGGCTCCAATAACTCACATGGGATTGGAGAACCATGACCCTTAATGTGTACTATGAATGGGGTTGAGGTTACCAACCCAGTGTGAGTTTCAATGAAACCTAAACAGGATAGGGACCTCGTTTTTTCAGGGTTCTGATGAAAAGTATTGGTAATATTTTACAATGCTTCACAACATGCTTGCATTATGTGAAGTTGGTTTCGGGTTTTGATTGTATTTGCATTTATATACATTTCTGAATCTACATTAGATTGTGATTTTTGATTTTTTTGTATTAACTAAATTTTAATCAATTCAATAATGCTTCTTCCAATTTTGTAATAATAATTTGTAATTATTTGCGTACGCATCAAATTCAAATACACTATTTGCAATGATAATGAATTTCCTATACTCAAATTGGAAACATATTTACCTAAATATAATCATCATATTCCTAAAGTACATGTTAGTAACATAATTTAATTATAATATAATAATATAGTATAGTATACTAAGGTACTAATATATTCATTTACAAATTTTTTTTAGCTATTGATTATGAAACGAGGATAATAATCTATATTCAAGTATACACAAATCTAAAAATGATATACAAATATATTCAAGTATATATTAGCAATACACTGTTAAAAAAAAAGTATTAAATTATAGAACTCAATTCATTTATTATGCCAAATTCTTTATATTTTTTAAAAGGTTTATGGTTCTTTATATTTATTCATGAGAAGCCTAATCAATAATCGTAATCAATTCATTAACGTTGTATCTTGACTATTCTTACAATTTTATTACATTCTAATAAGAAAGTGGAATGCTTGCTTCATTTGCATAATTTTAAAATACAGAATTCATAATTCATAGATTCAAACAAAATTTACTACTACATTTACTAGTTAGCATGGACATATTAGAATACGAAATACACAAATATGAAAGCATCAGATGAAACACTGGTTTAGGGTTTAGGTGAACCCTGTTTTGAAGGCATTCCATTCCAAAAATAGTTTACAATCCACACGGGGAATACCAGCAGCAAAATTTACCAAAAGATGAAAGTCATATCTTTTCACATCTATGGTTTCCAAATATTGTATAATCTAACGGTCGTGCTAACTACTCCTGAAGTCCCCATTCCATATCTGAGGTGTTTAGCAGCAAAAAGTAAAATCGTAGAAGTATATCGAAGATGCCTGCAAGTTCTGGAGCAAACAGAAAAACAGGATCAGATGGTATGATGTTTAGGGTCTAAAACGGAAAAGTGCATGTCAAAAGCAAGGACTCATCCTCCTGACAATCAGAACAAACTCAGCATCAGCCATTAAAATTCTACGCAATACATACAGCAAACGCAATCTATTAATATGAAAACATCAAGCTGAGGACAAGGTTAAGGGTTCCGGGGAGATAACAATTCACCTACTTACTCATGTGGTGGGCTCCCCAAATCCACGCTCCCCTCCTCATTAGAATCAGACCTCCCCAGAGGTGAGGGGAAAATCGATGTTAGAAGCGGTCATAATCGCCACTAGCTCTAGAGTATGTGCAAGAGTCCAATCCCACTCCGCACCAAGCCGCATTACTCGTGCAATGTAGTTCCATGGGGGAATCTCTACGCCGCGACCACGGGCGCGTTCCACCGCCATAAACCACGGACGAACCTCCTCCACTCCTTGTGGCCAAACAACTGGCTGCCACTCATCCTCATGAGAATCAGCCGTGGAGAAGCCCTCGCTGGAGGTGAGGGGGAAATCGATGTTGGAAGCGTTCATAATCTCCACTTGCTCTAGACCATGTGCAATAGTCCAATCCCACTCCACACCAGGCTGCATTTGGCGTGCAATGAGGTTCCACGGAGGAATCTCTACGCCGCGACCACGGGCGCGTTCCACCGCCATAAACCATGGACGAAGCTCCTCCACTCCCTGTGGGAAAACAACCGGCTCCCACTCGTCTGGCGAGTAACTTGACACCCTAAAACCACCGCCCGCCCTCCTCATCACAGCAAATAAACTAGAAGCAGATGAAACAAAAGGGAAACTAAGAATGAAATTAATGTTTCGTCGCCCTAAGGAACTTATGCTTATGAAGCGGCATTGGGGGAAGCCGAATGTTCCAGAGTAACGAAGGGGACTTTGACCAGACTCGGTAACGGGACTTTGACCGATGTGGGCTTTCGAAAGTCCGGATTTACTGAAATGTGTCATTTTAATTTATTATTAAAGAATTGATTAATGGGATTGTATGCTTAGACAAGCATCTAGAGCCTCTCTCAACATTATATATTAATACTACAATTATAATTATGATCATTGGTTTAATACGTTTCATTTGAATCCATAATTTATGAGTTATTTTTTTTAAAATGAATGAACCAAACATTCCACTTTCTTATTAGAATGTAATAAAATTGTACAAATAGAAGTCAAGGTAGAACATTAATGAATTGATTAAGGTTTGAGTAATTTCCATGCCAATCATACAAGGCATACCATGGTTTAAATATTCGCTTCTCATGAATATATATAAAAAACCATAAACCTTTTAAAAAATATAAAGAATTTGCCATAATATATGAATTGATTTCTATAATCTAATACTATTATTTTTAACAATGTACTTTGTATATATACTTGAATATATTTGTATATCATTTTAAGATTTGTATATACTTGAATATAGATTATTATTCTCATATTATAATCAATAATTAATTCTAAAATTGTAAATGAATATATTAGAGCCTTAGTATACTATACTATATTATAATATTATAATTAAATTATGATACTATCATGTACTTTAAGAATATTAGGCTTACATTTAGGTCAACGTATTTTCACCCCATGCCAATCATACAAGGCATACCATGGTTTAAATATTTGCTTTTCATGATTAAATATAAAAAATTCAATCTTCTAAAAAACGTATATAATTTGTTATGAGAAATGAATTAAATTCTATAATCTAATACTATTATTTTTAACAATGTATTTCGTATATACTTGAATATACTTGTATATCATTTTAAGATTTGTATACATTAGATTATAGTTTATTATTCTCGTACTATTCTTAATTGGACATTAAATTGTTAATGAATATATTAGTACCTACTTGTAAATGAATATATAATTATATTATACATATTATAATCCTAACATGTATATTAAAAATATACATGTTAAGATGTAGAGTTCCAGAAACGAAAGAACAAATCTACACCATTCATGGCGTAATGAACACATTTTGAAATAAATAGAGACATAAATAAAAGTACATGAATATATATACATGATAATTATGTCTGACTAAATTTATAGAATAAATAAATATTTATAAATTTCATTTCATATATCATATATAATAATGAAATAGAGCAAAAATACATATTTAGTAAATGGAGGTATGAATATTTGCAACGATATACTTCCCTGTATCAACCTGACTCACGAAATTCAAATAGGTTCAAACAATTTTCGATTTAATTTTATTCCATGGACGACATATTTAATGTCCCTAGAAATGCCTTAACCCTAAACCCTATACCCTTAACCCTGGACCTAAAACCCTAAACCCTTGACCCTGAACCCTATACCCTAAACCCTGAACCCTGATAGAGGAAGAATAGTTCGCGGCCAAAAGTCAACACTCTGTCTGGCGCTAGAGGGACTTCGAACCCATCCCATTTGATTTAATGCACCAAATATTTCGCATCTGCATCTATCTAAAGGGCCGAGAAGTATGGAAAGTGGTAATTCCCGCGCATTCTCACACCCCGAAATGTGGAGGGACGAATGGTCATGCATGATTCCCGCCTATTTTCAAAACTCAAGCGGCATGAAAACGGTCACACGTTAGAGAATGACCTCTGGAATCGTCCCCGCTCGAAGTCTTTTCTCTACTCACTTGCTTCTCTCGCTTGTAGGAGCTCTCGGCGCTCACTTGGAGGTGGTTGTTTTCTGGGCGAAAGCTGTATTGCGCCGTTTCTCTTGTACGTCTTCTCTTTAGTTTTCTCCAATCATCAGTACTCTTCATTGATATCTGCTTCTTGTATGCTTTCCATTGATTCAAGTCATGGTGTATTTGCAGTGTCTCTCTTTCCTTCTTACAGACGTTTTAGAGCGGACACCGTAAGCGTACTCTGAGTCTGCGACTCAGAATTCCGAAGATGGAAGCACCGATTAAAGCGCCGCTTTTTGCGGACGGCAGTTTAGCTCGACTCGAGCTAAACTGCTGCATCCAAAGAGCATCATGAGTTTAGCTCGAGTCGAGCTAAACTCAAGCACCCAAAGGGCAGCATAAGTTTAGCTCGAGTCGAGCTAAACTACCGCAACCAAAGGGGAGCAGAAGTTTAGCTCGACTCGAGCTAAACTCATGTTGCCCATTGGGTGCATGAATTTAGCTCGAGTCGAGCTAAACATATGTATCCAGAGGGCAACACGATTTTAGCTCGACTCGAGCTAAACTTCTGCATCGAAAGGGCAGCAGCAGTTTAGCTCGACTCGAGCTAAACTCATGCTTCCCATTGTCCAGGATCAGTTTAGCTCGACTCGAGCTAAACTGCGCCTGGGATAAGTTCTCAAATTTAGAGATTGGTTCCCTTTAAGGAGTATAATATGTTCTAACAGAATTGGGTCTGTTGCATTCCAGGTACAATGGACTATGTCTCAGATGACGAGGTTCCCGTTGAAGTGCCTGTAAACCCAGACATTCCAGACTTTGTGGTTGTACCCTCAAGACAATGGCAGAACAAGACTGTAACAATATATAGTGACGACAATATCCCGTTAGCAGAAGGTTTGATCCGGAACCCACGGTCCAGCTTGGTATCTGACACGGTTGGTCCCCTTGGTGATTCCGTTGTCGTCGTCCAGGTATCAAGTTCTTTGGTCGAAGAAGAGTCACAGGATGATTGGAGGTACTCCTTCAAAACGTGGCCTATCAGCCACGTCTATCTGGATGGAGTTAGCCTAGAGCACCATAGTCAACGTGATGTGTATAACCGTTGGGTTGCGGAGCGTAACCGATCCCTGGGAGATCGTACCCGATCGTATGATAACTCCTCTAGGAATACCCCCCCTCCTATATCACGTCACGCTGAGTTTCTGATGACCCAGCCATCTATCAACTCTGTAGCGGCAAACACGTGCTGCGCTCACCTATGCGTCCAACACTCTCCCAGAGATAAAATCTCTAGTCTACGGTCGCGTATGTACGACAAGACCACAGTGCAGTTCCGTAATCACATAAAACTCGACGTGCATAGACAGATCCACAAGAATTCAGCGGGGAAGAGTGTGGTGACTCTGGAGGGCATAGATGTTTGCCCCTTCGCCTGGATGAAGATTATGGGAGTGAGCTCCAGTACATTCTATAGAAATGCCCAGTATGCTGCTGCTGGTTTCGAGGCTCAATTTCACGGTAATACTGGTTTACGTAAACCTCGAAATCACACAGTAGTAGCAACTGCCGTCCTAGGGGCCATCCTGGACAGGCATGCCGACCACATGCCCCACAAGAGTCGTGTTCTGCCTTCAGGGGAGACAGTTGTAGCTAAAGTTCTGCCTTCCAGTTTCAAATGGAAGGAACAGATTCCCATCCTCGATGAGCATTTAGCGGACTGCGGATTGCCTCCTATGTCCGCTTCTAACTTGAGCAAGATCAGGAGGCTTAGCTATCCAGAATATTACGCCAAACGGGCAGGAGACAACTTCGCTCGTTGCTCAAAATGTGATGAGTTCCAGTCCCAGAAGAAGTTAACGGTTACAGGATCTCAGGCGTCCCTGTTGTGGTCTAAGAAAATGAGGCTGCACAATGACTCTGCAATGGCGCATAGGGACTTGTACTACCTAAATCGATTCAGGTCGAAGGCTACTCCGCATGAAGTTCTTACAATTATGCATGACAAGATGGACCACTCGAAGACGGCGTCGCCGGCGTTATCCCACAAGGTCAAACACTTAGACGGTCTCATGAAGCTTCCTCTCGCTGTCACGGGAATGCTTGCTCATGGGCATGTGGACCAACGTTACGCCCATTATGGCCTTGACATTTACTCACACGACGCTAATTACACGGTTGGATCGTTTGCGAAGCTCCTTCGGGACCTTGAGTCACCCCCTAAATCCACCTCTAGGGAACTCTTTCAAGAAAATCCGTCCCACCCATTGTATGCCGCGCTTTTGCATGGTTCAGAGATGTGTTTGGATCCTCTTGGCCCTCCTCCTGAGGTTCCTGTTGCTGCTAAACCCTTGCCTCCCATTCTTAACGTCCAAATGGATAACGCTGTCAGTGATAACAAGAATAGGTTTGTATTTTCATTCTGGTCCCTATTAGTCGCGAAGCGGGTGTTTCGCGAAGTGTACGTGAATTTCATGCTGGTCGGCCATACTCATGACGATATTGATGCCCTTTTCGGGCGATGGAGCATGGCTTTGCGGAGGGAGGACTTCCCCACAGTACCTCTCCTCATGAAGTCCTTCATGAAACATGAAGCAGTACCAACAATTCCGCATCTTATTCAGGAGGTCCCAGATTTCAAGAAATTCATCGCGGAGTGGATGCTTGATGGCGACGATACGTTAATGGGTCACACTAAAGCTCATCAGTTCAAATTCTATGTAGACTCTTCAGGATGCCCAGTCATGAAGTATAAAATCTTCTGTCACGACGACGACTGGTTGCCAAAAGGAGATGGTTGTGGCATCAAGTTGTGGAAGGAGGATTCAGAAGGTCAATCTTTATGGCCCCGTGGTGTTCCTGGTGCCGTGGCGCCTCGCAAGATGCGGCACCTGCCTGATGTGATTAAGGGCTTGTCGGGTTTTGTAGATCACTGGGAGAGGCTATCTTCGGATTCAGTCGAGTCCAGAAGAATCTATGAGCCACTCTCATACTATTGGAACGATGTTAAAGAGGCTCTTTCCATTCCCTTTGATGTTGTCCCCGCCTTGGAGCATGGTTTTTGGCCATCCACGCGGCTCGCTCACTCCGTCGAAGACGAGTTTCAGGAAGATGGAACTTTGCGCGAGGAGTTCGCAGAGGATGATCACTTTGTTGGTCACAAACGAGATCGCCCAGGACCGTCGTTCCGTGTTGCGCGAGACCATGGTTGTCATAATGGACCGACCGTCCGTTAGTCCGTTAGTCCGTCATGGTGACAAGACAGACCCCCGTGTCCGTCACATAAGGGCGTTGACCAGTTGACTCACGGTAAGGGTAAAACGAATTTACCTAGCGCTGAATTAGTGCGGGCGCGAGCGCGATTACGGGCGCGAGCGGGTGGGCGCGAGCAGGACGACGGGCGCGAGCGTCCGCGCGAACGCGATGTCACGGGCGCGCGCTGGAGTGCGCGAGAGCGAGGGCGCGTGCGTCGTTCCGGCCGCGCGCGTGCGCCTGCGAACGGGCGCGAGCGTCGCTGCGGGCGCGATCCAGTTGACGGTCGCGAGCACACTTATCGGGCGCGGTCATGTGGGCGCGAGCCTGGATCGGGCGCGTGCATTCGGGCGAGTGCGCTGCATCGGGCGCCGGCGGTCGGGCGCGAGCGCTGCAGGTTAGTAGGGAAAGAGCGACATCGGGCAAAATCATAAATGACAAGAGAGGGCATGTATTTCAGAAGAGGGCAATTGGGAAGTGCAATGTTTATTGAAGAGTTTTGCAAAATTGTGGCAGTAAACCACTTACAAAAAATGTCCCCTCTTATGGAGAACTGAGAATATCACATTGTTGTCACTACTTGCCTACTTCTAAATATGTTTGCGATAACAACACTCTGGGATTTGGAAATTGTAGGGAGGGGCTGTTAGAGTAGCGTGGACCAAACGCAAGGTGGAGCGGCTCTTGGGATCGGGATTTGTGAGCTCCTTCAATGCCACCGCAAATCTAGCCTTCCCCGCTGTATCCTTGAAAAGGTCGAAGTCGTCCTCGTTATCCCAAATCTTATTTGCTACCACTCCAACCGAGTACGCATCGGCAGCCTGCGTATATAGATGTCTCCTCCTTACAGTTTCATAAGAGGTCTCCGAATTTCGCTTACCATAAGTGTACCACAACTCCGGAGCCACAAAACTACCACGTTCCTTGAAGGCTTCCGTACGCGCCTCATCACTTGGGTAACCGTACCTTGAAGGAGTTGTCTCACACACTCGACTTGCAAGGCCCCAGTCGCATACTCCAATGTAAACCTCGCTCACTTTATCCTCTGGGAAGTGAAGCAAGACATTTCCCGGGGAGATGTCATTATGCTGCAAATACCCCTTATGGACCCGGTCCATAATACAGATGAGTGCCCAAGCTAGCTTGGCCCTATGGGTGCGGAAGGCCTTAACACGGTCACGTGTTTCCATGGGCATATCGATCTGCTTGTGGATGTTACGGTTCTGAGTACCCTCACCGATATTTGAATTGAACTTGTGCAGAAAATTCTGCAGGCAATCCCCATTCCACCAAAGCGTGTAGGCTTCCATCGTCCAGTCATTGACCGCAAAAAACTTAATAACGCCGGGATGGTCAATTCTGCAAACCATGGCTTCTATTGATGTCTCGTGCCGCTTCTGGGTCTCGTCAGGAGCCTTGGACGTCTTCCCCGCAAAGACACAAGTCTCAGGTATGGTTTGCATGCCAACAATACGTAATTTTCGGACTTTACCATAACCGCCTTCCTTTGTGCCTGACAGCGGAACCAACTTGACCCCTCTCGGAACTCCAACCACTGCTCCCCACAAGTACTTCTCCATTGCGCTTTTCAGTCCAGCTTCAAGCCATGGCCTCGCCCTCGTCTTATTATTCGAGAATCTCGCGCACGAATCCTGGACATATTTGAGCTTCTCTATCTCTTCCTTCTGCGCCCGCGAGTAGCCCTCCTTTGGCTTCTTGTTGACACACTCAAAGACATGCACAATGTTCGTAGTGTTTGTTGTTATTTGTTGCTCCATCCACTTAGGGAAATGAAAGTAATGAATACAATCATTATATCTCTCGGAAAGGTCCAGCTTCTTCTACAAATACTCTTCCAAATGGGTCTTTAAGTCCTTAATTCCGGTCTCCCCCTTCTCAACGTACGTACGGGTAATCATCTCCCGTTTCCGACATCCGTACCACTCCAATGCTAGCTCTCTAACGAATTCCTGGTACCGAGGAGGTGGGTAGTCCGGGTCCCTCTCACTCGCCGACTTCCGGTTCTTCTTTCCCGATGAGCTTGATGACGGGTTTGAGCCTGTAACGGTCGGTGCTGTGGAGGTTGCCATCACATCCTCTACAGGAGCATCAAGATCTACGTAGGCAGGGCGTTTCCCGGATCCGCGAGAGACCGACATAGTTGGAATAATGAACTGGACACACAATAAAAAAAAAACCAAAAGATCCCCCCCACCCAATCTGGTTGCTCCCACTTCCTGCAGTTCCAAACAGAGCACGTGGAGTCACGGGCTAGGACAAGGAGCCACCTGGAAGAGGAGACTTTGAAAAGTAGAAAATAAGGGTTAAGGGGCGCCTTTTATGCTCCCCTCGGCTGTTCGCGCCCGTAAGCGTGTACACGCGCGCGCACAGGGCCTCCACACGCGCCCGTCCGCATGCGCCCGTCTGCACGCGCCCGTCCACCGCGTTCGCGCTGGGGACTGCCCGCGCCCGTGCCCGCGTGTGCGCGCCCGTGCCCACGTGCGCGCCCGTCAGCCCACATCGGGCGCGCCCGACGCCGCAGGCGCCCGTGCCCGCGTGCTCGCGCCCGTACCCCTGCGCGCGCCGGTTATCTGTACGCGCGAGCACGCTGTACGCTCCCGTGACCGTGCACGCGCCCGTCCCCGCGCACGCGCCCGACACCGTGCCCCTGCGGGCGCCTTCCTGTACGCGCCCGTCCCAGTGCACGCGCCCGGATAGGCAGCGTTACATACACTATACAGGTTCGGTTACGGTATACTCGTATATTGAACAGAATACCAAAAAAATTCACTGGGAAATTACTCAATGGAGATATATTAACCGCATTTAGCGCACAAAAATTAATACAGAGCACAACCATACAATTCCTTCGAGTGTGAGATAATGAACTAGGTTGACTCTAAGTAACAGTATAAGCCTACGTAATAAGAAGGTGCTACCAAAAAAAAAAAAAAAACATTAAGAATAACGTAGTTTTTTTTTTGGTTTTTAGCCGGTAGATTTTATGTTTAGATTTACTGCTACTTCATGCGCTAAAAAGGTGACCACAGTCTAGACTCTCCTTGCTTTGCGGGGCTTCTTCTTGCGTGAAGATTGTCTTTTCCGAGCCACAGTGGGCCCCAATTCGTGCCGGATTATCACATCTTCGTCATCTGGCGCCTCATCGCAATCGGGGTCTTCCTCCTCTGAGTGCTCGTTGTCACCTTCATCCTCAGGAGCTCCGACCACTGGAGCTTGTACCTCTCCTTCCACCTCCGATGTAAGATTGCGCACTTGCACGGAAACTTCACCCGTATTGCCATCTCTGGCACTTACTAGGCGCTTCATAGGCCTCTCCTTTCCGGAATTACCGATGGCTGTGATGCCATCCTCAAAGTTTATGCGTGTGCGAACAACCCCAGTTCCAGAAGAAGGCCCCCCTTCAGTGTACCCTGTATAGAATGGAAGGGGATCAGGTCCAGTTTTTTTGCTTGACTTTCGTGTTCCTCCGCGGGGTTCTTGTGATGGTGGTTTCCTAACAACCTTGGCTGTGGACTTCTTCGCACCACGTTGGGCCACATTCTGTACGGCTTCGTCTATAGCTGGCGTCACGGGGACTAGCTTGGCGGTGGAGGCACCACGCCGACTACCACTAGCTCGATTGAGTGGAGGCCTCGCCGCTGCTGATGATCTAAGGAGTCGAGCTATTTTTGCGCCCATTGAACTTGTGGGCCTCCGAGCCAGGCTTCCATCCACGATTGTATCTGGTTCGATACCCCCCGTACCAGTGGGTTGCGATGGAGCCACAGTCTGTGCGGGGATTGCGTGCACGGTCCTTCTCTCGTGAGCAGGAGGAATCTCTTGAAACAAGCTTGAGTCGCCTTGTGCCGGAACGGTTCCCCAGTTGCCCTCCCCACTAACGAGGCCGGTCCAATGAGGTCCATCTACAGCCCGTCCATGACTTCCATCACCCCCTTCGTCACTGTCCTCATCATCATCGCCAGCATGGATATCGTTGCCTAGATGGTCCTCGCTGGATGAATCATCTGCAACCCCGTCATTGTTCTCAGGATTGATTTGGACTGGAATAGCATCTCTTTCGTCACGAGCGCCTCTTCCTTCTGCATTAGCCGCTTCATCAAATACCGGGAGCGTGGGTAATTCGTCTCCATAGATGTTCATGTCCGGGTTTCCCTGGTTATATTCTGGTTCATTGTTGAAGTCGTACTCATCACCGTTATCGTCGTGGTTGTTGCGGTCACGCGGATTGTTGCGGTTAGGGTCACCGCGTCCGTTGCCATTACCGTCGTTTTGCCCATTCGTGTTAACGTCGACGTTATCATGTCCCCAGACATCATCATCCCCACTGCCTGCATGGTCAACTGGTATGTAATGATCGTCGTCATCTCCTTCCTCTTCGCTTGGATCTCTCTCCGGATCCGACTCCTCTGACCATGCATTGTTCTCGTACCATCTGAGGGGGTTGGGCTTTGGGCGTTCGCGGAGGAGTCTGCTATTCGTATAAATGTACACCAAGGCCTCAGACTTCTCTAACCCCAGGCGGTTGCGTACCTTGTTGTGGACAAACGAATACATGCTCCAATTCCGTTCACACGATGAGGCGGAGCAGACCTGAGATAAAATGCGCTTCGCAATGACTGCCAATGGTCCCCCTCCAATCCTCTGCCACCATTGATGGGGTTCTAGATTCAAACCTCTGATATCGATGGTCACTTCGGGGCTGTAAGGGCCACGTCCCTCGTCGAACTCGATCATCTCTTTCATAAGATCGCCAAATGGAATTCCCATTTGGCCACCCACCTGACGAAACACCCGATTGAGAGCCGCCTTCGCTTCTCCTATGACTTGTAAGCCCTTATGCGTTCTAACCCAAGGGTTCAAGAGCGCCGCGGCATAATGAAGATCGGTATGCATCATGTCCCATCTACGGTCGAACCGCAGCTCCATCCTTGTTGCCATGACAGGTGGGAAAAAGCAAGGGGATCCTCGGAGATTGTACACGTGATCCTTTAGGTTGCTCATTGTAATCCATGCCTTGCCCATTGCCGGCTGGCTTCCATCGAAGGTCCTGAGAGCTACTAGGGCTGGTTTCACTAGGTGCGTGAAGTTGTCACACTGATGCCAGAACCCATCGTCACGAATTGTTTGACGCACTACGCTTGCGCGTGCATGATTACGCACCCCCTCGGTTTGGTTGAATAAACCGTCGACATACTCGTACCACTCCTGTGCCATGACCACTTGCTCCAAAGCAAATTTAACCTCCATAAGGCGCTCTATCATCAGATAGTTACAAGCGAATCTGGTTTCAGCGGGAACCACCAAGGACAACTTCGGTTCAAATTTGCGGAAAAGGGCCATGGGAACATGATGTCTCCGAATGTAATGACACACGTGTTTAGCCTTGGCGACCAAATCCTTCACAAAGACTTCCTTGCCCCAGTCCTCCATAAGAAGATCTAGAATATGGGCACAACAGCCCTGCTTGTACATGTGAGGAAACTCCTCCAGGATATTATCCATGGCGCCAAGCATGTTGGCTGCATTGTCCGTGCAAATCTGGACAACATTCTGAGGGCCAATTTCTCGAATATATTTCTTCATCTCCCCGGCAATATATCCCATTGACTTCTTCTCGCCAGTCGTATCAACAGACCCAAGAAATACATCGCCTGCCGGACATACTAGCATGACATTCATCAACGGTCGGCGATTCACATTATCCCAGCCATCGGAGCATATGGTAGCCCCGTATAACTCGGTCGAGGTTTTCGTACGTTCATCAATCTTTGCCTTGATTAACTTCTTTTTTTCCTTGATGTGCGTTGTTCGCATCGCGTCATAGGAAGGAGGACTGTAGTTAAATCCGGCAGCCGCGGTTGTGCTCACCGCCTTAATAAATGCTGGGTGCTTGGCCACGTTGAATGCGACGTTGGCTTCGTAAAAGAAGGATGACCACAACATGTCCAGCTCCTTCCGCTTGGCGATCTGGAGTACTTCACTCATGTCCTGTTGCCGCAAGCTCCTAGTGGTATTCGAACCGGCCCTACTAGGTGCAACACTGGAGACATTTCGGTCCTCTTCGGAATCATTATACGAGGGTTCGGATCCACCGTACAGAGTGCCGTGTGTGGAAGCACTGGATGTTCCACGTTGAACTGACGCGGGGAACGTTGGCCTGATACCATCCACCTCCTCCTGTGTCAAAGGGCCGGGAATCTTTCCAGCGCAAAACTGAAACTTCCTCTTCACTACGGTAGGTGCCTTTTGGCAAACCCTCGAGAGATTGGACTGGTCCCAACCATAATGCTGAAAGCACCTATGCCTCACGTACGAAAACTTGGTCCTGCAATACACACATTGGGCTACCTTATGTGACAGTGACCCTTCCTGGAACTTGATCGAAAACCATGGTGCCCACTCTCTCGTACCGAGTCTTGGAATGGCTCTAGCCGGAGCAACCACTTCAACCGGTTCAACCGCTTCATCCGGATCCATAGTGAACGATTAGGGAAGTATCGGGACTAATAGGACCAGTAGTACCAAAAGATTATTATCTGAATAACTTAGTGTGTCTGAAAAGTGCTTGACACATTGATTTATGGAGAGAAGAATTTTTACATTCCCCCCACCCAAACCAAGTGTCTCCCCAAGCTAACAGTTTCAAGCAAGGAGCCCTCAAGGAGACCCAGGACATGAAGCACGCAAGGAGGTAAGGTGGATGTCAAATCAAGGGGGCAGTTTATATACTGCCGCCCTCGACCGGGCGAGTACTGTCCGGACGGGCGCGACCGAACGGGCGCGCGCGCACCAGAAGATCGGGCGCGCTCCGAGGCGAACGGGCGGGCGCAGGTGGGTGCGCGCGATTGAAGGCCGCGTGGCGGATAGCGCGCGCGGTGGAAGACGGGCGGGGGCGGGCGCATGCACGCGCGAGCGCTGGATCGCGAAGCGGGCGGGCGCGGGCGGGCGCGGGCGGAGAGCAGCGGGCGAATGCGGGCGCGGGTGCGCACGGGCGGAGAGCGGCGGGCGAATGCAGGCGCGGGCGCGCACGGGCGGTCGGGTGCGGGCGCGATCAAACGGCCGGGATCGATTTGACCACCTCAATTCTATGAGAAGAAGTAACAACGAGAGGGAAAAATGAATAAAATTTAAATAAATTAAAGTGTGTGAACTACATACACGTGCACATCTACATTAAAAGGAACCCTATTTTAGTAAAAAAAATGAGAAACATGACAGTGCGAAAGGACAAACCACTCCATTCACACATGTCTAAGAACTAGAGCAGGTTGTCATTTCGCCCCTCATGTTTCTGCCCTCCTAGTGGAAGGTAAGTCGTTTTAAGCTAACCTCAGGGAGTGTTAACTTAAAATATGGGATAAATTTTACTAGTTACTGCACTAATCCAGTTGAAACCCCGAGCGCGCGCGCAGGCGGCGTGGGGCGCGAGCAGGCGCGCGCGAACGGGTGGGCGCGAGCAGGGCGAGCGCAGGTCGGGGACGACGCGTGCGCGCGTCGAACAAGCAGGCGCGCGCGCGTACTTGCGGGCGCGGTCGCGAGTGTGCGCGCGCGCGTGGGCAGGTTCAGTGGGTCCACTGCGGACACCACCGCGCCGGCGCCTGCGGGCGCGTTCGGACGCGCGCGATCCAACAGGGCGCGCTCAATGAAGTTTAAAAGTCGTAAGTTCACAAAAAGAAAAAAAATAAAGCTTAAGGGAGAGAATGGACTACACTGAAATACCATACATTAGTATGGGAGATTGGAGTACCCAAAAGAAAAAAAAAAAAAAAAAAGTAAACGAATAGGCATTCAAATTTATAAAATGAAGAAAAAAATAAAAAAACAAATTAAATAGCATAGGAGTATTGAATAAAAATAAGGCGGGAGGATGGGGGAGATGTGGAATTATAAAAATGAACAAACGAAATGAGAGAAGGAATTAAATAGAATGATAGTGTTCAACGAAGAGGGAAAAAAAAAAAAAGGGATTTAAAGAGCGTAGGAGTATTGAATAAATATAAGGCGGGAGGATAGACTAGAGGTGGAATTATAAAAATGAACAAACAAAATGAGAGAAGGTATTAAATGAAAGCGTAGTGTTCAACGAAAGGGAAATAAAAATATAAAACAAATTACAGAGCGTAGAAGTATTGAATAAAAATAAGGCGGGAAGATGGGGGAGAGGTGGAATTATAAAATTGAACAAACAAAATGAAAGAAGGAATTAAATAAAAGCGTAGTGTTCAACGAAGGGGGAAAAAAAAAAAGGAATTAAAGAGCGTAGGAGTATTGAATAAATATAAGGCGGGAGGATAGACTAGAGGTGGAATTATAAAAATGAACAAACAAAATGAGAGAAGGTATTAAATGAAAGCGTAGTGTTCAACGAAGGGGAAAAAAAAATATAAAACAAATTACAGAGCGTAGAAGTATTGAATAAAAATAAGGCGGGAAGAAGGGGGAGAGGTGGAATTATAAAATTGAACAAACGAAATGAAAGAAGGAATTAAATAAAAGCGTAGTGTTCAACGAAGGGGGAAAAAAAAAAAGGAATTAAAGAGCGTAGGAGTATTGAATAAATATAAGGCGGGAGGATAGACTAGAGGTGGAATTATAAAAATAAACAAACAAAATGAGAGAAGGTATTAAATGAAAGCGTAGTGTTCAACGAAGGGGAAAAAAAAAATATAAAACAAATTACAGAGCGTAGAAGTATTGAATAAAAATAAGGCGGGAAGAAGGGGGAGAGGTGGAATTATAAAATTGAACAAACGAAATGAAAGAAGGAATTAAATAAAAGCGTAGTGTTCAACGAAGGGGGAAAAAAAAAACAGTGGGAAAAAAAAAAATAGTGGATATAAATCAGCTGAACTCAGGCGCTTAGAGGATCTTCATGTGACTCTGGGTCGACATGAAGATTTACTACCTTTAGTATATTATAAAAATGAACAGACAAAATGAGATTACGAGTTAAATAAAAACGTACTGTTCAAAGAGGGGGAAAAAAAACAATTAAAAATTTAGAGAGTGTGGGATTATTTAATAAAAACAAGGGGATACGATGGGAGAGTGGGGGAATCATAAAATTTATTTGAGTGATGTTGTTGGAGTGCTTGGGCGCGTGCAAAACGGGCGCCCGCATTGATGGGCGCGAGCGCGTCCGGGCGCGTGCAAATGGAACAAGGGACTGAATGGGGAGAAATTACTTCCATGACATGGTTGCAGTGCGCGCGCGCGAGTATTGACGGGCGCGCGCAATCGGGCGCGCGCGAAATTGGGCGCGAACGAAATGCGGGGGACATTGTGGGGGAGGAAGAGATTCAGAATTACGCGACCGCGCGCGCGCGGTTGGTTTGACGGGCGCGATCAGGACGCGCGCGCGCGTACGGGCGCGGGCAAATGGAAAAGAGAGTTTGGGGAGAGAAATTAGTCCCCCACCCAGGTTGCAGTGCGCGCGCGCGTGCACTGTCGGGCGCGCGCGAAATCAGGCGGGCGCATGCGGAATCGGGCGCGAGCCAAACGACGGAGACACCGTCGGGTGTTCCACATTTCAGTATCCGTTCGCGCGCTGTGGGCGCGACGGGCGCGAGCACTTCGCACGCGCGCGAGCAGTTCCTGCGCGCGCGCACGGGCGGGCGTAATCCTGGTTTTATTCTCGCTGGGGCAGGTTCGCGCGCGCGCGAGTACGCACACTACGGGCGCGCGCAAACGCGCGCGACCATGCGGGCGGGATCAGAGTTCAAATCCACGTAACATAAAATTCAGTCCATAAGTTAAATACACTTACAATAACTGAAGTTCTCTTAGCGTGACTTAAATCCAGCAAGAACCCCAGCCCCCGATCCCCGACTCTGGCCTATCACGAGACCCAACCCCCTGTAAATTAACTCGAACCCTGTGAATCGGAAACGGGTTTTTTGGAGGGCTCGGAGTTAGACAGTCGGTAGCCGGTGGTACACACCTCCAGGTGTGAAGGGACCCTTAGCGTGACTTAAATCCACTGTCCATATTAAACATTTTGGTGTGCAACAGAGATATTTATACACTTATCATACGATGGAAGGAGATGAGACAACGGGCGGAATGAATAACATGATTGGCAATCAAAAAAAGGGAGGCCAATGTATTATGAAGGGAGCATAAAAGCGTCTTGAGAATCACGACAATGATTTACAAAAGCAAATTATCATCCATTGTTTGAGTTTAACAAACATTAAACATGTGAATGTAATCCCAAACCTATCCATACCCCTATGCCATCTACATGTATTTATATTCTGATATCTTTTTACAAAACGTGGTCTTCACTCATGGATCTCCACGACGTCACGTGCCCGGTGCAGAGGAACTCGATCCACCCTCATCGTGTCGAGCACGAGAGGTACCTGCTGCACTACTTTCTGCCCCATCGTTGGCGATGAGTTTCCGCTTGGCAGAACGGGTTCTCTTCGCTATGCCATCTCCTCCAAGCATTGCTTCCATGAAGTTGTTGTTGCGCATCCGACGGAGCACTGTTACGACCTCCGGAGCCACTTCAGCACATAGGAAATCCACGGCTTGATTCTTGAACAACATATCCCATTCAGATTCCGCGGTTTGTACATCCTCAGCGATCCGGAAATCCTCTGCAGTCATGTCGTGCAACTCCTTGATCTGATCCGCAACCAACTCCCCTTTGGAATTCCACTTAAATCCAAGAGGATGGGGGCCGTACTGGAATGTACAAGTTTGAATATCCCAATACCCATGTAGCACTTGGTAGAAGAAATTCCTCCTTCCCTCGAGTTCCTCCTCCGTCCCGCCCTTGATGAGTTCGTGGCAGATCCGTACAATCTCCGCAGGTTTCTGGTCCCACCTCCACTGATCGCTCATCTGTTTAATATAGGACAGGTGCATTCCCATAAGCCAATTCCAAATCAAGTCTTCACCCCACTTGTCTGGAAAGTCAGGAGTATTTTCCTCATTTTGCTCCCAATGCGGTGGCATCCAATTCACTAGGCCGAATTGCTCATAAAAACGCTTGTGTAAGGGGGCCTTACATACTGCACACTTCCGACGTATCAAGGCCCACGAGATCAAGCATTGTGGATGATACATGCATTGACAGGATCCCAATTGCCAGCCCCCCTCTGGCCCAAATAGATTGGTACAAATTGCACAGTGGGTTCCATCCAACACATACTTCGCTAGATTGGGCCAGAGCAAGCTTGGCTTTGCATTTTTAGCGATCTTCTCATTGGATATGGCGGTCTTGTACTCCCACCCCAACCGCGTCCAATCTATTGCTTTACCAATCATCGGTAGGCTGTCAGGGAACATTTCATTTGGATCTGCCCACGAGGTAAGTCCGAAATCTCTCTTGGAGTTAAGCTGGAGGTAGTCGCGGTCAATCCTCTCGAACTCAGCGCGCATCTGTCTGAAACGGTCGACGTTCATGATGCATGCAATCTTCCATTGGTAGTACTGTCTGCTCATCTCGATCAGATACTTTCTGAGCATCCTGTTGGTAGCTTGCAATTCGGAGACAGTGGGTACTGATGGCTGTTGAAATCCCAAAGAGTCCTCCGTCTCTTGAGAATCTACGAACATGATTTGCCGCTGGGGGGGGTGCATCACTTGACTTGATGACGCGAATGGAATGATTGGCTTACGGGGAACTCGGACCGGGGTATCTTCCAGGAGACCGTGCGTGGCCGATTCAATGATGGCATTCACGTCTTCCTCGTTCATTCCAGGGCTACCAGGGATTGGAGCTTGGCTTGCCTCGGGTACGTAAGTCGGAGTCTTCGCAGATCTAAGTTGCGAAATCTCTTCATTCTGCTTCCGTATAATCTCATTCATCCTATCAGCTTCCTCGTACAAGTTCTGGATAGTCTTCTCCATCTCAGAAATTATTGCATTTTTTCCTTCCAGCTCCTTCTGCAATGCATCGACTTGCAGGCCCTGGGCATCAGCGGCGGCTATTGTAGCCTCCAACTCATCTGCAAACCCAGTGTCATCATCTTCCATTACATTGCTCGGGCCCGCAATCTGTGGATTCAGTACATGAGGAGCTACATCAACATTGCTCGGGCCCGCAATCTGTGGAACTAATATTGGAGGAGCAACATCAACATTGCTTGGGCCCCCGACGATTGCTAGAGGAGCCTGATGAGGAATACCCGGTCCAGTAGGATTTGCAGGCGGTGCACGATTCCTCGTCGACAAACAGGCAGCTAGCTCAGGATCCTTCTTTTTTAACCGTGTGATTCTAGCACTAGTCGCTGCTCTTGTCTGTGACTCAGGGGGACGGTCTACCGTACCATCAGAATCACTATCCTCCCCTGAGTCACTCCATTGAACAGGCGCCTGATCCTCAGGATCATCCAAGTATGCCCAGTCCACACCTGGGAATCTTAGGACCCCTGTAGGTATCGCCATCTCATGTGGACGCCGGTGGACGCTAGGAGTCAACCGTATGGTCCTCCAATCCACCTGCCTATGAAGCACTACCTCGGCATATACCATTCTACAAATAAAGAGCGGAACCTCATTCCTCTCGTTCATCGCCTGGTTGTATAGGACCTGCCACACCTCCAAACACCGCCTCCCTAACTGACGGTTCTTGCAATATTTCATGTTCGCCTTGTTTGATTGACGATTGCATTTATGACGGTGCAACGGGAATAACTTCCCAATGTGGCACCATTCAATGAATTGTTCACACGTTGCTAGAGTCCACGGTTGCGATGCAGCTTCCCACCCTCTGAATGCCAGCTTTGCTGGATTCAATAAGACGTGGACCCTCTTATGTTGGAGGTTTCCATGCCTGGGCCGTCCCGCATCCTTTTGCTTTTTCCTCTGCTCTGCCGCCGTGAGTGCTGGTTGTTGCCGTTCCATGTCTGCTCGAGGTAGATCGTTCTTCGAAGTCTTCCGAAGGTGCAAAATTAAAAGCCTACGACTACCCCAGAACCTCAATCACATTTACAAATTATAAACATTTACAAAATTCTCAAATGTAATACACAGACACCATAGAGTTCTGGAGAACAAAAACAAGGACACGTGTCAGAGTGCTGGGACCCACCTGAGTACCACGCAATCAGCTACCCGGGGGCTGTTGAAGGCAAGGTGCTCAAAGGGGGGGGAGTGCAAATGAGGTGGGAAATCGCCCTTTTATAGTCACGGGCGCCAGGGAACGGGTGCGTACAACCTGCTACGGGCGCGAGCGGGAACCCGACGGGCGCGCGCGGGCACCGACGGCGGGGTTTCGGCCGTGTATCCGTCCGCGCCCGCGCGGATATCAACGGGCGCGAGCGGTTCAGTGGCGGGTATATGACGGGCGCGAGCGGGTACCGACCCGGTCTTCGTCGGGCGCGAGCGGGCGTCGTCCGGGTACCGAAGGGGCGCGCGCGCGGACGTCGACGCGGGCGCGCGGATATTATTCGGGCGCGATCCGAACTGTACGGGCGCGACCGTCGGGCGCCAACGTTGAATGGACGGGCGCGAGCAGTGGGCCAGGACGGGCGCCACCACAACCTAGAACACTGTTAAAAATCAGAGTAACCAAAGAGGACTTGCAAATTCAGAGTTAAAAAAGAATACTTTATTTATTTTGGAAATGTATCACTTCATTGTAATGTCGATTACAGTGCCATGCACTCTAGGTACCGGTCCTCTAGGTCTTTCAAGTGCGTCTCGAAATGGTTCGTTTGAGCACTAGAGACAATATTGGGGACACAAAGTATTGCCATCTCCTTCTTCAGTTCTTTGATGAGATCGCCAATCTCACAGTCAAGTTCTTCGACAGTCGCTTGGGTTGCCAACTGCTCTTCAGTGGTTGGAGGCAGAGGGCGTCCATTCTCTGCGAAGGCCACCAATTTGTCACGGCGAGAGATCCAATCCTCGAAGAACTCAATCAGTTGACGGAGTCGCTCCAGCTTTGACCAAATAACTGTGTCCGTTCGCTGTGCAGTGCCCGGTGGAGTAGCACCATTCGTTAAACTCATAATGGACTTGATTTGTTGGCAATTGCAGGCGTTGGAATTCATGTTGGACGGTACACCGAATGTTGAGAAACCCACCGTAGCACTAAGCAATCAGCTACCCTTGGGCTGTTGAAGGCAAAATGCACAAAGTGGGGGGGTGCGAAATCAGTGGAGGAGGGTGGCAATTTATACTCACGGGGCCGACAGTGTGGGCGCGAGCAGGTTGGGCGCGCGCAGGCTGCTACGGGCGCGAGCATGTTACGGGCGCGGGCGACCCTGATTGGGCGAGGGTAATCGGGCGCGATCACCGCGCGCGCGCGAGACTGACGACGGGCGCGATCACAGCAAGCGCGCGACGGGCGCGGGCGACCCTGGTCGGGCGAGGGTAATCGGGCGCGATCACCGCGCGCGCGCGAGACTGACGACGGGCGCGAACAGCCACAAATGACCGGCGCGAACAGGCGCAAAGACGCGCGCGGACACGACGACGGGCGCCACCCATGGTAAACAGTAGTAAACTGTGAGGACAGTAATTTTGCTCGCGGTCGGGAGCCCGTCCGATAAGCGTCCGTCCGATAACCGTCCGTCACGTTCGTCACGTGACTACACGACAATTTTTTGGCCCGTCCGTCCATTATGACAACCATGCGCGAGACCTTTTTGCAGGGTACTTCTTAGCATTACGACCCTGCGATGAAGACGATCGTCCTTTTTGGCTTGCGCGGGCCTTGACTGACCCTCATGCGAACCCTGACCTCCCAAACACGCTCCAAGTAGAGTTCTACCGCCCAATTTCCCGAGATGAAAATGTTTTGAAATTCTATACCGGCTGGGATGTGGATGGGAGACTTCGTTGGACAGTTGAGAAGGATGTACCCGAGTCGTGGCAGAGTACTGATGCAGTCATAACAGCTTGGAAATCCAAAGTTAAAAAAAATGTCAACGACCGGGGCGTTGGCAAGGATCCAACGCTGAAGATCCCACTGAAACAACTGGACATTATAAAGGCCTCCTTGGAGAGATTTGTGTCTCCGGATTCTGAATAAACATGTAGCTTTGAAGTTGGTGGTCTTGAAGTTCTGAATTTAGTCAGATCCCTTATATTCGTTTGAAGACGACTGAACTGAATACCGTTCGTCCCTTCTGTTTTCAAGACAAAGGTAGATGTTTAGCTCGAGTCGACCTGATCAGTTATAGCGTATTAGTTCTAGCGTATTTATGTTTTGAATACTAGATAATTACATATATTTAATTGGAGGGAACGCTACTTAAGTGTTTCTGTCCATTCCTTATTTATCATGTGTACCACATTATAGACCGCAGTTTAGGTCGAGGCGACCTAAACTGCATTTGGCGTTGAAGTTCGTACTTTACGAGTGCGGGATACCAACAGGTCACCTATAGTTCTTAGTGTAGATTTTTACTTAGTACCCTAAAGCATTGATTCTATATCATATGTACTGCCACATAACAGCCATTTAGGTCGAGGCGACCTAAACGACATCTAGCGTTGAAGTTCCTAGTTTGGATCTCTGAAGTAGAGCCGATAACATACATTTGTTGGCATGGGACTATTATGAAGTCTGTATGTTCTTGGATTGCATATCATACTCCGGAAACTGTAGGCAGCTATGTTAGTCGAACAACTTGATTGTTTGTACAGGTCTGAAAGAGCCTGTCACGGATTCAACATTTAAGGAGTGTCGACCTAATTTGTATTTCCACACATATATATAATATAAGATTTCCCGGCATATCCGTTGTGTCCATTTATTGTTATTTGTTTGATGTTCATTTAGGGTGGTTCGACCTACCTTGTATTTTTTCTAGTATTTCTAGTAAAACACTACCTTCTTTCATTTCCCATTAGTACTGTGTGATCATGTCCCAAATTAATGGAAATTGCTTATAAGCTTTTCCTTGCCAAGTATGGGACCATTGTGCCCATTTTAACTCGACCTGACCTAATGCATTATTTTGGGAGATGATAAATCTCCCAAAATAACGAATATGGTGTTTACATGATAAACACATTTTTATCCACATATATATGATACCTACACGTTCATACTCATATTACATATTTTCAATATTTTACATTTATATATATATATATCTATTATACAAATGAGCATGGTTTGTCTCACTCGACGGTTCCACGCCGGAATCCGTCGAGGAGACACCCATACTACAACACGTCGACATGCAGGACTATGTACCCCATGCAAGCTGCGGTTCCCCATCTCAGACATGCAGACATGCCTCCTACGCGAGGGCCAAATGGTTCACAGACGCGCATGCCTCCTACGCGAGGAGCCCAAACGGTGCAGAGATGAGGTGCAATGCTAGCTTGAGCAGGGTGAGATTTCAGGGCGGAGTGACTCAAGACGCAAATTCTAGGCGTTCTCTACAGGTGGAGTTGGGTGGCTTTGTGATAAGGTGATTGGGAGTCTTTTTTTGAGATTAAACGAGCGGGTTTTGTTTTGTGTTTGTTTGTTGATCAAGATGATTTTTAGAAGCGTTGTGGGTGATGTTTCTGTGTGTACTGTTTCGTGTTTTTTCGCCGAGTTAGGATCGTTCTGTTCTCTGAATTGGACTGAATTTGTCATGAATGAGCTTAAATTGGTCGGCACTTGATCACACGCTAATTGAATGAGCTTAAATTGTTGGCCCATTTGCAGGGGTTGAATCAAATTGTGTTTGATCTCCCTCCAAGCACCCGCTTCCAGATTCAAGGCCCCTGAAAGAATTCCTTGGGCACACTCCGCCGGACGTATTACTATGTTTGTTCGAGCGTTCTCACTGACATGCAATATCGGAATCTCTTCGTCTTCTCTAATTCGTGTTGATTCAACAGGACATAATTTGATTTAGGTTGGGGTTTAGGTTGTGTTGTTGTTTTTGTTTTGATTTAGGGGTTAATGTAGGGCTGGTTACAGTTGGTTTAGGATGCGTGCGGGTTTGGGATGTTGTTGTTGTCGTTGAGAGCGTGAAGTTTTTCCTTTGGTGTTTTCGTCACTAGAATTACTTCACGTCATTTTACGAGCAATTCAAAGAAGTATGTGAAGTTCTGTTCATGATCAATGCGGGCTTGGTTTCCATTGTTGTTTCGAGGGAGTGCTTGAGAATCTGGGGCTTTCTGGTGTAGCGATTGTCTGCAGAACCTCCTCTGTTCATGTTTATTCAGAAATGTGACTGGTCATCTTTCGCAGGTTAGGGAGTACCATAGACGCCATCCTAATGCTCGGGAGGGAGTCACAGCAGACGACCCTGAAGAATATTTCAAGAAAGAGCCTTACATCGACTTCAGTGGAGAGGTGATTCCCTGGCCACTCTCTGCTGCACGTCTTATCCCCATCTTCGATTTTTTTTATTGAATAAGATGCCAGAAGTCGAGTTGCAGTGATTCTCTGAACGAAGCCGTGTCATTGAGTAGTTTTACGTATTACATTTATTAAGAAGCTTGTGTGGAAGGTTTAGCGTGGACTTACAGCGTTTTTGTATATCATCTTGGTTTGCCGAACGAGATGGACGGGAACTAGAAGCCCAACGTGCACCCTGAGTTGGTGCTTGCCGCGACCACATGACCGCGTCTGCTTGAATGTGAAGCCTGTCTGCAAATTCTATATTTTTAAGTTACAACTTGAGTAGCTAAAGCATTGCAGTGCGGAATTGTCATTTCTCTGGTTATCCAGCATTCTGTTAATGAGAGCTGATATGTGAGTCTGCTCTTGCAAGTATTCGTTAGTTCACTTGATGAAGTGGAGTTTGATTACGCTACACTTGCTATTGGTCGGAATTTTCTGTCATGAGAGTTGCAAAATTGTTTTTCAACATGTACGGTATATGGGGAATGATCTGCACTCCCATCTGCACGCAGGTTCGGGATCGTGAACCGTCCCTGGGCCGTGGAGCCAAGGTTTTTGCAGTGTCACTCGACAAGGTGAGCATTCAGATTTTCTTAAACCCTAATGTTAAATCTCTGTCTTGTAATATCCAGAGCATGTGTGTGTATCGAGTGAGGTTTTTTAAAATGAAATTCTTAACAGGATTTCCATGGTTCTGGCAGGTTTACCAGCTTAGCACAGAAGGCATTGCATTTCGTTTCTTACCAGATCCTCAGAGTGGTTATGTGTTAGCGTTAGTGTGATTACGGCCGTGCAGCTTTTGCAAGCAGGAATCATTTTTTTCTTAACCTGCATTTTCAGTTGGCAGGGAGATACGTGTGTATGCTATTGGAAGTGTTGGTTTTTTTAGATTTGATTGGTACTGAAAGTAAGGGTTTGCAAAGTACTTTAATTGAGTGTTAAATACTATGTTATGTGTGTCCTAAGTTCGGTGCACACGTTTTATTCTGCTCCTTTTGGCTCCAGCTTTGTGTGTTTGAAGTTGTAGAACAAGAGCTGAACTTGTTCCTGTCTATGTAGGACGCCACAGCGGTTGGGGAGTCCGTTCAGGAGCAGTCTGCTGTTGAAGCGCCGGCTTACGAAGGTAATATTTGCGATTTAAACTGCAATCGAATAGTGTGTGTGGCTTTAAAATCTCCTGTAGGGCATGGGCATTTCCTTCTTGAACTGCATGAGGAGCTAGGTACTTGCATGAAAAGTGGTGACCAATCTTGAGAGTAATGTTACTTCTTCACATTGTAGTTCTTCATCAATTATGGCCTTGGAAAAAGTTAGTCGCTGAGAATGTTTTAGAAGAACTTCATGCACAGTCTTCCAGCGCACTTATTTTTCAACTATTGTGGCATCAGGACTGGCCTTGATTACTGATATATGCCCTTCTTCAGGTCCTACGGTTAAGGTGAAATTCGAGCTTCAAAGGGAATGCCATTTGGGACAGCAGTTTAAAGTTGTTGGCGGTGACTCTCAATTTGGTGACTGGTGAGGAATATATTTCGGCTTTGTGGTTTCATTTTAGTGGGACCTGTTTTAGATTGCCCTGTTTTAGCATGCGCTTAGATGCTGCGTATTCCTGGCTTTCAACAATTGTGGTCGATTGTGGTTTTGTGCTGCAAGCAGTTCTTGAGAAGTTGTTGAGATTTTGGTATAATTATGTAACTGGGATTACCGTCATGGTTTGGACAATTTAGTTGCCAAATTTTGGACATCTTGCATTGGATATCGACTTAGTGTCTCTGAGAATTCAACATTCGTTGTCTTTGCATTCAGAGATGATCATTGATAACTAGATTGGGTGCGGTTTATTGATTTCGTCAGTAGTTTTGTTGATGGGAATGGAATGTGTGAATGGTGAATAGTTGCTCCGGCTGTGACGTTTTATACGGTAAAACCATGTGAAATTGTTCTTTCACTTTGAGAGGATGCACGATGAGGTTATTTGCTTTTCATTCACGTACCTGAGAATTTCAAGTAGCGGACTCAAGTGAGCACCCGAGTGACCTAGCCGCGTGACAGGAGCTAAATATTGTTGTTGTGCTCACGCTAACATGAAGAATTTCCTGTTTTCATATCAGCGGGAGTTTCGTGATTTTGTACAGATACCTTGATTACAGTTTATTACGGGGTACGAGAAAATTGTTAGTTTGGCGTACAGAACAGCAGGACCATTACAAGCTAATAATCTCATCTGTTTCTGATGTCAACTCCTTGAAGATTTTGTTTTCTTCGACATCGCTTCCATCACTACCATCGCTCTCATCGTTTTCTGTCGAATGCCCAGCCTCATCCTTTTGTCTGATACCACTGTTGTTAAGGACATCAGTTAGACATCCTATGAACTACGGTTTTGTCACAGCCCGAGAGTTATAGCTGACGCTGATATTATTACAGTAGGAGCTATGCTCCAGTCTTTGGCAAAGCAAAGCTCAAAAAATTAATGGAAAGGATACACAGGATCTTTTGTCTTGCTGCGAGTTTCATCCTTCTCGGGAGGAGCTGGTCTCTCAATGATCGGTTTCTGGGGGTTCGCACGACATGTGTTTCCTGCGCTCACGGTTGCCGTAGAAGACTTAGGACTGCTTGGTGGTGGTGTTGGTTTGAACGAAGCAGATGCCATACTTGACTTTGAATGGTGCATGTTTTGATTTTTTTAACATTTCAAAAAATGGATTATCAAATTTTATTTCTAGCAAAAATACATTGAAATGATCTCATATAACTTAGAAATGGGAAAAAAATACTAGAATTAACTTGTTGTATTTTTTTTTAAAAATTGTTTCTGAGAAATCAACTATGATACTACAGTATCTAGAATATAGACTATATGTTTTACCTGAGGTTTATGAATTCACGAATTCAGAGTTATGTTTGGTAAATGTCCTCTTCAGAAACATGGTTTTTGATTTCGTGGCAAAGACAAGTGCAACTCTTTAATTATGCACAGTTTTCATAAATCCAATTATTGATTGTTAATTGTTGATTATTGTTATTTTGCAGGACATTGCAGACCTTTGTGGAGTTCTACAAATTGGTATGAAGTTGGGACCCTTTTATTTATTTGTTACTATAATCCACTCCTGGTTAGTCTTTAGAACTCGTGCATATTGCATTTGAGTTCTTGGACGGTACCGGGAGTGGGTTGTGCGGACGTTGTTGGATTGACCGAAGGTTTTTAAACCTTTGGACGATCGCGAACGACCGCTTTACAGAATTTTTACCTTATTTTATATCATCGATTCGTTCATTTGGTGGTGAGTGAAAAAATGAATGCCTTGTGATTTTTTTTGAAGGGGGAGTGTTTATTTGGAATCGGATGGAATTTTAATTTTGAAAAGGAATGAAAATAATTTGTGATTTGATTATAATTTTTAGAATTTATTTAAATTTTTTGGTAGGATTTTCTGAATTAAATTAGCTAATGGTGTGAATGCGTAACAAGAACACAACAAAGACCAAGAGTTAGACACAAAACTGACATGGTTTTCTGAGAATTAAAATACCTTGAACTTTTTGAGATAAGCAACACACTCAACATCAGATTCTAATATAGAGCTTTAACTGTTCCTGCAACAAAATTGACTCACATCAGTCGTACAATAGTTCCTTTGGCATGTGGGTCTGTACAACATGACATAGCTGAATGCTCTAAAACAAAAAATAAAAGTACTATTTTAAATCATCGGGAGCAATAGAATGAAGTCTATTGAATATCTACTTTACATAGTATTATCTTGAAATTTAATTACAACTCCCAAGTTAACACAAATAAAGAAATATACGTTGTAATGAAACTTGAATAACATCTTTTACAATTAAATATAGCTTCTATTATTTGATGATAATATATGAAATATAGGAGGTTTTTTTTTTTTTTTTTTTTTTTTTTTTTTTTTTTTTTTTGGAATTGAGGAAAATTACGTTGTTTCACAAAATTCATCAAACAATCATTGGTGTTTTACCTTAAATATCTATAGTTCACAAATGATTTTCAATTGAGAATTAAAATTGACATAAATCATGATATACTAAATCATAATCTATTTATTTATTTTGGACTCCAATTATTTCTTTTATCTTCATAAAATTCTTTTTGAGGAGACTCATATTTTACCATCACATTTTATATCATATATCTTATCATATAATTCATCACATTTTAATATAATATTGTAAAAGATTCATTGGAGATTTGATTTTGAATATTTTATTTGAGATTGATAATTTTATCTGATTTCATTTTGAATTACAGAATACTTACAAGACATTTTTTCATATCATTTACCAATATGAATCGATTTTGTCGTGAAGCTATGAGTGTGCGTGCTCTACGTTCTATGGCTAGAGATCGAGTACAACGACAACAACCACCTCAAATGTCCGTGATTATGTCACCTCAAGGCTCATTGTTAGCTCAGCGAAGCTATCTTGTGAGCAGCGAGCACGAGCAGAGAGCAGTGGAGGCGTTTTTGACGATTTTTTTTTTTTTTTTTTGAAAAACGCTTCGTTTTTTGACAAGTTTTTGGATATTTTGGGAATTTTTTACGAAAGAGGAGAGAAATTACTAAAATTAGTAAAGGACCTATCACCGTGGATTTCCATGGTTTCAGGATATTTTTGTCAAAAATTCTAAATATAGAATTAAAAAAAACTGATCATATATACACTGATTTTATTGAAATGAAGATTGGTTTAAAATGATTTTTTACCCTATTTTAACGAAATTTACTGAAATTTTTAATATTAATTTTTTTAAATAGAAAAAATTTGATGCGTTGGAGGTGTATCTCGGATCCGAGAGTCCCCTTGGCTGTGGGGACCCTCGGATCCGAGATACACCTCCAGCGCATCGAATTTTTTCCTAAGGACATAGTTGGATTTGCAATGCTGGAGGTGTATCTCGGATCCGAGAGTCCATTTGGCTCTGCCTGAAGGAGACCCTCGGATCCAAAATACACCTCCAGAGGACAGACATTCAAGTAAACTCAATGATATGTTGTTGAGTTTTCTCACCGGAAAATTGGAGTTATTTGTCATAGGGAAGAAGGACAAATAGAGATTTCTATTTTATTGTGGAAAAAAACTCACCTAATTTGATTGTATATAATGGCATATAAAAATATCATCTTTATTTTTCGCAATTCAAATCAAGACAAATCCAATCCAGAACAAAACACTGCTGATATAGTAACCTATTGTCCACTAGGAGGCTACTTGTACGTTATAAACTGAATAATTCTTCAAAAGGCACCCATTCATTTGAAGATTTCCATAACCTCGTTGAAACTCTAACTCGGAGCGTGCATGAAGGAGTCTTCTATAGGATCCATCTTGCACATGTACCGAATAACATAATAAATATATTTGCAGTATTTCCATTGCTTGTTTTTCCCTAGAGTCTCCGAAAGCATCTTGATGAAATCTAGGCAAGTGTATTCCGAAAAGCATCCAATGGTGATGCGGTATAGCTTGCCCCTTCCCGTGTTAAGGGTAACAACACAACCATATCCAGGATACAAAATAGTTGTTATCCATGTAATACCGCAATGGTCCATGACAACGGTGCTTTCCCACTTGTTACAATGCTCCACAGTTGGGGCATCAGAGTTCCTGCGAATGGAATACCCACCTCGGAGCGTAGGTGTGCATTAGGATCCGCTGGTGCCTTGAAATGGTATCTCAAAAGAGGCCAGTTCGAATTTGCTTGGAATTGGCGGCATGGTGATAGAGCGCCACACTGTTGCCATTGGAAACCCGCTTCTTCCAAGGAGAGTACCTCCTGTCGAGTGAGATTGGTTCCTATTTTGACTGGCCATACCATAGGAATTTCCGGCCAATCCACAACAAATGACTTAGGACCCTCCTTCACGCATTGGTTGATATCATCAGAGCAGAACCAAAACTCTGCTACAGTCAAGCGTCTGGTGTGATAATCCTTCTTGTGTCCGGAATATGTAGGCGTCGCTATACCCTGAGCTTCCTTCGAGATCTTAGCGTTACACTTCGTACGAGTCTGCGCCTGAAGCGCTTGACGTTTTCGTTCGGATCAATTTGAAAGGCGAGCAATGTGCCACTCGAATGGATCGCACTCCGACTCCTGAACAGACGTGGTGTGCTATACACGACACGTTGGATCCGAAAGAGCCTCCTGGATCCGCCGCCCGCGCCCTTATTGATCGAGTCCCCATCGTAGGGATGGAATAATTGACCTTATGAGAGCAGCAAAAGTCATGGGTTAAACTAGGAGGAAGATCAAGCTTCCTTTTCATAGAGCCGAAAATCTCTACTCCTTCAAGTCCCTTCTCCTTTGTTAACACGTCTCCAGCTCCGAGATACGCCTTCATTGCCTCAGCTATCATTTCTGGGTCTAAGCTCCGCTGTACTTGACGGAGGCGGAGCTCTGCCTTGTCTAGTCCTTTGCCTCCCCTTCCTCTCTTTAGATACCTTCTATATTGAGTGATCTCCATAAACGCTCGCATTGTGTTGTCCACAATTGCAGCGTATAGACATTCGCCCGTGTTTCGGGACTGTTGAAGCCACTTGTTATGTATAGTCTCTCTTAGGTTGCACGACGGCATGTCCACTCTCTTGTCTAGCATTAGGTTTTGTATAGGCAATCAAGAGAATGCGTGTGATATAATAGCATGTAGAAAATCTTTGTGTCTATTACCAACATCAAGAACATATAACAACATACTTTAAATATCATCACACTTAAGATACCTTCACACTTCTAAAGATCTAAAATCATTTATGGCATTATTCCATTGAAATCCAAAGGCCACCTTCATCTCCACAATTTTTCAAAAATATTTACAAGACTTGATCCCTTCTTAGATTCCAAGAACATTTCCATTCAATTCAAAATTCAGTACATATAACCTGCCTAAAACCTTTGGTGGATCGCCAGGTCATTTTATTCATTCATATAATTTTTTTGGATAAAAATGTGCATCTTTTTGTTAAAAATGTGCATCCTCAAAAGGGCTCTCGGATCCGAAAGTCCCTTGAGGTGGGACTCAATTTTGCTCATAGTTTAGAATCTCGATGAAAAAAATGACCTAATTTTTTTTTTCTTCAAGATATGGCTTGTTATATGTTTTTGGAAAGCTCTCATTTAAGGCTTTCCAATGGTATATTACAATATATATTTGGAAAAAATCTCCATGTGTAGTGCCTATTTTTAAAATAAAGGAGGGGGGGTAGAGGCATATGCCAACACCTGTATTTTAAAAATAGGCACTACACATGGAGATTTTTTCCAAATATATATTGTAATATACCATTGGAAAGCCTTAAATGAGAGCTTTCCAAAAACATATAACAAGCCATATCTTGAAGAAAAAAAAAATCAGGCCATTTTTTTCATCCATATTCTAAACTATGAGCAAAATTGAGTCCCACCTCAAGGGACTTTCGGATCCGAGAGCCCTTTTGAGGATGCACATTTTTAACCAAAAAAATTATATGAATGAATAAAATGACCTGGCAATCCACCAAAGGTTTTAGGCAGGTTATATGTACTAAATTTTGAATTGAATAGAAATGGTAAAATGACATTTTTATGTTAGGTTTGTTGATACATCATGAATCTTAATACATCCCCATGGATATCAAGAGAGCTTTAGAAGATGAAGAACCTACAAAAGACCCTGGAGTTCACGTGACGGTATAGAAACTGCGGAAGAATCGTGTTGGCAACTCACACATCATTCTAAACCAATCAATGGAGGCTCCTATTGGAAAGTTGGATATTACATTGTGTAGGACGGTGACAATGACAAATGTACGAATGCTTGCCATCGCCAACACTACAAATGGCGAGGGATTCATCAATGAGATATGACTTTGCTAATTATTTAGAAAATTGTTTATATCGTACAGTGTACTTTCGGATCCGAAAGTACTTTTGTAGTACCTGCTTTTTCCTCTATCTTTCAATTTGCAGCATAAAATGAAAATATTTAAAGAATATCTTGGTAAATTTAACTTGTTGCTATGATTAAACATGCTTTTCCGGCGCATGAAATGGCTACAAATCCTGAATTCTTTTTGTTTTTGGACAAATTATACATCATTACAAAGTTATTGCAATTTGCAAGTAAGGCCTGCACACCAATATGGATCGATTGCTTACCATCGCTGACCCCGCAAATGGCGAGGGATTCATCAATGAGGTACGTCAACTCTTCTATGTGTAGCAAACTATCTATACCGTACGATGTACTCTCGGATCCGAGAGTACTTCTGTAGTACTAGAAATTCATCTATTCAGTGTGGCAAAGCTCTCTACTTTAAAAGAATGTATAGACAACCCAATGTACTTTCGGATCCGAGAGTACTTTTGTAGGATAGCATTTTTTTCTTTAGTTCTTAAAAAGCTGCACTAAATCCTGGTTTCTACAAGATATTTACGTATATTTAAGGAAGTTTCTAATTAAACTAATATTTTAGGAAAAAATTGCTTCTAATATTGATTTTTTATTGTTTTGGGACAGATTATTGCCGATTACAACTGCAACATGTCAAATCCGGAGATGCTTCCTGAAAAAATTCAGTGCATAGCGACGGCTAAAGTTCTAGCCCAATACAAGCAACGGTGGTTAAAATGGTGGAATATGAGCAAGGATCGACGATAGGCCAACAACTTCCCAGAGACCCCTTGCTCAACTACCGCCCTTCCACTATGGGTGGAAATTGCTTCCTTCTACGCAGGCATGAGTTTCACTTGCATTATTCCATTTCTTATCAAAATAAATCCATCTCCACGGGTACTTTCGGATCCGAGAGTCCATATGGGGGAGGCTGATTTTTCTTCAAGCATTTTGAGATTCGTCATTTTTGTCATGATTAGTGGTCTCTAGAGAATAATTCATGTTGTGTCCAGGGTACTTTCGGATCCGAGAGTCCATATGGGGGAGGCTGATTTTCCTCAAGCATTTTGAGATTCGTCATTTTTTGTCATGATTAGTGGTCTCTAGAGAATAATTCATGTTGTGTCCAGGGTACTTTCGGATCCGAGAGTCCATATGAGGGGGGCTGATTTTTCCTCAAGCATTTTGAGATTCGTCATTTCCGGTCATGATTAGTGGTCTCTAGAGAATAATTCATGTTGTGTCCAGGGTACTTTCGGATCCGAGAGTGCATAAAGGGGGGATTGATTTTTCCTCAAGTATTTTGAGTTTTCTCGTTCTCGCTAATAATTTGAGGCCTCTAAAGAAAAATTCATGGTGTGTCGAGGGTACTTTCGGATCCGAGAGTGCAAATTGGAGGGACTGATTTCTGCAAATCTTGTTGGTTTTGTTGCAACTAGAGGAAGAAGCAAGAAAGTTGTACTCCAATATCATCGAAGAAGACGGTCTTCAGATTCCTCAACCGGGCTTCTAGGGCGTCATAATTGACATTCAGAAATTTGTTCTTGTCGGAAGCCAGATAATCTGCAAGTAAGGCTACCCGGAAATACTTGGGAAGGGAGGAAAATTCAACAAGCAGAAGGAGTTTCTAGAGTAGGAGAAGACCATAGAAGCTGTGTGCAGGGTTGTGGTGAGATACCTTTACCAGGAATTGTTGAAGAAAGGGGCAATTATAGAAGACCAATTTCCAGCTCGTTTCAGATAATGGTTGGACACGGCAAGCGAGGAGTGTATTCTAACTTCAAACCAGCGACGCGATTTCACAAGGCTGCACTTTTCTCGGTGCCCTTGGTACATTGAGCTCTCACCTGCAGATCCTTGCCCAGATCATGAACTGGAGATATTCGTCGTCTGCAAGAGGGAGACTGAAGACATGAAGTCCAAAGGCCTGGACCTTGAGAATGCGAATGTGTCGGTGCATATGTCTGAACAACAACGCAAAAAGATAACAAAGAAGCTTGAACGTAACAAGCAACTAGCAAAAGTGCGTGCTGAAAAGGCGGAAAGGGAGAAGGAGGAATCAAAGAGACGAAAGGAAGAGAAGCAAATTCACATCAGCCAAGCCAAAAAGGTGGAGAAAATGGGCTTGAAGAAAGCCGCCGAGGTTGAAGGTATCTCACCCTCTGATAGTAGCATGCCTTCTAATAGTATTCAGGGGACATCTAGCTTGCCTTCGCAATCTGTCTACACTATAAAGACTCAAGATTCGGAACATGAGTGTGCGGATGTTCTTATACTGAATGAGAGCACCACGAGTATCTTGGACGAGTTCAATGATATCAAGATGCATGATGACGACACGAAGCCGCCACTGTATTCGAAGATTCTGAAGTTTGTCCAAGAACACCAAGGACGTAAGTTTCGTGCATATAAGGGGCAAACGTCATGAGGCTGCGTGGACTTCATTATTTGTGTTAGTTTCGGGTTGTGTTGTGTTAGTTTCGGGTTGTGTTGTGTTGGTCTCGGGATTTGGTTTCGGGTTTTGATCTCATGTTTTGGTCTCATGTTTTGATCTGGAGCCGAAGAGATTTTATGGTCTCGGATTTTGTTCCCTTGTTACTATTTCATTGTTTGATTTTATTTCTCAAGCATTATTTTGATGTGGATGTTGTCTTTGTGCAGTGCCTATTATTTTCCGCGACCCTTGCAAGTAGTATGTTTTCTAAATTCTTGACACACATTTTTTTTATAATGCCTTCATTCCTTGCGCGGGTTTCAGTATTGACACTCTGTCAATAATTCTTACTTGAAAATCTACATGTCTTTGCTCTAATCTAATTAGTTGTTTTCACTTGTAGATTCCAAGAGTTTTCTTTTCCACACACCACCATGGTACTCACGTAGGCTGAGCGACGGAAGCTTTCTGAGGTTGGAGTTTCTCCAGACTTGGACCTTCTTGCTGGAGTTGCAACAAAGAATACTCCCCCAAAGACTCCTTCATCTACACCAGAGAAGGAAGTACATGCCTCAGAGGTGGCTCCAGTCCCTCAGCCTTTCGACTATCTTTGTGATGCAGGAGTAGACCTTGGACGCTGTGAAGATGTTCTCACCATCGAAGTGATTGAAGTGGGGAACACCAACTATTATGTTGAAGTTCTCCACTCAGACCATGGAAACGCAAAGCCCAAGGATCCCTGGGGGTTGGATGTCCATGGCACCCCAGGTGATGACTACTCTCTAGGTGATAACTACGACTCCGATGGTTTGGATCAGTTTTTTGGCGGCCAGATCGACTACACAAACTACCCTCCTCCATTATCGGCCCACACTCCCTCAGCATACGATGAAGCCTCCTCAATCGATGAAGGAGCCTCGGACTCCACCAATGGTTAGGGTGATAGTGAGGATATCCTTATTTATATAAGAGATAGTGATATCTTTGATAGTGAGGGTTTTCATATGCATTGAGATCATTTCTAGGCCTGTATTTCAGATTTCGTGTGTTCTTTAGATTTTTTACTTAGATATACCTTGATATCGTAGCGCATACTATATGAGCATGTATGTTGGACTGAATTTTATATAATATTAATCTTAGACCGTATCTATATATGAATAGAGTAGATGGTCATTTATTCACATCATCTATTGTGACCCATTTTTGTAAATTACTGGTGTAATTAAATTCGGTAGCCGTTGCTACAATTTTTTGAATTCGGATTTGTTTTTTCTTTGAATTTGGTTACATTTGGTTTGAGGTCTTCCTATCAAAAGAATATTCCTAGAATATTCATAGATTTTATCCTAAATATTCTCTCAAGATTCTCTAAAGATTCCGCGGTAATACACACTGTATTATTTTGCGAAGAAAAAAAAATCGGAAAAAAATATCAAAAAAATCAAAAAAATCGAAAAAAAAATTCAGTGCTCCCTACTCGCTGCTCCTGCTCGCTGCTCACAAGATAGCAATCCTGATTGTTAGCTTCAGAGTTCTTGGAGATTCCAAACTCTATTCCTTCATCTACAGCCTTAGATGTTGGCAGAGGAGTTGAACCTTCCCAAGATCATGTAGATCTTTCCGCCATTGGGCCATTTCTTGCACCGTTGGATCAAGGAATTCCCTCGAGTGATGTGGTGACCATTCCGAATTTTGCTTTGTTACGGTCGGAAATGAACAGACAAGAGGCTTTGGTTCGACGAGGGTAGCTTGTACGTGAGCGGAGAGCGGTGAGCGCAGATTTGGAGAGCGGAGAGCACAGAATGGGGGACAGAACCTTAAAATAGCACTTTTTTTACTAAAAATAAATTATAAAATTAGAAGATTCGAATATTCTTAATATATTTTTGGAAATTTACTAATTTTAGTAATTTAATTGACCCTATAACCGTGGACTAATTACAGTATTTTCATTGAATTTGTAGTTGATATTCTCTTTTCTTGGTGATTAATTTTTTAACGTGCACCAATTACTATGCTCCAGCTCCTTCTTACTAGTTCAGGCATACAGTAATTCCCCTTATCTCCTTAAATTTATATGCAAATTACTACTTAAAATGTATTGGTATTGAACCTCTGAACAGGGATCAAGTAACATTTAATTTCGTAACATTTTCTTAACATTGCTAGAATTCATCCACCATAGTCTACATGCCTTTGTCCTTTTTTTTTATTTTTTTTATTTTTTAATAATTGTCTTGTATTTTTTATAAAATTTTCTTTATTCTATCTATCTTGTTAGACGGGTCAAAAGCCTCCTTTCATTTAATTCTCTCCTTCATTTTATTTTCACAATCATTTTATTTTCACATTCAATTTGTTAATCTTCTTCATATTATTTTCAACCTTCATTTTAAATATTGCTATTCTTTTCTTTAATCTTTTTAATTTCAATTTATATAAATGTTTTTTTTTTTTTAAATTTTTTTAAATTCTTTTTTCATTCTTCAATTTTAAACCTTCTGCTAAACCTTCATCTTTTTCCATTCGGTTTAAGAGGATGACAACTTCTAAATGAATGAATAGCCGATTTTCAAGGGCGCCAAGCATCTCCTTCAGGGATATTTAAGATAAGAGTAGGGAATGTCTCTGCCTCTTTTGTGTTGGTGTTATGTGAAGCTCTTTTCCGTAGTGCGGGACAGCAGCTATGGAAGACGTCAGAGATATTGTTGTTTCACTTGCTGACGATGTTTGTCCATTTCAACCATATGTTGAGGTGGAGGACGAAGAAGAGGTGATGGCCAACAGCCAAGGGCGTCCTTCGACAACGGATGTTGACGTCCAACCGGATGTAAGAGCTGACCCTCCACGTTCAGAAAATTCGGATGAAATCATAGTGATAGAGAAGGACGCAGATGTGCCTTTGCAATCACATGCATACTCGAAGGTTGGAAAGATCCCAAGGGGAACCTATTCCAGGGAATCAGTTAATCGGAGGCGGGGAGGTGGGCCATTGCTGAAACGTTCATACCAAGGACACGCTCCAAGTGTGGGAACGAAAGTGAATGCGAATGTAGTTTGTCCTATAGTACAGTCAGCGGCTGGCAGTCCTGCTGATAGTGTAGTGGGCAACCCTAAACGTGTTAGGTTCGAAGATTGAGACATCTAATAACAAGTATATGTTTGCTGTAATAAAAGATACATGTCAGGGGATACGAAGTATATAGTGCACTTGTTCAAGATAGATTGTATTGAAATAGAATGCAATTAATGTGAACGACAAAGCCTTTATAATGAAAAAGTCAATACAGCTTCTATATTGCTGACTTAGTACATGGGATATTACTAAAATCATTCACTACGTGACAAATGGCCATTGTGGAAATGGCAGTTCTAAAGTAGGAGGGCTACCTACTTCTTCGCCAAGGGGTGACGCAAGATTCCACTCTCTAGGAGAAGCTTGACCTCGTTGAAGCTAAAGGTAGGCGCATGGATGAAAAGCTCGGCTTCGGGATCACGGTTGCAGACCTTCAAGAGTATGTAGTATAGGTGCTTACAATACGTGAACAGAGTCTTGCCACGGAACGTAGTCATCGTCTTCTTGAATGCTGGGCAAGTGCAACCAGGGTAAGAACTGATGGTAATCTGGTACCGCGTGATGTGTGGAGCGACGCCCGAATCCAGCCCAATGATGCAACCGTGGCCCGGCTCAGGTATCATGGTGACGGAACGGAGGCGCGCTTTAAGAGACTCGGAGGAGCCCATGGATAGTCGCTGCGCTTGATTGGGACGAGTGGCAGTGCGCTTCACCATCTTGCCATCTCTCTTGCCTGGGTAGCGGTCAGCGTCTGCAGGGACTGGCACCGAGCTGAGATTTGCAGGGGGCGGGGCAGAAGAGAACAGGCGTCTTGGGGAGACCGGTTTCTTCGGCGGAAGTTGAAAGCCCGCTGCTTCGAGGGCTAGAATCTCAGTCAGTTTTAGGTTAGTACCTAGTTTCACTGGCCAGACCTCAGGAATGGAGGGGAATTCCTGGTCCTTTGAGTAGTGTGCTACCCACTTGCGCTTAGAGCCTTTCACGCAGCGCTCAATATCGTCGGAGCAGAAGAAGAACTCAGTCTTCTCGACTAGGTTCCTGCGATAGTTAGTCCAGAGCCCAGTGTAGGTCGGTGCAGCTGTGGAATGGGGCCCTCTGACGATTCTCTCAGTGCACTTCTTCTTCGTTTCAGCTCTTTGGGCCCAGCAGCACTTCGCAGAAAGTTTGTGTAGTCTCGAAATGTGCCACTCCTTCACGTCCACCTTGGTTTCTTCAACCGCGTTGACATGGCGAATGCTGCCCTTGTTCACAGGTGAAGGGAAAGGGGAATCAACTTCCTGGGCAGGAGGTTGCGTACATTGTACCTCGGTGTCGTGTTCGGAGTCGTCTTCCACAATGATGGGCATCTGCATAGGGCGAGCCCTGACGGCACGTCTTGGGCCTCTTGGGCGTGAGAAGTTTGTCTTGTCCGGGCGATGAGACTCCTCGTCAGCTCCAATAAGGACGTCGGCTTTTCGCTTCTGTGAACCGAAGACTTCCGCTCCAAGCATGATAGGCTGACGGGTGCAGAACTCATCCGCGCCTGGCATATCGAGCATGGGCTTGTCGAGCAGTGTAGGATTTCCCCATTTCTTCGCGTTGCGTTCAGCCATCCGGAGCCTGAGTTCCTTCTTGGATGGTCCTGTTCCGCCGACGTCACCTTTGAGGAACTGGTAGTAGTTGACCACCTGTAGAAATGCCCGAACGAAATCGTCCACGGTAGCAATGTAGAGGTCGCTCCCATTGTTTCCTGAAGCTTGGAGCCACTTGTTGTGAACTGTTTCGGCGAGGTTACAGGTGGGCATCTCTGTGAGTTCTTCTTTCGTGAATTTCTGCAGATTTGACAGTAGGTGCCGTTAGATTCACGGATTAGACTTTTGTAGGTTAGGGCTAGGAAAGCAGTATCAAAAACATCAAAACAGAGTGCAGAGATCATACCTCGGTCATGAATCCCCCCCACTGGCGGAAGCGGTGGATGCCCACCATGCTCGCAACGCGTGGTACAGAGTTTCCGCCTCTGCCATGCTGGTCGCATTCTTGTACTGAGTGCACATCTTCTTGTGCTGTTCCCAGAGTTCTTCGGGGAAGTGCTTCTGCGTATACGCCACCATGTTCTGAGTCCAGTGGAACAAGCACGACCTCTCCCGGTCCTCCATTGGGTCGTCTTTGTTGCCATTGCCGTAAAGGATTCGCACTGCATTCCAATTCGCCTGTGCGTTATCCGCCATGAACCCCTTGAAGTTCGGCGCTGCAACGCCATTGATCTCCATGACCAGGTTCAGGTTCTTCCAGAAGACGAGCTGGGCGTCCGTGTCCTCGGACTGCATGTCGCAAGTGGCGATTGTCATGACGCGGCAGTAGGTGGCGTCGTACACATGGCACGCCATGGTCGACCAGTCTTTGACGCGTTTTACATGGTCGAACATGATCCATGCGTTCTCCAAGTCGCCACCAGCTTGCATTCGGCTGACCAAGTCGACACCACTTCCCGGCCCGACCTCCGACATCTTGAAGACGAAGACTTTGTCACGCATAGATCCCTGACCAGGAAACCTATTCTCCTGGACATACGCCCAGAGACTGTTACCACGGAGCTTGGTGATACTGTCCATGATTCCGTACCTATTGAATTTCTTGAAGGTGGCGACTTTGTTGCGGATGTTTGGTGACGCCATGTCTTTGCAACGATCCAGAACAGGAACCAGCTCCTCCATCGTCAGCTTCCTCGGAGGTGCATCCTCGGGCTGTAGAAGGTAGCTCCCGATGAGGAGTTTGCTCGCCTCCAGGACAACGGCGCTCTTTGTTGCTTTGTTGTTCATCTCTACCTGCTCTTCTATTAAGCTACTAATCTCTGCTTTAGAGTCTCTGTAGTCTCCAACTTTCACTGGATGATCATGTGTTCCTATGTGAATACAAGCTCTAGTCTGATTCGGTTTGCCCACAACGTAATAAATCTTAGCCTCGCATGTAGCTACACATGATGGAGGTTCTTTACATACCTTGCACACTAGCGTCGAGTCAGAGGGAGGAGGCTGATCCATGACAAAAGCTTGCAGGGTACAGCCTTCGAACTCAGTCTCGTTAACCTCGAAGATCTTGGGAACACGCTTCAGGAAGTCACACTCCTCGTTCGTGCAACGCAGCCATCCGACGCAGTTGGAACTTCGAAAAGAGAGTCCGAAGTCGTTTTTGATGTTTGTTGTGATGGTCTTGGTCCACAAATGTCCGTCGTATCGTTTGTCCATTCCCTGCATTGACTTGGCGGCGAGCTTAGAGGATCCTGCAACAGCTGGGGGGAACTCAAAAAGAACCGGACCATCAAACTTCGCAGGCAAGTACTCTACTCTCTCGTGTGTAATAGTGGAATAGTCTATCTTCTTCAAAATGTTTTTGGACCCACGCGTCTTAGCAATCTCTTTAAGGAGCGGAACAATGCTAACTGTGACCTGGGACAATGAAGGAGAGACATTGGAAGGAGGAGCATCAGCGTGGACCTTGGGCACCGACTTCACGGGACTGACTTCGTCGTCAGAGGAGAGAGAAATGACGGTCGGAGGAGGTTTCTCTACATCTGAAGTCTCGGTACCAGGCTCGACTTTGACTTTGACATCACGAGGTAAGGGAGTCTGAATTGTGCAAGTAGAAGAGCGACGGGGGGTGAGGATCTCAGTGGATGCAGCCATAAGAGAATCAGTAAGACCATAGACTCTATAGGATCCAGGGAGGAGTCTCCACTGCAACATGTTGTTCTCATCTCTCACTGAAGGTTGCCCGAGGGTGTGGGTAACCTCGGCAGTAACGTCATCAAAGATCTCCTCTATACTGATGGAATCCTCACGGAAATGGAATCTGAGACTGAGGCGAAGAGAGGACACCGTAGCTAGACCATCGTCATCTACGCGAAACCTAAGGGGGATGCCCATGCCTTGGGCGTACAGACAGACCATCCCCATATTCGCAGGCAACTCAGATATACTAGAGGAAGAACGAAGAAGAGTGAGTGTACCAGCCAAGCGGTATTGCGAGAGCAAAGTGAGAGGCATGATGCATCGCTCTTGATCTTTTTATTCAAGGTGGAATGTCCATGTCAACAGTTGGGGAATGATTCTGTCTGTTACGTAACGAATGTATGATTCAAGAGAGACGGCGCTAACTGATTAGAATGTGCTTTTTGCAGGCCCATAAATATGTGGTAAGATTTTCAGAATATTGCTTTAAGTGTTTAAATCGTGGAGCAGATTCTATTTTTTATGGAGTGTGATTGGATTAAAAAGAGCCGTCTTTTCCTTCTGCATTGAAAACAATAAATATATAGAATTTGAATTAATCATATTCATGCATTAGTTATATATGTATAGGACTAATGCAAGCATATGATTTATTCAAATTCTATATTTTATGCAGTGTTAGGGTTCCTCAATTTTCATAATAGATTTCTGGACAGACAGACTGTGAGTGAGATTAGAGTGAGCCGTCACTTGCATCCATATTTAATACAAGTATTCTTGTGCTTAATTAAAATCTTTTAATATTTTGTGGGCTTGGTTTATTCTCTTCAAAAATAGATTGATCTCATCAGCTTTAATTCAAAATGCAATTTATTTATAGTTTTCATTAATTCAAGTAGGTTTAGAATAAGGTAAGTATTTAGGGCTGAGTCAGGGGGGTTGAAGGTTTGGGATATATAAGTTAGAGGGAAGTAAGGAGGAGAGCTATATTGTGAGGAGAGTTCACTTGTTAGTTAGACACATGAAGGAGAGTGGAGGGTCAGCTCCCTCCACTTATGTCACTCCTAGACCTAGAAGAAAACCAGGTGGTACAGATTTTACGAATAGGAGAGCGAGGAAGAGGAGAGAATCACGTAGAAAGGCGAAGTCGACAGGCAACCACTTGAGTGCACCTCTAAAAGATAGAGGCGCTGGGCTGCCTGTGGCAATTAAATTTTGTAGCATTCGTAAACTAATTCTAGAGTCCATAGTAGAGGCGGAAGATGAGGTTTTAGAGGATACCGCAGTTGAGCATGAGGAGCATGAAGTAATAAGTAGCGGAGAGAAACATCTGGAGATGACGGAAGAGCTAGGGTTGAATTGTAGTCCGACTTTGGAGACACCACAACCTTCTTTCGGATTCAAGGAGTGTTCGACAAGAGGGACGGATACACAGTCGGGCGACCAGTCTAACAAGGATGTGGTAAGTTTCATAATTGATACATTTAAATATGCTTCATGTAAAGTATGTACATTAGTAGAGTTTTATTAAGTTTTACGTATTGTCTTGGTTGCGGGTTTATTTTTTACTGCAATGAATACTTGATGCGTCATGAACTGAATGACTGTTTAAAATAAGAGAGCCGAGTAGTAATACTGGTCATTGCTCAAATATATGCGCAGATTGTCGATTGGTTTAGAATTGAGGAAGACATTGCAGAGGAAAAGACGCCAGAAGTAGATGCGGGCGAGGATTCAGATACTGAGATTTTGATAAAAGAGGCTCGGAGAGCGAGACGCGAAATCATGGAGGCGGGCGAAGAAGGCGGAGCAATAGCTGCAAGACACGCAGGACCAGGGGACCCGGGAAGTCCATCGGAAAGGAGTATAGACGAAGATCATTCGCAAGATAGGATGGCGGGGCCCGAAGTCGACATCGAGTGTGAAGAGGGTGAGGTCGCGGACCGAGGGAGAGAGTTAGGTGTTACAGGAAGAGGGAGAGGTCGAGGGAGTCGAGGGAGGGTCAAGAGTAAGGGCACTTCCACACTCAAGGTCGCGGCATCGCAAGTGGAGGCTTCTGAGGGGAGAATGGCAGCTACTAGAGAAGACCGTGGTGGGGAGGAGATGGACGCTGCGGGTGTCGACACGAATCGAGATGCAGCGACGGAGGAGGTAAGAGATCCGGTTAAAACTTTTGTTCTTGTGGGTTTGTGGAATGAAGTTCCATCGGATTAGGCAGCAATTGAGGGGAATCGCATTGCGAATGTGGACACAGCCACAAGTAGAGAGAAGTGAGGAAATCCAGAAGAAGATGGGGCAGTGAGTGAAGTGGGCGCTACCGAGGCCATGGCCGAGAGGGCAGTGAGGCATGTAGATGGGGATTCGGTACCGAAAGGGGATGGGGGGAAAGGGGCGGGTTGGGGGAACATTGGGCAGTGACTGAAGAGGGCGCTACCGAGGCCATGGCCGAGAGGGCAGTGAGGCATGTAGATGGGGATTCGGTGCCGAAAGGGGGGAGGGAGGAGAGGGGCGGGTTGGGGGAACATTGGGCAGTGAGTGAAGTGGGCGCTACCGAGGCCATGGCCGAGAGGGCAGTGAGGCATGTAGATGGGGATTCGGTGCCGAAAGGGGGGAGGGAGGAGAGGGGCGGGTTGGGGGAACATTGGGCAGTGAGTGAAGTGGGCGCTACCGAGGCCATGGCCGAGAGGGCAGTGAGGCATGTAGATGGGGATTCGGTACCGAAAGGGGGGAGGGAGGAGAGGGGCGGGTTGGGGGAACATTGGGCAGTGAGTGAAGTGGGCGCTACCAAGGCCATGGCCGAGAGGGCAGTGAGGCATGTAGATGGGGATTCGGTACCGAAAGGGGGGAGGGAGGAGAGGGGCGGGTTGGGGGAACATTGGGCAGTGAGTGAAGAGGGCGCTACCGAGGCCATGGCCGAGAGGGCAGTGAGGCATGTAGATGGGGATTCGGTACCGAAAGGGGGGAGGGAGGAGAGGGGCGGGTTGGGGGAACATTGGGCAGTGAGTGAAGTGGGCGCTACCGAGGCCATGGCCGAGAGAGCAGTGAGGCATGTAGATGGGGATTCGGTACCGAAAGCGGGGAGGGAGGAGAGGGGCGGGTTGGAGGAACATTGGGCAGTGAGTGAAGTGGGCGCTAAGGAGGGCATGGCCGACAGGGCAGTGAGGCATGTAGATGGGGATTTGGTACCGAAAGGGGGGAGGGAGGAGAGGGGCGGGTTGGGGGAACATTGGGCACTGAGTGAAGTGGGCGCTACCGAGGCCATGGCCGAGAGGGCAGTGAGGCATGTAGATAGGGATTCGGTACCGAAAGGGGGAGGGAGGAGAGGGGCGGGTTGGGGGAACATTGGGCAGTGAGTGAAGTGGGCGCTACTGAGGCCATGGCCGAGAGGGCAGTGAGGCATGTAGATGGGGATTCGGTACCGAAAGGGGGGAGGGAGGAGAGGGGCGGGTTGGGGGAACATTGGGCAGTGAGTGAAGTGGGCGCTACTGAGGCCATGGCCGAGAGGGCAGTGAGGCATGTAGATGGGGATTCGGTACCGAAAGGGGGGAGGGAGGAGAGGGGCGGGTTGGGGGAACATTGGGCAGTGAGTGAAGTGGGCGCTACCGAGGCCATGGCCGAGAGGGCAGTGAGGCATGTAGATGGGGATTCGGTACCGAAAGGGGGGAGGGAGGAGAGGGGCGGGTTGGGGGAACATTGGGCAGTGAGTGAAGTGGGCGCTACCGAGGCCATGGCCGAGAGAGTAGTGAAGCATGTAGATGGGGATTCGGTACCGAAAGGGGGGAGGGAGGAGAGGGGCCGGTTGGAGGAACATTGGGCAGTGAGTGAAGTGGGCGCTAAGGAGGGAATGGCCGAGAGGGCAGTGAGGCATGTAGATGGGGATTCGGTGACAAAAGGGGGGAGGGAGGAGAGGGGCGGGTTGGGGGAACATTGGGCAGTGAGTGAAGTGGGCGCTAAGGCGGGCATGGCCGAGAGAGCAGTGGGGGATGTAGATGGGGATTCGGTACCGAAAGGGGGGAGGGAGGAGAGGGGCGGGTTGGGGGAACATTGGGCAGTGAGTGAAGTGGGCGCTACCGAGGCCATGGCCGAGAGAGCAGTGAGGCATGTAGATGGGGATTCGGTACCGAAAGGGGGGAGGGAGGAGAGGGGCGGGTTGGGGGAACATTGGGCAGTGAGTGAAGTGGGCGCTAAGGAGGGCATGGCCGATAGGGCAGTGAGGCATGTAGATGGGGATTCGGTACCGAAAGAGGGGAGGGAGGAGAGAGGCGGGTTGGGGGAACATTGGGCCTTGAGTGAAGTGGGCGCTACCGAGGCCATGGCCGAGAGGGCAGTGAGGCATGTAGATGGGGATTCGGTACCGAAAGGGGGGAGGGAGGAGAGGGGCGGGTTGGGGGAACATTGGGCAGTGAGTGAAGTGGGCGCTACTGAGGCCATGGCCGAGAGGGCAGTGAGGCATGTAGATGGGGATTCGGTACCGAAAGGGGGGAGGGAGGAGAGGGGCGGGTTGGGGGAACATTGGGCAGTGAGTGAAGTGGGCGCTACTGAGGCCATGGCCGAGAGGGCAGTGAGGCATGTAGATGGGGATTCGGTACCGAAAGGGGGGAGGGAGGAGAGGGGCGGGTTGGGGGAACATTGGGCAGTGAGTGAAGTGGGCGCTACGGAGGCCATGGCCGAGAGGGCAGTGAGGCATGTAGATGGGGATTCGGTACCGAAAGGGGGGAGGGAGGAGAGGGGCGGGTTGGGGGAACATTGGGCAGTGAGTGAAGTGGGCGCTAAAGAGGGCATGGCCGAGAGGGCAGTGGGGCATGTAGATGGGGATTCGGTACCGAAAGGGGGGAGGGAGGAGAGGGGCGGGTTGGGGGAACATTGGGCAGTGAGTGAAGTGGGCGCTAAGGAGGGCATGGCCGAGAGGGCAGTGAGGCATGTAGATGGGGATTCGGTACCGAAAGGGGGGAGGGAGGAGAGGGGCGGGTTGGGGGAACATTGGGCTGTGAGTGAAGTGGGCGCTAAGGAGGGCATGGCCGAGAGGACAGTGGGGCATGTAGATGGGGATTCGGTACCGAAAGGGGGGAGGGAGGAGAGGGGCGGGTTGGGGGAACATTGGGCAGTGAGTGAAGTGGGCGCTACTGAGGCCATGGCCGAGAGGGCAGTGAGGCATGTAGATGGGGATTCGGTACCGAAAGGGGGGAGGGAGGAGAGGGGCGGGTTGGGGGAACATTGGGCTGTGAGTGAAGTGGGCGCTAAGGAGGGCATGGCCGAGAGGACAGTGGGGCATGTAGATGGGGATTCGGTACCGAAAGGGGGGAGGGAGGAGAGGGGCCAGTTGGAGGAACATTGGGCAGTGAGTGAAGTGGGCGCTAAGGAGGGCATGGCCGACAGGGCAGTGAGGCATGTAGATGGGGATTCGGTACCGAAAGGGGGGAGGGAGGAGAGGGGCGGGTTGGGGGAACATTCGGCCTTCAGTGAAGTGGGCGCTCCCGAGGCCATGGCCGAGAGGGCACTGAGGCATGTAGATGGGGATTCGGTGCCGAAAGGGGGGAGGGAGGAGAGGGGCGGGTTGGGGGAACATTGGGCAGTGAGTGAAGTGGGCGCTACTGAGGCCATGGCCGAGAGGGCAGTGAGGCATGTAGATGGGGATTCGGTACCGAAAGGGGGGAGGGAGGAGAGGGGCGGGTTGGGGGAACATTGGGCAGTGAGTGAAGTGGGCGCTACTGAGGCCATGGCCGAGAGGGCAGTGAGGCATGTAGATGGGGATTCGGTGACAAAAGGGGGGAGGGAGGAGAGGGGCGGGTTGGGGGAACATTGGGCAGTGAGTGAAGTGGGCGCTAAGGCGGGCATGGCCGAGAGGGCAGTGGGGGATGTAGATGGGGATTCGGTACCGAAAGGGGGGAGGGAGGAGAGGGGCGGGTTGGGGGAACATTGGGCAGTGAGTGAAGTGGGCGCTACCGAGGCCATGGCCGAGAGAGCAGTGAGGCATGTAGATGGGGATTCGGTACCGAAAGGGGGGAGGGAGGAGAGGGGCGGGTTGGGGGAACATTGGGCAGTGAGTGAAGTGGGCGCTAAGGAGGGCATGGCCGATAGGGCAGTGAGGCATGTAGATGGGGATTCGGTACCGAAAGAGGGGAGGGAGGAGAGAGGCGGGTTGGGGGAACATTGGGCCTTGAGTGAAGTGGGCGCTACCGAGGCCATGGCCGAGAGGGCAGTGAGGCATGTAGATGGGGATTCGGTACCGAAAGGGGGGAGGGAGGAGAGGGGCGGGTTGGGGGAACATTGGGCAGTGAGTGAAGTGGGCGCTACTGAGGCCATGGCCGAGAGGGCAGTGAGGCATGTAGATGGGGATTCGGTACCGAAAGGGGGGAGGGAGGAGAGGGGCGGGTTGGGGGAACATTGGGCAGTGAGTGAAGTGGGCGCTACTGAGGCCATGGCCGAGAGGGCAGTGAGGCATGTAGATGGGGATTCGGTACCGAAAGGGGGGAGGGAGGAGAGGGGCGGGTTGGGGGAACATTGGGCAGTGAGTGAAGTGGGCGCTACTGAGGCCATGGCCGAGAGGGCAGTGAGGCATGTAGATGGGGATTCGGTACCGAAAGGGGGGAGGGAGGAGAGGGGCGGGTTGGGGGAACATTGGGCAGTGAGTGAAGTGGGCGCTAAGGCGGGCATGGCCGAGAGGGCAGTGGGGCATGTAGATGGGGATTCGGTACCGAAAGGGGGGAGGGAGGAGAGGGGCGGGTTGGGGGAACATTGGGCAGTGAGTGAAGTGGGCGCTACCGAGGCCATGGCCGAGAGGGCAGTGAGGCATGTAGATGGGGATTCGGTACCGAAAGGGGGGAGGGAGGAGAGGGGCGGGTTGGGGAAACATTCGGCCTTCACTGAAGTGGGCGCTAAGGAGGGCATGGCCGAGAGGGCAGTGAGGCATGTAGATGGGGATTCGGTGCCGAAAGGGGGGAGGGAGGAGAGGGGCGGGTTGGGGGAACATTGGGCAGTGAGTGAAGTGGGCGCTACTGAGGCCATGGCCGAGAGGGCAGTGAGGCATGTAGATGGGGATTCGGTACCGAAAGGGGGGAGGGAGGAGAGGGGCGGGTTGGGGGAACATTGGGCAGTGAGTGAAGTGGGCGCTACCGAGGCCATGGCCGAGAGGGCAGTGAGGCATGTAGATGGGGATTCGGTACCGAAAGGGGGGAGGGAGGAGAGGGGCGGGTTGGGGAAACATTGGGCAGTGAGTGAAGTGGGCGCTAAGGAGGGCATGGCCGAGAGGGCAGTGAGGCATGTAGATGGGGATTCGGTACCGAAAGGGGGGAGGGAGGAGAGGGGCGGGTTGGGGGAACATTGGGCCTTGAGTGAAGTGGGCGCTACCGAGGCCATGGCCGAGAGGGCAGTGAGGCATGTAGATGGGGATTCGGTACCGAAAGGGGGGAGGGAGAAGAGGGGCGGGTTGGGGGAACATTGGGCAGTGAGTGAAGTGGGCGCTACAGAGGCCATGGCCGAGAGGGCAGTGAGGCATGTAGATGGGGATTCGGTACCGAAAGGGGGGAGGGAGGAGAGGGGCGGGTTGGGGGAACATTGGGCAGTGAGTGAAGTGGGCGCTAAGGAGGGAATGGCCGAGAGGGTAGTGAGGCATGTAGATGGGGATTCGGTACCGAAAGGGGGGAGGGAGGAGAGGGGCGGGTTGGGGGAATATTGGGCAGTGAGTGAAGTGGGCTCTACCGAGGCCATGGCCGAGAGGGCAGTGAGGCATGTAGATGGGGATTCGGTGCCGAAAGGGGGGAGGGAGGAGAGGGGCGGGTTGGGGGAACATTGGGCAGTGAGTGCTAAGGAGGGCATGGTTGCAAGGGCACTCATGGCAGTAAAAGGGGAGATTAATTGTTTTGATATAATTTTTTGCTTTGTTCTTGTTATATGATTTCTTATAATTTGTGTTCTATCTGTTTTGTAGGAGTTCACGGATCAATTCACTGCGACTGAAGGTGATGGTCCAACTCCTGCAGAAACTGAGGTAATTTAATCCATTTTCCTTTGTGTATTGAATTTGGCATTGCCAATTAAACTTCCTTTAGAAGTTTTGTAAACTAAAATGATAACTTGACAATGTCTTTGTTCCACTGCTTGTAGGTATTCTCAGATGCATCCTTGTCCATCAGTTCCGCGATCTCAGTTATCAATGTTTCCGACCTCTCGGATTCATTTGATCAGCCCCATTTGTGTAGGTGTGATTTAGGAACCCCTAGAGACTTAGGTAGTGGACCTCTCGAGGTCCACTCTCCTCAGTACATGCCTACGTCTCCTGTCTATGAGCCTACATCCCCGGGCTACATGCCTACTTCTCCACGACTTGGTACCCCGCCGATGTCTCCACCTTCTCCTTCCTCGCCTATTAGAGTGAGGAGGCCAGCCCATGTTGTCTTCGCCCTACCGGCGATACTGCCTTGCCCTGTCCAGCAGACCCGGCGTTTTTGGAGGAGGCGCCGTCATTGGAATTGTAGACAGGCTAGGGAGTACTATAGCCGTGCTCCACGTACATAGTGGCCCCTTTACGACTTCCTACTGTGGCTTATGATTTGTTATTCAAACGAGATGTAACAGTACAGGAAGCTATTGCTCTACCTATCTTCACAATTGTTTGATTTCCTTTGATCCTCATAATGTATGACTTATGGCAGGTAACCCAAACACAGGATACTTTGCCAGCGCCCTCTTGTCCTAGTGAATTGACGAATGTAGTTGACAGTGAATTGGGACATCGGGTACAACACAAGCAAGACTCCAATGGCGTCATCAACAAGCTCCGAATTCATCCAACGTCAAAGTCACGTATCCAAGTTCCCCTTTGCAGATTGCTCTCTATGGCAAAAGTGCGACCTGTGGGAGAAATGGGAGTTCAACATTTGGAGCGAGAGTTTGTCAAAGGCTACAGAGATGGAGACAGAGTCATGTACATTTCCATGTATAACCACGAAGAGAAGACAGCCGATGTCACTGAGGAGACCAAGGCTGAGTGGAGCACTTGTTGGCAAAAAGCGAATGATGCTTTCGAGGATGAGCTCTTGGCGGACTCGGATTGGAAGGAGTTCTCTGGGAAGATGTTCTATGTCTGGGAAGGTAACCATCGCCTTGCTGCCTGGTACAGACATATCAACAACCATCACAGCGATGATCCTGCGTGGCACATCTCTGTGCACTGCATTGTTCTCGACCCACGCGCACATGTGGGAAACCTTCTTCATGCCATGCACGACATCAATTGGTGAGAATAAGAACCCCCTCTATTTTGGCCAGACGTCTTGATGTTTATGCATTTTACCAAATGCCGTCTATATGTGCAGGTCAGGGTTGTCTAATCGGACGGACATGGGCAAAATTTCCGGACATGGACGGACGGACGGACCGGTCGGTCCCCGGACATAATCGAGCATTGAGGGGAGGAGGAAAATTACTGGGTTTGTTTCATTTTTTTACAACTTACCTATAGGGGAAACATATTGATGACATGGACAACGAACGATGACGGGGAATTCCACATATGCAAAGGGGTGCGCGAGCGAGTTCAAAGGGGGCGCGAGCTTCTGAGAAGGAGGCCAGAGCTTTTGGGAGGGGGGGCCAGAGCTTCTTGGAGGGGCGCGAGCTTCTTTGGGGGGGGGGGGGGGGCGAGCTTCTGAGGGGGAGGGGGGGCGCGAGCTTCTAGGAAGGGGGGCGCGAGCTTCTGAGGGAGGGAGGGCAAGTGCTTCTGAGGGGGGGGGGGAGGGGCGCGAGCTTCTAGGGGGGGGGGGGGCGCGAGCATCTAGGGGAGGCGCGAGCTTCTGAGGGGGGGGGGCGCGAGCTTCTAGGGGGGGCGCGAGCTTCTGAGGGGAGGGGGGCGCGAGCTTCTAGGGGGGGGGCGGGGGGGGGGGGGGGGGGGGCGGGGGGGGGGGGGGCGCGAGCTTCTAGGGGGGGCACGAGCTTCTAGGAGGGGGGGCGCGAGCTTCTAGGAGGGGGGGCGCGAGCTTCTGAGGGGGGGGGCGCGAGCTTCTGAGGGGGGGGGGGGGCTAGAGCTTCTGATGGGGGGGGGGGCTAGAGCTTCTAGGGGGGGCTAGAGCTTCCGGGAGGGGGGGCCAGAGCTTCTTGGAGGGGGGGCGCGAGGTTATGGGTTTAGGGTGATTCTGGAGAACGGGGCATACAATTGATATTTTATTTTTTCCGTTCCATTACAAAAATAACAATAAAATTTTATTCTCCACAAGAGTACATAGCCGTCAAAAAAAGATTTATTACGATTTTGCAAACGTGTAAACAAAGCCATATAGGCAATCAAAATGTTACATATGCAATTCACTATGGTACTACAATGTGCCTCTAAAACAACTATCAGGAGCTTTGAAGTTGTAAGGGGGACTCATCAAATCATCCACAACTCTTGCAAGTGATAGCCTCATCGTGGGGTCTTCGTTAAGCAAGCCATTCAACTTCGTTGAGAATGCAATCATTGACATTGTATCCTTGAAGAGGTATGGGCATTGTTCGTCCCTCCATATCATCTTTGCCAAATAGCCTACCGAAAATGCATTAGATTGCTCCATCCTGGAACTCTAAATTTTATATTATAATCCCCTTTCTCTTCCAATATTAATGTTTCATCTCTTAATGTTTTGTGCATACTTCCCTCTGTAATGATTCATTTATTTATTTCTCTTCCAACCTTGTTCCACTCTATACTATTTTTTATTTTTTTATCTCTTCCATTTATTTTTAAACATAAAATGGAAAATAAATGGAAGAGATGAAAATAGATCGAACTTTAATATTGAAAAAGAAAGGGAAAAATATAAAATTAAGAGTATAGACTGGAAGTCTAAGGTTGCAAGAGAAATAAATAATCATGAAAGGAAGTATGCCAGAAACAAACAATGAATTAACATAGAATTAAAAATAATAAGATAATTAATTGATGTAGTATGGAAGAAACAAACAATGCTTTAACATAGAATTAAAAATAAATGGTAGAGATTAAAAAAAAACAAAAAAACAAACATTAAAATCAGAAGAGAAAGGGATAATATAAAATCAATAGCATGGGATGGAAGAAGGTTGGAAGAGAAATAAAAATTTGAATAATTAATCAATTTAGTACGGAAGAAACAAACAATGCTCTAATATAAAATTAAAAATAAATGGAAGAGTTAAAAAAACACAAATATTAATATTGAAAGTGGAAGAGATAAAAAAATAAAAAATAGTATAGAGTGGAACAAGGTTGGAAGAGAAATAAATAAATGAATCATTACAGAGGGAAGTATGCACAAAACATTAAGAGATGAAACATTAATATTGGAAGAGAAAGGGGATTATAATATAAAATTTAGAGTTCCAGGATGGAGCAATCTAATGCATTTTCGGTAGGCTATTTGGCAAAGATGATATGGAGGGACGAACAATGCCCATACCTCTTCAAGGATACAATGTCAATGATTGCATTCTCAACGAAGTTGAATGGCTTGCTTAACGAAGACCCCACGATGAGGCTATCACTTGCAAGAGTTGTGGATGATTTGATGAGTCCCCCTTACAACTTCAAAGCTCCTGATAGTTGTTTTAGAGGCACATTGTAGTACCATAGTGAATTGCATATGTAACATTTTGATTGCCTATATGGCTTTGTTTACACGTTTGCAAAATCGTAATAAATATTTTTTTGACGGCTATGTACTCTTGTGGAGAATAAAATTTTATTGTTATTTTTGTAATGGAACGGAAAAAATAAAATATCAATTGTATGCCCCGTTCTCCAGAATCACCCTAAACCCATAACCTCGCGCCCCCCCTCCAAGAAGCTCTGGCCCCCCCTCCCAGAAGCTCTAGCCCCCCCTAGAAGCTCTAGCCCCCCCCCCTCAGAAGCTCTAGCCCCCCCCCCCCTCAGAAGCTCGCGCCCCCCCCCCTCTGAAGCTCGCGCCCCCCTCCTAGAAGCTCGTGCCCCCCCTAGAAGCTCGCGCCCCCCCCTAGAAGCTCGCGCCCCCCCCCCCCCCCCCTTGAAGCTCGTGCCCCCCCCCCTAGAAGCTCGCGCCCCCCCCCCCTGAAGCTCGCGCCCCCCCCCCCTAGAAGCTCGCGCCCCCCCCCCCTCCTAGAAGCGCTGCCCCCTCTCCCCTTAGAAGCTTGCGCCCCCCCCCTCCCCCCCCCACCCCAAGAAGCTCGCGCCCCCCTCCCCCAAGGCGTTGGTGCCCTTCCTCTTAGCCATGTCATCCCCCGTGTCAACTCTATATGTGGAATATTTGGTGACATGTCAGACGCGTGGCATCCTAGGTGGCCAAGGTAACTCCCATTTCACCATTTGGATGGTCAACCGTAAGTCTTGGTCAAACGGACCTCCCCTGATCCTTAACGGACGGACGAGCGGACCGGACGGACGGACCGGTCCTTATGTCCCATGAACAACCCTGGTGCAGGTCTACAGAAAATGATCATGTAAAGAGCAATCTTCCGGCTAAACTTTTCCGAATTCGCTCCTTCGGTGTGATGAAATTGGAGGAATTCAAGGATCTGCTCACAGCAGAGGAGTATCAAATATCTTCGAATCATAAACCACATACTCCATCCTGGTTTACCTTGCCAACCAAAGTCTTCATCAAGTTTCTTTATCGTGTAAGCACTTCATCCATCCTTTCTCACACTTCCATTCGACAACTGATTTCTGTTCGTCTCTGTACTAAAAAGGGGGATAACTATGTTTTCCAGAGAGAGGTCGTGGCGGCCTCAGACGAAGCTGCAAGAATCTACAAGGAGAAAACAGCCATTGAAGACCAAACCGCAGCAGGTGTTTGGGATGCCATGACTGCGGCTTCAAACAACATGGTCGAATCCATTAAGAAGAAGGACTTCACCAAGTACTTGACAATTGCAAATCCCAAGAACGGTGACGACTTCCTCAATGAGGTGATACCCTTACCGTGGTTGAGTTCAGTATTTTGTTTCACTACTTTATATTTTTATCCATATTTCCTAAATCTTCCCTTGTTGCAGATTAATCGGCATTACAGTGAGAACTCTAAACCTGAGATGTCACTAGATAAGCTTCAGAAGGTTGTTCCAGCGGCCGTTGAGGCCAAGTACAAGGCTCGTTGGTTGAGGTGGTGGAACTCATCTCCGACTTCCCGAAAGTCTTACAGATTTCCGCCAGCTGAATTCAAGGACACGGATTTCGACCCATGGTTGAACAAAGCTTCGTTTTGGGCCGAGGTGAGTTTCATTCATGAAGCGTTCTTCATTCATGACTTGAACCTTTCTACTATCCCTCATTTCTTTCTTACTACTACTGATAAATTTTCTGTATATTAGTTGGAGGAAGCCGTCATCAACGAAGTCGAGGGCATGTGCAAGGCGGAGAATCTCGTTATCAATTGGAAGGCATTTCTTGATGTACAAGAGCCGGGCGACTTTGTCGAGAGTTATCGTATTCTATTATGGGACAAGGCCTTCCCTACATTCGTTGGAAAGAATGCTGAGAAGGTTTTCGACAAGAAATCCAACTTCGCTAAATTCCCTGGAACCGCTGAGGTTGTCAAGTGGGTTACTTACCGGTAAGTTACTTCCCTTAATCATATTCAAATTCCATAATGAGCTCTACATATCTTTCACATACTAACCTTCTCCATATTGATTTCCTTAGGTACTTTAAGCGAGAGCTTGTTCTAAAGGGGGCACTTAAAGTTCAGCAACTGCCTAATTTCTTTACTGCTTGGACGTCGAGAACCTCGGACCAGTGTATGTACTCTCCGAAACAGCTGAAAAGGTACAAAAATCCTCACTTGCTTGAAGGATGCTGGTATCTTGATTGCTCTCGTGGTTTCACGATTGACTCAGAGGCAGACGTCAAGACTCTACACGATGGGGGTGAGGTTGTGGTGGAGGACTCCGTGGATGATGCAGAAGGTCCTGGAGGAGAGGAGGATCAGTCTTCTGCTCCACCACCGAAGAGAGGGAGAGGAAGGCGCCTGAAATCTCTACGTTCTCGGTTAGAGGCATCACAGCAAACTGGTGCGGAGTCTTCCGCGCCAACTGAGAAGGCACCAGAGCCCTATCCGGGAATTGTTGTTACTAACCCTTCTCCAGCTTCTTCGCCGGCTCCTTCCTCGATCAGTGCTTCCGAGATCACCAGAGGTCTCCTTGAGCAGAGGAAGGCCAAACTATATCCTCAACCAACTTCTTCCGCTGGAGCTTCGATTTCCACACATGTTTCCGTCTTCAACTCATCTGTGGATTCCATTTTACGGCGAAATAGGAGACATGAGAGAAAAGGTGGCGACCCGGATTGGATCAAGACTCAAGACTTCATTCGCAAGGTTTGTTCCTATATTTTGACATTTAATGGATTCTGCCACCTCTACTCGCTATGTAGTTACTAACTCTCCTTTCTTGTTTCCTCAAGTTTGGAGCAGGCCGCGAAAACATAGTTGGGGACCGGTGCAAACAAGAGGACCATCTGGGAGTCGACTTGATCATTGCCGACATCCCTGAGAATCTTCCCGTCCCATCCGTTTCCGTTCCCCCCACGAGTATTCCGCCTTGGAACTCTCGCTACAAGGATTATGTGTACGATATCTTCCGTTTTGCAGATGATTTCCTGCAGAAAGATGGTGCCATCTGCCTCATCTACAACACTGATCAGAAGCTGGCTAAGGATATCGACGAAGAAGCTGCTGGTGGTGACTACGTGCTCTTCAAGGACTGGTGGGGCGTCAATGTCCTCGGCCTCACTTCTCCTACGAACCCCGAGAACTTGGTAATTTCCCAAAACATACCCTTCTCTTTACTTACTGCTTACCCTTCCGCTTAATTTTACTCACTAGTTTTGCTTGACTGCAGACTATGCGGTTCTGGATTCGCGTCTACGTTCGTAGTGGCAGTACTTTCTCCTTCCAGACAAAGAAAGAAGACCTGATACATGGGCTCCTCAACATTACCGAGAGTGATGCCATTTTCAACCTCACCGATGTGGATTCGCAGCTTATGAATGGGGAGGTGCCGTGGAGAGGCCCAAGGGAGAAATCCCTTGAGATGATGCAGGGCATAATTGAGGAGCTGTCAAAGCCCGGCGACATAGTCCTTGATTGGAATGCTGGGACAGGTAACTTTTCTTACATATCTCTGCTTTATTATTCCTCTCGTTTTTCCCACAGTTTCTCATTTCTTTGTTTCTCTCCGAGTTTCAGGGGCCTCCATCAAGGCCGCCCAGGCTGTTGGTCGTCACATTCTCGCTTTTGAGTATGACGAAGCCATATTCAACGCCCTTCTCAAACCGTCCGCCATGGGCCCTCCTAAACATCCAAGGCCGGCAGCAGCAGGCGAAGCGCCTCCAGAGAGACCAAGACCTGATAAGTGGTGTAAGTCTTCTATTCTTTGTTCAAATTATCCATGCGTTACTTGTCTTTCGAGCTCTACGTACTCGATGTAACCACAGTCCGTTCTCTATTGCAGAGTAGTTTCAGCAACACCGCCACGTGGGCCAACATCAGTGTCCACTCCATCGTGGCATCTTCATTCCAGCCCGATTCAGCCTTTCATACTTCCGGACTACGCAGAGGGCTTAGCACAGGCGTTTCAATCTGGAGCCCTTACATATGTTCCTAGTCGGCCAACTACTTTTGATCCCAGGGCCCTTCTATTCGTCGATGACGAGGCGGTAGAAGGAGATTCAGAGTCATCTAGTTCTGAGAGTGAAAGTAGCGACTGTAGCATGGTGTGAGTTTGAAGGAGGCTTCGGTCTATTGTTGTTTTCATTTGCTTTGATTTGATTTAATTGGAGTTCTTTGGGTAATCCTTCGTCTACTCTACTACCCTAAACCTAAACTTTTTATGATTCTCATTTCCATTTTGTCTCCGTGTTTGTAAAGGATGAAATGTCACAATTGTAATGCTCAAAATATAATATGAAGAATGAAATGTTACAAAAGAAAGGCTCAAAAATAATATTGCGCTGTTATATATATTTTACTCATTCAAAATCCCACATTTATATAGGCATGTTCCTGATCATTGTATCTTGCCTAAACCCATGACAAATCAAAAGGAATGTATGCATGACGTCATCATGACATCAGCCCTAATTTGTATCTTAGAGAACAAACGTAATAAATTCTTACCAGAGATAACCCTAATTTCCACGGTAATATACTCTTTTTCTAAAAAAAGTGTCAAAATTAAGCCTTAATTAAGTAATTTTCCACGGTTATAGGGTCTACTTTGCTTTTGAAAATTTTCCTAACTGTCAATTCTGTGCTCTCCATTCTGCGCTCACCGCTCTCCGCTCTACGCTCTACGCTCACGTACGAACTTTCCCCTTGGTTTGACGTGCAAACTCTCAACGTCAACGGATGATTCGAAACAGAGATGCGGCATTGGCAATTCGTGCAACAAGGAAGAGAATCAGAATTGAGCAACAAGCTCGATCAGAACGGAATAGGGCTATTGCTCTTAATATTCGGAGATAGAGGCTTGAAGGTGAACAACGTGCTAGGTCGTTGCAGAATAAAAATATAGCATTGGATCGCCTTGCTTTACGAGAAGCTGTAGCTTTGTTGCCGCAATCGCCAGATCGTGTTCCAGAATCTGATGAAGAAGATATTACTGTTTGACGTTGTAGTTTGAAAAGACTTTTACATGTTTATTTCCTTTTGTTTATTAGATAGCATAGCGTTCGTTTAATATAAAATATTGTTGTTTTTTGCTATAAATTTTATTAGACTGTCAGCTCAATATCCTATTGCAAGGTTTTTGGGAATTTGTGTCTTTTCAATCTCAATGATGAAAATGATTTTTGAAATTGTTGTTTTGAATGTTAGAAGTGAAAATCATGTATGCCTTTAATTTTATTGTTTTTGAACTCAATTTATACATATTACAAGAATCACATTTTCTTTGAACTTCAAAGAACCTTGAAGAATTAATGATAATAAATATTTTGATATTCAAAAATATTTATCCAAATATCTTGAAAGTATCTCTATCTCACATTTCTCATTTCATTTTAAAGTTTAGATGTATTTTAAGATTTTTTATTTTAAATTAATATTAAAAAAAATTGATATCTTTAGCTCATATTATTTATTATTACATTTGACATGATGCAGGTGATTATGTGATATAGATATTTTGTCCATGAAAAATGGACAATTCATTGGTAGAAGAAGAGACTTTGCCTAATAGCCATAGAGCTGGAGGTGTTGCCGAGGTGCAAAGTCAAAGTATGTACGAACTTTTATTGAGGCAACGTGCAGCACGAAGAATTAGCAGAGTCAGAGAAGATGGCAGTGCAAATGAAGTACGCTTGGAGAGGGCACGATTAGCAAGTGGAAATGCAAGACGTGGGCGAATGGATTTGACTCCTCATTATTTGGGTCGCATGGATCGAGTTTGTACTTACTGTCGTGGACTACATTGGAGTGATGAAAGATTGACAACCTCAAGTAATCTAAATCCACAATTTGAATCTTGTTGTCTGAAAGGCAAGGTGAGCCTTCCTTTATTGCGAGATCCTCCACAACGGTTGCGCCAGTTATTTGAAGGTGACAACGAACAAGCTAAAGAATTTCGTACAAATATCTGGAGATACAATGCTGCCTTTGCGTTTACTTCTGTTGGGACTTCAAGTTCCAATACACACGTTGCAGGAAATGGTCCCTATGTCTTTAAATTCCAAGGAGAATTAAGACATCTGAGTGGATCGTTGTTGCTTACTGTTGGTGAAACACCCAAATATGCTCAACTTTATTTATTGATACTACTGAGGCAACTAACATTCGAATGGAGCGTAATCCAGAGTGTACTCAAACTACTATGCTGGAGATTCAAGAATTATTACAAACTCATCATGCGTTTCATAGACACTACAAACAAGCGTATGAAATCATGATGGAGTTTCAACAACAACAACAACAACAACAACAACAACAACAACAACGACAATGTGGTAGAAGAATTCCAAATGTTGTTGCGCATTTGCATTTTGAAGGTCAAATGGATTGAAGACGCTACAATCTTCCGGCAGGCAGTGAAATAGCTGTTTTCATACCTGGAGACGAAGATCGACCACAAGGAACACGAGATATTGTGCTTCGACTAAGAGGGGAAGGTCATTTTTTTGAGCGTATTAATGAGTGTCATCCTGCTTATTTGCCATTGCACTATTTCCATTTCCATTGCACTATTGCTGTTATTTCCATTTGGGGAGCTTGGATGGCATGAAGGTCTAACCCATTCTAATGGTGAAGGTCGGCTAACCCAAAGAGAATACTTTGCTTTTCGGTTATTCCCACGGAATTCAGAATTTTCTACCATTCTTTGTGGTGGGAAGTTATTTCAGCAATTCATTGTCGATGCTTGGGCTGCGACCGAACAAAATAGATTGAACTATATCCGAATGAATCAATCGGATTTGCGTGCCGATCTGTATCAAGGCCTTGCTTATGCACTACAAGATGATGGAGAAAGAAACATGAATCTTGAAAACTTGGGGCGTCGTATTATTCTTCCATCAAGTCATATTGGTAGTGCTCGGAACATGTTTGAATTGTTTCAGGATTCCATGGCCATAACCAGATTTTTTCAACATCCAGATATTTTTGGAACCATGACGGCAAATCCCAATTGGCGTGAGATACAAGAAGCACTTTTGCCTGGACAAACTGCAGCAGATCCGCCTGATATCGTAGCGCGCGTTTTGAACTTCAGCGCAATGCACTCATGGCTGATATCAGAAAGATGCATTTTTTTGGGAAATCTGTTGCCCACGTTTTTGTCATTGAGTTCCAAAAGCGGACTTTGCCTCATATGCACTTTTTGATCTTTCTTGCTACTGAAGACAGGATAAGAGAACCTTGCCAAGTTGATAGAATAGTATGTGCAGAGTTCCCTGACGAACAAGAGGATCCTGAACTTTTTGATATGGTCCTAAAGTACATGGTCCATGGACCATGTACTCGTGATCGGTGTCTCGACGAGACCGGACAATGCACAAAACACTTTCCTAAATCTTTCCAAGATCAAACTGCAATGGACCAAGATGGTTACCCTCTTTATCGTCAACGCAATGATGGACGCAGCTTTGAAAAACACGGATTTTTTTTCAACAACAGCCATGTTGTTCCCTATAACCCTGGTTTGATTCGAAAGTATACTGTATGACTGCCATATTAACATTGAAGTTTGTGCATCTGTTCAAGCAGTTAAATATATCCATAAATACATCTATAAAGGTCATGACAGGGCTACTTTGAGGATTGGGGAGGAACAAGATGAGATCAAACAATACCTAGATGCACGTTACATTGGAGCATCGGAGGCTGTGCGACGTTTACTCAAAATGACGATGCACGATGAAGATCCCAATGTTGTTAGGCTACATTTACATTTGCCAGGGATGCATCGTGTGATTTTTAATACTCGCGATGATCCTCTCACTATTTCGAATCGTGGCCAAGTTCAAAGAACCAGATTGACAGAGTTCTTTAGGATGTGTGCTACAAATGAAAATGCCCGTCGGTTGACCTATCAAGAGTTTCCCCAACATTATGTTTGGAAACAACAAGAGAGTACATGGAAGATCCGTGAAAGAAGCTTTGCTATCAGTAGGTTGTATTTTGCAAGACCAGCTGAAGGCGAATGTTTCTATCTGCGACTTCTACTAACGACTATTGCTGGGCCTCGCTCATTTGAAGATCTACGGACGGTGAATGGAGTAGTACATGGAACCTTCAAAGATGCCTGTAATGCTCTAGGCTTATTACAAGACGATGGAGAGTAGATTCAGTGCTTAGAAGAAGCATCTATTATGCGTACTGGTGCATCATTGCGCAATTTGTTTGTGGTTATACTCTCCGAATGCAACCCCTCTCATCCTGAGTTATTATGGCAAAGATTTCGTCCTCATTTGTGTGATGACTTGCGTCATCGTCTTCGCCAACACTATGGATTATCTGAGCCAAGTGAAGAAGAAGTATACGATTTTGGCCTTTTTCTTATTGATGAGATATTACGTGAGCAGTCAAACAAAAACCTTTCTTTGTTCCCCCCAAGCCAATACCAACTTTAAATTGGTCCCATCATCGTGGTAATCGATTCATCGATGAACAACTACAATGGAATCGTGAGGACCTCGAACTTTATGTTCAGGAGCATGAACCACAATTCAATGAAGACCAACGCTATTGTTATGATGTCATACTCAGTTCCATTGAAGACCAGTCTGGTGTTGTATTTTTTGTTAATGGTCCTGCTGATACAGGGAAGACATTCCTCTACAACATCGTGACTGCAAATGTACGAAGCAAAGGAAAAATTGTCATATGTGTTGCTTCTTCTGGAATTGCTGCTCTTCTTCTTCATGGAGGCCGCACCGCTCATTCAACTTTCAAAATTCCTTTTGAAGTTGATGAATATTCCATGTGCACTATTAACAAAAACTCTGGATATGCGGACGTGTTTCGTGAGGCTTCTTTGATTATTTGGGATGAAGTTCCTATGCAACACCGACATTGTGCAGAAGCAGTGGATCGATCACTACGAGACATTCGTGATTCAAATTCTCCTTTTGGGGGTGTTACCGTTGTGTTTGGAGGTGACTTTCGACTGATCCTGCCGGTTATTCCAAGAGGTTCCAGACCTCAAATTGTTGGAGCGTGTCTTCGCCGATCTACAATATGGCAACATGTTAGAATCTTGAACCTTTCCATCAATATGCGTTTGCAAAACGCATCTCCTGCAAATAGGGAATTTGCTCAATGGCTATTACAAGTAGGCGATGGCTCTAATTTTGATGACGCAAGCAGCAATATGATTCAATTGCATAATTGGATTAATATTGTTTCTTCTATTCGATGTCTTATCGACAACATCTACAACAACATTGACGACATGTCTTTACATGAAGATCAGTATTTTCGAGATCGAACAATATTAAGTGCTCGCAATACAGATGTTGATTTAATCAACAAGGAGATTTTGCAATCTTTTCCTGGCAATCTCGAAACTTTTAGGAGCGTTGATTCGAATATTGTTGAAGCTGGTGCAGACAATCATGTTGCATATCCATCTGATTATCTGAACTCATTGGATTTGTCTAGCATTCCATTGTCAAAACTTGATTTGAAAATTGGATGTCCTATCATTTTATTGCAAAACCTTGCTCCAAAACAAGGACTTTGCAATGGAGCTAGAATGGTTCTCACACGGTTTTCGCACGGTGTTTTAGAAGCACGTTTACTTTTCGGTCCGCATGCAGGCGAGCATGTTTTTATACCACGGATTTCTTTGACTCCTTCTACCGCATTGCCATTCCATTTCAGTAGGCGGCAGTTTCCAGTGCGATTGGCATTTGCCATGACAATTAACAAGTCCCAAGGCCAATCTGTAAAGTATGTAGGATTAGATATTAGAGTTCCAGTTTTTAGTCATGGACAGCTATATGTTGCGCTTTCAAGAGCAACTTCTCCACATCATATTTCAGCACTGCTTCCACAAAACAGTACGCTGTCCAACACTGTTAATGTTGTTTACCCAGAAGTTCTGTTGCAATAAATATTCCAATTTTATTTTATTTTTCAAAATTTCAATTATTTGTTTCTTTTTTTCCATTTACTATTCCAAAAATATATACTATTCAATATATTATTACAAATTACTATTCAATAACAAAAATATTAAAAAACATGTATTAATATGAAATTCATTTTTAGTATTTATAAATTTCCAAAAAAAAAATGATATTACTAAATTACTTAGAGTGGTAATGTAAATTTTTAGTAATTTTCTATTAGATTTTTCTTAAAATTGTAGATGGATTAATACAAATTTATTTACACTCTTAAAAGAAGGTTCCTGTATGCCTAAACCATATAATATGTTGACTGTGATATATAATATGCTGACTGTAATCACAAGACGTGCATAGACTAAGAAAACAGAACATGAGATTTGAATGGCAGAGCATATATTCACGAGTACTGTAAGTTTGATGTCAGAAATTCTGCAGGAAATGGTCCACTCAATTGATTGTTGCTGACCTCGCTGTTGATAGAAAAAATGTTTAGTACAAAAGTTGGAAATAACTGGCCCTTGTGACTGAAAAATCAGAGAATTATATTGTGAATTTGAATCTTCCTGTTGTCAACAAAGTGGCCCATTGAAGCTGATATTCTCCAAATAGTGTATGGGAGCTTCTTTGTTGCTAGCTTGGGAACCTAGATTTTCATCATGTTGAGATTTGAGGAAACAGCCATCAGAGGAAGTAGAAACTCACAATCTGTTTAAAGAGGGCATGTATACAGTACTGCCATTAAAGGGAGTGTTCCCAGTGTAGTTTGCAAACTTGATGTTGGACATGTTGAGGGTCTCTGTCCAAAAAAGCTAGACATGATAAAACTTTAGTTCACCTACCTATCTTCCCAGGTTAGTAATATCCGAGTCTTTAACGCTGCTGCACATCGGGAGAGATTTTGGTAGTTAAATCAGATTCCATTGAAGAACACTCTTGTTTTCCTCGTTTCCCTTTCAACATAATGACGGCCTAAGTGCAGAACTGATTTTTCAGAGAGCAATGCATCTCTGACTTTTCTTTTTACTTGGCAGATCCTGCATCTTCTAGGAAACAAGGGTCCGAAAACTGCTGACCCAAGCAAATATATTTGCTATATTTACAACTGTGTCATATTGGAGAATGCAACAGTGCATGCAAGTGCTATCAGTGCTCTGGCAAAATTTGGGTTAATTGTCAAGGAATTGAGAATGTCCTACACCGAAAGCATATTTATGTCTTTAAAAAAATTAAAAAAATTAAAAGTAAATTGAAATAAAAAGTACAAATATTAAAAGTAGATTGTACATCTTTTGGAAAAGGAACTAAAGTTAGAAAGTAAAATCACTTATTGTGTGGTTTATTATCTACTGTTGGGTGGTGAGCCTTAGATCGTTTTTTTATATTTTGTTTTGATTATTATATTTTTTTGATTATTATATTTTGTTTATTATTATATTTTGATTATTATTTTGTAAGTTAGTGGCAAATTGTGGGAGGTTTGTTCTTATTCACAATGACAACAATAGAGTCGAGCGGTACGAGTGGGTTTATTCATAGCATTCAAATTGATGTTGGACCTAGCAATGTCGATGTGCAGAAGTCTAAAAAAAAAAAAAAACGTACTGGAAGCCGTGGTGCTGGGCATAGAAAAAAAGATGATAAGTTTTTCTCTAAGGAGTGTCTTGCACAAATTCGTGAGAGTATAGTAAATTGGTTTAAAGGGTGTCCTGAGGGACGTTTACATCGTCTGTTTTTGAGTAGTAATGTCCAAGGGGTTGAAGATCATAAAACCCATATAGAAAAAATATTGCTATCGGAAATTTTTGATGATAAATGGGGGAGAGCACAATAAAGTGTACCACAAAGTGCAACATGTGACCACCAACAAGTGAATATGAAGTGTGCTGTTTTTTAAGGCTCAAAGCTAATTTTGAGCATTTTGGTGTAGTTTTTGAGCATTTTAGTCACTTTTTAAGGTGTCACAAGGTATCTTACAGGCATCTCCATAAGAAAAACATCTTCAATTGAAACTTAATTTGACCGCTAGTTCTAAATCATGAAAATGAAGATGTTCTTTTTTCACTTTTTTTTTTCCCGACCATTCGCAAACATCAGAAAATTATTTTTTGAGCATTTGAACACCACAATATTTGAAGGGAAGAGCCCCAAAAGTTTCGCCCAAAACAGTGTCCAGAAAACGTCACGACGGTACTTTTGGTACACTTTATGGGTCCAAACTGTTGGAACCCCCGCATTTCTAGAATGGTACCTTAAGAACGGAGTGGACAGCGAAATTAAATGTGACTTTCGAGGAATCCATAAACATTTCTCTTCACTTTCGCAAATAATCCCATTCACTTGAACCGACTTCGCGGTATCCGTTCCACTTCTAAACCTCGATGTCTTGTCTCGCACATTTGGGAAGTTCAAGAGAATCAAGTCTATTTTTGAAATCCATAACTAAATTTTGAATCAACATAACTTAGATCCCACTTTCTTGAGTGTTTATAAGAAGGGCTGAAATTGTCAAATAGTTAAGCACTTTTTTGGTACACTTTATTGTGCTTGCCCCCAAATTCAAACAGGAAAAAGACAAGTTGTCTGAATTGAGATTTCAGAGTCTGCTTACCGAGTTGGTTAGAAGTGCAACTGGGCATTTAAAAAATTGGGTTACTCAAATTCTAAGTCCCGTTGATGACGGTTATAATGATTTACTGGATAAAGTAACTTGGTTTGATAGTGAGTTAGGTAAATTAGTAGTTGAACCTCGAAAATTAGTACATGGTATAAACAAAGATATGTTAAATGGATCTTTGTTGCATTTTCTTCCATCCAAAGCTGAAGTTATCTTTAGGGATGGAAAGAAGCCGTTTGCTAAAGGTAGCTCTGGTATCATTTACAAATGTGACATTGTGGGTGTTGATTTTATACCAAGGCATGAAGAATATGCTTGTAAAGCATTTATTACAACTTCGGTTGAAAGAAACGCTATTACAACAATGAATATGGAAGCAATGAGTTGCCCCCATCTTCATCCTTTATTTATTAAGTTGTTTGCTATCCATCCTACTAAAGCGCATGGATATATGCGATGGTGGAATGCCGGAACTTTGAGAACTATGGTGCAAAAGTGTAATAAAAAATTATCTACACTGCCAGGAGTGGATAAGGAGAATGTGGAGCTGTTTCAAGGACTACGACTCAGATTGTCTTGGCACTTTTTACATGGTATGCTCTTTTTGTATAAAAATGGTAGCATACATTGTGATTTGTCTCCTGATAACATTTTGTTTCATAGAGAAGGGAACAATATGTACATAGGTGTTTGTGATTGGGAACTTGCCTGTAGGATAGACTTTCCTCACCAATCTAATTATCTATATCAAACACAAAAAGATTTGGACGATGATAAGATTAGACGGCCTTGGGTGGATCCTTCTTTAATGAGCCTTACTGGATCAGAAGTAGCTAAATTCAGTTTAGCCACTGATGTGTATGCTACATCAAAGTTAGCTCTTTGGATTCTAGGTTCTTTTACGGCAAAACTTGAAATTTTACATAGAGATTATGATACGTACTATAACGGCCTACAACTAATAGGTAGTACTGCATATGACCGCTACGATAGATTTCTAAAAAGAATAGAGACATTTCAAATTGAGGATTGATCCGTCAGAATGTTATCGAATAATAAAATAAAGCCAACTTTGAGGCTTGCAATGTATATTTTATTTCATTAAATAAATCAATATTCATGTTGATGACTAGGGTATATACACCATGCAGTATATGTTCGTAGGATTCAACAAAGACAGCCGTGTAAAATAAACCAGTACTATTGACGTGAATTCAAAATCCATCACAGGGGAATGGATATAATATACTTCATATTTAATTTTAATTTTTTTTTAATAAAATTATTTAAAGTTTCTAAAAGTCCTTCATATTAATCTAATGACAACGTGCTCAACGGCACGGGTCCCACTAGTATTTATACATATATATATATATATATATTTAAATAAGTATAAATATAAAATTAGATAAATATATATAAATTTAGATATATTTAAATGTGTAAATTTAGATATATTGTATATATATATTAATATTTATACATATATATATATATATGTCTGTTTATATATAGATGTTACATAATATATATTTGTATATGTGTAATTTTAGATTTATGTGTTTAAACATGTATAAATATATATGAGTCCATGAGTTAATAGCTTGTCGATATTTTTAGTAATTCATAATTATACAATGGTAATTTTATGAAAATGAATAGATTACAAATAAATATATAATCATAATGCATTACTCATTATATAATGATTAATATCTGAATTATTTATAATTTTTTACATATGGTAGGGCCCATTGTAGCTCAGTCATTGGCACATGGTACCGGTAGAGCATTTGCCTAAACGCACTGACAAGCTATAAATGACAAGAAGAAAAATTTATTAGAGGTCATGGAAATTTCAAAGGGAATTCAGTTCCTTGCAGGAAGATGGTTGCGGGAATTAAAAATGGTGCTTACCCCCATGATTTTTGTCCATCTCACGGAGAATATCTTTTGCTGCGATATTACTTGTTAGACACATGCCCAACATAAGTATGGAATACGGTGGTATTCTTGTTTTCCATATATATATATATAAAAACTACGTGCCTACGAAGATAATGAACTATATCCAGAAGACTCCGAGTTCATAATATCTATGGTATTGTCACCTTCAGAGGTGGATTCCACTGCTTCAGAATCAACGTATACGCTTGCTTTGGGGCGGCGCTTGAATTCTTCAGCCTAGTTTTCCGGTGATACTTGGAGGGCAAGGTAAGAAGCATGTGCTGCGGCCTCGGGAGGAAGCGTGAACGTCGGTGAAGGACTTCTCATAAAATTGGGATTTGCAAAGAACGGAATCATTCTGGGCCGAACCTCTACAGACAGGGTCAAAGACTTAGCTGTACAGTATGAAGAGAATTCACATAAAAGACCAAAGCTACCTTGTCACGTTATTTCAGTTGAACCTGTTTGTAGATAGTGAATCAATTATACTACTATCAAGAGCTGATATGATGAACTATCGGAGAGCGTATTTTCTTATATGTAATTTCTGATAATTAGGAGGTCGGATTCAGAACCATTTATCTGATATTTAGAGCTCGTGTACGGATGCATGAAATGGTGTAAATTCGTGGTATCTACTCTAGATGGATGCTACTTGTGATGCTGGTCCTTGCTAAGATTGCGAGTTCACTTCTAAACTCCTGATCCACGTGTTATCTCAGAGCAGGTGGTTATGTTACCACGAACAATCCTTGGAATTAAAGTGGAATTCAGACCGGATTTTTCAGATCAGTTACTTTTCAAGTGATCTCAGCATGTGAAGTATTTATTCTAGAGCTAAGTTTTAAATAACAGAGATTGCAAGCGTCCTCTCAGCAATGCCATTCACTGTGAGTAAATCTGGTGAGTTGCATTGTAGCACGACGTGGTAACCGTATTCCTCCGGAAGGCACTTAATTGACACTAAATACCCTCCAAAGTAAACCACTCCGTGTTCGTTCCCACGAAGACCTATAGTTTTCCCTCTATTAGACAATAAGCTACCTTTCCCCGGCCGGCACCTAGCCAACCGGATTCCCTACCGGTGTGGACTTCCGGATTTTCACCCTCTAGATCCAGATCCGTCCGGATACCCGCTCCCAGACGGTTTCCATCCGTCCACTCTAGTTACCGTCCGTCCCAAATCCCCTACCGGATGGTACTTGGACGGACGTCTATTACAGTTTACTGCATAAACTTCCGGATTTTTAGACTAGTGGCCGGTTCCCACTGATCCGTCTATGCTTTAAAGTGGCTGGATTCTCCACCGTCCCGTGACTTAAAGTGGCTGGACACCCACCGCCCCGTAACTTAAAGTGGCTAGACACCCACTGGTCCTATTCTAACAACCGGATGGTATGATTTCCGTATGTCTACTCTACCGGGCCGGATGGCTACTCAGTACCGGATACAGGGACGGAATCCTATACTACAATGACATTCCGGTCCGGCTACAAGTACTGTTTCTACACTGTTACCCCTTCCGGACGGTTTCCGGTTGGCTAGTCAGGCTTTTGTCCCTGTCACCAGGCTCCTTCCGGACGCTGGAAACCGTCAACACTCGACGCTTGACACCTCTCCAATCTCTCCGGGCGCTCTCCTGATTCACTCAACCGGAATACACACTTCCGGAATCCTACCGGCAACAATGGTACTTCCAACCGGAACCACAATGGACCTGCTATGCAACCGTCACTCGCTCAAACTCCAACAGTTTCTCCAAACATATTCTGAATTTCACAAGCTAATGGAATACAAAAACAAGGTGCAAGCCTTGGGAAAACTTCTGGCTTAAGTACTATCTCCTACCCGGAGTTCTCGCAGCCTAGTGGCCCACTAGATCCTAGAATTCTGGATCTGAGATCTGGATCTGAGATCTAGATCTGAGATCCGGAATTTAGATCTGAGATCCGGTTTCTAGATCTGAGATCCGGTTTCTAGATCTGAGATCCGGTTTCTGGATCTGAAACTTCCGGATTCTGGATCTGAAACTTCCGGATCTCAACAACAACAAATCACTATATCTAACCCCCTGTTAATAGCCGGGTGCAATTGAGCCCCATCGTTAGTCGCTATTAAGAGTCGGGAGATTTCTAACTACCTATTTCTACTTCTTACTTGATCCGGAATTATAGAAGAGCCAGACTTCCGGCATCTTGGACATCTACCTACCGGCTTTGAGGTTCCGGTCAGTGTGGGAGCTAGCCCCATCTACTATTCTTGAGTTCCGGTATTCGTCCAACAGTTTCTGGATTCCGGATTTCCAAACTTCCGGAGTTCAGATTTCCGGATTTCCGGACTTCAGATTTCCGGATTCTGGAAACTTGCAGTCCGACCGGAACCATCCGGCTAGCCGATATCAAAGACTTGTGCCACCATGTCTGGTTATGGCTTCTAGTTTCTCCCAACCGTCTTATTAGCTAAAACTATCATATTTCTAATATTCCTATCTAGCTAGTATTCTAGAATCACTATAATTTCCGGTTTAGCCAGAAATTTATGCTTACTTCCGGAAATATGTGGGAACGTCTTCCCACATGCATGGATAAATCAAAAAAATTAGTTAAGTAAAATAAATTAGGAACGCAAATTTACTGATATAGTAGCCCAAACTTTTGAGCTACAATGACCATGTTTTTAAGCAGTCAAGGCCACGAAGAGCATAATCTGAGTAGTTTGCAAAAGAATTCATAGGAAAACGAAGAAAGGTTCAAACTGTAGTTCAGAGGCTAGGGGTACTGTCCATACCACGACGCTTCTTCTGTAACTGAGCATCTAGTGGCTGGATTAGCGGCTTGAGCATAGCGTCGTATATGTCGCTGAATTCTTTAATGCCAAAAAAATGGCGCCCTGAAGCTCGGCTCGCCAGAAGAGATGCCCCTGTAGAGGCACTGAGATCCACTACTATGTCTCCTGGGTTTGAGCACATGTCAATCAGAATTTGAAAGAAAGTAGAGGATTTCTCATAGGGACCACGCCATGGATTCCCGCGTTTGTCAATGGTCGGTTTTTCCACATAGTCAGTGAGTGTAAGGTACCTCATTGGATCATCTGCAGTATTGGCCAGCAACGGATCAGCGTTCAACTTAAATGGAATTGGCAGCCTCTCCCACTACTTGTCCTTGAGTCGTTCCGTTTTGACTAAGAGGATGTTAAAGGGTGATTTAGCTCACCCTTTGGAAGCTAAGTCTACTGTCTAAATCTAAAGGAGAAACCCTCGAAATTTTAGTACCCACCTAACTAATTCTGCTCAACATCATTCTGCCCCTGAACAGCACCAGATTCTAACCATACTGCCCTGATCTACTGCTCCATTAATGTAAGAACCCACAAAGCAAATCTGACTACAGATCCTAGCATTCAATGTATACACTCAATCTGCTCAAAAGAGTCCTTGTTTTCCCATTAATCACTGCCTCATACAATCAGTCCTGTCCTATCAATCCTGCTCCTACTACCATCATCCTAACCTTCTCCTAATCCTCCATAGCTGCACAAACTCCAAGGGGAGAGAGAGAGAGTGAGAGCCGCCACCCTCACTCCTCACTAACCCCCCCCCAAACCCTAGCCGCCACCCTCCAATCAGTCCGTTTTTCATCCAAGTCGATTTTTCATCCGACTGTCAAAACTTCATCCAAAACGCAGTAACTAAGAAATCTGCAGTAACTAACTGTTTTACTGCTCCTAACTGCTTTTACTGCTCCTAGCAGTTTACTGTTCCTGCTCCTATTTAACTACTCCTAGGTAAAAAGGCAGAAAATCCCTTTAACATTATCCCCCTTTTAGTCTGCATCTGCCCTCAGATGCTCCGGCTTTCTACTTGTATGTAGTTAGCCAAAAATTAGAAAGTGTCAAAAAATTTAAAACCGAGTCTACCACTGGTCCTACCAGTACTCTTCATACTCAACTGCTGATTCTCTAGTGCCAATCGGTCGAAGTTGTTCAATCGGGCATTGGTCTTGACCTCCAACTCCATCCTCCTGGTCCTGAGTACCTCTGCCTGGACCCCTTGATCAACCCAGGCCTGGCTCTCCCTCTCTTTATCCTGCTGAAGTGCCACTAACCGCTGGGGGAAAGTTCGTACGTGAGCGGAGAGCGTAGAGCGGAGAGCGGTGAGCGCAGAATGGAGAGCACAGAATTGAGAATTAGGAAAATTTTCAAAAGCAAAGTAGACCCTATAACCGTGGAAAATTACTAAATTAAGGCTTGATTTTGACACTTTTTTTAGAAAAAGAGTATATTACCGTGGAAATTAGGGTTATCTCTGGTAAGAATTTATTACGTTTTTTCTCTAAGATACAAATTAGGGCTGATGTCATGATGACGTCATGCATATATTTTGTTAGATTTCTCATGGATTTAGGCAAGATATAATGATCAGGCGTTAAGTTCTAGATCAAACAATTAATTCTTTCATAGGTTTATGTAAATGCACAAGGAAAGAAACAACTTTCACAGAACATAAAGGAGGCAAGGTTTGAAAACTTCCTGGAATATTTCAAAATTCGTGTATAATATCTTAACTGCTGAAACCAAGATATACCTTGTTAGAGTCCTTGTCTTCATCGAAGATTACTCTCTCTTCGTAGGCAGCAAAGCATCTTCATTTGAGTGATACAAGTAGGAGATTTTCATCATCAAACAACACTTGGTAAGCTGGGTTACAGAGAAGGAGGTCACTCTTGGTTTCTTGAGCTTGTCTGTAGGTGGCGTATTTGGATAGTGACACAGTCCTTGGCATGTTGTGCTGTATGCGAAGGTAGCGTAGGAGTTCGGGGATGTCAATCTACAAGCTTGACTGTAACGTTTGAAGACTACAAGAATTCAGTATGTTGCGCGATGCGGAAGGTGTGTAATGCGAGATCCAGGAGGACGAGAGCGGCTGTAGGTTTGCCCCCAAAGGCACCGGCGAGTTATGAGGAGCTGCGGCCGTGGCTGCTGGAGGTGGAGCGCGCCAGGGAACGAGGCATGGACCTGCCACCGTTTAGGCACATCGGAAGCCTCCATGTTGGTGAAGGTGAATGGCGTTTGACAGTGCTTTGTACCAATGAGCTTCTCCGTATTATGGAGTTGTCCCTAATCCCGTATCCCTTGCTATCGAACGTCGATGACAATCCAGTTGTTCAGCTGCCCGAAGTGATCATATCGGATGGCGAAACTTGCTGGTTTGATATGGACAAGAGTTGGACTGTATATCCTTCGAAGGATTAGTACTGTGAAGTCTAGTGGGGTGTTCGAATACAATCCTTAAGATTTGGTCATTCATTGGATCTAGATACGAGTATTCCAGCATGATGGTTTTAGATAATATAGATGATTCTAGAAATAAGAAAAGATCAATCAACTAAAAGAAATGGTCTTAGAAGTCCGTGGAATATTTCAGAGTTCGTGTACAATAATGGAGTAGCAGAAACCAAGATGTACACCAAGTCAAGAATAGGTAACATGGCTATGGAAATGTGGGATTTTGAATGAGTAAAATATATATAACAGCGCAATATTTTTTTTGAGCCTTCCTTTTGTAACATTTCAGTCTTCATATTATATTTTGAGCATTACAGTTGTGACATTTCATCCTTAACAAATACGGAGACAAATTGGATATGAGAATCATAAGAAGTTTAGGTTTAGGGTAGTAGAGTAGACGAAGGATTACCCAATGAACTCCAATTAAATCAAATCAAATCAAATGAAAACAACAATAGACCGAAGTCTCCTTCAAACTCACAACATGCTACAGTCGCTACTTTCACTCTCAGAACTAGATGACTCTGAATCTCCTTCTACCGCCTCATCATCGACGAATAGAAGGGCCCTGGGATCAAAAGTAGTTGGCCGACTAGGAACATATGTAAGGGCTCCAGATTGAAACGCCTGTGCTAAGCCCTCTGCGTAGTCCGGAAGTATGAAAGGCTGAATCGGGCTGGAATGAAGACGCCACGATGGAGTGGACACTGCTCTTGGCTCACGTGGCGGTGATGCAGAAACTACTCTGCAATAGAGAACCGATTGTGGTTAGATCTTGTACGTAGAGCTGGAAAGAGAAGTAATGCTTGGATAATGTGAACGAAGAATAAAAGACGTACACCACTTGTCAGGTCTTGCTCTCTTTGGAGGCGCTTCGCCTGTTGCTGCCGGCCTTGGATGTTTAGGAGGGCCCATGGCGGATGGTTTGAGAAGGGCGTTGAATATGGCTTCGTCCTCCTCAAAAGCGAGAATGTGACGACCAACAGCCTTGGCGGCCTTGATGGAGGCCCCTGAAACTCGAAGAGAAACAAAGAAATGAGAAACTGTGGGAAAAACGAGAGGAATAATAAAGCAGAGATATGTAAGAAAAGTTACCTGTCCCAGCATTCCAATCAAGGACTATGTCGCCGGGCTTTGACAGCTCCTCAATTATGCCCTGCATCATCTCAAGGGATTTCTCCCTTGGGCCTCTCCACGGCACCTCCCCATTCATGAGCTGAGATTCGGCATCGGTGAAGTTGAAAATGGCATCACTCTCGGTAATGTTGAGGAGCCCATGTATCAGGTCTTCCTTCTTCGTCTGGAAGGAGAAAGTACTGCCACTACGAACGTAGACGCGAATCCAGAACCGCATAGTCTGCAGTCAAGCAGAACTAGTGAGTAAAATTAAGCGGAAGGGTTATCAGTAAGCGAAGAGAAGGGCATGTTTAGGAAAAGTACCAAGTTCTCGGGGTTCGTAGGAGAAGTCAGGCCGAGTACATTGACACCCCACCAGTCCTTGAACAGCACGTATCCACCAGCAGCAGCTTCTTCCTCGATATCCTTAGCCAGCTTCTGATCAGTGTTGTAGATGAGGCAGATGGCACCATCTCTCTGCAGGAATTCATCTGCAAAATGGAAGATGTCGTACAAATAATCCTTGTAGCGAGAGTTCCAAGGCGGAATACTCGTGGGGGGAATGGAAACGGATGGGACGGGAAGATTCTCAGGGATGTCGGCAATGATCAAGTCGACTCCCAGATGGTTCTCTTGTTTGCACCGGTCCGGAACTTCGTTTTCGCGGCCTGCTCCAAACTAGAGGAAACAAGAAAGGAGAGTTAGTAACTACATAGCGAGTAGAGTTGGCAGAATCCATTAGATGTCAAATTATAGGAACAAACCTTGCGAATGAAGTCTTGAGTCTTGATCCAATCCGGGTCGCCCCCTTTATTCTCCTGTCTCCTATTTCGCCGTAACAAGGAATCCACAGATGAGTTGAAGACGGAAACATGTGTGGAAATCGAAGCTCCAGCTGAAGAAGTTGTTTGAGGATATAGTTTGGCCTTCCTCTGCTGAAGGAGACCTCTGGTGATCTCCGAAGCACTGATCGATGAAGGAGCCGGCGAAGAAGCTGGAGAAGGGTTGGTAACAACAACACCCGGAGACGGCTCTGGTGCCTTCTCAGCTGGCGCGGAAGACTCCGCACCAGTTTGCTGTGATGCCTCTGACTGAGAACGCAGAGATTTCAGTCGCCTTCCTCTCCCTCTCTTCGGTGGTGGAGCAGAAGACTGATCCTGCTCTCCTTCACGACCTTCTGCATCATCCACGGAGTCCTCCACCACAACCGTACCCCCATCGTGCAGCATCTTGACTTCCGCCTCGGAGTCAATAGTGAAACCACCAATACAATCAAGATACCAGCATCCAGCATCCAGGTGAGCAGGTTTGTACCTTTTTATCTGCTGAGGAGAGTACATACACTCGTCCGAGGATGTCTGCGTCCAAAGCTTGAAGTACATGGGGAGTTGCTGAACGCTGATGGCCCCCTTCAAAACAAGCTCTCGCTTGAAGTACCTATGGGAAGACAAGAAGGAGGTAAGTATAAAAAACAATTACAAAGAAAACTATGAAAATGGAAATGAGATTAAGTAAGGTAATGTACCGGTAAGTAACCCGCTTGACAACTTGCGCGGTTCCCGGGAATTTAGCGAAGTTGGACTTCTTGTCGAAGTGCTTCTCAGCTTTTTTTCCAATGAACGTAGGGAAGGCCTTGTCCCACAAGAGAATACGTGAACTCTCGACAAAATCGCCCGGCTGTTGGACATCAGGAAACGCCATCCAATCGATATCGAGGTTCTCAGACTTGAATACGTCTTCGACTTCGTGGATGACGGCTTCCTCCAACTGTAATACAAAATTCATATAAGTAGCATCGAAGAATGAATATGGTAAAAATTTAAAGGAACAAGGAATTGGAATGGATTTTTTTTGAAAATTACCCCAGCCCAGAATGAAGCTTTGTTCAACCATGGGTCGAATTCGGTGTCCTTGAATTCAGATGGCAGAAATCTGTAAGACGTTCGAGCACTCGGGGATGAGTTCCACCACTTCAACCAACGAGCCTTGTATTTGGCCTCAACGGCCGCAGGAACAATCTTCTGAAGCTTATCCACTGTCATCTCAGGCTTATTGTTGAGACTGAAATGGCGATTAATCTGCAAGAAGCACCGAAGTTTGAAAAAGATAAATACAGAAATTATGGAAGTCATGGGAAACAGTGAATTGAACAATGATCAGTGAGTCACCTCGTTGAGGAAGTCGTCACCATTCTTGGGATTTGCAATGGCCAAGTACTTGGTAAAGTCCTTCTTCTTGATGGCTTCGACCATTCTCTCTGATGCCTCATTCATGACATCCCAAACTGCACTTGCAGACTGCTCATCCTCGGGTGTCTTCATGCGGTAGGCATTGGCTGCTTCATCGGAGGCCGCAGCGAGTTCCCGCTGTAGAAAGAGAATTCAGACTTAGGAAATTTCATGAGTATTGAATAATAAGAAGCAAATAGAGAGAGGATGTAGGACTTACTCGGTACAAAAATGCGATGAAAATTTTAGTTGTCAAGGGAAACCAGGAGGGATTAGGTGGCTTGTTCTTCAAACATGCGTCATACTCTTCAGGACTGAGGAGGTCTTTGAATTCCTCCAGCTTCATAATTCCGAAAGAGCGGATTCGAAATAGTTTTGCAGGGAGATTACTCTTGACGTGGTCATTCTCAGTCGACCTGAAAATGAACCAAAATCCGTATGATGAAAAAAAGAGATGAGATAAAGTAACAAAAGAAAAACAGGAGAAAAGAAACAAGTACTTACCAGTTGATGTCATGCATTGCGTGAAGAAGATTGCCAACATGGCCACGGGGATCGAGTACTATGCAGTTCACAGATATGTGCCATGACGGGTCGTCTGCATGATGCTTGTTGATATGACGAAGCCATGCTGAGAGGCGATGGTTTCCTTCCCAGACAAAAAACATCTTCCCCGAGAATTGCGACCAGTCTTCGTCATTTAGAAGCTCAGATTCAAATGCATCATTCGCGTCCCTCCACAATGGGCTCCATTTAGCCATGACCTCATCCGTAACATCTCGTGTCTGCTCTTCGTTGTTGTACATGGAGATGTACATGACGCGGTCGCCATCTCTATACCCCTTGACGAACTCCCGCTCCAAATGCTGCACACCCACTTCGCCCACTGGTCTGACCTTTGCCATTGGGATCATCCTGCACAGGGGCACCGACATTCGGGACTTCTGCGATGGCTTGATCCTGAGCTTGTTGATGACGGCGTTGGTGTTCACCTTGTATAAGGTTTGATGTTCCAATTCCCCTTCTGTGGCAGTCTTCAAGTTTAACGGACAAGATGGTTTCACCAACACATCTTGTGTTTGCGTAACCTGCCAGAAGGTACGCAAATTAGGAGAACAAGCACAATCAAAGAAAGTCATGCAAAGTTGACAAGTATGTAAAAGAAAGTAACAATATATCTTCATACTGTCATCTCTCTTTTAACAACTCAATCATCATCTGTGATTGATAAAACTATCTACGTGAGGATCGACTATAGTACTCCTTAGACTGTCTACAGTTCCAGTGACGGCGCCTCCTCCAAAATCGCCTGGTCTGTTGGACAGGGCACGGCAGAATTGCCGGCAGAGCAAATACAACATGGGCTGGCCTCCTGACTCTAATCGGCGAGGAAGGAGAGGGTAGAGACATCGGCGGAGAGCCCTGTGGAGGAGACGTGGGCATGTAGCCCGGGGAGGTTGGCTCATAAACCGGGGATGTAGGCATGTACACTGGAGAAGTAGGCATGTACACTGGCGAGGTAGGCATGTACTGAGGAGAGTGGACCTCGAGAGGTCCACTTTCCACACCTACAGGGTTGGCTACATCACAGGTACAATAGGGCTGATCAAATGAATCCGATAGATCGGAAACATTGATCACAGAAATGGGAGAGGTGGCGGACATCTCAGGAGCATCGGATGATACCTAGAGTAGGAGAAATGAAGAGAGGATTAACTTCCATAATTAAAAGAGTAGGAAACAAAGAAGGGAAGAGGGCGAATAGAACTCAAAATCATGAACATAAAAAAGAATAAAAATTGTAGATTGAATGAAATACCTCAGTTTCTGCTGGCGTAGGGTCTTGACGTTCGCTCTCCAGATGATCACCATCAGAGTCCTGAGGAAATTGATAATCATTAGAAAAACTTACAACTACGAAGAATCAAACCACAACCTAGACAGTGCTCCCAATTAAATCTTAAAAACTCATAAAAACATATAAGATTTTCATCAAGACTTTGTGAGCGTAATTGCATTCCATAACACAAACATTCAAAGAGAAAACATTTAAAACATCAAATTAAACCATTAAAATACGTATACAATTTAAAAAGAAATCAGATTTTCAATGAGACTTTGTGAGCCTAGTCCCATTCAGAAAACACAAAAATTCAGAAATAAAAAAAAATAAAGAAATTCCCCGAAAATTCCCAAACCGAACCCCAAGCACCCAGCCTACTGTCGTTGACGACAGTAGGTTTGGAGTTTTTTTAAATTTTCAAAAAATGAAATCATACCATTAAAATACGTATACAATTTAAAAAGAAATCAGATTTTCAATGAGACTTTGTGAGCCTAGTCCCATTCAGAAAACACAAAAATTCAGAAATAAAAAAAAATAAAGAAATTCCCCGAAAATTCCCAAACCGAACCCCAAGCACCCAGCCTACTGTCGTTGACGACAGTAGGTTTGGAGTTTTTTTAAATTTTCAAAAAATGAAATCATACCATTAAAATACGTATACAATTTAAAAAGAAATCAGATTTTCAATGAGACTTTGTGAGCCTAGTCCCATTCACAAAACACAAAAATTCAGAAATAAAAAAAAATAAAGAAATTCCCCGAAAATTCCCAAACCGAACCCCAAGCAACCAGCCTATTGTCGTTGACGACAGTAGGTTTGGAGTTTTTTTAAATTTTCAAAAAATGAAATCATACCATTAAAATACGTATACAATTTAAAAAGAAATCAGATTTTCAATGAGACTTTGTGAGCCTAGTCCCATTCAGAAAACACAAAAATTCAGAAATAAAAAAAAATAAAGAAATTCCCCGAAAATTCCCAAACCGAACCCCAAGCACCCAGCCTACTGTCGTTGACGACAGTAGGTTTGGAGTTTTTTTAAATTTTCAAAAAATGAAATCATACCATTAAAATACGTATACAATTTAAAAAGAAATCAGATTTTCAATGAGACTTTGTGAGCCTAGTCCCATTCAGAAAACACAAAAATTCAGAAATAAAAAAAAATAAAGAAATTCCCCGAAAATTCCCAAACCGAACCCCAAGCAACCAGCCTATTGTCGTTGACGACAGTAGGTTTGGAGTTTTTTTAAATTTTCAAAAAATGAAATCATACCATTAAAATACGTATACAATTTAAAAAGAAATCAGATTTTCAATGAGACTTTGTGAGCCTAGTCCCATTCAGAAAACACAAAAATTCAGAAATAAAAAAAAATAAAGAAATTCCCCGAAAATTCCCAAACCGAACCCCAAGCAACCAGCCTATTGTCGTTGACGACAGTAGGTTTGGAGTTTTTTTAAATTTTCAAAAAATGAAATTATACCATTACAACACGTGTACAATTTAACAAAAATCAGATTTTCATTGAAACTTTGTGAGCCTAGTCCCATTCACATAACACAAAAATTCAGAAATAGAAAAAAATAAAGAAATTCCCCAAAAATTCCCAAACCGAACCCCATGCACCCAGCCTACTGTCGTTGACGACAGTAGGTTTGGAGTTTTTTTAAATTTTCAAAAAATGAAATCATACCATTAAAATACGTATACAACTTAAAAAGAAATCAGATTTTCAATGAGACTTTGTGAGCCTAGTCCCATTCACAAAACACAAAAATTCAGAAATAAAAAAAAATAAAGAAATTCCCCAAAAATTCCCAAACCGAACCCCAAGCACCCAGCCTACTGTCGTTGACGACAGTAGGTTTGGAGTTTTTTTAAATTTTCAAAAAATGAAATTATACCATTACAACACGTGTACAATTTAACAAAAATCAGATTTTCATTGAAACTTTGTGAGCCTAGTCCCATTCACATAACACAAAAATTCAGAAATAAAAAAAAATAAAGAAATTCCCCAAAAATTCCCAAACCGAACCCCATGCACCCAGCCTACTGTCGTTGACGACAGTAGGTTTGGAGTTTTTTTAAATTTTCAAAAAATGAAATCATACCATTAAAATACGTAAACAATTTAAAAAGAATTCAGATTTATAATGAGACTTTGTGAGCCTAGTCCCATTCACAAAACACAAAAATTCAGAAATAAAAAAAAATAAAGAAATTCCCCGAAAATTCCCAAACCGAACCCCAAGCACCCAGCCTACTGTCGTTGACGACAGTAGGTTTGGAGTTTTTTTAAATTTTCAAAAAATGAAATCATACCATTAAAATACGTATACAACTTAAAAAGAAATCAGATTTTCAAGGAGACTTTGTGAGCCTAGTCCCATTCACAAAACACAAAAATTCAGAAATTAAAAAAAATAAAGAAATTCCCCGAAAATTCCCAAACCGAACCCCAAGCACCCAGCCTACTGTCGTTGACGACAGTAGGTTTGGAGTTTTTTTAAATTTTCAAAAAATAAAATCATACCATTAAAATACGTATACAACTTAAAAAGAAATCAGATTTTCAATGAGACTTTGTGAGCCTAGTCCCATTCACAAAACACAAAAATTCAGAAATAAAAAAAAATAAAGAAATTCCCCAAAAATTCCCAAACCGAACCCCAAGCACCCAGCCTACTGTCGTTGACGACAGTAGGTTTGGAGTTTTTTTAAATTTTCAAAATATGAAATCATACCATTAAAATACGTATACAACTTAAAAAGAAATCAGATTTTCAATGAGACTTTGTGAGCCTAGTCCCATTCACAAAACACAAAAATTCAGAAATAAAAAAAAATAAAGAAATTCCCCGAAAATTCCCAAACCGAACCCCATGCACCCAGCCTACTGTCGTTGACGACAGTAGGTTTGGAGTTTTTTTAAATTTTCAAAAAATGAAATCATACCATTACAACACGTGTACAATTTAACAAAAATCATATTTTCATTGAGACTTTCTGAGCAGTCTCCAATTATCGTTCCCTTGATATTGAGGTTTAGCGTGATCAAACCGCGAGCCCCCGAGAACAAACCAGTCCAGATAAACAAACACTCAAGAATTATATTGACATTTACAATTACTCTTGAGCATTTTGAACAATTCTTCAGCATTATGTTGAGCATCCTCCTGTTGAGCCTCCGTACCATAAGCCGAATAGCCCACTCTTTGTACTCTCCTCACTGATGGATAAGGCAGTCTAAATGAGCAGCAGAAGTTCAAGAAGCACACAAAAGCTTCAAAACCACAAACATTACAAAACACCTGCATTCTGCGCACAAAAGTTCCGAAACCACAAACAAAACAAAAGCACCCAACAACTTGAAATCCATGACCAACCACAAACCATTCAAACCATAAACATTCAATGAACAAACTTGATCGCAACCCACACAACTTAAAAATAAACCTATCAACCCTGTGCATCCTCGGCCCACCCATGATGGTGAGCCTCTGCTCGCAAGCTACCGAGGTCAACTGCTGAGGGCAGCGTTAGATTCGAAGCGAAGACCAGAACTCCGGAACCCAAATAACAAAAACTGAATCGGTAGGAACACCAACCCTTAGCCATGCGGTACAGTCGAGTACACCCCACGATTCAAATGCCCGGATTCAAACCTCAGTCACTCACATTAAGCTCAGAAAAAATGCAAACACTCCGCAATCCAAAGGGCAAGCGACCAGGCTTACCACGCACCCACAACCAGCTGCAAAAGAGCGAATCCCAACTCCGTAACCCAACTACCCACAACCAAGTCCTTACAATCCACAAGAGCATATCCCGACAGAACACCCACATCAACATCGATTACCACAAAGTCAAACTTGTACAACATAACTTGTACGAACACTACTCATTACCCCAAAACCTTCATTGCCGTACATTTCAATAAAGCCCAAGATTCAACGCCCGGATTCAAACCCCAATCACGCACCCGAGAATCTGTCAACCTCCTCACAACCGACTACTTACCTGGTCTCCATCTTCGCGCTCTCCCTCCCCATCCTCCCTGTCCGTCGTCTGCTGGTCGTCGCTCGCATTTCCGGCCACCATCGGCTGCTCCTCCCCTCCTCCGAGCTCGCCCGCGGCCACCTCCAGACCCTGCCCCGCAGCCTCTTCGCGGTCCATCTCGAGAAGAGCTTCCCTCACCTGCTCCGCCCTTGCTGCAATAGCCTCGCCCCCTTCACGTGCTCCCAAGATCTCCCTCCTCGCCTTCCTCGCAATGGCCAGCAAATGCTCGACTTCGCCTCCCACTTCTGCAACTAAACCCTTACTCGATTCCCCTACTACCCTTATCCTCAGGTTACTCTACGCAAATTGTTTCAAAAATACACAACCGTGAGTCATTAGGCACTTATGTAATTTTCCCAATACGATTTAGATTTTTCTGTTACTAATGCTTCTACTGAATTTATATAAACAAAACGATTCAGTTAAGACCTTGTAGAATTGCTTACCTTTTCTAAGTCAAAATATAGATCTGATTGAGAATCCGGCTCCCCTGTCGAAAATTCATTGAAACTAATAGAAGGTTGTGGTGACGCTACTCTTTGACTACAATTAAAGACTAATTCTTCCGTCATGGCCTCCCGATCAACTCCTCTTAAGATTACCTCCTCTTCCTGCTCGTGATTAGCGTCTACGGGATTCTCTAAAAGGTCTTCGTGCTCCTCCACTATAGACTCTAGAATGAGTTTACGAATGCTACAGAACTTTAAAGCTACAGGCAAACCTGATCCTCTCGTTTTCACAGGTGCACTCACATGGTCACGTTGAAATTCTACCTTCTTTCGTGACTCTCTCCTCTTCCTCGCTCTTCTATCCGTAAAATCTGTAACCCCTCGTTTTCGTCTAGGTTTAGGAGTGACATAAGTGGAATGAGATGGCCCTTCACTCTGCTTCATGTGTCTTACCATAGGACTGACTCTCTCACAAAAAGACTCTCTGAAGAACTTCCTGCCGTCTTAAATACCTATGAGGAACAACTATTTGGATACAACCCTAAATTGATATAGAATCTTGACACCATACACATTTTATACACTCTTTATATTAAGAATTTCCATAACAGTTCTATTCGGAAGTGTAGTTTAAAATATTATTCTTTAAATATAAAGAATAAATTCAAGCACACAAAATATTAGAAGATTAGAATCAAGGACTTGAAAGCTTGCTCCTTTTTATATTCATTGTTTTAAATGTAGAATTAAAATGACGGCTCAATCCAATCTTACCAAACTTCATAACTAATAGACTCTGCGCCACGATTGAAATTATTAAAGCAGATTTATTAATATCTTACCTGCTATTCTTCGGCCACCAAAAAGTCACATTCCAAATAGTTAGCGCCGTCCCTCTTAAATCATACATTCGTTACGTAACAGAATGAATCATTCTCCACCTGTTCACATGGACATTCCGACCTGAATATAATGATCAACAGCGATGCATCATTCCTCTCACTTTGCTCTTGCAATATTGCTTCGCCAGTACAGTCACACTTCTCTCTTCTTGACTGAGTTACCTGCGATCATGGGGATGGTCTGTCTGTATGCCCAAGGCATGGGCATCCCTCTTAGGTTTCGCGTAGATGACGATGGTCTAGCTACAGTCTCCTCTCTTCGCCTGAGTCTCAGATTCCATTTCCGTGAGGATTCCATCAGTATAGAGGAGGAGATCTTTGATGACGTTACTGCCGAGGTTACCCACACCCTCGGGCAACCTTCAGTGAGAGATGAGAACAATATGTTGCAGTGGAGACTCCTCCCTGGATCCTATAGAGTCTATGGTCTTACTGATTCTCTTATGGCTGCATCCACTGAGATCCTCACCCCCCGTCGCTCTTCTACTTGCACAATTCAGACTCCCTTACCTCGTGATGTCAAAGTCAAAGTCGAGCCTGGTATCGAAACTTCAGATGTAGAGAAACCTCCTCCGACCGTCATATCTCTCTCTTCTGATGACGAAGTCAGTCCCGTCAAGTTGGTGCCTAAGGTCCACGCAGATGCTCCTCCTTCCAATGTCTCTCCTCCATTGTCCCAGGTCACAGTTAGCATTGTTCCGCTCCTTAAAGAGATTGCTAAGACGCGTGGGTCCAAAAACATTTTGAAGAAGATAGACTATTCCACTATTAGACACGAGAGAGTAGAGTACTTGCCTGCGAAGTTTGATGGTCCGGTTCTTTTTGAGTTGCCCCCAGCTGCTGCAGGATCCTCTAAGCTTGCCGCCAAGTCACTGCAGGGAATGGACAAACGATACGACGGACACTTGTGGACCAAGACCATCACAACAAACATCAAAAACGACTTCGGACTCTCTTTTCGAAGTTCCACTTGCGTCGGATGGCTGCGTTGCACGAACGAGGAGTGTGACTTCCTGAAGCGTGTTCCCAAGATCTTCGAGGTTAACGAGACTGAGTTCGAAGGCTGTACCCTGCAAGCTTTTGTCATGGATCAGCCTCCTCCATCTGACTCGACGCTAGTGTGCAAGGTATGTAAAGAACCTCCATCATGTGTAGCTACATGCGAGGCTAAGATTTATTACGTTGTGGGCAAACCAAATCAGACTAGAGCTTGTATTCACATAGGAACACATCATCATCCAGTGAAAGTTGGAGACTACAGAGACTCTAAAGCAGAGATTAGTAGCTTAATAGAAGAGCAGGTAGAGATGAACAACAAAGCAACAAAGAGCGCCGTTGTCCTGGAGGCGAGCAAACTCCTCATCGGGAGCTACCTTCTACAGCCCGAGGATGCACCTCCGAGGAAGCTGACGATGGAGGAGCTGGTTCCTGTTCTGGATCGATGCAAAGATATGGCGTCGCCCAACATCCGCAACAAAGTCGCCACCTTCAAAAAGTTCAAAAGGTACGGAATCATGGACGGTATCACCAAGCTCCGTGGTAACAGTCTCTGGGCGTATGTCCAGGAGAATAGGTTTCCTGGTCAGGGATCGATGCGTGACAAAGTCTTCCTCTTTAAGATGTCGGAGGTCGGGCCGGGAAGTGGTGTCGACTTGGTCAGCCGAATGCAAGCTGGTGGCGACTTGGAGAACGCATGGATCATGTTCGACCATGTCAAACGCGTCAAAGACTGGTCGACCATGGCGTTCCATGTGTACGACGCCACGTACTGCCGCGTGATGACAATCGCGACTTGCGACATGCAGTCCGAGGACACGGAGGCCCAGCTCGTCTTCTGGAAAAACCTGAACCTGGTCATGGAGATCAATGGCGTTGCAGCGCCGAACTTCAAGGGGTTCATGGCGGATAACGCACAGGCGAATTGGAATGCAGTGCGAATCCTTTACGGCAATGGCAACAAAGACGACCCAATGGAGGACCGGGAGAGGTCGTGCTTGTTCCACTGGACTCAGAACATGGTGGCGTATACGCAGAAGCACTTCCCCGAAGAACTCTGGGAACAGCACAAGAAGATGTGCACTCAGTACAAGAATGCGACCAGCATGGCAGAGGCGGAAACTCTGTACCACGCGTTGCGAGCATGGTGGGCATCCACCGGGGTCGTTGGCGAAAGCGGGCTCATCAAACTCGATCAGTGGCTGTCATTCTGGCACCACCGCTTCCGCCAATGGGGGGGATTCATGACCGAGGTATTATCTCTGAACTCTGTTTTGATGTTTTTCATACTCGTTTCCTAGCCCTAACCTACAAAACTCTAATCCGTGAATCTAATGGCACCTACTGTCAAAATTGCAGAAATTCACGGAAGAAGAACTCACAGAGATGCCCACCTGTAACCTCGCCGAAACTGTTCACAACAAGTGGCTCCAGGCTTCTGGAAACAACGGGAACGACCTCTACGTTGCTACCGTGGACGATTTCGTTCGGGCTTTTCTTCAAGTTGTTAACTACTACCAATTCCTCAAAGGTGACGTCGGCGGAACAGGACCGTCCAAGAAGGAACTCAGACTCCGGATGGCTGAACGCAACGCCAAGAAATGGGGAAATCCTACACTGCTCGATAAGCCCATGCTCGATATGCCAGGCGCGGATGAGTTCTGCACCCGTCAGCCTATCATGCCTGGAGCGGAAGTCTTCGGTTCACAGAAGCGAAAAGCCGACGTCCCCATCGGAGCTGACGAGGAGTCTCATCGCCCGGACAAGACAAACTTCTCACGCCCAAGAGGCCCAAGACGTGCCGTCAGGGCTCGCCCTATGCAGATGCCCGTCATTGTGGAAGACGACTCCGAACACGACACCGAGGTACAATGTACGCAACCTCCTGCCCAGGAAGTTGATTCCCCTTTAGCTTCACCTGTGAACAAGGGCGGCATTCGCCATGTCAACGCGGTTGAAGAAACCAAGGTGGACGTGAAGGAGTGGCACATTTCGAGACTTCACAAACTTTCTGCGAAGTGCTGCTGGGCCCAGAGAGCTGAAACGAAGAAGAAGTGCACTGAGAGAATCGTCAGGGGGCCCCTTTGCACGGCTGCACCGACCTACACTGGGCTGTGGACTAACTATCGCAGGAACAGTGTTGAGAAGACAGAGTTCTTCTTCTGCTCCGACGATATTGAGCGCTGCGTGAAAGGCTCTAAGCGCAAGTGGGTAGCGCACTACTCAAAGGACCAGGAATTCCCCTCCATTCCAGAGGTCTGGCCAGTGAAACTAGGTACTAATCTAAAACTGACTGAGATTCTTGCCCTCGAAGCAGCAGGCTTTCAACTTCCGCCTAAAAAGCCGGTCTCCCCAAGACGCCTCTTCTCCTCTGCCCCGCCCCCTGCGAATCTCAACTCGGTGCCAGTCCCTGCAGACGCTGACCGCTATCCAGGCAAGAGAGACGGCAAGATGGTGAAGCGCACTGCCACTCGTCCCAATCCGGCGCAGCGACTATCCATGGGCTCCTCCGAGTCTCTCAAAGCGCGCCTCCGTTCCGTCACCATGATACCTGAGCCGGGCCACGGTTGCATCATTGGGCTGGATTCGGGCGTCGCTCCTCACATCACACGTTACCAGATTACTATCAGTTCTTACCCTGGTTGCACTTGCCCAGCATTCAAGAAGACGATGACTACGTTCAAAGGCAGGACTCAGTTCACGTATTGTAAGCACCTTTACTACATACTCTTGAAGGTCTGCAACCGTGATCCCGAAGCCGAGCTTTTCATCCATGCGCCTACCTTTAGCTTCAACGAGGTCAAGCTTCTCCTAGAGAGTGGAATCTTGCGTCACCCCTTGGCGAAGAAGTAGGTAGCCCTCCTACTTTAGAACTGCCATTTCCACAATGGCCATTTGTCACGTAGTGAATGATTTTAGTAATATACCATGTACTAAGTCAGCTATTCAGAAGCTGTATTGACTTTTTCATTATATTAAAGGCTTTGTCGTTCACATTGATTGCATTCTATTTCAATACACTCTATCTTGAAGAAGTGCACTATATACCTCGTATCCTCTGACATGTACCCTTTATTACAGCAAACATATACTTGTTATTAGATGTCTCAATCTTCGAACCTAACACGTTTAGGGTTGCCCACTACACTATCAACAGGACTGCCAGCCGCTGACTGTACTACAGGACAAACTACATTCGCTTTCACTTTCGTTCCCACACTTGGAGCGTGTCCTTGGTATGAACGTTTCAGCAATGGCCCACCTCCGCGCCTCCGATTAACTGATTCCCTGGAATAGGTTCCCCTTGGGATCTTTCCAACCTTGGAGTATGCATGAGGTTGCAAAGGCACATCTGCGTCCTCCTCCAGCACTCTGATATCATCCGAATTTTCTGAACGTGGAGGGTCAGCTCTAACATCCGGTTGCACGTCAACATCCGTTGTTAAAGGACGCCCTTGGCTGCTGGCCATCACCTCTTCTTCGTCCTCCACCTCAACATATGGTTGAAATGGACAAACATCGTCAGCAAGTGAAACAACAATATCTCTGACCTCTTCCATAACTGCTGTCCCGCAGTACGGAAAAGAGCTTCACAAAACACCAACAGAAAAGAGGAAGAGACATTCCATAATCCTAACTTAAATATCCGTGAAGGAGATGCTTGGCGCCCTTGAAAATCGGATATTCATTCATTTGAAAGTTGCATCTTCCTGAACTGAATGGAAAAGGATGAGGGTTGAGCAGAAGTCATTTAGCTTTCAAAATTAAAAAATAATAAAAAAAATTATAAAAAAATTATAAAAGCAAAAAGGAAAAAAAGCAAAAATAAATATTAAGGTTGAAAATAATATGAAGGCGACTAAGAAAATGAAAGAGAAAATAAAATGAAAGACAAAATAAAATGAAAGAGAAAATAAAATGAAAAGGAAAATAAAATGAAAGAGAAATTATAATGAAGGAGACAAGAAAATGAAAGAGAGAATAAAATGAAAGACAAAATAAAATGAAAGAGAAAATAAAATGAAAGAGAAAATAAAATGAAAGAGAAATTATAATGAAGGAGACAAGAAAATGAAAGAGAGAATAAAATGAAAGAGAAAATAAAATGAAAGAGAAAAATAAATGAAAGAGAGAATAAAATGAAAGAGAAAATAAAAGGAACTAGAAAATAAAATGAAAGGAAAAATAAAATAAAAGAGAGAATAAAATGAAAGAGAAAAGAAAAGGAAAGAGAATTAAAGGAAAGGAAAGATAGATAGAGTAATGGAAGTTAATATGAAGAATAAAAGAAATAAACCATGTAGACCATGGCGGATGATTTCTAACAATGTTAAGAAATTGTTACGATATTAAATGTTACTTTATCCCTCTTAAGAGCTTTAATACCAATACATTTTATGCGGTAATTTGCATATTAATTTGAGGAGATATAGGGAATTAATGTATACCTAAACTAGTTAGAAGGAGCTGGAGCATAGTAATTGGTGCACGTTAAAAAATTAATCATCAAAAAAAAGAGAGAACGAACTACAAATTCAATGAAAACACTGTAATTATTCCACGGTTATAGGGTCAATAAAATTACTAAAATTAGTATTTTTCCAAAAATATACTGAGAATATTCGAATCTTCTAATTTTATATTTTATTTTTAGTAAAAAAGGTGCTATTTTTAGGTTCTGTCCCCCACTCTGTGCTCTCCGCTCTCCAAATCTGCGCTCACCGCTCTCCGCTCTACGCTCTCCGCTCACGTACAAGCTACGTCCCTAACCGCTGCTGAGCATGTTGGAGCTGGTTAGTCAACTCCCAAATCTTCTCCTCCTGACTAAGCCTGAAGCTGATAAGGTCTGGGTAGCTGGGGCCAGACCAATCCTCCTGCTCCTGCAAATCCGGCACACGAGATGCTTGTGCCAATGCCACTTGCAACTGCTGAACCAATAGGCCCACCTCCTTGGTGATACTCACCTGGTCCATTGGTACCTGCTGTCCTGCCCCTCCTGATCTGGTTGAGATCCTGGTGTCGACCTGGCTTGTGGGTAAATCCACACTTGGCTCCTCCTGTTGGTCTATAGGATCTTGCTCCTCTGGCTGGTCCGTTATAACCTGGTCTTGGCGTTGCTCCTTGGACTGCTCCTGGGGCTGGTCCTGATGCTGATCTTGGTGCTGCTCTTGGTGCTGCTCTTCTAATACTGGCTGCTGCCTGGTGGGTGCCAACACTAAAACCATCTCTGGGCTACTGGAGAGCTGTATTGGACTACTCACCTGCCCACCCATTGTCTTGACCTGGTGTCCTCCTCTAGATCCCTGTGGCATCCTAGCCTGGTCTTTGGATCTTTGTTGCTCTTGTTCTACCTCCTGCTGGTCCCATTTCTCTTGGTCAGTTCCTTCAATTTTTTCTTTTTTATTTTTCTTACCTCCTCCAAATCTGGTCCACCTTGGCTGGTCCCTGTTTCCCTGGTCCAACCTATCCACTCTCTTTTCCTGGTCATTTGGATTGATGTCCTGCTGGTCCTTCTCCAGACTCCCGTTCTTCTGGTCCTCTATATTGGCTGCTGCCTCATCTTCTTGGTCTCCAACCACTTTCTTCTGTTCTTCAAGCTCTTGCTCCTGGTCTTCTTGGTAACCGCTCCTGCTATAAACCTGGCTGCCTCCTCCTCTTGGCTGGCAATGCTCGTGCTTCTCTCTGATTTGGCAGCCGCTGCTACTGAAACCCTGCCTGCCTCCTCTTCTTGCCTGATAGTGCTCCTTCTGCTGTCCCATCTCCTCTTCCTGTTTTAGAGGGCTGATTCCGACTACCCCACACAATACTGCTAGCTGCTTCCTTTCTTTCTCTCCTGCCCCTTTTATGATTACTTTCTCTGTTTTTTCTCTTTTTTCTATTAATTTTTCCTCTAGTTCGCCCTCATCTCCTTTTTCTAAATTCTGGCCCTCTTCCCACCTGTTCTCCTGCTCCTGATCTTTGTCATGTCCTTCCTCATTTTTGCTGTCCTCGTCCTCTCTGATCCTGCGCCGCTCGTCTTGGTCTGCTTCCTGATCCTTGAAAAAATTGTTGTCTTGGTCCTTGAGGCCTGCACTGTCTTGGTCTGCCTCCAGGTCCTCTCTTCTCTTGCTCTGCTGGTTTTGGTCTTCTCCCTGGTCCTCTCTTGTCCTGTTCAGCTGGTCTTGATCTTCTCCCTGGTCCTCTCTTGTCCTGTTCAGCTGGTCTTGGTCTTCTCCCTGGTCCTCTCTTGTCCTCTTCAGTTGGTCTTGGTCCTGTGAACCTACTGTTTGCTTCTCTCTGGTGCCAGCTCTGTTCTGGTCATCTAAACTGAACCCTTCCTGGCATATGTGACCACTATCCCCCTTTTGCTGTTCGACCAGTCCCTTGGTCGAGTACTCTGGTATGATTGTCAGAAATTGGTCCAGATAGGTTGTTGCTGCTCCTGCCACCGGCTCTTGGTCTCCATCTTGTTGGGGCAGTGCTACTGTCTCTACGACCAGTACATCCTGCTTAGAGGCCAGCCAACGCTCCTCCTCTTCATCTATGAGTCCTTCAGTAATGTTGTAGCAGACCAGTACCTCAGGTAAATCTGGTCCAGACCCCTTCTTCTGGCTCACTGAAACTGTCTTGACTGTCCCGTTGCCTCGAATTGTGACCAGATTTCTACCCCAGTCAGGATTGACTTTTGCATCGATCAACCAAGGACGACCTAATAGCATGCTATACTCCTCATTCACTTCCTTATTCTTGATGACAGTCAGTGTAATCAGATAAGGAATGCTATGGATGTGTACCTTCACATTTCTGATTATCCCTACTGGTTCCACCACAGTCTGGTCTGCCATCCTCAATCTGTAGAGAGCAGATTGTGGGTCCTTCAGTCCTAAACGCTTTTGCTCTTCTTCAGTAATGAGATTGACACCAGATCCACCGTCCAGCAATACCTTGTCCAAGGTCCCGTTGCCAATCTGCACAGTTAACATAGGCAATTCTGTGTCAACATCTACTGCCAAGCTGGGTATCAGACCTGGTTGACCTCCTTTTCTGGTCATCTGCTCCACCCCAGCCGTTTCGCCTTGACCAGAATCCTTACTGGCCCTTAACTCCGGAAACACATGGGCCTTGACAATCTCAATCATGTTTGGAGCCATCTGTAGTAGCTGACCCAAAGGCACAGTGACTGGACTGGCCAATATCCTCCTGCCCACCAAGTTTGCATAATCCTGCTCCTGGTCCCCCCTTGTACTGGTTTCTGCAGGTACTCCTGGTCCCTGTTGAGCAGTCTTTAAGCTGTAATTGAGGACGTCACAATCTGGGAATCCTGCCCACTCACTGTCTTGTATCTTTGCTTCAGCCATCTCCTGAGCTTCATGTGAGTGAGCAGTCTTGGTCTGCTCTGCTGCTCTGGCCTCCTGCTCCTCCTTGAGCTGAATCTCTTTCAGGGCTTCTAGCATAGAATCCCTGAGCCATTCATCCTCCTTCAAGTCTTCCTTGGTCTGGGCCTTCCTTGGTTCTGGTTCCTTGGACTGGTCTTCAATAGGAGGTAATCCTTCCTTCTTCCTTTGAGCCCTGGTCATATTGGCCACGTCCACTAGGTCCTGTGGCTCATCCAGCCATTCAATTTCCACATTGCTCACATGGTGATCCTGTTTTTTGTTCATCTTCTCCTGGTCAGCTAAAAATTGATCCCATTGTGCCTTCTTGGGGCAGTTCCAGCTTCTGTGGTCTGCTCCTCCACACAAAAAGCAACACGGTGGTTGATCACCATAACTCCTCTGTTGACTACTGCCTGCCCTGGGGTTCGGTGGTCTCTGGTACCCTTGGCTGTAACTGTAAGTTCCTGCAGGTTTAGAAGCAGATACTTCATTGACACAAACAGGTTCTTCTCCTTCCTTCTTCGCACCTGACCCCCTCTGGTTGGCTGGGTTGTACCAACAGTTTGCATCGTCATGGCCCAGCTTCTTACAGATTCCACAGGCTTTCCTTGGAGCCTCCTGGCTTGTTTCCTTCCTGGTCACTGTGGCTGCCTTACTGCTGGTCTCCACTTTCTTCACCTCAATCTTAGTGGGTTTACCACTAGAGTCAGTGCAGTTCTCCTCGCATCTCAAGGCTGCATCCACTAATTCTGTTAAGCTCTTGACAGGTGCTACACTGGTAGTAATCTTGATATACTCCAGTAGTCCTGCTCGAAAATTAGTGATTCTGAACCCTTCTCCTGGATCAGATTGTAGACATTTGATTAGAGTCATGAACCGATCATAGTAATCTTGTACCTTCTCTCTGTCCCCTTGGTAGAAAGACTTCAATTCCCTGTATACTGCCTCATCCGTGGTCTGGTCTCTGTACCTCCTCCTGAAAGCAGCTTTAACATCCTCCCATGAGCAGTAGACATGGTTCTCCAGGAAATTCTCATACCATGCACCAACCTTGTCCAGCAAAGTGGTACCCATCAGGTTGATTATCACCTGCTCATTAGTTTCTCCGTTGTGCCATAGGGTCCTCTCAAACTGCCGTATATGGGCATCTGGATTCGTCCCTTCCTTGTACTTCGTGTAGGTCAGCGGCTTCCTCTGAGCCACAAGGACTGGTCCTGTCACTGGTGGTACTCTAGGTCGAGCAGCTGGTGTATAGGCTGGTGGACCATGCCTCACTGGATAACTGCTGTCCGCTGTATCCCTTGGTACTCCTATTCCTGCAGGTGGCCTAGTATCATATGGCATCCCTCTCATTATCTCCGCTGGTCTTCTGTATCCTGTTCCTATGTCCGGAACTCCTGTTCCAGCTTCTGCTCCTCCGCTTGGCCAGTATGCAGTTCTGTTGACTTCGGGTCTGTACTCATCACCTGTAAGGTGATCCACGTAAGTAGAATGTACTCCTCCTCCTCCTGTTGGGCTCACCCGAGTCCTCGAAGTTAGGAAATGGTCTGTTCCTGGCCTTCCTGGTATAACAGATGTGGTGTAGGGTGCTCCCATCAATTCTGCTTCCCTCAGCTGACCTGGTCTGTCCCCCTGGACCACTGAATGGTCATATGCTGCCCATGGATCCGCCCTTGGTTTGGCCTGGAGTTTCTGGCTCTCTTCCCTCAGTATCTCCTGCCATTTGTAAAGGGTCGCTTGCCGGGTAGCTTCTTTCATTTCTTCCTCCTTCTTCTTCTGGTCCTCCAATCTCTGTGCCTCTTGTAATAATCGCAGAGCTTCCTGTCTTAGCAAGTCCTGCTGCATTGCTTCTTTTCTCTCGGCTGCCTGCTACATCTCCTCCCTCCTTTGAGTCTCCTGCCAGGTTCTGAGAGCCTCCTGTCTCTGCTTTTCCTGGTCCTGCTCTTCAAGCCTCTTTGTTTCCTGCCATAGCTTCATGGCTTCCTTCAGTTTGATCTCCTCCCGATTCTTTTCTTCCCAAGCCTCCATTGTCTCTCTAAACCTGGCTGCATGGCCTAGCTCCTCCATCTGCCTCCTGTACAGGTCCTCTGTTGCCTGCTGGTTTCTTCGTTCTCTTTCTGCCTGCCTTCTAGCCTGCTGTCGAGCCTTTAACTCCTCCAGTTGTCTTCTGTCCTCCTCATCTTCCTCCAGCTCCATTCCTTGGAACTGCTCTTGTGCAAAATGTACCACTGGTCTCCTGGGATTCACCTGTGCTGGCTTACCCGTTTTGTACATCTCTGACAGTGCTGCTGCTCCTGTCTGGACTCTGTCCCCAGTGTTAACTTCTTCCAACTTTTTCTTCAGCGTCTCCAATGTCTCCACCAAGTCACCTGGTGTCTTCTCCCCTGGTTTTGGTGTGTCTGGTCTGCTGCCTCCTTTCTTTTCCTCCTCCTGGTAATGGTCGTATGCTGATGCCATTCTGGTCTGGGGGTTCCAGCAATGCTGTGTGTCTCCTTCACCTGGCCTTGGGAATTCCTTCCTGCTGGTCCTAGGTGATAGTGGATGTCCCTTGTACTTCCGAATTTCTTCTTCATCCTCCTGCCAATTCTTGAAGCTTGGGCCAGGTTCTCCTCTTGCTGACCCTGTCCTCCTGCTTATTCCAAGTATTGTCTCGAATTTTCTCCTACCAAGTCCATGTCAATCAAGTCCCTGGTCTTTCCTTTGGCAATGCTCTCCTCCGAGCTGGGCTGCCCACCCATGTTCCTTCCTGGTTCAACTGCTGCTCTCTGCTGCTCCCTGAGCTCGTATCTGGCCAGCCTCTCTGCTGCCTGTCTTCTAGCCAACTCTTCCTTGTCCCACCCTTGGTAGCCGCCTTCCATGTTAGGGCAGTCACTGCTTCTCCTTCCTGGTCCCTTCTGTTGGTGATCTTCTGGTACTCTGTCTGCTTCTCCAGTAAGTCGAGTCTGCCCCTCCAGGTGAACTCTTGGGTAGGTACTGTAGATCTCTGTCCCAGTCCTCCTCTGGTCCCTGTGTGCTAGTCCTTCGTACTCCTGGTCCCTGTCAGTACATCCCTCTGCCACCCTAGTCTGGTCCTTTCTGGATCTGTCAGTAGCTACTGCTCCTACTTAGGTTGGTCCTAACTGCCTTTAGGTTGAAAAATTCGTCCTTAGTCTAGATTTCTACCAGATTTCCAAGCAGTTCAGTCTTACAGTTTGTTTCTAAAGGACTGTTCTGGTTTTCCAGTTCTGCCCCTTTATTTTTTTAGTGAAACTGATCCAATTTTTCACAATCCTAGTCCAGTTTGACTGTTTTTTACCTAGATCTAGTGATTTTTAGGTCCAGTTTCCTTTCCAGACTCCTATCACTAGTCTCTAGGTTCCATTCCTCATTTACTCCTGGTTCTCGTTTTTTACTGCCACCTTTTTACCTTGACTTTTTACTGCTCCATTTTTTTACCTCAATTTTTTTTACTGCTTCGTTTTTACCTCTCATTTTTACTGTGTCATTTTTACTGTCTTCATATTTACCTAGACAGTAGATCTACGACTGTTTTACTGACTGTTCATTTTTTTACTGCTGCTGAAAAATTCCTCCTACTATTCATTGCAGTGCAACCTCAAATCAGTGGTAACAGCAACTTACCTGAATCTGGCTGACTATCCCCCTTTTGCTGTAGAGCTGTCCTCAGCTCCTGAGATGCGCCTCCCCTCCAGCTTGCTGTTGACTGCTTCCACCGGTTCTTGACTGCACATGTCCTGCCGTCATTGTTGATTTGCTCCCCCTCATTACCCAAAACTGCTACTGTTGCAGATCTAGTCACTGTAACTTCCACTTGTCACAAATCTGGTTACTGTGACAGTCACTGTCACAGATCTGGCACTGCCACTGTCAGATCTACTCCTGCCCTTCTAGATCGCCACTGTACCTACCACTCCGGGAACTGTACGGATCAGGTACTGTCCTGGCGTGTGCAGCAAGAGCCACATGGTTTGAACTATTGCATGGTCGCCAATGTTAAAGGGTGATTTAGCTCACCCTTTGGAAGCTAAGTCTACTGTCTAAATCTAAAGGAGAAACCCTCGAAATTTTAGTACCCACCTAACTAATTCTGCTCAACATCATTCTGCCCCTGAACAGCACCAGATTCTAACCATACTGCCCTGATCTACTGCTCCATTAATGTAAAAACCCACAAAGCAAATCTGACTACAGATCCTAGCATTCAATGTATACACTCAATCTGCTCAAAAGAGTCCTTGTTTTCCCATTAATCACTGCCTCATACAATCAGTCCTGTCCTATCAATCCTGCTCCTACTACCATCATCCTAACCTTCTCCTAATCCTCCATAGCTGCACAAACTCCAAGGGGAGAGAGAGAGAGTGAGAGCCGCCACCCTCACTCCTCACTAACTCCCCCCCAAACCCTAGCCGCCACCCTCCAATCAGTCCGTTTTTCATCCAAGTCGATTTTTCATCCGACTGTCAAAACTTCATCCAAAACGCAGTAACTAAGAAATCTGCAGTAACTAACTGTTTTACTGCTCCTAACTGCTTTTACTGCTCCTAGCAGTTTACTGTTCCTGCTCCTATTTAACTGCTCCTAGGTAAAAAGGCAGAAAATCCCTTTAACAGAGGACCGCGGGGAAAGTTAGCATGCGTGCGGCGAGCGGCGAGCGGAGAGCGGCGAGCAGAGATGGGAGAGCAGAGATCTGACATTCTACCAAGTTTTTGGAAAAAGAAATGCACCCTATAACTGTGGTGAAGTATTAAAATTAGTGTACTATTTTTAGAAATCAGCTAAAAAAAGATAATTAATTTCGTTGTATTATTTTTTGGAACTTCTTTATTTCTCATTCACTTATGAACGACATTTATATAGGGAAAGAAAATTAGGGCTGACGTCGTGATGACGTCATGTTCATAGCTAATAAGTGAGAATATTTAGAGTTAAATGAGGTCCAGGTCTTCTTCGCTTCTGGTACAGTGAAAGGAATTTTGCATAGCAGATAATATACCTTTGAAAACTTCTTTGGATATTTCAGAATAGGTGTACAATAATGCTTATAATGAGTCCAAAATTATATACCTCCTAGAAATGCCTGAAATTATTGATAAATTCTTTGTCTTCAGATGGGATCTAGTGTACCTTTTTAAGTCTAGTATTATACCATATAAACCTAGGTGGGTTGAGTTCAACTTAATTCAATCTGCGGTTTGTTGAACTGAGTGTTGCTTATGGTAGACATAGTTTTGAGAGTATGAGCAATTCCCTTGAAGTCATAGCTTGTGAAACAATTCTTCAGGATTTGCTACAAAGGATGGCAGATGGACCTAACCCTTGGGAGTCAGTGGGATCTTGTACAGGACAGTCTTGGTCTCCTCCACCAGTAATTACATTTCAAGATGTTGAGAATGCACGTGCTGTTTCGAAGCTTTGGAGACAGGAGATTGACAGCAGTACAGAATACGCTTGCCTTCGACTTGCCAAGTGGGATTATGATTCATACACGGGAGGGCACTGGACTTCCAGGGATGAGTTTCAAGCGGTTTGCTTCAATGTGAACTGGAACATTTTTAAGAATTCTTGGTCATTAGCAAATCCAATTGGAAATGACAGGCTAGGGACAACGTCACTTGGGAAACTTAGCTGTAATGAGTTAGATCAGTTGAGGACGTTGTTAAGTAGCAATGGTAACCAATCTCTGTGGCTTGAACCTAGAGAAAAACTTATTCCAGGTGATGGTATTTGGGTCTCACCTAAACATAGATGAGAATGGTATGACTATGAATGTATGAATTCAACATTCTTGCATACGATAATAAAATGTTGTTGGTTCGAAAAATAAATATGTCTAGTCTGGTTTAGGGAGAATCATTGTGTTCATAAAATCTTACAATATTCAAGATGCTTCATTAAGTTTATTCCATTATGTTACTACATGTTTATTCAATACGATTCAGTAATATTTCTATAACTCTATAATAGTTTTTTGTGTATTTTTTATTTTCTGTGCATTTTTTTTTTTTTAAATTTTAAATATATAGTTGTATCACGCATAATCAAGAGACATCTAAATATTCTCTGAAAATTTTATTTAATCTTTTAATTTTACCAGTGTTGTATTCCCGAATCATTTTAAATTAAATTCACATTTTATTTATTGCTCCTGTTTTTGAACATCCTTATCTCATCCTTTTTCTCTTAATACCAATCTTTTTAGTAATTAGTGTCTCTTTAAAATAACCAATATTCCCTAGTAGGTTCAGACCGTATATTTATTGTTGTCTTATCCTTATTATTACATCTCTTCATCACCTAATACGTCTAGTTAGATATAGGTTTTCCTTTAATATTTATCATGTTCTCGTAATTGGATTACCATCATCCTGTCCAGAATGTTTGGATGAAAGATTTTTGGTTGACATGTTACGGTTCAGCAGTAAATGACATCGGCGCATTCAATGAAGCCAAAGGATACCCAGTCTTTGTCTAAGGTACGTTGAAGATTTACGCCTAGAACTAGTACATTTATTTTTGCTTCCTGGTTTTTTATTCTTCGTTGTTGTGTCTGTGACCTTGACGCGATATGTGGGGCATCCGAACCCGAGCTCCAAAAAAGGTGATCCTACCTCAGCTTTGTTCATGCAATGGTCCAGTTTATATTTGTTTGCTGTGACTCTGTAATGTTGGAGGTTTGCAAGTTGTAGATTGAATAGGAAATTGATTTTCTACTGAGTTTAGGGCCGAGTGTCTCATCTCTTCAGTTTGGTCATGGGCTGTCTGAGGACTGCTGCGTGCTAGGAGGTTTTAGGAGTGAATTGGGGAGCTGTCATTCACAAGTGAAGTGCGAGCTGTCCGTCTTCGGAGGGACAAAATTGTGATCGTCCTCGAATTCAAAATCTATGTGTACAATTTTGCTGACCTGAAGCAGCTTCATCAGATTGAAACATTGGCTATTTGCGCACTGTCCTCTGGTCCAGCTTCATGCGTCCTTGCATGCCCTGGGCAGCATTCGGATAGAAGACCAGGTTTTTGCAGGCGCACGACTCGACTCATGTCTGGCGCTCAGCAACAACAGCGATTTCGTGGCCACAGCTAGTAGCAAGGGCACTCTCAATGGCACTCTCATAGTACAAGGTATGAATCGGGTAGTCAGTATTCTTCAAGTTTAATTTGATTCAGTGATTGTTGCTCATGTGTGTAATTGTTTGAAGAAGCAGTACTAGCAGCATGTTTTGGCTCACTGAAAAAAAATTCGGGAGTATCAAAAGGATTGTTTTACATTGAAACGTATATTTTTTGCAGCTTCGACAAGGGGTTGAGCGAGCGGAGATTTATAGTATTGCTTTCTCTGCAAATGCACATTGGCTTGCAGTGTCTAGTGACAAGGGCACTGTGCATGTATTCGGTTTGAAGCCAGCAAGTGGAGAAACTCTTTCTACGGCTGTAGCCGCAACGGTGTCCTCATCCTCTGACGCAGCAGTTACTTACTCGGTCGCTCATCATCAATAATTTCGTTTGCAAGTGCAAATATTGGTTCGCCATTGGCCGTTGTTAGAGGTAACTCTACTATTCTTCTGTAGGCCATTTCTATTTTCATTTTATCACCATTTTCACTGTGTGGCTGCTTTAACAGGGGATTTCGTCGTTTTCTGGTTTGTGTTTTGAAAATGGTTGTGTGATGACATGTTCTGTTGCATTGAAGCCACTGCTTAGATGTAGTGGGATATATGTCGCTTAAATAGGTTGTGTGCATCCACTGATTTCAAAAAATTTGTGGCAGGTGTACTGCCGAGATACTTCAGTTTGGAGATGGCGTCTAAAAGGAGTAGAGGAAACAGAAATCAGCGGACCAAAAATTCTGGTCCTTCTTCTCCTCCAATCGAAGCTGCCGAGAGTGGTGATGAAGTAGCCCAAAATCCAGTGGAAGAGTCCTTGAGCAAGCGCTCCTACTGTGCAGAAGAATTCGATCAGCCGTTTGACCTAGGAGATATACAAGGAGAGATTCGCGAGAAGATGTTAGTTGTAGCTCCAATGCTCCTGGGTCAATATGCTGAGTATGGTAAAGATTTTTTCACTAATGTAGTTGGTCTATGTGATCAAGGACCACGAATCCGGGATGTGCCAAAAATATATCCATTTATCAGGGACAAAGAAATCGGTGCAGTCTGGAAAGAAGGGGCAACCAAGGGGCGCTACGAGCTAGCAAGGTGCGAGGATCTTGAGTTGTTGAAGAAGTTCCGACATCATTTCTTCAAGGTCTATGGTAACAAGCCTGACATTACGTACTTTCCCTTGCGTTTTCTCAAGGCTTGTTATGCAACCTTTGTGCATAACAAGCCTGTCAACTGGTGTGCTGAGGCCCTTGATCGGCACAAAGCAAGACTGAAGAATGCTAAGCGGAATCCGGCTAAGTTGGGCCCCATTGCGACTCGCTGTCAAGTTCAGGGCCTCTGCAAGATTATCCAAGACTTGTCATGGAGGTTTGAAGAAAATGCTGCGAATGTGCAAGAACTCTTGGCTGCTCAGGAGGAGGAGCAGAGGCGTAGTAAGGAGATGATATTTGTCAAAGCTGTGTTTGGTGATTCTGTGAAGAGATACGATGCAGCATTGGAGAAGATGACCACCGAGGCTTCAGATGTCGAGGTGGAGGCACTGAACTCGAAGTACTTAGATTTACAGAAGAAGTCAAGGCGCGTCTTAATTGAAGGGGGAGCAGCGCAGGAATACACGGCATTGACAAGTGAGATGGATTTCATTTCAGTTCAGGTTTCGAAGCTACGTGATTCTGATTCACAGCTACAAAGTCGAGTACTTGAACTCAGGTCGGAGGTAAATCAACACAGATTCTCAATGAATTCATCCACTTTGGCATGGGAGAGCGCTAAGGCTAAGGTGGAGAAGGTCAGAGGGAAAATGCTTACCATGAAGACTCCAAGAGTTTTCGATTATCCGCATGAGTCAATACCTCCTCTGGGTATTTTGGGGCAGGATACATGTTCTTATTGCGGCTTAGGATTTGTTTGGAAGGCCGCGGTTCTATGTTCCTGTGGGTGCTTCTTGCATTCTTCTTGCGTTGCAGAATTGGTTGCAAGTCAAAATTACAAATGCAGCAAGTGTAAGGACCGGCTACTTGCATCATCGCCCTTACATTTCACTGGTCAATGGGTTGCTCAGTTTGGTGGAGAGTTGGACCAGCAACAGCGCACTGACTGTGCGGGATTTTCTGACGTTCTTCAGATAGTAAAAGAGCAGACCCTGAAATCTGGAGCTAGTGCACATGGAGCCAAGGGATAGAAAACAGTTAGACAATGTATGAATTGAAAGAGACAATACTTTTTAATACTTTTAATACTTCAGGTTATATGCACCTTGTTTTATAGTACTATTTTGGATATGAACTATTTGATCTTTTCTCCCATAAAATCAACATTCCAATTTCTCACAATCATGTTAACTTATAGAATGTAGATTCAATGTTAACATTCTATTGTTGATTATCTACGCGGAATATAAAAATAGAAACTGTAATACTGTTTCAGCTAAAAATAAATGTACAGTCTCAGTATTGATACAATCTGATTTTAGGGGTTCATCAATTCTTAATTTTATTCCAAGATGTTATTGTGTTACACAGATTCCCTAATCAACAGATGGAATTACTACTTTGTAGAATTACTGCGGGATGTTATAGTTAAGTAAATGATAATATAACCATATATCTTATAACATGGAATATTTAGAATATCAGATGGACTATAATCATTTTACTTGGCTTTTGATAACTTAAAAAATACAAAGCTTACAATATACATTCTTTAATTGCACTAAGCGAAGATGAATTCTGTAATGTCTTTAAATTAAAGTTAGTGTGGTCAAGCAAATCGATTGATTTCATTCCAAAACATTATTGTGTTTATGACACAATAAGTTTCAAAGTAGTTTCAATGCAAAATGATCTAACAAAATCAGCCTGAAATTATTATTATAATTTTAACGTAATTTAGGACAAATCATAGATGAAGGGGAGGGGAAGGGGAGGGGAGGGGGATGGGGAGGGGATGGAAAGGAGACGGGATCAGGGGGGATGGGAACGAGACGGGGGAGGGGAGGGAAGGGGGGACGGGAAGGGGAGGGGAAGGGGATGGGGAGGGACAGGGGAGGGGAGGGAAGGGGGGAGGGGAAGGGGAGAGAAGGGGATGGGGAGGGGAAGGGAAGGAAGACGGGATCAGGGCGGATGGGAACGAGACGGGGGAGGGGAGGGAAGGGGGGAGGGGAAGGGGATGGGGAGGGGAAGGGGATGGGGAGGAAAAGGGGAGGGGATGGGAGGGAAGGGGGGAGGGGATGGGGAGAGAAGGGGAGGGGAAGGGGATGGGGAGGAAAAGGAGAGGGGAGGGAAGGGGGGAGAGAAGGGGATGGGGAGGGGAAGGGGATGGGGAGGGGAAGGGGAAGTTTAATTTGATTTAAATTCTTGCAAAAATAAATTTATTAAATTAAAAAAATATGAAGAATAAATATTGTATTCGTCCAATTGCAACATGTATAGTTTTCAAATTTGTCTCCTTGGTAAAGTTGTTAATAAGTTGAACACTTTTTTTGAAGAATATGGTTTGAGCATGTATTTCAAAATATTGGATCATAAATTTTCTGTATATGAAGAATAATGAATTTTCAATTGAATTTCTTTCTTCATTCGAGTAATGACATAAATATTCTAATGCAGACCAAACGAATCAAAATAATTAAAGTTGTTTGATATTGAAAGATGTATGCACCAACCACCAGCAAAGAATAAATATGTGCTCCCTTTCAATGCTACCATATTAACTCAAAAAAACAACTTTCTCGATGCCTGATCACTCATTAAGAATTACGAAAAATACTCATGTGAAAAAGCATATCACTATGACAGCCGGAGTATCAAGTCGAAGGTCTTGCTATTATAAAAGAACTGTCCAGTAAATGAAGCTCTACTTTGTTGACTTGTGTTCGGGTCGGTGAGATTCAAAATGTGTACACATATATTTAAGGATAATTGTTCTGAACGAGGTCAAATAATCCACCATGTCTATTCGCTTTTGTATTTGCTAGTCCAGAAACAATTATATTTGTACCGCATAATCCAAAATCCACTTGTTCAGACATACTAGTGAATAGAGAGCGGTGAAGTGCAGGAGTTAAAAGTGAGAATTATCATGTGCAGTTTGAGGTTAATTTTACAGATTTGAGAATCTGAGAGGTATAAGAAAGCTAAGGAGAAAACACGTCGTCACTTTCAATTGCACTGTGATCAATGAACTTGAGTACATTAGGGTCATAGTTACGTGGTGACGATGACGCACTGGAACTATGCTCAGATTCATCTGCAAGGGCCTGAGCTCTGGCCTCGGCATAGGACGGGAGACTCCAGCAGTTCTCGAAATCAAAACTGGACTCGCTGGAAGGAGAAGTGCCACTCATGCGAGTGCAACACATATCTTAATAATTAGCATTTAGGTAAATGTACATAAAAAATACTGAAGATAGCAATATTTAGAAATAGCGTGAGCATAAGACTTACTCACATAAATCTATTTTATCTTCCTCCGGGTATGGAGCTTCTTCATCGGACAGCTCTTGAACATCATTCTGTTTGGTTCCTGTGGTGCTTATTAGAGGCAACTGAAGTGGCACGAGAACCTCCTCATAAATTTCGGGGTCTCCTTCAAGTGCAACTATGTTCCTATTGTTTGCAATTGCAACGCGGACCGAGGCACCTAGAAAATGAATGCAATTTAGAATGATCAACTGCTGTGAAGTTCAAACATGGAATAAAAAGTGTTAAAAGGCATACCTGTTCCAGCAGTGAGGTCGACGATGGTCCCCTTTAGAGGACAAGTACCAGTAATGAGGGTCTGGAGTAAAGGAAAGGACTTCTCTTTCGGGCCCCTCCAGGGCTTCCCCTCCGTGTTCTTGAGACAATCCTCCAACGTAACCCAGTTAAACAAGACGTCATCTTTTGCGAGGTTTGTCATTCCCACGCCCTGGCTGGAGGGAAGAAGTAGAGGCTTCGGCTGCCTGGCTACGGTGGCTCCAAAGGATCTCACTAGCAGGTACGCTTTGAATTTCAAAGTCTAATCAAAAAACATTGCAACATCAGATGAAGCATCACTCAAGTAATTTTATGAAATATTGATGATAAGAAACTAATATAAAATGTAAACAAAGCTAACAAATAAACTTACATAGCTTCCGGGGTCTGTGGGATGAGACAAGTGGAGTGCGTTGATTATGGACCACTCCTTCAACTCCTTAAGGTCATTATTGTTGAGAAAGGCAGTCAACTCTTTCTTAATATGTGAGCTATCAGGAGCAAAAATCAACAACGCTCCATCGTCGTGCAAATATCCACCGCAGAAACCAATAACAAACTTGATAAAGAATTTTATTTGCTGGTTCCAGGCATGTACTTGGGAGGGTGGGTCAGACACTCCAGGAACCGCAAGGCCGTCATGGAAATCAGCTATCACAAGGTCCACCCCAGGTTTATATGGTTCGAGTTTCCCACCAAAGTGGAATTCCCGATTCGCACGAGTCTGATTTCACATTAAAGGCAATACATTAAACGATGAGTTTTAAGTTATACCGTAAAATAAAGAGCAGAGTAAAGGAATAATTGAAGTACCTTAAGGAGAAATGCAATCATGTCGTCGAAGGATTTTGGAAATTTCTTTTGCTTGTTCTTGTACTCCATCATCTTTGGAAAAGTGTCGTTGAGGACCAACACCGCAGAGGAATGTGCTGAGCTGGACGAAGGCTGGGATATAACCAACGATTTTAGCGAAGGAGGGATAAGTGGGGTACCTGAAGCAGTCTCCATATCTTCAACATGCGGCTTCTTATGAACCTGCTGCGTTGGTGCAGGTGACTTGGTGCGATTTGGTGCTATCACAGGGGGGGCTTCTCTCTCAACTAACTCACCGCTCGCAGCGGTTGTTGCAGGAATGTCTTCATCTTGATTCTCTTCTATCAGATCAGTTGCTTTGCGTTTGGCACCCCGAGTTTTGCTTGCGCCAGCTGCCCTTCTAGACTTCTTTGTTGCTACAGGTGACACATTCGCTTTAGCTGGAGCAGGGGCAATGTTTGCAAGTGTTGGCTGAAGGGAGTCTCGCAGCTGGATATCGAAAGGGGGTGGTTTCTTCACCGGGCAGTCAAGATACCAACCACAACGGTCATAGTGGCAGTTGTCCCATGCCTTCAGGATTGCACTCGTATACATGCACTCGGGACTTGTAATGTCAAGATAAGCAGGAAAGAAGGGAGGTACCCGTGTCACTGCTTTCCTAGGAAGCAATATGTATTTGAAATATCGGTAAAGGATTCTTCGCAAAGCTGGCTGGAAATTGGGCTGTTGGTCCTTAGTCTTATTCTTGTGTGCCTGATCAGCCCCCATGAATTCTCTGAAAAACGCATTGTCCCAAAGGGAACAACGCATGGCCTCCACATAGTCAAAGATTTTTTCAATCGGATTTTCGCCATCGGGGCAGTAATCAATGGTCACACCAAGGTCGGTGACAACCGCCTCAAACAGCTCCTCAGCTTCCACTGCCAACTGCACAGTCAAGCAGATTCTATGCAATTTAAGTATTTTAGACTCAAATATTGAATAAAAGAAATGCCATAAGATAGCATTTAAATTCTAAAATATAAATTACATATTCTGAAACAGGGCCTAATATAAAACTAAGATACTGCCGTTAACGCTTAAGCTATGATCATTCATTTTCCAAATAAGACAGCACCTGTTAACTGCAGCACCAAAATTTGTACAATAAAAGGACTACTATTAACACTAAGCAAACAATGCCTGGCAATCAGTGAAGGGAAACAGCGATGCCTCCGGTACTGCCGTTAACGGCAGTACATTATAGGTCCATCACGGCACTACAGAGAAAGCTGGAAAACGTACTGCCGTTAACGGCAGTACGAAACCAACACAAAAGAAATACGTTCCCAGCACGTGCTTATCGAACACTCAAGGATTATATGAGCATAAATGACTAAAGCATCGATAAAATGTAACGCTGTAGGATATCATTTATATACCAAAATCTAAGCAACATAAGCTGAAATGAGGCCTAATACAATTAAAGATATTGCCGTTAATGCATTGCGTAAGGAAAATCAATTAGCAAACGAACCACCGTCCATTAATTTCTACACAAAACCATTTGAACTACGCGACTATTGCCTGGCAATCAGAGCAATTAAATAACAAAAACCGTAAAGCCACTGGTACTGCCGTTAACGGCAGTACATTTGGAGTCCATCGCGGCAGTACAAAAAAAGCTTGAAAATGTACTGCCGTTAACGGCAGTACCAGAGCAACGCATATGAAGTAATTAAAAACTCGAACTATCGAGTTTATAAAAGATGTAGCTAAAGCCCATATAATCCAGATTCCACTCATAAGTCGCATGATAAAGGAGGAAACAAATTCTTTAGTTGGTACTGCCGTTAACGGCAGTTCAAGAGGAGACATACACGGAGAAAAACAAAGACCATAAAAATGTACTGCCGTTAATGGCAGTACCAAAAGAGCATATCATAACATCTGAATTAAATGCGATGCTAAATCAAGAAGTTGTAAACCAAACAAATTAAATGAAAAATATGAAAAAGAATATGTTACCTGTGCCCACCACGTGGCTTTGTGAAGCCAAGGAGGAAACACCGTGTCTGCAAACGAAGGCTTGGGGAACCTGTGGGACTTTCGGATTGACTCCGGGGAGTTCCAGCGCTCTAACCACTTGATTTTCATCTTAGTTGGGATTGCAGATGTGGCAAACATGTTGAGTTTCTCCTGCTGCATTTCTGGGGACGGAAACTTCTCATAATGAAGTTTAATTTGCTCAAGAAATGCCGGTGTATGCTTCGGATCCGCCACCGGTAACAGTTTTTTCAGCTCCCCTTGTTGAGTGGCTACGACTTTCTCAACTGCTTGTCGCACCCATTCATCTACAGACTTGTTTGTCCACATGTGCTTCTCGGGATACATTTCGTAGAATCGCTGCTCTGCACTTGAAGCCGCTTCTCCAATTTCTTGCTGTACAATCAACAAGCAATGATATTAGAAAATCATTAAAGGTGAGGAAAGATTAAGCAATAAGTATTAAGGCAGTTGAGAATTACCTGGTATAGAAATGCATTGAGTGACTCTACAGTCAGAGTATACCACGTCCTCTTTGCACCCGCTTGCTTCTTCTTGGCACTCTCAATTGCCGCAGGTGGAACAAGCCCTTCAAAGTAGCTGAATGGCTGGGGTGCAACACTCTGTATTCTAAACAGTTTGTGGACCATATTCGTGGTCACATGAGACTTCTGATTTCTCCTGCACATTTAAGGATCAATCAGTCATTTAAAGATCCAGAATCTAAAAGGGTATCGTAATAAAATATAGTGACAGAATGCTTACCAATTAACTTCGTGTAAAGCCGCTATGACTGCTGGAACGTCGCCTTTCGGGTCCAGTATAATGCTCTCAACTTTATAATGCCAGTTTAAGTCCCGGGAGTGATACTTGTTTATAATGGGATACCATGCTTGCAGCCGATGATTACCATCCCATACCATAAACATTTTATTAGAAAAGACCTTCAGATCCTCATCCTCCACCAGCGTCTTTTCGAAAGCTTCATTAACCTCACGCCATTCCGGGCTCCAAGTGTTTGTGATAGCCGGAGTGACTTCAACAGTATGTCCCAGATTATCTTGAAGAGAAACATAAAAAAACCCGTTGCCTTCCAAGTAACCTGTCTTCACGAAGAACGATGCTAGCTGCGAAACATCTGTCTTCAAATATGGCCTAACAACTGGAAGAGATTGCATTCAACAAAGAGGTATAAACAATCTGCCCTTAGCTCTCGGCTCCCACTTCAAGTCACCCAAACGCAACGCGGTATTCGGAATCTCCCTCTCAACAAGATCATGGAGCTTTGCTTTAACTTCGCTCTCTGTCAATGAAATAGCATCTGCATTTAAAAAGAGCAAAAACCATAGAGTTAGAAGTTTGAGTCTAAATAATACAAGTCCAAAAATCAAGCACTGTGAGCATCGCATGTGTTCATAGCTTGAGTATACAACCTGGCTATGGCTATATCCATTGAGTTTTAAAAGAGACACTAATTCGGATTAGAAACATCTGCAATTATCAACAGTACTAATTAAGCGTTTTACTGCGCTTCAGAATGATTATTTACATTATATTAACCGAGCTTTAATTCATATATGGGCCCATAGAGTCGATCGATAAAATATCCAAGAGGCATGAAAACATAGTGCCGTTAACGGCAGTACAAAACCAACAAACTTAAAGCTCACAATTTGAAGCAGTCCAGAACAACCATATTGAAAGAAATACAAAAATTAAAGCGGTGTTTTGTACTGCCGTTAACGGCAGTATGTTTTCGGTGAGTCATGATGTCAAAACAAAGGATGTTTTTAGTCAGTCAGAATGTACTGCCGTTAACGGCAGTATAAAACAAGTGTGTAAACCCTTAGAAGATTAGCATCTAATGGTCCCCAATAATTGTCCATTTTTTGTACTATTACTGCATCTTCATACCTTTACAACTTATATTATAATAAAATTCCTTCTAAAATTAACTGCCATAAAAGTCAGTACCAAAAAGGAACTAAAAAGAAACAAAGATTAGCGCCTACATGGGTACTGCCGTTAACGGCAGTACCCTAAGGACATTTGAAATTGCGAAACTGTGAAAAATGCATCACTTAGTCAGGGGTCAGTATCTGTAAATGGAGGGTCAGAAAATGGCTCACAAATGTACTGCCGTTAACGGCAGTACAAAAACACCCTACATGAAATTCTGAAAAATCTTTGGGTTGCACATAGAATCGATCAGAATTCAAGGCCAACTATTGTATGACACAAATTAAAGCGTTGCTTTTGTACTGCCGTTAACGGCAGTACGTTTGGGGTCTCTCAAGATATCAAACCAAAAGATAAAAAATGTAGTCCCGTTAAAGGCAGTTTAAAAGCATTGTATTACCCCTTAAAAGATTAGCATCCCATGGTCCCCCATAATTGTCCATTGCCACCAAGGTACTCTAACAATGAGTAAATCTTCAAACCTAAACAACAAGATTCCTTCTAAAATGGCTCCTAAAATGTACTGCCGTTAACGGCAGTAAATGACAAGGAACTTAACTAAAACGAAGATAAGCGGGTACATGGGTACTGCCGTTAACGGCAGTACCCTGAAGACATTTTCTATTGCCAAGTCAAAGAGATATGCACCACCTAGTCTGGGGACTGTTACTGTTCATGGAGGGTCGACAAATGCTCCACAAATGTACTGCCGTTAACGGCAGTACATTTTGAGATGTACATGACATTGGAGACTGACTGCTCCATGGGTACTGCCGTTAACGGCAGTACCTTTTAGGTCCTCGAAAAACTCTATCTCAATTACATGTTGTGGATAGTTAATACAAACTGTTAGAAATATTGCCCCTGAATACAGCCCTTCGAAGTTGAAATCTAATTCATTTGATTCACAGAATATGGTGAATATAAGGTTAGTACGATAACTGAGTTACACCTATAGCACTTACGGCTTACTTTAAGACTATCTTCGAGTGAGCGCCCATGCTATTGCCGTTAACGGCAATACAATATTAACTAGACTTTGTAAGCAATTTCCGTACCAAATTTGTACTGCCGTTAACGGCAGTACCTCTACAGAGCCTTACATCTTTCTGAATTCAAGAATGCTTTGAAAGAACCAACCCGTTTAGTGTAACTCAGACTGCAGGATATGTTGGCAATCTGGCTTAATGTAATAAGAATTCCAGATTTGATTGCAATAACGTAATTCAAAGTGATAACAAAATTCCAGATGCGAAGACCAGTTCGTTAAAACAGCAAATGATGGGGTGCTCGAGTCCCGTTCGATTCACATTCAGGACATGAAAAACAATCAAAAAGACCGTCTGTATTTACAATCTGTGTCAACATGCAAGACCGAGTTTGTACTGCCGTTAACGGCAGTACTATCGAGTCCCATTTAATTCAAATCCAGAAAAGAATAAACAGACAAAATGACCGAGAAAGTGACCACAAGCTGATCTAAGTACAAGAAAAAACTCAAACCTCGTGCGATCCCCTTACCACATCTACTCCTGTATTGCAAATCTGTGTCAACGTTCTGGACCGAGTTTGTACTGCCGTTAACGGCAGTACGATCGACGAGCAAATTAGCTAGAGCCTAAAGATCGAAAATAAAAAGAATCCCATCTCAAGGACATACAAACCTAAAAAATCATACGGTTAATTGTTCATGGCACGACTTGTATGTAGAAGGATTACGAGTGCAATTTAAAATAACAAAACACGCGGAGGAGCAAGTGAACAAATATGCCTTACCTTCAGACTGCTCCGGCATCGGCTCGTTTTCAGCGTCGTCCTCGTCTTCGTCTTCATTGTCGTTGCCATCCTCTACGCCATGGGCATCTTCACCGCCAGTACCGTCGTCACCGCCATGGCCATCCACATCTTCCATGCTGTCGTCTTCAATGCCGGGTGCGTCTACCTCCGTGGGCGCAACAGAGTGAGGCGTTCTTAACGCCTTGTCCTGCGTCACTTCTTCCTCCGATTGCTCCGATGCCTCCTGCTGCGTCCCCATAATTCTGAAACAGAGGTCATATATACAACAAGTTAGTCTAATCTAATTTCGCAAATCCGTTCTTCTGTTGCCAAAGCTCTCGAGCACAAACCCGTCCCTCAGCTAACCATGTCAACAAGAAGCGCAAAAGAAGTATAACAGCTAACCTAAAAACACGACGATTCTCACAAAGAGCTCCTGCAGTAACCTCGAAAGATGCGAGTCCACGCAGTACCCTAAAGAAGTCCAAGGAAGATAAGCACATAAGCTACAGGAATGTAAGCCGAAGGCAGAAGAGAACGTGGTAAAGGAAGGGCGATCTCAACGAGGTCTCTTATCATAAAGGAAACCTAATATAAGCAAAGCCGGCGATGCTAACTGTCGTGTCAAAGGCTGGTAATGGGTAAAATTCAGTAGGCTTTTTTCAAAGATAACAACTGGAGTAACATTATAGGAGAAGTAACATACCTTATTTCCAGCGCTTACACTTGTATCAGATTCCACGACTTTTGGGTTTGGATGCTTGAGACGTCTTCCATAACGCAAAATGCTGTCTTCTTCAATGCCACCCAAAGCTGAATCTCCGTCTGTCTTCTCAAAGTCTAATGCTCTAGTTATGCCATCCTTCTCAAATCTTTGAGCCTCTTTTCTAGCTCTAGCCATCTTACTACGTCTAAGGGCCTTAGTGCTACTAAAATGTGACGACACTTTCTTTCGCCGCTTCTTAGGTATAGCCAGCATAGCACACTCAAAACATCAAGAGGCAAACAACAAAATGATAGGTTTCACTCATAACAGCAAAATGCACACAAAATAAATGACAAGAGCTTCAGTCAGTTCTTAAATAGAGTCCTCTCATAATAACGAAGAATACATGGATGAACGATATCTGTCATCTACAACATTGACATTCACTTGAATCTGCAGACTTTCAAATCGTGCAAAGCCGAAATTTTAGGATTTTCTATTTTCAACTGGGAATAACAATTCCAATACCAGATCTAACTAGAATTTATTTCAAAGACGGCTATGCCTCATTATGTGCAAACATTAGACGAGTAGAAAGTGGACCATGATGCGGATTTTAAAAATACTTTGGAATTACACGTCTGCACACCAAACGACGGCTCCATAATTGATTCATTCTATTCTCTCATAGTCCTTTTCATCTACGAATATGAGGTATATAGAATTCACTTAAATGAATGTATAATTCAACTTAGAATAAATAGAGTGAGCACAATGTCCTATTCCTCTCAATTTGTGTTCACAAATTCCTTTAGCACCATTTCATTCTAACAGCACACATCTTAGCATGGCTCATCTCCCTGCAGACAGAGTGTTAGGCATGGCCGTGCTCAGAGCACAGGGTGTTGGTATTCCACTTACTGTACGTGTAGATGAGGATGGCTCGGCCCTTGTGACGGCACAACGCCTCAGCCTCAGATTTCACTTCAGAGAGGAGACTATCTGTTTAGAGGAAGAGATTTATGATGATGAGACAAATGAGATTACACATACGCTAGATCAGGTTTCTGAGAAAGATGATGATGATAACAGGTTCTGGAACCTTTATCCTGGTAGATACAGAGTTTATGGTCTTACAGAGTCCCAGATGCAGGCGTCTACTGAGATTCTAACTCCACGTAGATCATCTACTGTTCAGACTCCTCTGCCTCGTGATGTCAAGGTCAAGTTAGAGCCTGGCTTGGACACTCCTGATGTAACACCAGTCATCTCCCTCTCCTGAGATGAGGAGAGTAGTCCACTGAAAGCATCACCTGCTTTGCCTAGAGAGACTGTAGTATGTAGCACGCCAGCTACACTACCAGACAAATGTGCCAGTACCTCCGAGACATCAAAGGAAGAGACTGTCAATGTCCTGCCACTCATTAGGGTACTTGCAGAGAGACCTGGGAGGAAAAATATTCTGAAGAGAATAGATTTCTCCTTAGTTAGACAAGAGAAGGTGGAGTACTTACCTGCAGTCTTCAACAACAATGTCATCTTCGAGCTCCCCCCAGTTGGTGACGGGGCTAACAAGACGCAAGCGAAGGCTATGAAGGGGATGGACAAGCGTTACGACGGCCACGTTTGGACGAAGACAATCACTACCAACATCACTAATGAGTTCGGCCTGTCGTTCCGCTACTCCAGCTGCGTTGGTTGGCTGCGCTGCGTCAACAAAGAATGTAAATTTCTCAACCGTCGACCTCGAATCGTTGAGGTGAACGAGACTGAGTTTGAGGGTAGTACCCTCCAAGCTTTTACAGCGAATCAGCCACCCCCATCGGATGCAACACTTATCTGCAAGGTATGTAAAGAACCTCCTGCATGTATTGCTACATGCGGAGCCAAGATTTATTATGTTCTAGGTAAATCCAACCAGACTAGGGCATGTATCCATCAGGGAACACATAATCATCCAGTGAAGGTTGGGGACTATAGAGACACTAAGGAAGAGATCAATAGCTTGATTGAAGAACAGGTGGAGAATACTCCTCGGGCTACGAAGAGCGCTGTTGTCTTGGAGGCCAGCAAGATCCTGATTGGGAACTACCTCCTACAGCCTGAGGACGCTCCACCGAAGAAGCTCAGCATAGAGGAGCTCATTCCTGTACTTGACCGGTGCAAGGACATGGCTTCCCCAAATATCCGCAACAAGGTGATGACGTTCAAGCGAATTGGAAGGTACGGAGTGATGGACGCCATCACCAAACTTCGTGGGATCAGTTTGTGGGCCTTCGTCCAGGAGAACAAGTTCCCGGGTCAAGGAGCTCACAGAGAGAAGGTCTTCGTCTTCAAGATGTCAGAAGTTGGGCCGGGTTGTGGTGTCGACTTAGTCACCAGAATGCAACCTGGTGGGGATCTTGACAATGCTTGGATTATGTTCGACCACGTGAAGCGTGTACGGGATTGGTCCACGATGGCTTGCCATGTATATGACGCCACCTACTGCCGCGTCATGACGATTGCAAGTTGCGACATGCAATCCGAGGACACCGAGACTCAGCTGGTCTTCTGGAAGAACCTGAACAGCGTTATGGAGAGGAATGGCATTGCAGCGCCAAACTTCAAGGGGTTCATGGCGGACAACGCACAAGCAAATTGGAATGCGGTGCGTATTCACTACAGAAATGGCAACAAAGAAGACAAAATGGAGGATCGGGAAAGGTCATGCTTGTTCCACTGGACCCAGAACATGGTCCAGTACACTGACAAGTACTTCCCCGAAGAGCTCTGGGAACAGCACAAGAAGATGTGCAACCAGTATAGGACAGCAACGACTTTGACTGAGGCGGACACTCTTTATCACGCGTTGCAGGCTTGGTGGATATCTACTGGGGTCCTGAGAGAGAAGGCCCTAACCAATCTGGGGACTTGGCTCGCATTCTGGCACCACCGCTATCGTCAATGGGGTGGATTCATGTCTGCGGTATGATGCTACTAAACCCTGCTGTTGTACTTGTTTTCTGTAGAGGTAAATTTACTCGACATCACTTCTATAATTGATCCTAATTATTGTAATTGCTCAAACTGCAGAAATTTACTGAAGAAGAACTCACAGAGATGCCGACCTGTAACCTCGCCGAAACAGTTCACAATAAGTGGTTACAAGCATCAGGTAACAACGGCAACGGCAGGTTGTCCTCGCTGATTGCTGCTGTCGGCTCTGGCTATGGCGAACTGCCGCGCCTTGAAGCCCTAGCTGGTCTTCTCCTTCCCCACCGTTGTAGTTCCTCTCTATCTCCTTCTGCTGCTGTCTGTGTGTAGCTTCCGCCGATTGCTGCCTGTCCACCGCACTCTCTGCCGACTGCTCCTTGATCGTCCCTCTCTCCTGTCGGTGTCGCCTTGCTCCCCGGTTGGTGTCGGGCTGCTCAATCGCCCCGCTCCCTTCCTGCTCTTGATCTGCAGCCGCTATCGACTGCCGTGTGCCGGCGCCAGCTACTCCTCTTCCTGCCCCTAACGATTGCTGCTCTCCGCCTGCTGTTGATCGCCTCGCTCCTTTGCCGGCTGCTGCTCCTTCGGCGTCTATCCACTGCTGTTGGTGTTGGCTATGGCCAGCAACCCCGCCCTCAGCTAACCCCCGCTGCCCTAGAAACCCTCGATTCTCCCTGCTGTTTGGTGTCGGCTGCTGCTGCCGGCCCTGCTGAGCGCCCCCGGCTGCTGCCTCTTCCTGCTGAGCGCCCCCGGCTGTTGCCTCTTCCGATTCTGATCGCCTCCGCCCTCCTTGGCTGCCACAGTCTGTCGCCGCTGCCTGCACACCGCTTGGTCTGCTCCGACCTCCTTCGGTGCTGTAAGCAGCTACCGCTGCTAGCTGCTGTTTCCTTTGGTTGTCGGGTGGAGCACCGACTTGCTGTTCCGCCCTACACCCCCCTCTCCTGATCCAACTCTCTCTCCCTTCACTCGACCGGCTCTCAACCCCACTCCCTGAAAAAAGACTTGGAGTCTCGGCCTGCTGGAAGAAGACCCCCCTTGATTTGCTCCCTGGCCGGCCCTTTCCATCCCTAACGGATGAAAGTTGCTGGCCCGATGGATGTGCCCCCAGTCCTCCCTTTGGCTGCTGACTTGGCTGCTCCATTCCTCCCGCCCGACCGTCGTTGCTAGCTCTGGCTGCGTCTGTTACAAACTGGCTACAAGTGACTCGTCTCCAACTCCCTTCTGCCTCTGGCCTATATTGATTGACCCTGCACAGCCAATACCTAAAACTGCTGTTTAGGGTTAGCCGCCGGTTTTCATCCACTGTGGATGAAATCTGTTGACTGGATGAATTTTCTTCATCCTCTTCCTTTATTGGCCGCCCCCCTAGCTGTAACATCGCCTCTGCCACGTGTCGCTCTTGGACTGGGATGACCTCCATTACTCCACATAGTATTGCTGGCTGCTTCCTTTCTTTCTCTTCTGCTCCTTTTTTGATTGCTTCCTCTTTTTTATTATTTTTTTCTTTTTTATTATTTCCTCTTTTTTCTTGATTTTTTCCACTAATTTCGCCCTCATCCCCTTTGTCTACTTCCTGGTCCCCCTTCAACCTGTTCTGCTGCTGTGGGATTTCTTCCTGCCCCTCTTCATTTGTTCTGTCCTGGTCCTGTCTGGTCCTGCCTTGATGGTCTTGACGTCTGTCCTGGTCCTGTCTGGTCTTGTCTTGCTGGTCTTGTCTGGTCCTGTCTTGCTGGTCCTGTCTGGTCCTGTCTTGATGGTCTTGACGTCTGTCCTGGTCCTTAGTGCGTCTGATGTCCTGGTCCTGTATTCCTGGTGCATGTCGTTGTCTGGTGCTGGTACTGTCCTGGTCACCCAAACTGGTCCCTTCCTGGCCTGCTTGCACACTATCCCCCTTTTGCTGTTCGACCAGTCCCTTGGTCGAATCACCTGGTGTTACGGTAACAAGCTGGTCCTGGTCATAAAACCTGTAAGGCTTCAGCTTGTTGATGTTGACAATCACCGGGTCCGGCTCGAAATTCTGCACTGAAACCAAAAGAGCAGTGTTGTTAGGCAGCCTGTACTGGACCCTGTAAGGCCCAAACCACCGGCTCTTGAATTTGCCCACATGCTCCTTGTGCCCCTTGGGGTACCAGAGTACATAGTCCCCAATCTGAAAATCCTTCCTCTTGTAATGTTGCTGGCTCCAGAGTGACCTGTTCCACTGTCGGGTCCCTGCCTGCTCCTGTGCATCCTGTCTGGTGGTATCCATCTGCTCCAGGTCTGCTATCCTGGCCTGTAGTACCCTGGCTGGTGTATAATCAGTCTCCGTACTGGTCCTCCTGGTCGGAACTAAGTATTCCGTGGGCATCAATGGATGGAGCCCATACACCAGTTGAAATGGTGTATACCCGGTGGTCACCTTGAAAGCAGTCCTGTAGGAAAACAACACTATAGGCAGGTGTTCATCCCAATCTGTCCTCTTCTCATTGACCAGTTTGCTGAGCAGTTGGCCAATTACCTTGTTGGTTGACTCTGCCTGGCCATTACCCTGGGGGTAGTAGGTCGTAGAAGTCCGGTGCTGGAGCAGAAAATGCTCCACCAGGTGTTCAATTGCCTCATTGATGAAATGAGAGCCCTGGTCACTGACCAGTGTCAATGGACACCCGTACCTGGTGAGTATCTGCTCATACAGGAACTTAGCAGTTACTGCTGCCGAATTTGTCCTTAACGCCCGGGCCTCCACCCACTTGGTAGCATAATCTGTAGCCACCAGTATGTACCTGTTACCTGACCGGGCAGCCATAGGCTTGACTGGTCCTATAAAATCCAGCCCCCATTTCATGAATGGCTCTGCTGGCATACTGGTCACTAGGGTGGCCAGTCCAGTATTCGCCATGCCTCCAACCCTCTGACACCGCTGGCCACCAGTACCCGGCATCCAATATTTTCCTGGTGGTTATCTCCTGTGAAAAATGACCACCAGCCGCTCCATAATGCATCTCCTTCATCACTGTTTCGGCCTCGACCGGGTCAAGTACCCTCCTGAGGACCAGATCCTGGCCCCTCTTGTCGGAACACGGAAACGCAACTAACATCCGGGTAGCACTCTAATTGAGCGTAAACTTCCGTACTGTCACTAGGTTCCGAGTATCGTCCAGGGATTCAATAGTGTTTCACCAAGTAGTTACCTCTAATCGTTCCGAGCCTTGCCACTGCTCGGATAGTGTCTTCGGAACGTAACTCCTGAACTATCTCCTTCTCTATTCTTCTCTCATTAGGTGTTTCGTCCACAAACCCCAACGTCTCGGATCAGTTACCGTCTCACAACTGTCCTAGAGTACTCTGGCCAGCAGGTCACACAAACGATCCTCTCCGATCCGTGGGACTACAACGACAAACCAATCCGGATCTGGGAGAACCAGGATCCGATTATCCCTAGGCGACCCGTACCACGTTCCGACTCCCCCTCTCACTGTGCACGGAACCTCTTCAGAAGTTCAGGTAGCCCGACCAAGTGGTTCTTGATCCGCTTCGACCCTAGCGACGGCTATTCCGTATGAGGCTGATTTGGGGACGGAACAGTGAGGCTTCACTCCTACGACAATCCGCTAAATCTTTCCGCTCAATCCCATTTCCTTTCCGGTTCGGGTCTCGTTGCAACTCCCATCACCTTCCTATCCGAGCTACAGCGGAACTCTCATATCCTTCCCGGATCATTCACACTTAGCGGGAAATCACGCACAGTACTTACAAAACACAAATACTTTACTGATAAGGAATATAGGGGGAAAACATGCAAAACGAAGACCCGGACCGCCTCGCCTGCCTGGTTTAAGTAAGCAGGGGCTTCCACAAAAGCGGCGGCGCCGGTAGTTCAATCAAAACCCTAATCCCTAACTACCTACCTAGAATTCTACTTTACGACTAGGACGGATCTCCCGATCCGGAATCTACTCCTATAAATCCGGAAAGTTACGACAAGTGGCAGTGAGAGGAATCTATCACTTCTTTGTCTTCTTGTGGCTCTCCTGCTCGCGATCCTTCGACCTGGTCACCCGCGGCTCTGATCCGCCCGCCCCTGCTGCTCGTGCCGCCTTGCGCCTAGCACTCCGTTCCGCCTTTGACTCTCTCTCCTGAGCCTCCAAGGACAACCGGGTAACAATCCGGGGCTTGGGGGAATTGGGCGATTTCGGGATCATATGTGCGGGAGGGGTTCCGGACGTCGGAGTCCGAGTTTCAGTTCCGGTGGTCCTGACCGGAGAGCTCTCACGCGTCTCTGAATCGGACTCTGAAATCGTAATCGGCTCCTTCCTTTTCCGCAACCTCCGTAAAGCACCGACACTGTTCGGAGGGGAACCCGCTGCTGGCGTTCCGGTGGGAGTAGGCGTCACCGTTCCGGTCTTGGCTGTGGGTGAAGGGGTCAATCCCCCCTCCTAAGTCACTCGGGTCCGTCCGGGTGGTGAAATAGGTCGTCCCCATTCCGGTCCCGCTACCTCCCCTCGGTAATTCGCAATGATCACCTCCTCTCCGAGTCGTGGAAGAACATCCGGCGGCACGGTCCGAGTCACCTGTTCCGAAACCGTCCTCTCCTCGATCCGTCTCTCGGTGACTGTCGTTCCGGTCACCTCCACCTGACCTGTGGGGATCGCGCAGCTCTGCTGGACTGTACTGGTTCCGGGTGACGCCACTTGTGCTTGGTGTTCCCGGAGCACCTCCGCAATCGTCTTATTTGTCATGGCGGCCTCTTCGACTGTCATCCGTTCCTCGACTTGGAGGTTACTCCCTATCGGGGTCCGGAACTCCACTCCGCGAGATTCTCCTACCACGGCACGAGAGGGCGATCCGGGGAGCGGAAGTCTCCGACCAGCGACTCCAAGACTGGGACTTCCGGTACTCGGATTGAGCAGCTGCCGGACCTTCTTCAGGATCATGTTCATCGAGTGCTCGCATTTGGAGAGGATCATGATGATCCTCTTCTTGTCCTCGAAATCAGCCGGCTGCACTACGTTCTCATCAAACAGCCGGGCTTTGTTGATTACCGCTCCCGAACTTCCCACCAACTTCCGAAGCTCCCCCAACGTTTCCTCCTGTTCGGCGTGGAACTTACGGATCTCCTCACTCTTTGCCGCCAGCTCCTTCGTCAGCTCCTGCAACTGAAGCTCCAGCCGCTTCTTCTCACTCCGGAGAATTGGGGCGTCCTTCAACAACTCCACTTCTCGGATCACCTCTTCCGGTAAGCAACCTCCCAGTGATGTACAGACCCTCCGGAACAGGGTTTCGATCCGATCATAAGAAGCTTGCGCCCGGTGAGTCTCCTCCCGAATCCCCCGAAATAGGTCCACCGGAAATCCACGATCGGAACTGACCTCTCTCCGTTCCGGATCTCCCCGGGCCGTAGACGGCTCCGCATGTCGGGACGCAGGCTGCTCCGATCGCGATCTGGACTGAGCCCTAGCAGCGCCAGGGTTCGGAACTTCCTTCGTATCGTCCTCATCTTCCGAGTCCGTTGTATCCGAGAGCTCACCTCGCGGATCGGGTTCCATTCCGGGCGGAATCTCCGAGAAATTGAGGCAGTTCTTCGCGTGCGTATACGTCTCGTCCTCCTTATCGGTCAGCAAGTCATACGCATGGTAAAGGTGAAAGAGGAAAGGGGAGAGTGGGGTCGGCTTCTTTCCGATCGTCGGAACCATCTTCTGCACCACTTCCGCCATGAGTGCAGCCCAATTTACCGGACGTTCTCCTGTAAACGCTCCGAGGATGGTATTCCCGACCGTAATGGTAACTTGTGCCGGTTTCTGCGGATACAGGATCGGAACGAGGAAAGCTAAGACCTGCCTCTGCCTCCTATCCTTGCAGGCGTCTATCTCGTATCCATTGTTCCTATGGATCTTCCCGTGGAACCTATCCTGCACGTACTTATCCGTCCGGGTCGCCCAAAGGAGTCCCTTCTGCTCGAAACCGTAAGCTTCCGCCCACTGTTCCGCATTCCACAGCGTGGGCTTGCCTCGGATCGTATTATCCCACCGGTTGTCCGGACCTTCCAGGACCTCCCTCACCATCACCTCACTCTTCAGTAACCACGGCCGTGCCAACAATCCCTCACACCTCATCCGAGTGAGGTCGGTGATCAGTTCCTCCAATTCCGATTCCTTCCTTGGAGTTCCGGGGCTAAGGACGCTACACTGCACGTGCGCCATCTCTACTCCTTACTTCTCTCCCTCTACGACCCGACAGCAAGAAACCCGGCAATCCAACTGCCGGTGAATCGGAAAAGACAAAAACACCTCACCGCTCTTTCACTCTCTACTCCCAGTTCGCAAAAAGGAATTCCAAACCCTAACACCCCCGCTTATATACCCCAGGCATAATAAACGCTGTGGCGGCCCGTAATTGCAGCCGCCAACGTACCGGGGTAAACGCCTATCCGAGTCATGATGACTTCCGCGTCGCTTCGGATCCTTGACGCGGTTACAGTAACGGTCAGTACTCGGATCGTCCACCCGTTCCGTATCTTATCTTCCGAGTTTCCGGAATCCAGGTTCCGGGAACACTTCCTACGTTAACTGTTTTAACGTTTCTGGAGTATCCGGTTTGCGTTAACTACTAATACTGCTAGTGTCTCGCCAGTTTTTACCTAATTAACCAAAAAAATGAAAAATAAATGGAATACTTACGCCGGCTGGGGCTGTTCCGGTTTATTCTGAGTTTCTCGGATCCCACACCTCTTGTGCAGTACCCCCCGGATCTGGGTGTATGGCAGTGCCTTGAGGACCAGTTTCCGCTGCTCCTCCCTGGTCAAATCCTGCCGTACAACACCAGTTTTAAGGTAAGAATTGACATCCTCTAACCATTCCGGCTTCACATAAAACAAACTGACATCACTGGTCTGGTCCTCAACACCAGTTGCTGGTTCTCCATTGGGCAATCTGGACAGTGCATCTGCTACTCCATGGTTCTTCCCTGGCTTATACACCACAGTGAACTCAAACTCCTGAAACAGCAGCAGCCACCTCGCAATCCTGCCCGATACCTGCGGTTTGTTGACCAGATACACCAGTGCCATATGGTCAACATAAAAAACAAACTTATTGCCCAGCAAATAATGTCTATACTTGTTCAGAGCATAAACCATAGCTAAGGCCTCTCTTTCAGTAGTACTGTAATTTTTCTCAGCAGAATTCAAAAGTCTGCTGGCATAAGAAATCGGCTGGTCACACTTCCCTGTTCGGTTCTGGGCCAGCATCACCCCAACTGCAATGTTCGAGGCATCAGTGTGCACATGAAACTCCAGGTCCCATCTGGGGGCAATCAGGATCGGTGCATTCTGGTACTGCTCCTTGATCTTCAACCAGGCCTGCTCACACTGGTGGGACCAGATAAAGTCCTCAGTCTTCCTCATCAGTCTGGTGATGGGCTCCATGATCTGGGCATAGGCCTTGATGTAACACCTGTTAAACTGGGCAAAACCGTTAAAAACCTGGATATCAACCGGTTTCTGGGGTCTAGGCATTTTTTCAATGGCCTCAATTTTCTTGGGGTCCGGAAACTTACCTTCCTGGGACACAATATGGCCCAGGATGATACCAGAAAACACCAGTAAAGCACATTTTTCCGGGTTCAGGCTTATGCCATACTCCCGACATTTCTGGAAACACTGCCTCAACTTGACCAGATGACTGATTATGTCACTGTAAACACTGAAATCATCCAAAAACAGTTTCATGAATTCACCAATAAAATCACGAAAAGCACGGTTTACTGCCCTCTGGTAGGTCGGTGGAGCATTCTTCAGCCCGAATGGCATCACCACCCAGACAAAGGCCCCCCAGTCAGTCACAAAGGCAGTCTTGTACCGGTCCTCTGGTGCTATCTGAATCTGGTGGTACCCGGAGTACCCGTCCAGAAATGAATACTGCTCATGTCCTGCCACAGAATCCAACACCTCCTCAGTAAATGGCAGTGGGTAAGGATCCTTTTTAGTAGCAGCATTCAACTTTCGAAAATCAATGCAAATTCTCAATTTTCCATTTTTCTTAGGCACAATAACAATGGGTGATAACCAGGTGGCATCCTCCACTGGTGCTATGAACCCGGCCTGGAGCAGTTTGTCCAGATCCTGCTTCACAATACTGGCGTAGTTCGGATTCATCCGATATCTGGCCTGGTGTGCTGGTGGTATGTCCTTCTCCAGCTCTATCCTGTGCTGTGCAATCGATGGCGGGATACCCTTCAGGTCCTTGTAGGTCCAGGCAAACACATCCTTGTATTCCCTGAACAGGGCCTCTGCCTCCCGGGCCTGCTCTGGACTGATATGGGCATTAATTCGCACATACTGGGGGTCCTCCTCTGTCCCCAGATTCATCTTCCTTAGCTGCTCCGACTCCGGTAGGGTCGAGGCAGCGATCTTCAATTTTAACACCTTCTCCCTAGCTGGTGTCTCATCTACCTCAATATCCCCCTCCTCAAAGGTGTAGAACTGGTCCGGATAGGCTCGACCTGGTCCCCCCTCCTGGTGCTCTGACCGGTCATGGCTCTGGTCCTGGTCCTTGGACTGGTCCTTTTGGCTCTGGACCTTGCACTGGTCCTGGTCCTGGTCATGCGCCTTAGACTGATCCTGGTCCTTGGACCTGGCCTTGAACTGGTCCCTCTTCTGGTCCTTTACTTTTAACTGGTCCTGATCTTGATCCTTGGGCTTGAACTGGTCCTGATCCTGGTGTTGTGGCTTGAACTGGTCCTGCCCCTGGTCCTTTAACTTAGACTGGTCCTGGTCCTTGGCCTTGAACTGGTCCTGGTCCTTGGCCTTATACTGGTCCTGGTCCTGGTCGAGTCGTGGTATAGTGACCGTCCCGATGGCCATTAGATCCTGTTCTGTAGCCAACCATCTTGCTTCCTCTTCGTCTGTTAGTCCTTCGGTGAAATTATAACAGACCAGGACCTCAGGCAGTTTTGGCCTGGGCCCCTTCCTCTGACTGACTGAGACAGTTTTTACTGTCCCATTACCTCTGATTGTAACCAGATTATTACCCCAGTCATGATTTACCTTAGCATCAATTAACCAAGGACGACCTAACAGCATACTATATGCTTCATTGACCTCCTTGTTTTTAATTACAGTCAAGGTGATAAGGTAAGGGATACCATGAATGTGGATCTTCACATTTTGAATCAGCCCCACCGGATCTACCACTGTCTGGTCTGCCATTCTCAATCTGAAGGGTGCAGGCTGGGGGTTCTTCAATCCCAATCGCTTACGCTCCTCTTCAGTGATCAGGTTGACACCAGATCCACCATCCAGCAGTACATTGTCCAGGGTCCCGTTGCCAACCTGCACAGTCAACACTGGCAGTTCCCTGTCAACATCTATAGCCAAACTGCTAATTAAATCCGGCTTACCTGGTGTACTGGTCCTTGGCTTCACTGCTGGTGTCGGTTCTGGTCCAGAATTCTTGTCTGGTCCCAATTCCGGGAACAAATGTGCCTTGACATAATCAGTGATATTGGGAGCTACCTTCAGTAACTGCCCCAAAGACACTGTAACTGGACTGTCCAGTATCTTCCTGCCCACCAGTTTTGTGTAGTACTGCCCCTGGTCCCCCTCTGTACTGGTCCCTGCCGGTACTGATGGTCCAGGTTGCTCAGTCTTCATACTGTAATCAAGGGCATCAGAATCCGGAAATCCTGCCCAATCATTGTCCAGTAAATTTCCTTCAGCTGTGTCCTTATCTTCTGGTGGTTGAACTGGTTTGGCCTGCTCTGCTGCTCTAGCCTCCTCTTCCTCCTTGAGTTGAATTTCCTTCAGGGTCTCTATCATAGAGTTCCTGAGTCGTTCCTCCTCCTGCCAGTCTTCTCTGGTCCTGACCTTCCTTGGTTCTGGTACCTTCGACTGGTCCTCAATTGGTGGCAGTCCTGCCTTCCGCCTCTGGGCCCTGGTCATACTGGCCACGTTTACCTGGTCCTCCGGATCCTCCAGTAACTCAATCTCTACGTTGTTTACCTGGTGGTCTGGTTTCTTGGTTCCCTGGTCCCCTTGTGTCCGGAACTGGTCCCACTGGGCCTTCAGAGGGCAGTTCCAGCTCCTATGCCCTGTTCCACCACACAAATAACAACATTCAGGCTTGTCTCCAAAACCACCTTGCTGGCCATTACCTGCCCTGGTGTTAGATGACCGCTGGTACCCCTGGTTGTAGTTACTGTTGTAGGTGGCTGTTGGCTTTGGGGCAGACACTTCATTCACCCCTACTGGTTCCTCTCCTTCTTTCTTCATACCTGGACCCCTCTGATTTGCTGGATTGTACCAGCAGTCACGATCTTCATGGCCCATTTTTTTACATGTACCACAGATTCGCCTATGAGCATCCGGACCTGGTTCTTTCCTGGTCACAGTCGCTGGCTTACTGGTGGTCTCCACTTTCTTGACTTCAATCTTGGTTGGCTTGCCACTTGAATCGGTGCAGTTTTCTTCACACCTCAGAGCAGCATCCACCAGTTCTGTCAGGGTCTTCACTGGTGCAATACTGGTCGTAATCTTGATGTACTCCAGTAAACCTGCCCTGAAATTTGTAATTCGAAATCCTTCTCCAGGATCTGACTGCAGACACTTGATCAGGGTCATAAATCTGTCATAGTAATCCTGCACCTTCTCCCTATCTGCCTGCTTGAAGGACTTCAACTCCCTGTAAACTGCTTCATCGGTTGTCTGGTCCCTGTACCTTCTCCTGAAGGCTGCCTTGACTTCCTCCCATGAACAGTAAAGGTGACTCTCCAGAAAATTCTCATACCAGGCCCCGACCTTATCCAGTAAGGTGGTACCCATCAGGTTAATGATAACTTGCTCATCAGTTTCCCCATTGTGCCACAAAGTGCGCTCAAACTGACGAATATGAGCATCAGGATTTGTACCTTCTTTGTACTTGGAGTATGGCAGTGGCTTCCTATGTGCCATACTTACTGGTCCTGATGCTGGCAGTCCGACTGGTCCTCCAACTGGTGGGTATACTAGTCCTGTAGCTGGTAGTCCGACTGGTCCTCCAACTGATGGGTATACTGGTCCTGTAGCTGGTGGGTAGCCCGGTCCTGTAGCTGGTGGGTATACCGGTCCTCCAACTGCTGGGTAGACTGGTCCTCCAACTGTTGGGTACACTGGTCCTCCAACTGGTGGGTACACTGGTCCTATACCTGGCCTTCCATCTGGTGGGTATGCTGGTAGTATACCTGGCCTTCCATCTGGTGAGTATGCTGGTAGTATACCTGGCCTTCCATCTGGTGGGTATACTGGGGGTATACCTGGCCTTCCAACTGGTGGGTAGGCTGGTGGTACTGGCCGGTCTGGATAACTGCTGGCTGCTGTTGCCACTGGTACTCCACCCCCCACTGGTGATCTGGACCCATATGATGTTTCTCCAACTGCCTCTGCTGGTCTTCGGAATCCTGTCCCTGGATTGGTGGCTCCTGCTCCCACCTCTGCTCCCCCACCTGGCCAGTACACTAACTGAGGTGCCTCTGGCTGGTATAGATCACCAGTCAGGTGGTCTACATAGGTTGTTGATGCTCCTCCTCCTCCCGATGGACCTGCTGGTCTTGTCTGGTGGTGGAAATGGCTCTCTGCTGGTCCCTGGGGTATAGCAGTTGCTGGTACTGGTACCCCCATCACTTCTGCTGATTTTCCTGGACCAGATCTTCCACCTGGTACCTCACACTGTTCATATCCTGGCCACATGTCCTTCTGCTGTGCCTGTAATTTCTGACTTTCCTCCCTCAACACCTCCTGCCACCTGTACATGGTGGACTGGCGGGTTGCTTCTTGTCTCTCTTCCTCCTTTTTCTTCTGGTCCTCCAGTCTGTGGGCCTCCTGCCATAGACGCATGGCCTCCTGGCGTAGCAGGTCCTGCTGCATGGCCTCCTGCTTCTGTGCTGCCTGCTTGATTTCTTCCTTCCTTTGAGCCTCCTGCCAGGATCTAAGGGCTTCCTGCCTCTGTCTCTCCTGGTCCTGCTCCTCTATCCTCTTGGTCTCCTGCCATAGCCTCATTGCTTCCTTCATTTGAATTTCTTCCCTGTTCTTCTGCTCCCAAGCCTGCATGGTTTCCTTGAACCTGGTGGCTTGTCCTAGCTCCTCCATCTGGTGTCTGTACACCTCTTCCATGGTCTGCTGGTCCCTTCTGGCCTGCTCTGCCTGCCTCCTAGCCTGCTGCCTGGCCTTAATCTGCTCCAGCTGTCTCCTATCTTCTTCTTCTTCATCCTGCTCTGGTCCTTGGAACTGGTCCTGGACGAACTGGACTGTCTGCTTCCTGGTGGTCTGCTGTCCTTGTCTGCTGGTCCTGGTCGGGTCTGAATTGGGTACTGCCTCTCCTGAGGCCCTGTCTTCACTCCTGACCTGGTCCAGTTTCTTCCTCAGTGTCTCCAGCCTCTCCCCCAAGTCTCCTGGTGTCTGTATCCCTGGTCTTGGTGTATTAGGTCGGCTGGTGTTTCTCCTCTGCTCCTCTTGAAACTGGTCGTATGCTACTGCTGTCTCCAGTTGAGGATTCCAACTGTGATGGACGTCTCCACCTCCTGGTCTTGGAAACTCCCTTCTGCTGGTCCTTGGTGATGGCATTGTGCCATCATACTTCCTGATCTCTTCATCCTCCTGCCAGTTCTTGAAACTGGGACCAGGTTCGCCCTTAGCTGATCCGGTCCTCCTGCTTACTCCAAGCAGTGTCTCCTGGCTTGAATTTTCGCCCACCAGGTCCATGTCAATCAAGTCCCTGGTCTTTCCTTTGGCAATGCTCTCCTCAGAACTGGGCTGCCCCCCCATGTTCCTGCCTGGTTCAACTGCTGCTCTCTGCTGCTCCCTGAGCTCGTATCTGGCCAGCCTCTCTGCTGCCTGTCTTCTAGCCAACTCTTCCTTGTCCCATCCTTGGTAGTCGCCTTCCATGATAGGGCAGTTACTGCTCCTCCTTCTTGGTCCTTCCTGCTGGTGGTCTTCTGGTCTGTCTGCTCTTCCAGTAAGTCAAGTCTGCCCCTCCAGGTGATCTCTTGGGTAGGTACTGTGGATCTCTGTCCCAGTCCTCCTCTGGTCCCTGCCGGTACTAGTCCTTCGTACTCCTGGTCCCTGTCAGTACAGCCGTCTGCCACCCCAGTCTGGTCCTTTGTGGATCTGTCAGTAGCTACTGCTCCTACTTAGGTTGGTCCTAACTGCCTTTTAGGTTTTCAAGGTTATCCTTAGTCTAGAATTATACCAGATTTCTTAGCAATACAGTTTTACAGTGTTTTCCAAAAGGTCTGTCCTGGACCCTCCAGTACTGCCTTTACCGTTTTCAGTGAAACTAGTCCAGTTTTACACTGTCCTGGTCCAGTTTGACTGTTTTTTCCTAGATTTAGTGATTTTTAGGTCCAGTTTCCTTCCCAGACTCTTATCACTGGTCCCTAGGTTCCTTTCCTTCCTTTTTCCTGGTGTTCATTTTTACTGCCACATTTTTACTTTAATTTTTTACTGCGTCATTTTTACCTTAATTTTTTACTGTGCCATTTTTACCTCAAAAATATTTTTTTTTTTTTTACTGCATCGTTTTTACTGCGATTTTTTGACTGCTCTGTTTTTTACCTCATTTTTTTTTTACTGCGACATTTTTACTGTCTGTCCATTTACGTAGACAGTAGATCTATGACTGTTTTTTTTACTGACTGCTCCGTTTTTTACTGCAAGTCATACATTCTGCCTACTGTTCCTTGCAATACAACCTCAAATCAGTGGGAAACAGCAACTTACCTGGTCCTGGCTGACTATCCCCCTTTTGCTGTAGAGCTGCCCTCAGCTCCAGAGATGCGCCTCCTCTCCAGCTGGCTGTTGACTGCTCCCTACTGGTCTGGACTGCACTGCTCCTGGTGCCACGAATGAAACGCCTCCCATGACTGCTTCAAAAACTCTTACTGTTCCAGATCTGGTCACAATAACCTGACTGTCACAGATCTGGTCACTGTAACTACCAGTGGTGCAGATCTGCTCCCTGGAACTGTCAGATCTGCTCCCTCCAGACCCTGGATCGCCACTGTACCTGTCACCCCTGGAACAGTACGGATCTGGTACTGTCCTGGTGTGTGCAGCGAGAGCCACATGGTTTGAACTGTTGCATGGTCGCCAATGTGAAAGAAATATTTTTCTTACTCCTTCAAAAATGAATACTGTCCTAAAGCTCTCTGAAATCCTGCGAAAAATTCTTTACTGCCCCTGAAACTGCCCTGAAACTGCCCTGAAACTGCCCTGAAACTGTCCAAAATCCGGGTCCTAGATCTGAAACTGCCAACTTAGATCTCCTCCAATCCTGATGGTATTTTCCTAGATCTGATACATTTTTCTACTGTCCTTGGTCTGATCTACAATACCCACTCATTTAAACACCAGATCTACTGGACCCACCAGGTGAATCCACTAACCTGGTCCCTCAAGCACTCATAACTGCAATTTCAGACATTTACACCCAATGTAATCAATTCCTTCCCTTTACTCACTGTAAATCCGTACATGATTCTGCTCCCTACTGATATCACTATCTGGACCCCCCAGAGTCCTGAAAACTGCTCTAACAGCATCCTCCTACAGTCCTACAACATGTCCTACACACAAACTACCATCTGAGAGCTCTGAACTGAGAGGGAGAGAGAGAGAATGAGCCTCGCAGCCCCCTCTCCCACAACCCCATCCAAAACCCTAGCCGCCACCCCCAAAACCCTAACTGCCAACAGTTTTCATCCGACCACCAGATTTCATCCAACCACCAGATTTCATCCATCTGACAGTTTTCATCCATCTGGCAATTTTCATCCAAAACAGGCAGTTTTCATCCAACAGAGTTACTACAGGGCAGGACAGTAACTTAACAGTTTACTGCCCCCCCCAGTAACTGCAGTTTTACTGCTCCATTACAGTTTTACTGCCTCTCTATTCTACTACCTTGAATCCCCAGTTAACATTGTCGTAGACTAATTTTGCTGACTGTCTCTTGTAGTTGGAAGAAGCGGTCATCCATGAGTTCGAGGACCTGTGTAAGGCGGAGGAGCTGGACATCAATTGGAATGCCTTCCCTGATGTTCAGCGACCAGGCGATTACACGGAGAGCTGGCGTATTCTGCTTTGGGACAGAGCATTCCCGGCATTCCTTGGATCCAAGGCGAAGAAGACTTTTGATAAAAAGACGATTTTCACGAAATTCCTTGGAACAGAAGATGTTGTCAAGCGAGTCATCTACCGGTATGAATCTTTACTCAAACATGTGTGCATTTCGAATCCTGCAGTTCGTCTCTCCCACATACTAAATCATTCAAAATTGGCCCACACTAGGTACTTCAAGAGAGAGCTTCTTCCAAAAGGCGCCGTCACTGTCCAACAACTCCCGAAGTACTTTCCTTTATGGATCCAGAGAGGCTCGGACGAGTGTATCTACTCTGCTCAGCAATTGAAGAGGTACAAAGCTCCCCACTTGGAGGCAGGATGTTGGTATCTAGATTGCCTCCGTGGTTTTATAGTCGATTCTGAGGCCGATGTCAAATCATCACTTGATCTTCAAGCGCCAGTAGTCGAAGACTCCAACGACGGTTCTGAAGAAGACGAAGAACATCAAAGTCAATCATCTGCACCTCAACCGAAGAAAGGGAGAGCTCGGCGACTGCGAACACTGGGTTCGAAGTCACAGACCTCACAAGATACTGGGGCTGAGTCTTCCTCACCAGGGAAGGAGACGGGCAACGCTTCTCCAACTGTAGACGTCCCAATGCCAACGTCGACCACAGCGAATGCGCCTTCATCCATTGGTGCTTCTGCGATCACGCGAAGTCTCATTGAGCAGAGGAAGGCCAAACTATATCCTCAACCAACTTCTTCCGCTGGAGCTTCGATTTCCACACATGTTTCCGTCTTCAACTCATCTGTGGATTCCATGTTACGGCGAAATAGGAGACAGGAGAGAAAAGGTGGCGACCCGGATTGGATCAAGACTCAAGACTTCATTCGCAAGGTTTGTTCCTATATTTCGACATTTAATGGATTCTGCCACCTCTACTCGCTATGTAGTTACTAACTCTCCTTTCTTGTTTGCTCAAGTTTGGAGCAGGCCGCGAAAACGAAGTTCCGGACCGGTGCAAACAAGAGAACCATCTGGGAGTCGACTTGATCATTGCCGACATCCCTGAGAATCTTCCCGTCCCATCCGTTTACGTTCCCCCCACGAGTATTCCGCCTTGGAACTCTCGCGAGAAGGATTATGTGTTCGACATCTTCCGTTTTGCAGATGATTTCCTGCAGAAAGATGGTGCCATCTGCCTCATCTACAACACTGATCAGAAGCTGGCTAAGGATATCGACGAAGAAGCTGCTGGTGGTGACTACGTGCTCTTCAAGGACTGGTGGGGCGTCAATGTTCTCGGCCTCACTTCTCCTACGAACCCCGAGAACTTGGTACTTTTCCTAAACATACCCTTCTTTTTACTTACTGATAACCCTTCCGCTTAATTTTACTCACTAGTTCTGCTTGACTGCAGACTATGCGGTTCTGGATTCGCGTCTACGTTCGTAGTGGCAGTACTTTCTCCTTCCAGACGAAGAAGGAAGACCTGATACATGGGCTCCTCAACATTACCGAGAGTGATGCCATTTTCAACTTCACCGATGCCGAATCTCAGCTCATGAATGGGGAGGTGCCGTGGAGAGGCCCAAGGGAGAAATCCCCTGAGATGATGCAGAGCATCATTGGAGAGCTGTCCAAGCCCGGCGGGGAAAGTTCGTACGTGAGCGGAGAGCGTAGAGCGGAGAGCGGTGAGCGCAGAATGGAGAGCACAGAATTGATAATTAGGAAAATTTTCAAAAGCAAAGTAGACCCTATAACCGTGGAAAATTACTAAATTAAGGCTTAATTTTGACACTTTTTTTAGGAAAAGAGTATATTACCGTGGAAATTAGGAAAATCTCTGGTAAGAATTTATTACGTTTATTCTCAAAGATACAAATTAGGGCTGATGTCATGATGACGTCATGCGTACATTCCTTTAGATTTGTCATGGGTTTAGGCAAGATACAATGATCAGGCGTTAAGTTTAAGATCAAACAAATAATTCTTTCATAAGATAATGTAAATGCACAAGGGAAAAAACAAATCTGGAAGAACGTAAAGGAGGCAAGGTTTGAAAACTTCCTGGAATATTTCTAAATTCGTGTATAATATCTTAATTGCTGAAACCAAGATATACCTTGTTAGAGTCCTTGTCTTCATTGAAGATTACTCTCTCTTCCTAGGCAGCAAAGCATCTTCATTTGAGTGATACAAGTAGGAGATTTTCATCATGAAACAACACTTGGTAAGCTGGGTTCCAGAGAAGGAGGTCACTCTTGGTTTCATGAGCTTGTCTGTAGGTGGCGTATTTGGATAGTGACACAGTCCTTGGCATGTTGTGCTGTATGCGAAGGTAGCGTAGGAGTTCGGGGATGTCAATCTACAAGCTTGACTGTAACGTTTGAAGACTACAAGAATTCAGTGTGTTGCGCGATGCGGAAGGTGTGTAATGCGAGATCCAGGAGGACGAGAGCGGCTGTAGGTTTGCCCCCAAAGGCACCGGCGAGTTATGAGGAGCTGCGGCCGTGGCTGCTGGAGGTGGAGCGCGCCAGGGAACGAGGCATGGACCTGCCACCGTTTAGGCACATCGGAAGCCTCCATGTTGGTGAAGGTGAATTGCGTTGGACAGTGCTTTGTACCAATGAGCTTCTCCGTATTATGGAGTTGTCCCTAATCCCGTATCCCTTGCTATCGAACGTCGATGAGAATCCAGTTGTTCAGCTGCCCGAAGTGATCATATCGGATGGCGAAACTTGCTGGTTTGATATGGACAAGAGTTGGACTGTATATCCTTCGAAGGATTAGTACTGTGAAGTCTAGTGGGGTGTTCGAATACAATCCTTAAGATTTGGTCATTCATTGGATCTAGATACGAGTATTCCAGCATGATGGTTTTAGATAATATAGATGATTCTAGAAATAAGAAAAGAAAAAGCAACTAAAGGAAATGGTCTTAGAAGTCCGTGGAATATTTCAGAGTTCGTGTACAATAATAGAGTAGCAGAAACCAAGATGTACACCAAGTCAAGAATAGGTAACATGGCTATGCAAATGTGGGATTTTGAATGAGTAAAATATAAATAACAGCACAATATTATATTTGAGCCTTTCTTTTGTAACATTTCATTCTTCATATTATATTTTGAGCATTACAGTTGTGACATTTCATCCTTTACAAACACGGAGACAAATTGGAAATGAGAATCGTAACAAGTATAGATTCAGGGTAGTAGAGTAGACGAAGGATTACGCAATGAACTCCAATTAAATCAAATCAAATCCAATGAAAACAATGAAAGACCGAAGCCTCCTTCAAACTCAGAAAATGCTACCATCGCTACTTCCACTCTCAGAACTAGATGACTCTGAATCTCCTTCTACCGCCTCGTCATCGACGAATAGAAGGGCCCTGGGATCAAAAGTAGTTGGCCGACTAGGAACATATGTTAGGGCTCCAGATTGAAACGCCTGTGCTAAGTCCTCTGCGTAGTCCGGAAGTATGAAAGGCTGAATCGGGCTGGAATGAAGATGCCACGATGGAGTGGACACTGATGTTGGCCCACGTGGCGGTGTTGCTGAAACTACTCTGCAATAGAGAACGGACTGTGGTTACATCGAGTACGTAGAGCTCGAATGACAAGTAACGCATGGATAATTTGAACAAAGAATAGAAGACTTACACCACTTATCAGGTCTTGGTCTCTTTGGAGGCGCTTCGTCTGTTGCTGGCGGCCTTGGATGTTTAGGAGGGCCCATGGCGGATGGTTTGAGAAGGGCGTTGAATATGGCTTCGTCCTCCTCAAAAGCGAGAATGTGGCGACCAATAGCCTGGGCAGCCTTGATGGAGGCTCCTGAAACTCGGAGAGATACAAACAAATGAGAAACTGTGGTAAAAGCGAGAGGAATAATTCAGCAAAGATATGCATGAATAGTTACCTGTCCCAGCATTCCAATCAACAACTATGTCGCCGAGCTTTGACAGCTCCTCAAGTATGCCCTGCATCATGTCAATGGATTTCTCCCTTGCGCCTCTCCACGGCACCTCCCCATTCATGAGCTGCGAATCCACATCGGTGAAGTTGAAAATGGCATCACTCTCGGTAATGTTGAGGAGCCCATGTATCAGGTCTTCCTTCTTTGTCTGGAAGGAGAAAGTACTGCCACTACGAACGTAGACGCGAATCTAGAACCGCATAGTCTGCAGTCAAGCAAAACTAGTGAGTAAAATTAAGCGGAAGGGTTATCAATAAGTAAAGATAAGGGTATGTTTAGGGAAATTACCAAGTTCTCGGGGTTCGTTGGAGAAGTCAGGCCGAGTACATTGACACCCCACCAGTCCTTGAAAAGCACGTAGTGACCACCAGCAGCTTCTTCCTCGATATCCTTAGCCAGCTTCTGATCAGTGTTGTAGATGAGGCAGATGGCACCATTTTTCTGCAGGTATTTATCTGCAAAATGGAAGATGTCGTACAAGTAATCCTTCCCGCGAGAGTTCCAAGGCGGAATACTCGTGGGGGGAACGGAAACGGAAGGGACGGGAAGATTCTCAGGGATGTCGGCAATGATCAAGTCGACTCCCAGATGGTTCTCTTGTTTGCACCGGTCCGGAACTTCGTTTTCGCGGCCTGCTCCAAACTTGAGGAAACAAGAAACGAGAGTTAGTAACTACATAGCGAGTAGAGGTAGCAGAATCCATTGTAAGGCAAAATATTGGAACACACCTTGCGAATGAAGTCTTGAGTCTTGATCCAATCCGGGTCGCCACCTTTTCTCTCCTGTCTCTTATTTCGCCGTAACAAGGAATCCACAGATGAGTTGAAGACGGAAACTTGTGTGGAAATTGAAGCTCCAGCGGAAGAAGTTGTTTGAGGATATAGTTTGGCCTTCCTCTGCTGAAGGAGACCATTGGTGATCTCCGAAGCACTGATCGAGGAAGGACCCGGTGAAGAAGTTGAAGAGGGCTTCGTAACCACATTACCTGGAGAGGGCTCTGGTGGCGTCTGCTCTGGAGCGGAAGACGCCGCACCAGTTTGCTGTGAAGCTTGTGAATGTGATCGCAAAGATTTCAGTCGCCGAGCTCTCCCTTTCTTCGGTGGAGGAGCCGATGATTGGTCTTCAGGGCCTCCGCCATCTTGAGTAGCTTCCACCGCTTCGTCGGCCACTACCTCACCGGCATCATGTAAAGTCTTGATGTCCACCTCAGAGTCAATAGTGAAACCGCGAAAACAATCAAGGTACCAGCATCCCTCAAGCAAGTGGGGAGCTTTGTACCTTTTCAACTGTTGTGGAGAATAGATACACTGGTCCGAGGTTCTCGACGTCCAAGCACTAAAGTACTTAGGCAGCTCCTGGACGGTGAGGACGCCTTTTGGAACAAGCTCTCTCTTAAAGTACCTAAATAAACAATTTTAAAGAAGGTAAGCATCACTAAAATAAAAACAGCCCATTATTGCGGAAAACGAATGAAATGAAGATAACATACATACCGATAAGTAACCCGCTTAACAACCTCAGCGGTTCCAGGGAATTTAGCGAAGTTAGACTTCTTGTCATAAACCTTCTCAGCCTGCTTTCCAAGGAACGTCGGGAAGGCCTTGTCCCATAAAAGAATACGTGAACTCTCCACATAAGCCCCCGGTTCTTGGACATCAGGAAAATCCTTCCAATTGATGATGAGGTTCTCCGCTTTGCATATGTCCTCGACTTCATTGATGACAGCTTCCTCCAACTATAATATAGACGAAAATATTTTAGCGACGAGGTAGAAGTTAAGAAAAATTAAAACTATAATGTAGTTTGAATACTAAATGTTGAGAATATACCCCAGCCCAAAATGAAGCCTTGTTTAACCAAGGGTCGAGGTCGGTTTCCTTGAATTCGAGCGGAAGGAATCTGTAAGATAGTCTGGAATTTGGGGATGAGTTCCACCACCTCAACCAGCGAGCCTTGTATTTGGGCTCAACTGCTGCTGGGACAATTTTCTGTAGCTTCTCAAGGGTCATCTCCGGTTTCGAGAAGTCACTGTAATGTCGATTGATCTGCATGAAGAGTGATTGTTTTAGACGCTACGAATTAAGGAAATCACGTTGACATACGAAGTATTGCAAATGGCATTAGTGAGTGTGTCACCTCATTAAGGAAGTCGTCACCGTTCTTGGGATTCGCAATGGCCAAGTACTTGGTAAAGTCCTTCTTCTTGATGGATTCGACCATTTTCTCAGATGCCTCATTCATGACTTCCCAAACTCCATTTGCAGTTTGATCCTCCTCTGGTGTCTTCTCAAAGTAGGCCCTCGCTGCGTCGTCGGAGGCTTGTGCGATTTCCCGCTGTTGAAATAAAAGTATGTATCAGTATATTGAAATTTATCCAAGTTGCAGAAGCGAAGAATGGATGGCGGCAAAACTTACACGGTATAGAAATGCTATAAAAATCTTGGTTGTCAAGGGAAACCACGACGGATTAGGTGGCTTGTGTTTCAGACATGCATCATATTCTTCAGGGCTGAGGAGGTCTTTAAAATCCTCCAGTTTCATCATCCCGAATGAGTGGATTCGAAACAACTTTGCTGGAAGATTACTCTTGACGTGGTCATTCTCAGTTGACCTGAAAAACAAAGTTGAATATTAGAGGAATAAAATGCAGTAGCTCAAAGGTTTGAGTGTGCACAAAGAAGGATAACAACGAAGATACTTACCAGTTAATGTCGTGCATGGCGTGAAGCAACTTGCCCACATGGCCGCGGGGGTCTAGTATAATGCAATGTACTGAGATGTGCCATGATGGGTCGTCCGCATGGTGCTTGTTTATATGTCGGAGCCAGGCAGCGAGGCGGTGGTTACCTTCCCAGACAAAGAACATCTTGTTGGTGAATTGCATCCACTCCTCGTCTCCACGGATGTCATCATCAAAACGATCACTCGCGGCCCTCCATAAAGGGCTCCAACCACCTATGGTCTCCGCCGTAACATCCTTCGTCTGCTCTTCACTGTTGTATATGGAGATGTACATGACGCGGTCCCCATCTCTATACCCCTTAACAAACTCCCGCTCCAAGTGCTGTACCCCCATTTTGCCCACTGGTCTAACCTTGGCCATTGATATCATCCTGCACAGGGGCACCATCAAGCGGGACTTCCTTTCAGGTTGAATCCTGAGTTTGTTGATGACGCCAATGGAGTCCAGCTTGTATTGTTTACGGTGCTCCAATTCGCCCTCAATAGCAGTCTTCAAGTCTGCAGGACAAGATTGTTTTACCAACACTTCTTGTGTTTGAGTAACCTGCAAAACGATGTGCAGATTAATGTTGGAATCAAAACTTAGAAAGTCTTGCAAAATAGAATAATATGAAATCACTTCATAATGATAATTCGAATACAATAAGTACAATATCATTTAAGCTTGAAGACTCTATCGACGTGATGATCGCCTATAATACTCCTTAGACTGTCTACAGTTCCAATGACGGCGCCTCCTCCAGAAACGCCTCGTTTGTTGGACAGAGCATGGCAGAATGGCCGGAAGGGCAAACACAACATGAGCTGGCCGCCTAAGTCTGATAGGCGATGATGGAGAGGGTGGAGACATCGGTGGTGAATCCTGTGTAGGAGAGGTGGGCATGTAGCGAGGGGAAGTAGGCTCATAGACAGGGGACGTAGGCATGTACACTGGAGATGTAGGCATGTACTGTGGAGAATGGACCACTAAAGGTACACTACCTAAACCTACAGGGTTTGCTACATCACAAGTACAGTAATGCTGATCAAATGAATCCGAAAGGTCGGAAACATTGATTACTGATACGGGGGAATAGGCAGAAAGCTCTGGAGCCTCAGAATATACCTAGATTATGAAGAATAAAAGTGTTATTTTCGAATTTCAAGGAAGTTGACAAAAAATAAAACGACAAGGGTAATTTCAAAAATGCTTAATTGTCTAATGATTATTGTACATAGTAAAGTACCTCCGTCTCCGCTGGAGTGGGAACTTCTACTTGGCTCTCCATATTAGTCTCTGATGACTCCTGAAAAAAGACATTGAAATGAGTAATGAGAAATAGACAAGGAACAGCCTCCGCATGGGCCACACAGCCACGGCCCTGGTGCAAGATTCGGGGCCGAATGTTGGTCTGAAGCAAGCATTCACAAAGAAAAATAAATAAATCATTTGCATCATTGGCCCTGCCCCGAAGGGGAGAGCCTCCGCATGGGCTGCGAAGCCACGGCCCTGGTGCAAGATTCGGGGCCGAATGTTGGTCTGAAGCAAGCATTCACAAAGAAAAAAAAATAAATCATTTGCATCATTGGCCCTGCCCCGAAGGGGAGAGCCTCCGCATGGGCTGCGAAGCCACGGCCCTGGTGCAAGATTCGGGGCCGAATGTTGGTCTGAAGCAAGCATTCACAAACAAAGAAAATTGCACAAGGTGCATCATTGGCCCTGCCCCAAAGGGAAGAGCCTCCGCTTGGGCCACGCAACTTCGCTGGTTGACTTCGCAAGCACTTTTGCAAGCAAAGCCGCGGGTGTGTGCTCAAGCGGGCGGGCTACCCAGGTGATTCCCACCACTTTAGTTGCAGCGTCCTCACATTCATAGGTCTATGTAATCCACGCAACCCGCAAACCCAAATCCACGCAACCCGCAAACCCAAATCCACGCAACCCGCAAACCCAAATCCACGCAACCTGCAAACCCAAATCCACGCAACCCGCAACCCGCAAAGCTCAAAACCCACGAACCCGCAAACCTTAATCCGATATACCCAAAACCCTCCAAAACTGAAATCCTGCAAAGCCGAATCCCATTACAACCCAACAACAAGAAAACATCATGCAATCACTCAACATACCTCAATGTCCGTGAATCGGCGACGCTGCTCTCCCAGCTCCTCCTCTACAACCTGATCTCCACCTCGGCCGTCCTCCTCCTCCTCTTCACCTTCCTCGTCATCGTCCTCTTCTTCTCCTTCCTCCTCGTCGTCTTCTTCTTCTCCTTCCCCCTGGTCGTCGTCCTCCTCACCTCGCATCTCTCTATCCTCCCCGTCATCTCCGAACTCGCGGTCCCCGACGTCATCCCCCCCTTTGGGTCCCCTCCCTTGGTCCTCGCCCTCCCTCCCAGCGACGGCCTCCATCTCCGAGCTCTCCCTGCTCTGCTCGCCCTGCTCGCCCTGCTCTGCTCGCCTAGCAACAGCAACTCGCCCTGCTCCCCGCCCACCGCGACGCCCTCCCCGCCCCTCACCTCCGCGACGACCCCTCCCGATCTCCATCTTCGAACCGTCCCCCTCAATGTCCCTCCCACGGCCTCCTCCTCTCCCACCTGTTCGCCCTCCCCGCCTCGCCCCTTTTCGCCCTCCTTTTCTTAAACCTCCTCGGGCCGCATGCTCCCGATCCACAGCTTCCCCTTCCTCCATTATGGCTTTCCTCGCTCTCGCTGCACCTCCCTGCCACTCACTAGATTCTTCTGGCGCTTCTGAATCGCCCCCTCTCACTCGTCCACTCTGTTTCGCAAATCTAGAGCCTCCACCCTCGGTCCACTTTCTCAAAATAACAACGTTAGCTAAACCATAAAGAAAAATTCTAAATTATACCGTAAGACAACTATGTTTAGAAATGTCTAAGAATGCGCAAGTCACAAAGCACTGTAAAGGTCATGTGTAACAACTATGAGCAACAACAGAATCGGAGCAATCACCTCTAAAATTGAACAATAAACACTCAAGAATAAAACGAAGGGCAGTAACTCACTTCAGTAGATAGTCGATCCTCTGTTGATCCTAGTGCTCTCTCTTGTGGAAGTGACTCGTTTAGGCCAAACGAAGGCTGCGGAGAAGTTGGTGTCTCTAAACAATTGATCCCGAAATCTTCCGTCATCTCATTACTTTTATCGTCCATGTTTACTACACCATGGTCCTGAACCGTGACATCTAAAACCTCCTCTTTTATTTCCACTAAAGACTCTAGAATGAGATTACGAATACTACAAAATTTAATTGCTAAAGGCAGCCCAGCTCCTCGAACCTTCAGAGGGGCACTCAAGATGCTGCCCTTCGACTTCGCCTTTCTACGTGATTCTCTCCTCTTCCTCGCTCTCCTATTCGTAAAATCTGTACTATATGCTTTTCTTCTAGGTTTAGGAGTGACATAAGTGGAGGGAGACGACCCCCCACTCTCCTTCATGTGTCTAACTAACAAGAGAACTCTCTACACTATACAGCTCCCCTCCTACCTCCACTTCTTCTTATATATCCCTCACCTTCAACCCCTCTGACTCAGCCCTAAATACTTAGATTATTATTAACGTACCTAAAGTAATGAAAACCATAAATAAATGCATTTTGAATTAAAGCTGATGAGATCAATCTATATTGGAATAGAATCAATGAAGCCCACAAAATATTAAAAGATTTGAATTAAGCATTGGAATACTTGTATTAAATTTGGAACCAACTGACGGCTCACTCTAATCTCACTAAACTTCACTTCGAATAGAATCGGTTCCATGATTCAAATTATTAAAGGCGTGGTTCTAAAAACTTCTACCTAGTAAACTTGGGCCTGCAAAAAGCAACATTCTAATTAGTTAGCGCCGTCTCTCTTAAATCGTACATTCGTTACGTAACAGAATGAATCATTACCTAGTCGTCCACATGGACATTCCGAATTCAATAAAATGATCAACAACGATGCATCTTTCCTCTCACTTTGCTCTTGCGATACTGCTTGGCTAGTATACTCACTCATCTCCCTTGTACCACTACTACTACAGAGTTGCCTGCGAACATGGGGATGGTCTGTCTGTACGCCCAAGGCATGGGCATCCCCCTTAGGTTTCGCGTAGATGACGATGGTCTAGCTACAGTTTCCTCTCTTCGCTTGAGTCTCAGATTCCATTTCCGTGAGGATTCTATCAGTGTGGAGGAGGAGATCTTTGATGACGTTACTGCCGAGGTTACCCACACCCTCGGGCAACCTTCAGTGAGAGATGAAAACAATATGTTGCAGTGGAGACTCCTCCCTGGATCCTATAGAGTCTATGGTCTTACTGATTCTCTTATGGCTGCATCCACTGAGATCCTCACCCCCCGTCGCTCCTCTACATGCACAATTCAGACTCCCTTACCTCATGATGTCAAGGTCAAAGTCGAGCCTTGTACTGAAACTTCAGACGTTGAGAAACCTCCCCTTCCGACAGTCATTTCTCTCTCCTCTGATGACGAAGTCAGTCCCGTTAAGTCGGTGCCCAAGGTCCACGCTGATGCTCCTCCTTCCAATGTCTCTCCTCCATTGTCCCAGGTCACAGTTAGCATTGTTCCGCTCCTTAAAGAGATTGCTAAGACGCGTGGGTCCAAAAACATTTTGAAGAAGATAGACTATTCCACTATTACACACGAGAGAGTAGAGTACTTGCCTGCGAAGTTTGATGGTCCGGTTCTTTTTGAGTTGCCCCCAGCTGCTGCAGGATCCTCTAAGCTCGCCGCCAAGTCAATGCAGGGAATGGACAAACGATACGACGGACACTTGTGGACCAAGACCATCACAACAAACATCAAAAACGACTCCGGACTCTCTTTTCGAAGTTCCACCTGCGTCGGATGGCTGCGTTGCACGAACGAGGAGTGTGGCTTCCTGAAGCGTGTTCCCAAGATCTTCGAGGTTAACGAGACTGAGTTCGAAGGCTGTACCCTGCAAGCTTTTGTCATCGATCAGCCTCCTCCCTCTGACTCGACGCTAGTGTGCAAGGTATGTAAAGAACCTCCATCATGTGTAGCTACATGCGAGGCTAAGATTTATTACGTTGTGGGCAAACCGAATCAGACTAGAGCTTGTATTCACATAGGAACACATGATCATCCAGTGAAAGTTGGAGACTACAGAGACTCTAAAGCAGAGATTAGTAGCTTAATAGAAGAGCAGGTAGAGATGAACAACAAAGCAACAAAGAGCGCCGTTGTCCTGGAGGCGAGCAAACTCCTCATCGGGAGCTACCTTCTACAGCCCGAGGATGCACCTCCGAGGAAGCTGACGATGGAGGAGCTGGTTCCTGTTCTGGATCGTTGCAAAGACATGGCGTCACCAAACATCCGCAACAAAGTCGCCACCTTCAAGAAATTCAATAGGTACGGAATCATGGACAGTATCACCAAGCTCCGTGGTAACAGTCTCTGGGCGTATGTCCAGGAGAATAGGTTTCCTGGTCAGGGATCTATGCGTGACAAAGTCTTCGTCTTCAAGATGTCGGAGGTCGGGCCGGGAAGTGGTGTCGACTTGGTCAGCCGAATGCAAGCTGGTGGCGACTTGGAGAACGCATGGATCATGTTCGACCATGTAAAACGCGTCAAAGACTGGTCGACCATGGCGTGCCATGTGTACGACGCCACCTACTGCCGCGTCATGACAATCGCCACTTGCGACATGCAGTCCGAGGACACGGACGCCCAGCTCGTCTTCTGGAAGAACCTGAACCTGGTCATGGAGATCAATGGCGTTGCAGCGCCGAACTTCAAGGGGTTCATGGCGGATAACGCACAGGCAAATTGGAATGCAGTGCGAATCCTTTACGGCAATGGCAACAAAGACGACCCAATGGAGGACCGGGAGAGGTCGTGCTTGTTCCACTGGACTCAGAACATGGTGGCGTATACGCAGAAGCACTTCCCCGAAGAACTCTGGGAACAGCACAAGAAGATGTGCACTCAGTACAAGAATGCGACCAGCATGGCAGAGGCGGAAACTCTGTACCACGCGTTGCGAGCATGGTGGGCATCCACCGGGGTCGTTGGCGAGAGCGGGCTCATCAAACTCGATCAGTGGCTGTCATTCTGGCACCACCGCTTCCGCCAGTGGGGGGGATTCATGACCGAGGTGCTCTCTCTGCACTCTGTTTTGATGTTTTTGATACTGGTTTCCTAGCCCTAACCTACAAAAGTCTAATCCGTGAATCTAACGGCACCTACTGTCAAATCTGCAGAAATTCACGAAAGAAGAACTCACAGAGATGCCCACCTGTAACCTCGCCGAAACGGTTCACAACAAGTCGCTCCAAGCTTCAGGAAACAATGGGAGCGACCTCTACGTTGCTACCGTGGACGATTTTGTTCGGGCTTTTCTACAGGTTGTCAACTACTACCAGTTCCTCAAAGGTGACGTCGGCGGAACAGGACCATCCAAGAAGGAACTCAGGCTCCGGATGGCTGAGCGCAACGCGAAGAAATGGGGAAATCCTACACTGCTCGACAAGCCCATGCTCGATATGCCAGGCGCGGATGAGTTCTGCACCCGTCAGCCTATCATGCCTGGAGCGGAAGTCTTCGGTTCACAGAAGCGAAAAGCCGACGTCCTTATCGGAGCTGACGAAGAGTCTCATCGCCCGGACAAGACAAACTTCTCACGCCCAAGAGGCCCAAGACGTGCCGTCAGGGCTCGCCCTATGCAGATGCCAGTCATTGTGGAAGACGACTCCGAACACGACACCGAGGTACAATGTACCCAACCTCCTGCCCAGGAAGGTGATTCCCCTTTACCTTCACCTGTGAACAAGGGCGGCATTCGCCATGTCAACGCGGTTGAAGAAACCAAGGTCGACGTCAAGGAATGGCACATTTCGAGACTTCACAAACTTTCTGCGAAGTGCTGCTGGGCCCAAAGAGCTGAAACGAAGAAGAAGTGCACTGAGAGAATCGTCAGGGGGCCCCTTTGCACAGCTGCACCGACCTACACTGGGCTATGGACTAACTATCGCAGGAACACAGTCGAGAAGACTGAGTTCTTCTTCTGCTCCGACGATATTGAGCGCTGCGTGAAAGGCTCTAAGCGCAAGTGGGTAGCGCACTACTCAAAGGACCAGGAATTCCCCTCCATTCCTGACGTCTGGCCAGTGAAACTAGGTACTAACCTAAAACTGACTGAGATTCTTGCCCTCGAAGCAGCAGGCTTTCAACTTCCGCCGAAGAAGCCGGTCTCCCCAAGACGCCTCTTCTCCTTTGCCCCGCCCCCTGCAAATCTCAACTCGGTGCCAGTCCTTGCAGACGCTGACCGCTACCCAGGCAAGAGAGACGGCAAGATGGTGAAGCGCACTGCCACTCGTCCCAATCCGGCGCAGCGACTATCCATGGGCTCCTCCGAGTCTCTCAAAGCGCGCCTCCGTTCCGTCACCATGATACCTGAGCCGGGCCACGGTTGCATCATTGGGCTGGATTCGGGCGTCGCTCCACACATCACGCGGTACCAGATTACCATCAGTTCTTACCCTGGTTGCACTTGCCCAGCATTCAAGAAGACGATGACTACGTTCCGTGGCAAGACTCTGTTCACGTATTGTAAGCACCTATACTACATACTCTTGAAGGTCTGCAACCCTGATCCCGAAGCCGAGCTTTTCATCCATGCGCCTACCTTTAGCTTCAACGAGGTCAAGCTTCTCCTAGAGAGTGGAATCTTGCGTCACCCCTTGGCGAAGAAGTAGGTAGCCCTCCTACTTTAGAACTGCCGTTTCCACAATGGCCATTTGTCACGTAGTGAATGATTTTAGTAATATACCATGTACTAAGTCAGCTATTCAGAAGCTGTATTGACTTTTTCATTATATTAAAGGCTTTGTCGTTCGCATTGATTGCACTCTATTTCAATACATTCTATCTTGAAGAAGTGTAATATATACCTCGTATCATCTGACATGTACCTTTTATTACGGCAAACATGTACTTGTTATTAGATGTCCTAATCTTCGAACCTAACACGTTTAGGGTTGCCCACTACACTATCAGCAGGGCTGCGAACCTCTGACTGTACTGCAGGACAAACTATATTTGCATTCACTTTCGTTCCAACATTTGGCAAGTGTCCTTGGTATGAACGTTTCAGCAATGGCCCACCTCCCCGCCTCCGATTCACTGATTCTCTGGAATAGGTTCCCCTTGGGATCTTTCCAACCCTGGAGTATGCATGAGTTTGCAAAGGCACATCTGCGTTCTCCTCCAGCACTCTGATATCATCCGAATTTTCTGAACGTGGAGGGTCAGCTCTTACATCCGGTTGGACGTCAACATCCGTTGTCGAAGGACGCCCTTGGCTGTTGGCCATCACCTCTTCTTCGTCCTCCACCTCAACATATGGTTGAAATGGACAAACATCGTCAGCAAGTGAAACAACAATATCTCTGACGTCTTCCATAGCTGCTGTCCCGCACTACGGAAAAGAGCTTCACATAACACCAACACAAAAGAGGCAGAGACATTCCCTACTCTTATCTTAAATATCCGTGAAGAAGATGCTTGGCACCCTTGAAAATCGGCTATTCATTCATTTAGAAGTTGTCATCCTCTTAAACCGAATGGAAAAAGATGAAGGTTTAGCAGAGGTCATTTAGCATTTAAATTTTTTTTTTTAAATTAAAGAATGAAAAAAAAAAAAAAAAAAAAAAAAAAAAACATTTATATAAATTGAAATTAAAAAGATTAAAGAAAAGAATAGCAATATTTAAAATGAAGGTTGAAAATAATATGAAGAAGATTAACAAATTGAATGTGAAAATAAAATGATTGTGAAAATAAAATGAAGGAGAGAATTAAATGAAAGGAGGCTTTTGACCCCTCTAACAAGATAGACAGAATAAAGAAAATTTTATAAAAAATACAAGACAAATTTCAAAAAAATTAAAAGAAAATAAAAAAAAGGAGAAAGGCGTGTAGACTATGGTGGATGAATTCTACCAATGTTAAGAAAATGTTACGAAATTAAATGTTACTTGATCCCTGTTCAGAGGTTCAATACCAATACATTTTAAGTAGTAATTTGCATATAAATTTAAGGAGACAAGGGGAATTACTGTATGCCTGAACTAGTAAGAAGGAGCTGGAGCATAGTAATTGGTGCATGTCAAAAAATTAATCACCAAGAAAAGAGAATACGAACTACAAATTCAATGAAAATACTGTAATTAGTCCACGGTTATAGGGTCAATAAAAGTACTAAAATTAGTAAATTTCCAAAAATAAATTAAGAATATTCGAATCTTCTAATTTTATGATTTATTTTTAGTAAAAAAAGTGCTATTTTAAGGTTCTGTCCCCCATTCTGTGCTCTCTGCTCTCCAAATCTGCGCTCACCGCTCTCCGCTCTGCGCTCTGCGCTCACGTACAAGCTACCCTCCAAGCCCGGCGACATAGTCCTTGACTAGAATGCTGGGACAGGTAACTCTTCTTACATATTCCTGCTTCATTTTTCCTCTCGTTTTTTCCAAAGTTTCTCATTTCTTTGTTTCTCTTCGAGTTTCAGGGGCCTCCATCAAGGCCGCCCAGGCTGTTGGTCGTCACATTCTCGCTTTTGAGGAGGACGAAGCCATATTCAACGCCCTTCTCAAACCATCAGCCATGGGTCCTCCTAAACATCCAAGGCCGGCAGCAGCAGGCGAAGCGCCTCCTAAGAGAGCAAGACCTGACAAGTGGTGTAAGTCTTCTATTCTTTGTTCAAATTATCCAATCATTACTTCTCTTTCCAGCTCTACGTACTCTATCTAACCACAATCGGTTCTCTATTGCAGAGTAGTTTCAGCAACATCGCCACGTGGGCCAAGAGCAGTGTCCACTCCATCGTGGCGTCTTCATTCCAGCCCGATTCAGCCTTTCATACTTCCGGACTACGCAGAGGACTTAGCACAGGCGTTTCAATCTGGAGCCCTAACATATGTTCCTAGTCGGCCAACTACTTTTGATCCCAGGGCCCTTCTATTCGTCGATGACGAGGCGGTAGAAGGAGATTCAGAGTCATCTAGTTCTGAGAGTGGAAGTAGCGATGGTAGCATTTTCTGAGTTTGAAGGAGGCTTCGGTCTTTCATTGTTTTCATTGGATTTGATTTGATTTAATTGGAGTTCATTGCGTAATCCTTCGTCTACTCTACTACCCTGAATCTATACTTGTTACGATTCTCATTTCCAAATCGTCTCCTCCTATGTAGAGGATGAAATGTCACAACCGTAATGCTCAAAATATAATATGAAGAATGAAATGTTACAAAAGAAATGCTCAAAATTTAAATTGCGCTGTAACTTATATTTTAACCATTCAAAATCCCACATTTCCTAACCATGTTACCTATTCTTGACTTGGTGTACATCTTGGTTTCTTCTACTCCATTATTCTACACGAACTCTGAAATATTGAACGAACTTTTAAGACCATTTGTTTTAGTTGGTTTCGAGTTCTCTTATTTCTAGAATCATCTATATTATCTAAAACCATCATGCTGGAATACTCGTATCTAGATCCAATAAATGACCAAATCTTAAGGATTGTATTCGAACACCCCGCTAGACTTCACAGTACTAATCCTTTGGAGGATATACAGTCCAACTCTTGTCCATATCAAACCAGCAAGTTTCGCCATCCGATATGATCACTTCGGGCAGCTGAACAACTGGATTCTCATCGACGTTCGAAAGCAAGGGATACGGGATTAGGGACAACTCCATAATACGGAGAAGCTCATTGGTACAAAGCACTGTCAAACGCCATTCACCTTCACCAACATGGAGGCTTCCGATGTGCCTAAACGGTGGCAGGTCCATGCCTCGTTCCCTGGCGCGCTCCACCTCCAGCAGCCACGGCCGCAGCTCCTCATAACTCGCCGGTGCCTTTGGGGGCAAACCTACAGCCGCTCTCGTCCTCCTGGATCTCGCATTACACACCTTCCGCATCGCGCAACATACTGAATTCTTGTAGTCTTCAAACGTTACAGTCAAGCTTGTAGATTGACATCCCCGAACTCCTACGCTACCTTCGCATACAGCACAACATGCCAAGGACTGTGTCACTATCCAAATACGCCACCTACAGACAAGCTCAAGAAACCAAGAGTGACCTCCTTCTCTGTAACCCAGCTTACCAAGTGTTGTTTGATGATGAAAATCTCCTACTTGTATCACTCAAATGAAGATGCTTTGCTGCCTACGAAGAGAGAGTAATCTTCGATGAAGACAAGGACTCTAACAAGGTATATCTTGGTTTCAGTAGTTCAGATATTATACACGAATTTTGAAATATTCCAGGAAGTTTTCAAACCTTGCCTCCTTTATGTTCTGTGAAAGTTGTTTCTTTCCTTTTGCATTTACATAAACCTATGAAAGAATTAATTGTTTGATCTAGAACTTAACGCCTGATCATTATATCTTGCCTAAATCCATGAGAAATCTAACAAAATATATGCATGACGTCATCATGACATCAGCCCTAATTTGTATCTTAGAGAACAAACGTAATAAATTCTTACCAGAGATTTTCCTGATTTCCACGGTAATATACTCTTTTCCTAAAAAAAGTGTCAAAATCAAGCCTTAATATAGTAATTTTCCACGGTTATAGGGTCTACTTTGCTTTTGAAAATTTTCCTAATTGTCAATTCTGTGCTCTCCATTCTGTGCTCTCCGCTCTCCGCTCACATACGAACTTTCCCCGTGTGAGGATAAATAGAGATTGTTGTCAGTACTATTGTGAGGTTTAATAAAGTTAGATGTGCCATCGTTTAGCTTAGATGGTGTATTCATTAGGGGAAAAATGGGGTCTCTAGAAGGCCTTGTAAGACACCCCGGATTAGGTGAGCTTCCTGCCCGCTGACACTTCTGTGCAAAATCTCATTGGTGGATATCCTGCCCGCTGACAACAAAATTTGCCCCGCTGACAACAGGATTCGCCCCTCTGACAACAGGATCTGGTACTGTCTAATGGGGTGACAGCAGTGGGCACACGCTCGGTGACAGTGTCATTACTGCTTGTATTGTCCAATGGTGGGGTGGGGAAGGGAATCGATTGGCTGGACCCCCCAAATGCCAACTGCTGGCACTGCTGGCAGCATTTGGCGACCTGCTGGCACCATTGGTGCCAGCAAGTAAAGTGCACCGGCATGGCAAAAATTCAGGCACAGATTTCATGGAAAAGGCCTTCTGGAGACCCCAAACTTCCCCTAATGAGTATCGACAAGTGAGCATGTGAGGATAGGTAGATACTGCAGCCAGTACTATTGTGATGTTTTATAAAATTTAATGTGTCCATCAATTTGGCTTGATGTTCACGAGCTAAATATCTAGATAGTGTATTAGTAACGATGAGTTAACATTCGAGGATAGGTAGATACAGCTGCCACTACTATTGTGATGTTTCATATAGTTTATAGTGCCTTTATGCTTGATGTGAGCTAAATACTTAGATGGTGAATTAGTATTGACAAGTTAGCATGTGAGGATAGGTAGATACATATGCTACTACTATTGTGATGTTTTATATAGTTAATATTGCTGTCATTTAGCTTGATGTGAGTTAAATACTTAGATGTTGTCCTAGTATCGACAAGTTAGCATGTGAGGATAGGGAGATACTGCTGCCACTACTGTTGTGAGGTTTTATAAAATTTAATGTGTCCATCTATTTGGCTTGGTGTGAGCTAAATACTTAGATAGTGTATTAGTACCGTCAGGGTTTTGTGTGGTGTGAGGATAGATAGATAGTGCTGCGGCATTTATAGTTTAGTAGGATAAAATTCCTCATGGTGTGATCATCACGCATACCAGAATATGGTGTATTGAGGTCAAATTACTTTTGTGTACTTTGTTCCCTTCAAGCGTTCAAGTTTGGAAAGATTGTTATTGAATAAAATTTTGTGGCAAATTATCACTCACTTGAATTTTACAAATGTATTCTTCGGAATTTTGAATGGCGTTTGTGTTTTATAAGTCTCCATGGTCTTTGTCAAAAAATTACTTTGCACATATACTTTGCTCATATCAATCTATTCAGCTATAACATAATTTGAAGAATATTTGAGGTGGTAATTACACTGACTTGGTTCACTGTCAACTAAACCATGGACCTTCATAGATAATCCCATGTATGATAATCATCAATATATGGGACTTCATAATTCAGTGATCAAATTATTGTTGATGTTCAATTACATGTTGGGCAATAATTGCTCATTCCGTCAAATTTTTATACATATTTAGTCCCAATATAAGGAAAGTCCCATTATAATTGACACAATCAATGGTCTAAATTTAGTACAAAACTAATTTGGGACTCGCAAAAGTCCCAAATTAATGAATATGGTGTTTTAACAGGTCCTATTCAAAAAATAAGTAATTAATAAAATATAAAACTTCCTCGCAGATGTACATAAAAGAAAACAAATTCATAATATAAACGATTAGTGTTCATGATGTCATATAAACACCTCAAGGAGACTCCGTTGATTTTGGAAACAAATTAATAATTACATAAATTAGCTTCATTCTAAACTAGCAACACGTGGATATTGTGGTCCTACTACTCTGGGAGAAGACTCGAGAGTAAAACCATTTTCAGCGTTTACAAGAAATCAAAAATTGGGCTGAACCCGAGAGAAAGGACCCTATCTTGACAGCGCATTAGATCATAGTAAAAAGGTTTCGGTCCGCATTTCCATTGACTCCTAGGAGCACAGAGTTGATCTAGCAATTCAAATGCGCCAATGGTATTGGTTAATAGCCCCGGAACAGTAGAACTGCCTCGTACCTAGGAAATTCGCTCCTATGTACCCCACCCGTTCCTTCCCAGGAGCCGGGCTCTGTCGTAGTGGCTTATTGCTTCAATCCTGTTAGTCTGTATTGCATCCTACTCATAACTTAGTTTATCGAGTCCTACTCCGTTGAAGAATTTGCCTAGTTGAAGCAACAACGTCATTTCTGCAAAAATGTGAAACTAGCAGGGGGAGAGCACAATAAAGTGTACCACAAAGTGCAACATGTGATCACTAGGAAGTGAATATGAAGTGTGCCGTTTTTTATTGCTCAAAGCTCATTTTGAGCATTTTGGTGTAGTTTTGAGCATTTTAGTCACTTTTTAAGGTGTCACAAGGTATCTTACAGGCTTCTCCATAAGAAAAATATCTTCAATTAAAACTTAATTTGACCGCTAGTTATAAATCATGAAAATGAACTTTTCCAAAGTCTTAATTTCTTCATTTGGGGCCCTCTATTGTCTTTAGAGGATGTTTTTTCCAATTTAAAAAACAATGTTCGGTGAAAAAAACCTCTCAAAAAGTTTCGTCAAAAACAGCTCCTCAAAAACGTTCCAACGAAATTTTTTGGCTGTACAAACTTCCAAAAGAATTGCTTAGGCTCATTTTTGAAACCGCAATTCACAATCGGAGAGTATAATGCAGTCAAAAGTGAATTCTAATATCGGTGCACTCTTTTTTGTCCACTTCTTCAAATGACAGCATTCACTTTGGATCACTTGCCGTGACTCGTAAGGCTTCGTAAAAGGCACACATCGGTTCCAAAATTTTGTAGACTCAAGATGACGGAGTCTATTTTCTATACCCGAAGCCCCTTCCAACATCTCATCAAATTATATGTCACTTTTCTTAGTGTATACAACAATGGCTGAAATTAGCAATGAGCTAAGTACTTTTGTGGTACACTTTATTGTGCTTCCCCCCAGCATAGTACCGTACGTAGAAAGAATCCATGTTTGACGAAGCTACAAGTTGTCAATCCGAATTTTGCATGTCCAACCATCTGCCTAGTATTGATATTTCAAAAATCCCTAGTGCAGCCTTTATGTGGGCTCGTGTTATGCGCTCTATTTCTTCAAATGTAGGGCGCTTAGAGGGATTCCAATGCCAACATCTGGTCTCCCAAGGCCTTGATCCACTGTGAGTCTGACTTGTTAACCTAGGTCTGTAGCCACCAATTACTTAACTATACTCATTGAGTCTAAATTTCTCCACTTCACGTGGAATTAAACCTATCAAGATTTTATAGCAAGTCATCCCGTAACTGTACACATATGATGCTTTGGTGAACTCGGGTGCGAAACTCCCATTCAGTTGCCGACTCTTGAGAGCAGGGAATATCTCTAGTGCCTCCAAAATGATGTCTCCAGAATCCCAAGTGAGAACTCATAGTCTGCTATAGAGCAATTGTAGTTATCATGGAATAAATCAAGATAATGAAATGGAGTATTAGTATCAATCTCATGGCCTGGTGTTATTTGAAGAGCATCGTGTTGAACATTAACGACAGAGGTGCACACAAATTGACGCTGTATGCACTAACTTTATTGATCAAAAAGAGATTATATACAAAGGCTTCGAGTTGATGAACAAAGGGTGGAGGGAACAGCAACAGAACAGTAACAGGAGTCGAGAGAACCATTCAAGTTTGCATCTCGCCTTACAAGCACATTTGGTCAGTAATTTTCGAAACTGCATCTCTTTCATTGCCCGAGCAATTTGGAGCATGCACCGTCTCATACCTCTACAGGTCTTTCAAGTAAGTATGAGAAGCATGATGGACCTATGTTGTCCAATACAAAAGGAATTGGTCAATATCCTCTTCGGATTCATTCTCTCCGTTTTCAACCTCTTCTAGTGGCTCATGTTCATTCAATACCTCTACAAGCCTTTCAAGTACGTATGAGAAGCAAGATGGACCTAAGCTGTCCAATACAAGAGGAAGCTTAATGTCCTTGCGGTGATTTCTGAGCACATTGCAAAAGTCTTCATCTATCTCAGGTTCTTCCAAGCCATTATGATTTTTCATCCTTGAACGTTCATACACGTCACTCATTTTTCCACTCCGATTTACAGTATCGTCGAAACAATGCTCACGTACAATTTGATATGCTTTGATCCTCTCGCTTAACTTGAAGCCCGAAATGCTTTGGCGCCGTTTGAACCAGGCAAAATTTGAAGTGCACCTCAGAATACATGTTCCAAGCCCCTGGTAAAGTTTACATACTAAGATGCCAGGATAAGCAATCGCCAAAAGAACGGCCTCAATCCCCCACAACAGTATAGCCATACCCTGCTCCACCCTCCCACCACAAAGGAGTATTTTGTATTTTTTCACCTTCTCGCTGCTCTCTACTTCCAGAGTATCTCTTCCCAATCTGTAGCTGATGATTGCCTCCTCCATATGCGGGAAGGTATTCCATAGAGATTTAAAGTCAGCCATAAACCATGTCCAAGGGAAGCTGTTGCAATTGCCTGCAAAACAAGAGAATCGATCAATATTGATTGTTTTATAAAAATTCAACTACCATAATTTGGTTAAACATGGCTAACCCTTTAACTTGTACATAATCAAAGTAGCACTGAAGGGGTTGATTACTCTTACCTTGGAATTCGCAAGAAGTATTCCTGCACATGAAGGCTTGGGTGGCCAGCACAGCCCATGTTAGAATTGAAGGTGATATCCACAACGATATGTGAAATAGAATCAGATCGTCTCTGCAATACTCCCTTCGTATATAATTGTGAATTCTCAGTGCGACAATCCATGATAATACAGTTAAGTAGAGTCCAAAACTTTGACCAGTAGGAGTACGCCAAGTTGGATGACCTTGGGCACCTGATAGGATCCACAGACTGCTCATGAAATCTTTGCCGTGAGTGCGTCGGCCCTCGGTCAATTGCTTGTTGAATGCTGCAATCCAAAAGGCCCTATACCCAATTGTTCTGAATAAACTTGAATGAATGATCCAAAATATGGATAATACCAACATCGCCAACACTAGCCAGTCCATTTCCCGAACAAATACCCAATTTACTTTATAACCGATTCGCAAACTATGAAACTTTCCGGTGTCCGCAGTGAGGACCGTCCATACTGGGAACATGGTGAAAAGTAGTGCAGTTGCTGAGGCAAGCTCATGTGTTACAGCAATACTATACTGGAAACTTGAAAAATAGTAGCTAAAGGCAGCCACGTTCATTGCTCCTACAATAGGATAGAATGGTGAGTTGAGTACAGAGAACCAGACCATCAAGGCCATGAAAGCCAGATACATGGGTCCCCCAACCATGGCTACTTTTCTTGTTCCCCGTTCCATACAAATTGACAGCAACTGGACAATAACACAAACGATCATGAGTATCACCATGAACCAAATCAAAACGGCCAGTCTCTTCGATAAACCTGCAGCTTCGAGCTGGAGAAGCTGGTTACTTGGCTCGCCACACCAGAGCTTGCAAGCAGCAGGAAGCCACTGATTGTTGGAAATCCGAAGTTGATCTACTGTAGAATTGAAATAGTATCGAAGTGTCCAAGAGACATCCTTGCACAATTCAGCCGCGGGCAACCTTGTTTCGTTGTCAGCAAAGCTAGGTAAATATCTTGGACACCATCGGCTGTGGCATGTGGATGTGGCCATTTTCGTCTGTTTCCTCACACCGCCAACTTGAAGGTAAAACTCCTTCAATCACTGGATGAATTGAGATTGTCAAATCCGGAGTTTCGGAGACGTCGGACCAGCTCAGCCACAGACGGTGTTAGTTGAATTCCACAACCAAGGCCTGCGTACGTGCACATAGCCGCACAAGTGTATCCAACTTGATTACTAGATCTCTAAGCATATGAAACGAAAAGCTCAAGTTGTACGTGTGCCAGCAGTACTCAGCACATGAAAGGAAAACTAAAAGAAAGAAAAGAAACTGCGATGACATACCCCTAAATGTACATGATAATGTAGTGATCAGGCTGGAAGTCTCCAACTCAATAGAACAAACCGTAGTAAGCACCAGTTGAGTACCCCAAGGCAATTCTCTTCCGAGTGAGCACTTGCTAATTCAAACTGAACAGCGAAAAGAATCGGCTGCTTCCTGCCATGCAACATCCCCTTCACTACCAACCTTGCTAAGATGCTTGACCATTTACATGTATATCGAAAACTACCTTGACTTGTAGATATGCATGCACAAAAGATTTCCTTGATCACGTATAAACTTGATGCAGGTTTGACCTAGCGCTCACCTGGTAATACGATCACATTAACAGGTGCATAAGCAGAGTAAGTCTGGAAACTTACAGCAACACTACGTAACAGAAACCTCGCAGAGTCAGGGTGGCACCTTGTGAAATTTCAAGTCCAGATTATGAGCGCCTAAAGAAACTAGCAGAAGCTCTACGGCAGTGGGGCGGGGTGTCCCGCGGGGTGTATTTCACGCGATGCACAATGTTCCACAACTATAGGAAAAGAGTTTCAGAAGTACGAAACGTCTGTCATTTAGGTGTGAAGTCCGAGATGAGCAGTACCTGAAGCCGACTACAATGTTGACAGCACGTGAAAACTCGGCACCTTTGCAACCCATTTTGTGTTGTCAAAGCCATTATAGCTGCTTGCAATTCCCTAACTAGTGTGATGGTCAGGTGATACAGATTCTCTACCAAGCCAGTTCCTACACCTGAACAAGAAATGTAGTCAACGCGTACAACTTTCCCCCAGTTGCAGCGTGGAGGCTGGATTTGTGACAGTAGCCTGCAGTGAGGGCGCTGCTTGTGATGAACCGATCTCCACAGATTTTTTGGGAACACCACATAAGTTTCTGAAATCATAATCTCAGCAGCGAAACCTTCAAAGCTTGGGGCCCCTCAACACATCCCCCAAACACCGCTCCCCCAGAATTATTGTTGCCAGTGGGGGCAAAACTTGGCCAATGGCCACCACTTCGTATCCCAAAATCCGAAAAGTACCATTTAATTTGTGTCAGAACTAAAAGTAATAATTAAAATATTCTGGAGAGGGCGGACCAATTCCGAATTACCATTATCAGAAGCATCTGGTCGAAGGAAGCGGACCTAGCCTTAATCGGAAGGGATCTGTCTATTCCCCCCATCAAGCGGTGCTTGGGGGGTGGGTCGGATGCCAGGGTCGGGGGGTTGGGGAGGGGAGGGGCAAATCTCTACCCCTATTATTTGCCTTGAGTGGGGGTCCTAGTGATCTCATGAGGACCTCCGTAGGCTAAATTTATAAAAAAAAAAACCAAAAAAGGACCCCATGACCCCAAAACGGGGAGGGGCAGCAAAATGGAACCCACCAAACCTAGCAACCGAACCTGCGGTTGTGGTTCGGTTGCACCTCTTGATGGGGGGAAATAGAGAGACCCAATCGGAAGCACCTAACCGTAATCAGAAGCATCTGGACAAAAGCTAATACAGTCCCTTTGCAACGGAATAGTGGAAGAGCAGATTGAAAAGATTTTTAAAAAGAAAAGAGAAAGAAAACATCATTAAATATCAAATATCAATTAGAATTGGTTCTCCATCATAAGATGCTTCGGTCCGTTGGTGGAGGTCACCCTTCCCTCCTCATCCTGATAGATTAATTCTGTTAGCAAGACGTGTGGGACCTCAAGGTTTAAGGTGGAGGCACCCAAAGCCGACGTGGTACCCACAACTAATCAGTAAACTTTTCCATTTCCGACCTCCATTTCCAACCACTTACTATTCAAAATCTTGAGAGATCTAGAAGAAAGTATCAAGCATGATTGGTAGAAAGGGAACCAAAGGAATCATACGGGAATATTTTGGTAGTAGCATAGTGATCAAGTTTTGGTGTCATGGTGGTCGGTTTTAGCCTTTAGGTGGGCCTACATATCGGTTATATGTATTACAAGAAGTATATCTTTCAAAATTCTTAGTAAATTAAGTACTGAAGTAAACATGTCATTTAAAGTTGCATTCCTCCTTAAACCTATTTCCCCTTCAAAGAAAAATCTCCCTCAACTTATACACCTCCAATCTTAGTGGCAAATCTCTTAACCGGTTGGTTATAGGTGCCTCTACCTTACCTTCAATTACAAAACTCGAAGAAAGTGAAAACCAAAGTTTAGGGTTGAAAATAGAGGTATAAGCATATACAAGTAGAAACAAAAGTGCATCAACCCAACAACTTTGTTTCCAAGGTTTCATGGTCCCAAAATTTTGAGACAATTTTGCAATATAAATACAGGTTTCATCATCAGTGTATAACTTGATGCCCAAGTGAAGATGGAGGCGATGGTTGGTCAAGAGACTTCGACAACTAATCGGGTCGATTTCAACTTTAGGGGTTAATGCGTATATCATAGCCTTCCTCAAGAAGTGCAAATATTTTTTCCAATGAGATGATTTGCTATGCTAACTCATCTTCTAAGTCTTCTCCGCAACTACAGTTGTGCTAAGTAGTATTATAGGGAGTTTTTAGTACTCTCATACCTTTTATTTATATGCAACAAATAGCTATATCTTGTCCGTATATGGCGAGATTGGAGGCACCAGTTAGAAAACAAGAAATACAAAAAATCATCCAAATAAAACCAAACATATAGTTTTTTGGTAAATATCATATAAATAGTATTTGAATATAGTAAGTAATATGTAGTTTGTAAACGGGTAAACAATTAGTATTTTTTGTCGTATACAATTCATGGTTTATATACATACATATGCAAATCATCCTTTAACCCCTAAAGTTCTTTGAGACCACATTATAGTTGCAATACTTCTAGGTAGGCTATTTTAAGCTCCTATATTTTTTGGAATTTTCTAATATTTTTATTGCACATTGATTTTACAAGTGGGTTTCCAATGGTATAATTTTCAAAGCATTTGGTAATACAATGCAAAAGTTATGGATTTTAGAAGAATCTGCTCTAAATTTGGACACCAGTAATCAATCAAAATTTCTCAATTTTTGCCCAAGTTGCTTGTCATTCACAAGGGCAAAAATGACAAGACTAAAATCCAAAGGATACACACTTGCAAAAGAATGGGCCCACTATTTTTTCATCCATGTACATTGTTGACAATTTTCATTCAATAGACACCTTCCATCTAACGAACTGTTTCCATCTATAGGGGTGTCAGCATTTTTGAAGTTTTTTCAACCAAACAATAATTATCATCTATGAATTACTTTGCATCAAAAAAGATTCCATCCATGGAAAATTTTACATCCAATTTTCATTATTGATGTGGACTTAACATATTCATCCGGTTTGTATGTCGTGGTAGGGTGTCCATCCATACAACCCACTATTTCTTAAATTGCCCTTAGAAATTACACGGAAACGTACAATTTGCACTTCAAAAAAAATTGAGAAAATTGAGTTTTACTCCGATTTAAATAATATTTTTGGTGGTTTTCTTTCTGATTGAAAAGAACATAGCTACCGTTCGGATTTTCAGTTGGACATATTTTAATTACCATTTTGCTAGTTTAAAATTCAGAGAAAGTAGTACATTTCAAGTACAACCCCTTTTCACAAAATCAAGGATTTTTTCCACTTTCCAAGTCTATATGGGGCCCAAACTTTGTCAGCGTAGACCTAACTTCCACAACTACAGGAATTGATACTCTCCATTAATCAAATTTGTTTATAATGTAAAGTTTTTGGGCATCAAAACTTAGATATATGGTTGAAGTAGTGTCACAAAAACTTTTTCAGTGAGGTCAAACCTTAAAATCTTCCAATCTATGTGGTGGAATGAGCTCTAATTTGGTATAGACCTTTTTAGATTAAGGTAGGTACCAGATCCTACAATTACATATTCCATTTCATGACTATGTTTAGGAACCATTGCTATTATTAGGGGCATGTTTAATATGGCAGATTTGACTACAAAACACCAAGAAATGTTAATGGTTAAACATTTTGACATGTATACATCTATATATACAACCCATACAATATGCATACTAATGTAGATCGATAAACACCATTCAGAAACTAATTCTTCTCCTTTGTACCCACATGATGCTCATGCCTTGACTCAAGACGTTTAACAGTAAGGTTTCATTTAAATTAAATAATGTCTCAAAATTTTGAACAAACGTTTAGGCAAAGGCTCGAATAAAAACATTGGGAATAATTAGCCTAAGTGACTTATTTTTAAGCCAGTTTCCTACTGCAACGGATAATGCAGGCACCTACACTCTTATAACTACTACCTAGTCCCGAAAGAATGAAATCCTAAATTCCAACCAGTTCTACTTCTTACCAGCTTTCCTCTTAAGTGACCGCACTAAAGAAGAGAGTTCAGCTTTCCTCTTACGGTCCTGGGAGCCCTCATTTGCAGCATCACCACCCTCAGAATTCAAACCATCAGATGCAACAGAGGCTACCGCAAGGTCACCACCGCCCTCAGATTTCTGCGCCCTTCTTCGTTGAGACTCCGCAAGAATCTTAAGCTGTGCGGCAGACTTGCGAAACTGTGGATTAGTGGGATCAATAGCATAGTGATGGTTTGAAAAAAGAGGAGCAAAACGTGGATCAGTAAGATCTGCAGTGGCCAACTTGTCTTCTTCTTCCTGGTCATCGTCATCTTTGTCTTTCCCACCCTTCTTCTTCTTCCCCTTTTCCTTTTTCTTCTTGTCCTTCTTGCTTTTGAGATTGAAGCCCCGCGCTGCGCCCTGTACCCCTTCGTCGTCCATAAGAAGAAGCTCCAGTTCGGCCTTGCTCTTCTCTTCTTCTTTCTTCTGTTGCTCCTTCTCTTCTCTTTTCTTTAGCCTCTCGTTATCTTTCGATTGCTTCTCTTTGCTTTTCTTCTTTGCTGCTGCCTTCGATTCATCTGGGAACTCACCAGCATCAGCAAAAAATGGGTCATCAAACCCAGTATCGTCATGCGTAAAGAACGGATCTGCTTCACCCTGCCCAGTGCGTGGACTGGCAACATCCTCTTCAGACGAGTAATCATCATCAGATCCTTTGGCGTTCTTGCTTCGTTTCTTCTGCGCTTTCTTCTCTTTCTTTTTTCGCAAGTAAGCCTCCCACACAGTCTCATCACCACGTTTTTTGGCCTCCTTTTTCTGCATTAGTTTCTCACTCAGCTCAGATAATCCTGTGTGGAATGTCACTTCCATATCCACATCCCCTTTCTTTTTCCTCTGTCCAGGTAGCTCCGTCTCAGCAGAGTCACCGAGTAATAATGAACGGTACTTGTCCTTTTTCGACTTGGCTCCTTCGGCATTGACGTCTTTGGAGGCATCGCCTCTTTCCGGACTACTCGGACTCTCATCTTCATCATCGTCCAATTCTTCTTCCGAAGATTCAGAAGCAAGATAGGCTCTGAAAGAAAAAACAATCGCAGCTTGAGAATCTCAGATCTCCAAGCGCAACAAACATAAATGAAAGGTTCCTCTGTCCTACTAAGAACTTGAATCAACCACACAAAGAAAAGAAAAAAACTACTATAGAATGTCAAACTGTCCAGATTCTACACGCACCTGAAATCCATTTCATTCAACTCATCTGCATTGAACTTTTTGCGCAATGCCTTAACTCGCGTTGGTTCATCGTCATCCCAAGTAAGTTTCACAGTGCTATGTTGCAGTGCCCGCGTCTCAAACTCAGGAGCCTTATAACCATCCTGCACCTCCTTGGCAACTTCCCTAGGCTCCCTCGCAAATGTCATGTCATCAGGAATAAACCGTAAATCGAGAGTGTTTGATGTCCTCTCAAACTCCATTCCGTCACACTGTGTGTAAAGGTGGTTGGCAGTCTCCTTTGAGTCACACTCCACAACTGCATAATAGTATTTGAGCTTGTTCTTCTCATATGCACGTAGCTTCTCCATGTTCACTTCCTTGTCCTCATCCTCGTCGTCTTCTTCATCTTCAAAAATCATGCTGGGACCGTGCACCTGGCATCAATGTAAAAGACAGACTAAGATTGTGCTCATCAAATGAACTTTCCCAGTAAACACGGCACCCCAACAGTAAAAAATTCAAAATATGATCGACTTAATAGTGGTTTATGCATTTCCTAAAAACCTAAAGCATTGCAACTCCAATTAAGCTAATTTCAATACCCTGCAATGGGAATTTAGACATACATAAGAGACATCTCGCTGGATAAGCCAACTGATGAGCAGTAGGGACTTAATGTGGGGTGAATCAAAACCAATCACAATATCATAAATCCTAAACCCCTAGCACCCACGTTATGCTCTAATTGGAACTTGATCTTCTTTTGAATGTCTCTTGATAAAAAACACAAACAAGGCATATTCTCATGTACCTCCTCTTTCTTCATTTGCTCAATGCCGAATTCCGAAGGATAAATAGTTACACTTTGAACATGTCCACCCTTCGGCTGGAAGGACCGCATCAACATAAGCAAGTCGACAGCCTTTACATGTTCCCAATCCATATTCATCATTGCAATCCTCCTAGTCTCTGCACCTGAGGCTGTTGGAACCTGTTCCTCGTCTCTGGGATCGTCCATTTCTTCCTCAGGCTCACTGTCTGACGATGATGAACTGGAAGACGAGGATTCCTCGTCACTTTCAGAACTAGCATCTTCATCTTCATCATCCTCCTCCTCGGAATCACCATCTTGTTGTGCAATCAACGCATTACGATTCTTGCCCTTTCTGCCTGCATCTTGCTCTAATTCTTCTTCACTCTCGTCACTATTCAGGTCAATTTCTTCTTCACTATCGTCTTCCTCATCGCTCTCTTCCACAACAGGAGCTGACTGTTTAGTCCTATGCAATTCTTTACCCTTCACCTTCGCTGGTTGCTTGCCCACATCCTTCCCTTTCAATTTCAACTTCTCCTGAACCTCGTCATCACTGTCGTCTTCCTCATCACTCTCCTCCTCATCACTCTCTTCCACAGCTGGCTTTAAAGCTTTAGGTCTAACAATCTCTTTACCCTTTGCCTTCTCTCCTAATTTCTTCCCTTTTGCACCCGCGGCTGCTAGTTTTCTCTCTGCCTTCCCTTTCAATTTCGACTTCAGCTGAATTTCCTCAACACTACCATCATCCCCATCACTCTCCTCATCATCACTCTCTTCTAAAGCCAGCTTCGAAGGCGCAACAGGCCCAGGAAACTTAGGTCTAGCTAATTCTTTACCCTTCACCTTCTGTCCTACTTTCTTCCCAACACCCTTCCCTTTCAACTTCGTTTCAGTCTCTTCATCACTCCCTTCTCCATCTCCTACCTCAGCTTCCTCCTCGCCTTCCCCCACCTTATAATACCGCTGCAACATATGCTTCTCCTTCTTCTTCTTCGCCCGCCCTCGCTTATCCGCCCCAAGCGGATCAGAGAAGTTCTTATCCGAAAACATGTGCGAAAACCGCTTGTCAATCGACACTTTGGTCTTGTTCTTCGGCATCCGCATGAACCGCGGGTCCATGTGCACCCTGGCAAACCTCGGGTCCGATATGGCGGCAGGCGCTGGCCCGCCGCTCACTTCCTTGTCCTTCTTCATGATTCCCAACTCAACCACACACCTCCAAACACCAAAAAACTACCCACTACCCCACTCCTTCTCTCTCCAAACACAATATACTCCCCCCACCTTCTCAAAAATTCAACTCACAACATCATAACCCACATCCGGAATCCAAAACCCAATCACAAAACCTCCACCATCACAAAACTCCGAGCAAAACCTCGAACTCTACCACCCAAATGATTCACCTGGCTGCCCTAACCCTTAAACCCTAAACCCACAAACACACTTCAACGTAAAAGTTCATCAACCGGCAAACTTATCACCACTTGCAAGGTCCCAGAACTAAGAAAATCTAAAGGCAATATAGATTTCACAACGGCTCCATGTGCTACAGCCCTAGATCTAGAAGCTTTTGCAGAATTTCTCTTCCTGGGATCTGAATTTTCTAAAGTAAAGGTTTAAGGGTTGGAAGTATTGCGATTGCGCATTTCGACCGGATGCTGCCACTTCATTAGGGTTCCTCGAGGTGGGTCTGTTTTTCTTTTTGAATGATGTTGTTGTGTTGGGTACCTTGTTGGGTACCGGTTTGCAGGTGTTGAAAGTTGAGCATTTGGGAGTTTCTCAGTGGCTCCAGGTCATTCTGCTGGATTTTTTCCTGTATTGAGAATTTGGGTCTCTTGTGGGTTGGAGGTTGAGTGATGTTACGGATGTTTGGATTGATTTGGGTTTTGGAAGAGGGTCTTATTTTGTGATTGAGGTTTGAGGGGTTTAGGTTTGTTGATCGGTTTATGATTTTGTCATCGAATTTTAGGTTGGCTCAAAGATTTTTTTATGATGTGGATTTTTCTGGCTTCGACATGCTGTTGGAAGATGGTTTAAAATTTTTGTGGGTTTTTTCCTGTGCAGGTTGAGCTGCTATCGTACCCCTAGGGTTTCGAGGTCGTGTCAGCGATGGCGTGGGGCCGCCTTCTTCAGCTGGGGAAGCCTGTGGCACGCACGACATTGGCGGAATTCGCGCCAGTATGGTGTCGATCGTTCACCTCGTTCTCACAGTCCGCCATGGAGACATACGTACCCGCTTCCTACGTCGCCGGGCATGACTCAGGGGCCCAGGCTATGGCGAGCTCAGGCGATGCCGTAGACGCTGTCGTGTGCGGGAGGGGAGACAAGAAGACAAAGCGAGGGAAGCGGTTCAAGGGCTCGTTCGGAAATTGCAGGGAGCAGAGGGGAACCACGACGCGACGGCTTCGAAGATCGTGGCAGCTTTCATACGATCCCCTCATCCCTGAGCACGCTCAACCCTTTCCTCCTGTCCTTGCTTAGACTTCACAATTTCTTCAGGTTTATAGCATCACTGATACCCTGAACATACTCCGAATTCTTCCTCACATGAATCCTAATTTTAAGTGCACAGTGGATAATCTTTATGCATGAGAGTCAGAATGCTTGAGGTTTATTCAGCACCAGCAATACTGTAGTTGTGAGAGATATTCTGCAGTTTGAGAGTATGTCATGGTGGTATGAAGATAACCCCTTCTCCACATTGACCTTAGATGGGTACAGCTATTGAGGGAGCTAAAACCCTAAACTCTTTCCTGTTTACTTCCTGCTGAGTTTTGCAATTGCAAAGGTTACATGTTACTTCTTGTCTTGCAAACAATGAATGAATTTGTTAATGCATTGATAAGTCTATCTTTCGATTATGGTATTCTTTCTACGGAGTCATACATTCTGATCATCTGAAGCAGTGAGCCTCAGATTGTCTTTTTAAAGGACCAACTACAACCATGTCAGGCTCGCTTGTATTTCATTGAAGTTTAGAGCACTTCTAGAGAACTTCTTCATTCTTTGTTACTCTTGATTGTTTCAAATGTGGGTATCTGAGGAGAGGTGTGGGAGGATCCATTACAGCATTCAAATTCAGTGGAAATTCTTCAAATGGTTTTGGTAGCGTTGAAGTAGAGACGTTTGCAAGTTACCAGAATGGTGGTGTTGATTCTCAGATATCAATCTCATCAAATGGAAATGGTACCTCCTTGCAAGCATGACTTGTACATGTTGAGATATACTCCAAAATTTCTTCTAATCACCTCTGTGACCATTTTGCATCAATGTTATCTGTGTCACTGCAGGGAGTGGGTGCTCTGCAACACAGCGCAACCGGTTCTCCAATTTCTATTGGGACACAACTTAAGATATTTGTCACTCTTAATTCATTTCCTTGTATCAATGGTTGTGCCAAGTTACTGAGCAATGTGAAACGTTCCCGTTGAGGCAGTAAGTTATGTGGAACTCTCAGCCATCATTTCAATCTTCTTGCCAACCACATTGCAGAATTGCAAAGAATTGTTTCTGTTCAGATTCAACCTTTTAAGAATCATAATTTGTTGGTATACCGTAATGTGAACTAATCACGCAATGACTGCATCAAAAAGTGGAACTACTGCAGCTTGAAGTGGAACTGATTGTGATGAATAATCCAATTGATCTGCTGTGCATGTGTGCTAAACAAATAAACATTTTAATTGAAATTCATATGAAAATATTTTTGATATGTTTTCCATTTTTTGATTGTCATAATATATAGTATATATACTTCTGATAATTTATTAAAAAAGAAGAACTTTAACCCCTAAAGTCAAAAGGCCTCAGAACTGCCAAAAGCTTTCAAAACTAGCCTCTTTCAATATAAGGTGTTAGTTCTCAAGTTTTGATGTATTTTGGGGAGAAATAACCGTAGGATTCAGTAACGTATTTGTACATGTACATTTACTCCAAATCTTAGATTTAAACTCCTTACCATTTGTGAAATCATAATGCTCAAAGTTGGAGAAAAAGTTTTTTCCCTTCTTGCAAAATGGATTTGAAGTGTCTCATGAGCCAAAAAAATCAATTTCAAAAGTAAATTTGATCTAAGGCTCTTCAAATTTTGCACCTAGGTGAGTTATAGGTATGTCCATGTACTTTTTACCCTCACACAACCTATAAAACCTAAAGAAATGCTTGATTTTTCACATGGAGGTATGCTCAAATTCATACACAAAGGCCGGTCTTTGATAGTAAAAAAGGCATATGGAGAAATATTGGATTGAAAATTCAAGCAGCAAGATTAAAACTTCAAAATTGAAAAGAAACAAAACTTGAAAAAATTAAAATCTCAATTTTTGATGAATTTTTGAATTTTCTATGATCTAATTAATTTTGGGTATATTTTGAGGATAAATGAGCATATACTGCAGTTTTGGACAGATTTCAGCATGCCCTAATAATGTTTTCAAACTTTGACTGCAAATATCTCCTAAAATATAAGGAATTTTGAAACATTATAAAGAATTTTGAAGCATGAATGGTCTTGTTGGAAAGGTATGGAAAAATTCTAGGATCTGCAAAAAATAATCAACTTGATTGGATCTATATTTAGTAACTGAGAGCCTGACCAAACCAAAATCGACCTTGATCGGGTTCATTTCGACTGTAGAAGTTAAGTGACTGACATGATTGAGACGACAAAGATGATCTGGATGACGAAAAGAATCGAGATGACTTAGATGATTGAAATGACAAAGATAAGTGACATGACTTGTGACTTTGGGCCCTGGTTTTTACGGATGAGGGCTTGTAATCTATTTTCTTGCAATGAATCTTCTTTTATTGCTTCAAAAAAAAGATAAGTGACATGATTGATATGACGAAGATGATTGAGATGACTAAAATGTGAAAGATGCCTCAGATGACTAAGATGGTCAAGTTGCTTGAGTTGATTAAGACGTTTGTGATTGTTGAAATGATTGAGATGACGAAGATGACAAAGATAACTGAGATGAAAAAGATAACTCACATGACTAAAATGGTCAAGATGCCTGAGATGACTAAGAGTGTTAAAACTACTGAGGTTATTGAAATGACCAAGATGTCAAACTAATCCCTCGAGGTGGCATCATTCTTAACTCGTTGTGATTTACTTTTTGTTACTTGGTTCAGAAGTCAAAAGTTAGAAGTTTGTTTATAAAAATGCTTAATTTATACGTCATATGTATAATATCGTAATACCATAGCATGTTCCTTCAAAAATAATTCTGAAAAAAAAGAAAACATACAAATTAGAAAATTACAAAGACCAAAAAAAAAAAAAAAAAAAAAAAAAAAAAAAAAAAAAAAAAAAAAAAAAAAAAAAAAAAAAAAACTGAATAAAATGTACTTAGTAATATTTAAAATCTAACCCCCCCCTCCCCCAAGAAAAAAAACACCCCTTTTAAAAATTACTAAGTAGAAGTAGTAGCTTTGACTTGTCAAAGAAAAATTAGTACTCCGATACTTTGTAAGCGAGTTGGTTAATTTTATTCCCTTTGACAAATATAAGAAATTTCATTTCATTTTGCCAGTGCCAGGCGTACATTTAAATCTGCCCTTAGCTCAAGTTACAGGAAGTTGTGACACTCCCCAAAAGAGTAACTGGAATCAGCTTCTCACTGAATTCAAACCAATGTGAATTATGACCCAAAAAAAATATCTGCTTCTGAGACTTTCTAACTCCATCCTCAAGCTGTAAATATCAACGATTTCTGAGATACTGTGTGCCATATCAGGCTCCCAGGAATTCAAAAGCATACTCACAAAGTGCTTGAGCATTCCAAGATGGAGTAGCCTACAAAATTGATATGCACACATGGCACTTGCTTCATTAGCAATATAAATTAAAGTGCACTATCTAAATGATTATCAATGTATTATTTACACACTTTAGTGTTTGACCCAGGAAATTGGATATCACCCATCCAATTCTCCCTTACAGGGGTACAAAATACACAAGCGGTATCAATGTCTAAAAATCCAAGTACAGAAGTATTGTTGCTGATTCAACCTGTGACCAACCCATTTGCTATGTCTGATTAAGGAGAAAGTTACGGGTGAGTGGCCTGTAGCATACATACTGAAATTGTACTATTTCAACTCAAATTATACAATTGCAACAACAACCGTAATTGCTGCAGCAAACTAGCAACATTGTATGGTGAAACCACCTATAAGCGGGAATTTAAGGATTATGTAAGGAATCTATATTCTTGGGTGATGAAATGAGTGGGTTACTATTTTTCAGGGGTTAGGAATAGGAAAAGATAAGTTTTCCCTATTTTTTTGATATTTTAAAGCACACACCTAATTAAGTACAGATTTTCAAAGCCTTAAGAAGTGGAAACCTATAAGCGGGCACCCTATTTATGTACGCATGAAGTACATGCAAGGGAGGTTATATCTTTATAAAGGCAAGAATCTTAGGGCACGCCCATGGGGTGGTGCCCGCTGATAGGTGCTTTCACCTTATCCAAGACGAAGAAACTGCTTGTTGAAGAATTGTTAAATGGCTGTTAGGCACTACCAGGATTCTAGAAGACAACAGTATTGTTCTATTATCATAGTAGGAACTTGGATTGGTATACTGGCATGAGTTCAGGGAAGAGGTTGAATTGGGATGTAGGGTATAGCAAAGAATGTTGTGCATGTAAAGATGAAGAATTCCAGCATCTTTTGAGTGTTCTACACATTAGCCTCTGTCTCTTGTCTATGTCTCATTGTGGCTGTGGAAGAACTGCTATAACCGAATGCTGGCAACTCATGCATCTATGTTGCTTGCTTGCTAAAACATTCACTCAACCTCAGAAGTTTCCATGCTTTCCAACTATGAATTCAACAGCCTGCTCATGATCATCTCAACTTCCTTGAGGTCTCCGAATACAATCAATGGCTTCAAAAGAAAGAAAGGAAATGATGGATGTTTTGAAATCAATGTTGGTATGGCAATCTCTTCAGTGGTGAAGTAAAAACTCCTTGAGATTCAAAGTTGTCCCCTTGCAATAAAGCCTATTGGAATTCTAATTTGGAACTTTTTACGAATGAAAAATGTCAAAAATTCCTTTACTATATCTACTCTCTTGAAGGGATTTTTCCGATTTAAAAGCTAAACAAGTGATAGTAACCATTCCAACATCAACATAGCTAACACAATCACACTAATCATATTAGTGCCCAATTTTTTTATTTTTTTTCAATATAAAATGTTATAAAAGAAAAGTGACCCAATACGTGACATCAAACTAAGTGTGTCTTTTTATACTAAGAGCATCGCCAATGGTGGCATGCCATTGGGTAGCGCCAGCTAGCAAATGGAGAGCCCGTGAAGAGTGAGATTTAACTCCTAAAATATTTGGCATTAAAATCTAAAATTGTGCTTCAAATCTGCCCTGTTTTAGTTCAAGGTAGAATTAGGTGAATTCCAGCATATCTAGAAGAATTTGACCGTAAGATCTAGTACCTAACTTGTACATGTATGTGTACACAAAATTTTAGATGGTAATTCCTCACCATTTGGGAGATTGTAAGGATTGAAGTTGACAAAAAAGTTTTTTTTGGTATTGCCCAATATGGACAGCCACGGTTCGGAGAGTGAAACAGTCAATTTTTGGAGATCATGTGTGTGGAGGATCTTCGGATTTCCATTCCGAAGTGACTTGGGAGTATGCTTCCAAAATTTGACGACCATATAACATATAGAATTATAGGAAAACAACATTTCAAATGATGGGAGTCATAGAAAACACATACACAGTGGCTCTTTTTGGACACTACAAATGCCAAACCTAATCTTCTAATTTTCTCAATCAAATGGTATGAACATCCATTGATACCGACAAGAAATTGTGGGAAAAAATATTTCAAAAAAAACAAACCCAAAAAGGATATGAATTTCACAGCATATAATGTAGTTTTAGAAGATAAAATGGTGTAGGGTAGTGAAGGAAAAATGGGTGGAGAAGGTGACGAGAGACAAGGTCTAGACATCCCAACACCAACTAGGAGTAATAGATAAAATCAATGAATATGAATGCATTGTGTTTGCCGTCTAAAATAAGATGCCTTTGAAGGAGGAAAGGTTTCAAATTAGACTTTTGGGTGATGGAGAGATCCGTTGGGCAAGTCTTCGACTACTGCCACGTTGCCACTTATCGACTCAAAACAAGGAGAGGGGCTTAGTGCGTTGCGCCAAGTTGGCTTGACAAAGTCAGTTTGGAACAAATCACCCGAAAAGAAATGCCTAGCCGGACTCAGACGCAGCAGGGCCAGCTCATGTGCGTGCTCGGGCAACATGTACAATCTTTTGGAGCCGTTTGAACCCACTTGCCCTCGTTGTTGAGGCGATTTTTGTTCCCACCTGCCGCACCCATACCTTAATAAAGTAATGTCGAATTTTTGGAAAAAAAAAAATCCATGGTGTTGAAATATTCTTGTGGCTTTGGGAAATTTTTTTTTTTTTTTTTTTTGTAGTGAGGTCATGACTTCTAGAGAAAAAAATGTTGGAACAAATAAGTAGGTGTATATTGGCACAAAAAAAATGAAGTACAAAAGAATGGGAACTGGATTATTGGAAAGGATTCTTAAGACAGACTAAATACTTATTAGAGTTTGAGAGTCAGTTCTTAGAAATTTTGGAGAGAAATTATTGAATTCCTACCCAAAAAGAAATGGTTGAAGGTGTCAAAATATATAGGGAAGTTTTCTTAAATGCATTAGATTTTTGGCATTCTTGAAACCATACATCAGTACTTTCATATGGAGATCAAAGAATGTTGAGATTCTCAGACAACATAAAAATTCATAGAACAAAAAATAACAATAAGGTTCATGGAGAAATTTTATAAAATAAAATTGCAATGCTTATTTGGCACCAATGACACTGCATTCTCAAAAACATGCATCATTAGCTTAGTATTCTGATAAGGATATCAGAAAATGATAAGATAAAACAACAAGGCTCATGGAGAGATTCCATAAAATAAAATGAACATCACTATGCTAATCTTATTACTCTACTCTAGAAAATATTCTATATGTTAATGTGGAACACCTCAAAGCAATTAGGATTCCTCCAACACATGAACTGCCCGTCACATTGAAAACAATATGTGTGAATTGTCTGTCCCTTGTAAATATTACATGTTCTTCTCATTTCTAAATGAGATAATATGTGAACATGTGGTTGATATGCTCAAACAACATTTTTTTGGTCTAATCGCAATTCATAATGTTGAAGGAGATCTTTGAATACTTTTGTCTTGAATTGCAAGTGAGTCGGAGGAGGCTTCACAATCCTACCACGAAAAAATTGGATGAGATATATTATGTACATATTGACAATTGTGGTGTCCATTGAGAACCAAAACATACGATGCCACCACTTGTAACTGAGCCGTCTTTTACTAGAGTATGATGCACAAAGCAGGTTCGCCACATCCATCATGTGTACGAACTTCGTATACTCTACTAAAATAGGAGATGTAGAATGTCCTCTCTAATGTCTCCATTTCTGCGAGGCACTACTACTTCTAGCTCATCTAAAGAAGAAATAAGATTTGCATGAGTAGACAATAAGAAGACAAAGCGCTTGTACTTCCACATGACACAAGACATGCCACGATTGCAATGCATGCTCTATTCTAGAAATCCTTCAAGTGAACTGCTGAAATTTCTAGCCATCTTCAAGTATGTAGAAAGTCTTAACTCGATTAGATAGTGCAGTACTTTTTGCATAAATCCCATAAACATCAACTCCTTAAACAAAGGCACTGATGTGAGGTAGTTATCCATAACCAGACAATGTCCCTAATTTTGTAGGCCTCCTATCAATCTTAGAACTACTTTGTGGGTACACTATGTCCACCTCGAGGTACACCCACTACAATTTGTTCTCAAATGTTGTGACCACAATAGATATCAAAATTGTACACAAAATTTGATTTAGAATATCAATGAGAAATCAAACCTTGATGCCTCATTTTTGTGGTTTTCTTGGGCATATATTTCTTGCATAGCAATAAGATCCTTTATATCGGATCATCGTCTCATCTATGATGACAAATCTACATAATGCCCACTCTCTCATGCATGCATCCCTAATATCATTCACAAGCCATCTAACTTACCTCATCTTATCATATCCTACTTGGCCACGTTCAACATGTTTGTATGTTTGTCGATCGGTAATATGCATACAACATCTCAATTCTCTAGACCTTGCCAAAGACAAAATATTGGAAATAATGCGGCAATGAAAAACAAATATTGTCTTCTCCCAATATATATCTTCATGTTTTGTTGTTTCTATTATCCATGTAAATGTAGATAGCTAGAAATGCTCTAATTTTCTTCAATTGTCAATAATATCTTCAATTGTCATTGCCACCCAATTCTTCCCTTCCTCATTGTCCTCCTAAGAACACCACTTATGCAATATGCATATCGATTAGTTTCCCTGACAATTTTGTAGAGTAAGTTGTAAGGCCAAAAAATTTGCCTAAGGTGCAAAATTATAGATAGAGTTTGATAGAATTGGGTAGTCCCACTAACTCAATGGAATAAAACTAAGATTGATTCATAGGTATAGTGCTCTTGCACCCAAACTTCACCAAGATGTTCTTCCCTTACAGTACCATCACTCTCATCCTCATTTTCGTATTCATTATTTGAACTCATTGAATCAAAACTTAGTTGTGCAACAAAAAATTCAGCCCTTCTATACCTCCTCTTTACTTCTAGTCATTCAATGACAAGTGGTATTTCAACATTCCCCATCGCTACTACATCCCTCACCCCAGCTGCATCCCCCACCCCAGCTGCATCCCCAATTCCAGCTAAAACCCCCATCCCAACTGAATCTCCAGTGCCAGCTGCATCAGAAATCTCTAGTTTTTACAAGTTTATTATTCTTTCAACTCTCAACTCTCAAAAAATAAAAAATAAAGTTGTATGGTATCTAATTATTTATGTAAATGTATTCATTTAGTACCATTAAAGATGAATAATGCTATGGATGTTTTGAGTCAATATGTGAGCTAGGGAAGATTTAGTAGGTTGTGACCAATGTGACTAATGTCCAAAAAAGGCATTAGTCAGTACCCACCAAATCTTTCTTATCTCTCATATGTAGAGGCCTAAATTTCTTAAATTTTTTATAGAGTTTCTATACCATATAATTTACTTTATGATAAAATTTTATGAACATCAGACACTTTTACAAATTTTTACAATTTTTGGATTTCAAATCCAAATAAGATAAAAAAAGATTGTGTGATGTTCAATTATCTATTTTGAATACATTGATTAGATTTCATTAATTGCAAAATTTATGGATGAGTTGAAGACTCATTTTTTGATTGTTACAAATCTCATGGGATTCGAACATGTGATTCAAATGCCATGGTTTTTTTTTGTTTTGTAGAGGCCAAGGTTTGCCAATACAATCTCATAAGATTAAGCATGGTATTTTTTTATTGTGCTCATTTTTCATTGAAAAAAAATGGGTGTATAGGATTCTTATTCTATGGCTTCCTTTATTACTACCAATTGTGTTTTAAGAGGATAGAAAAATATGTGCGGATTGAGTGGTGGTTTTGGATTAATTGACTCCTTCAATCTTCTTGCAATGAATTCTCGACATGCTGTGAATTTTCTTAGGCAAAATGGTCGGCATCACCGTGCTCAAAATTTTCTTTACTGTGATCTCTATTACCTTCCAGGTCTTGCTTATCATCCTCTTTGAAATCATTTACTGAAAGTTGCCTAGCCACACCCGGTAATGTCATGGTCGTCACCACTGCATTGCTCAAATTGGACTTTGTTGTGAAGGCCCTGCTGGTCTTCACCATAATGGAATGGCAACGTGGGTCGTCACGGAAGTCATTGCATAGGTTGGGAGGGAGCTCAAGATTGCCGGTTGTGAGCGTTGGCGTTGTGGTAATTGCTCGACCTCGTGCTCCACTTTGTTAAAGTTGACAAGTGAATTTGGTATAGAGGCAACTTTCTTCCAATGCTATACAACGTCGTCCACCTTCAGACGCTTCCCGTTTTCTTTTGCAGATCAATTTCTTTGGGATCGGCAACCTCTTCCATAGCTTGCGCTACCATATACCATAGGCACTTAAACTGGAGGTAGCGCTTGTGTGTCCATCTGCATTAATTCGGATTGCATCTCACATCCACAAAATAGCCGATTCAAAGGCGTTGTAAAAACAACTGTGTAAGTATGCCCTTGATCCATCCTAGACACGTCTATCATCAAACACCAACAATGCAAATACACAAATTCAGTAACTTTCAAGTACTTCTATCTATACAACTCCAAGGCATCTCTCAAAATGTCTTCTAGGGTTTTTCCTGATTGATTTAAGCCATCAATTTGTTCAGACACTCTTATAAATTTGTTGATGTCGTGCTTAATACGAGTCCACTTCAATTCTAAATTTTGTGATGGTTTAAATCCACACGGCTTATTCTTATCATAATGCTCGTGTATGCGTTTCCAAAATGCAACACTACATTGACCATTCCTACTACGTGATCTTGCAACACATCTAAGACGCTACAACACAATTGTCTCTCCTCCTTCGAAACAAAAGTATTTCCCATCTTTCCCTTCTTTGCTGCGATTGAAAAACATGCTGCTCTAGTTGACGTGCTCTCTCCACCCTTACCACGATCATGTCCCGCTATAATTGTTGCCTTGTTAAGAGATTCTCTACTTAGTTAAGCAAATCGTGAGACCGGGAGTCAAAGAGGGGATGGATAGAGAACCATGCACAATAGGAAAAATTCATAGTGCTTGTGTTTCTCTTTGAAGTGGTCGCTTTGCTCCAGCTCGTTGGCGCGGGGAAAAGAGCATGGGCACGTGTATATATATATATATATATATATATATATATATATATATATATATTTTTTTCATTGCTATAAATGGTAATACAATACACATACAATGTCGACGTGGCTAATCTATGTTGTTCCATGAGAAACAGGGATGTCTCTTACTGCAATATTTCAAAGGGAGCCTAACCAGTGAAGATGCAGCTGGTAGAGCTATCCTCCAACAAAAACAGTTAAAGGAAGAAAACTACGAAAGCATCATGTAGGCTTCTGGAGTGTTCCTTTTGTTTGCTTCTAAAACTCTATGCCTTCAAATTAATAAAATAAATAATCAATCAAAAACAATTCAAAGGATGTCCCCAAAACTACAACCGGTGACGGCGGACCTGGCAGGCTACTTTAAATGATTCAAATACTGTAGTAAGATCTTCCATGTCCACGTGGACTTGCAGCTACAATCATCAAAGAGTGACCGAACCAGAAGAGGTTGCCTTTTGTGGTTCACATTTTGTTTCTACTTGCCCCATTAACATTGCAGATCCACAATTCAGAGTTTTTTATTTTTATTTTTATTTTTTTGGAGACAAATGGAGCAACACAATTCAGATTTGGCTCTTAGGCGACCCTTCAATAGGAGATAAGTTAGGTGTGTCTACATATATTGTAGGTATACTTGTGCTTCAGATCAGGCCATCTGTCCAAATATTGTAGAGCATGGAGACAGATTGTTTGTTGGCCTTGTCCTTAGACAGAGACTACAGTAGTTTACAAGCAGGTTCATCCCTATGTTGTCAGATATTTAATCATTTTCAAAAAAATGATATTTGACGCCTCCAAAATTAAGATTTTTAAAAATCAATTTCTTTAAAAATGTACACTCATAAGCAGAGATCTCAGAACATTTTTTGAGATTTAGAACATTATGCGGCCTCCCACATAAATGGTATAAGGTTTGTGCTACCCAGTGCATACAATGCTTACGATACCTCTCTAATATCCGGCAATATCCTTGATATACTAAGGTGATACCATGATGATATCCGTCAATATCACCTCATGAAGTTGCTATATTTTATATTTCATGTTATGCATTCTCACTAAATTTCCAAAAAAAAATTACTTTTTTCCTTTGTATGTTTAGCAGCCCAACTTTTTTGGTAGAAATCCAGCTAAATTTAGCCAATTTTGAGATCACTGCTCACAAGTTTGGCTTTCATTCAAAATGTTGTTCAAGTTTCATAGCCACTTTGTTCAAAATACACTAACCTCTAAAAGGATATGCATACGGAGTGTGTTCAGTGGTTTACACATGTATTTATGCATTGAAGACTGGAAAATGATGTGGTGATGTTGAATTTTTTTGTGGAAGACAATGTTAGTACTATAAATGATATACATTTTTTCCAAATTTTTCGGAGTAATTTAGAGCAATTCTACCACCGCTTGTGTATGCTGCAAATACATATAAATGTGCACAAAAGACTCCATAAAATACACATAGTGATTCCAATTTTATTTTTGAAGGTTTCACAATTCTCCTCATCTTTGGGCCCATCTTTTGCTTTTTGGTTGTTTCAAGTAATATGCATTGCCAAGTGCCTCAGTTCATGTTACAATCCCAGTTGAGGCCATATTCCGTCCTCACGGCCCTTTAGGGGTTAAAGAGTGGCAGATACTTCTTCATTTACCTTCCTTTGATGTTAGAGCATCCCCAGTAGTATTGTAAACCTATAAGCCTGTAATCATGAGAACGTCGTTCTCCCAAACTTGAGTGCCTTTCCGAAGCAAAACATTCCAAAACCGTTTACAGATTTACAGGTTTGCCTCAAAAAACCTTCCAAAATCAGGTTTCGACCTGTAAATTACAAGCTTACAAGCTCGAATACAGGCTTGGCCTGAACCGCAATTCACGTCTTTCTACATCTTTCCGTTTACAGGTTTACGGTTCAGGCCTTACTGGGGATGCTCTTATGTTCCTTTGATGTATTGTGAATTGTGAAAAGTGGTATTTCCTCACTTGTTGTTGACTACTACTCATTGAACAAACACTTAGGCCCTCTTTACACTAAAGGTGAAAAGCTGTGGAGAAAATCCCACAAGAGCCATGGCTCATAATTAAGAAATCGACATGTGAACTTGATGGCCTTCAAATGTTGTCTAAAGTGGAAAGAAAGGGGCGACAAAATTAAATACTTAATTTTTAATATGTTTTCTAAATCCCTTTGTAAATAGTTGTAAGAATTTTGGTTAAAGAACTATTTAGATTTTGTGTCATGTCCTCGCGCAAAATTTGGAGCGCTTGAAAAGCATAAACTTTTGTTACCACAAAGATCAAAAGTATTGTTTATGTCATTTTCTCCTCTTTCCATCCCTTTTGTTAATATTTTTTCAAGTGTAAAATCACATTCGTTGGTTTTTTCAGACGTTTCTAGGCCTCCCATTAGTTGAAATATGTCTCCTTATGGCTTTTCACCTACAGGGCAAAGAGGCCCTTAAATACATGCCACCTTTCAAAGAAATCCCAGTCACTAAATCTTTTCTTTTCATCTCGTAAACCAGGTACTTGGTTAAAAAACAAATCATAGAATTACAAATCCAGCCTCCGCCACTCTACACTCCAAACGGCCTCAAAAACTGTCTCCATGCACCGCTGGCGTGCTTCTTTCTCAAGCCCCAACTGAAGCCCACAAAAAGCCTGGGAATCTGATCCAGCATTTGAGTCCAGCATTTGAGGCCAAAGAGTGCTCCAATTGTCCGGAAAAGGCTCCACTTGACGCAGCACGAAACACTTGCGAGGAAGAGCTTCCAAACTCATGCACAGTTGATAGGCATAATAACTTATGAGACACCGAGTGAGACACCCGCGGCAGTTACAACACTCATCATCGTCATCCAGGATTCGATGAGCAGGTTCCCACAGAAACCACCGTCCATCCAACTTAAGCTATTCAAAGCTACTGTCACCACATTCATCCGCAACTGAAGGCGGACTCACTCTGGAGGCTGTTCATGATGACGGCTACTGGCACCCACTGGCCACCGCCACTGTAGCCTCCCCAAAAGCGCCAATCCATGGGAGAGCAGTACCCAAAACCGTCATAGCACTTCCAAAACCACCTCCGCATGTTCGCATAGACTTAGTATGCCCAAGTTGAGAGGACGACCGTCAAAACCGTGTCGAGAGGCCGAGCCCAATGTAAAAAAAGTTTGGCCTCTCAACGGAAGTTTGGATTAAGCATTTTGCTCGATCCAAATTATAGCTCGAGAGTTTGTCGCTTTAGTGCCATAACTTTATAAAAGTGTTCATACGTAGGTTTTTTTTAGATGCCACGTTTTTTTTGGATTTCAGCCCAAAGTGTGTAGGTTAAGAGGTCGCACTTTGTGCATTTCAACATTTTGATTGGTCCAAACCGACGGCTTGTCAAAGTTTGGATATACCGATAGTCTAAACTGACTTTTTACATTAATCTAGTGGTTTTTGTCCTAGTTGCCGTGGAGTAGGTGGAATTACTCCATGTAGTTGGTCAAAGTAGTAGGACTCGCATATATAAGGGAAAGAAGCGGAGAAAGGGAGAGAAGATTAATAGAATTAGGGTTCCGAATGAACAAAAGCTATTGTCACTTTATGTACATGAACATCCATTTTAGTATATAGAAAATTTCTAAATAGTGTTGCTAATATTTCTACCGATGAACTACTATTTGTAATCTTAAATCTACATTGTAAAAGTAATAATAACAATAGTAACAATAGTGACCACCTTATTTAAAGGGTACACAAAGCGTCACAAAAAAAACTATTTCTTGCACGAGTTATTAACTTTGTCATTGGTCCACTTACTATTTTGCAATACTTGTTTTCCGTAGTTTTCTATGTTCTATTTCAGAACCACCTACTAGTTATTCATTCCCAAAACTCTAATTTTTGAACCCATTATAATTCACAAAAAATTTAATATAGCTACAGAAATTTTGAATTTTTCTAGGTCAATGCTATGTATGATTGCCTGACCTTAGAGTATTTTTTTCCCCGCTATTTTTCTACCAGAAGGCTCTAAAAAGTGACGGTTTCTGGTGCTGCTACCTTGGTGTCGGAGGAGGTGAAGGCTGTTGCGATGATGGCAGGATGGCAGGGTGGCATAGATTTCATGGGAATAAGTAGAAGCTCATGATGATGATGAAGATGATGAAGACGATGATCGCCCTGCAAGAAGAAGTGAAGAAGTGGAAGAATCGTGTTTAATGTTTCGGTTGGGATCAGAAGGTGGAATTGTTGCATGACATGATCATGAGGAAAATTTTGAGCTTGAACCAGTTGGAGATTATTGCAGTGACCTCATCATCATATTCCAGGACAGACAGACTGTGATGGAGACGGGTTCTGGAGGAGAGGACAGAGAACACGAGAGAGCAAGCTTGCAGTTTTTCGAGAGGGAAACCTCTGAAACATGCACAGGATCCAGCGACGATGGTGGTTGCTTGCTTGCTCGTTGATCGAGTTGATTGAGAGGTTGATTGTTGGAGCACAATTGCCACCAGTGCTTCATCTGTGAGTAGGTGTTGATTGTTGTTCGAGGTGATGTGGCAATTGGGTTTAGGTAGTTTGATGGTTTGAGTTTGATTGCTGGGTTGGTGTGTGGGCTTTGAGCTCAGTTCAGGTTTGGTGAATTCAGCTTCATGGTTTGTGACCTTGGGTGGTGTGTTGATCGGGTTGATGAGAAGTAAGTTGTTCAGTGAGGAAGAAGTTTTTGAGGTGAGGGCGGCATTTCCACAACCGGTTGAATATTCTCAGGTATGGAGGAAAAAAGAGATGCTCAGGTGAAAAGAAGGGAAAAACGTTCTCTGTAACAGTGAAGTTGACAATTTGACAAGTTGATAGAGGACGCAAATGTTAAGTCTGAACAGTTTGGATTGGAGGAAGATAGGTTACTTTAATAAGTGAACGTCGGTATAGCGACAGAGGCTCTGCAGTGAATTGGGACGTGCTAGCAAACCCTTGAGAAGTGGTGCTCCGATTTGCGATCATACCGGGGGATGAATCGGGAGGAGTAGAGGTGTTGAAGAATAGGATTGGGGTGATCGCAGGCAAGCAGCTTGTCAAGAAGGTATGCCTCGGGAGATTATCTTTTCCTTGAAGACCAAGAGCCTCGAGAAGAAAGACAATGGGCGCGGAAACATTTCATTCAGCGAGAACGCCGGCGCCCAGCAGGATTTCGAACAGCGGGGAGATGGTGGACGAGTCGGTGCTGCAGCAGACGCTGGAGGAGGAGCAGGTTTTGGAGGATGTGGTGGCGGAGGGGCGATTGCAGTCGCCAGGCGGACGCAAGCTTCTGGTGGCCATGAAGCTCAACGCGCCGTACTGCCAAGAGATTCTGGAACGGACTCTCACTGAACTCGCCATGCCTGGAGATCGCATCCTGGCGTTTCACGTCGCCTCGTGCCCTGGTTCGCATTCAGGTATGGTGCCGAACATACTTCACCGCTTTGTATGCTGCAGCTGGAGTTTTCCCAATATAGCTATCAACTGAAGGAATCATGTCTTTAATTTATTGGAGGCTCCGAAGGCTCCACCGAGCTTTCTCCTCTGTTTTTTATAGGCCCTCGTGTGTCTTAGAATATACTTCTATAGCCTCGAACGAGAAATGCTTGTGGGAAATTTATTTGGATGGTATACAGTTCGGGATCTACAGTACTCTTGTGGAGCTGAGATCGACCATTCATAAGTTTAGCTCAGCTTACATCCAGGCTTTGAAGTCCACCATATCCTTGTGTTCACCACCATGTGACAAGCGAGCACGTCGTTGTGATGCTATTACGGGAGGTTCACGTAGACGTGTAACAAAAACAACGAATAAAAAGCACTCCGTGGTTTTGTTTCACAAAAGAATAAAAAGAAAATGCACTCGGAGTAGGCTACTGGACAGCTAGGTTGCCGTTCTATTTTTGACGGGGGAGGCTGGCTGCGATTTGAGTACCCTCTCCGAGCTGGAAATTATAGTTTTTTACTTACCAACCTTTACCAAAAAAATGTCAAATTCCAAACCACAGGTAGCACGGCGTAATAAAGGATAGTTGCATTATTTCCCTGATTACTTTTGACATAGCGATCCTTTCCACGACCTTCTCATGGATACCACTTTTTCTCCGTTGAATCGTCAAAGCAAGAGTTGCCTGAACCTCGGTGTGGGTGGTAGCGCCAATCGGAGTAGGCCGAGTGGAGGACATCCATGACAGAAAGAGGGAGCTCATGTGAAAATGCTGCGCTTGGTCTCACTCACTTTTTTCCTTTCCACCTGAAGGCATGTTTGTCATTTCAGCGCCTGCATGATTATCCTTCAGGAAGAGTAACGCTGGGCAGTCATTAGCATTTGCAATCTTATTGCAATCGATAATTGGACAGGGCGGTTGTTGGATTCAAACGTGGGCTTGTAAGGTAGTTGGCGCACTTCTACCGTTATCACTACTCGTTGTATTCATATCACGACGCGTTTGTCAGTCGGATTTTGTACCTCTCTTCCCAATTTTCTCTTACAGGGTCACGAGCGGTAGTTGAGCACCGGGATTCCTTTCTTATAGATCGATCAGCTTGAGTGTGCCCACAGTCCTGCCACAGAAAGGTTAACGGCGTTGTGCAGCAGTCAAGTTTAATCACGGGCGCTCCGTGAAAGGGTCTTCAAATGCCAGTAGAATGTGTTTCGTTTACGTTTATGCGTTTCGTTGATATTTGGTTTCGGAGGTTGTGTTATGAGCAACTGGAACTGAATGAACTGTGAAGCTGATACCGCATTGAAAACGGCGTGTGCTGACAGTAGCCTCATCCTGTGAGCACGAGGAATATTTCGAGCAACTTGCTGATAGTCTCGGAGGACTTCTTGATGTTTATGAAGAACTTTGCAATCTGAGACAAGTGCGTCCCTCATACCTTTCTTGCAGCCGCAACTGACAATGGTTGTTTATTTTCTCTGAAATACGTCGTCGTGATTTCCAACCTTGTCTAGTCTCTAATCGTCGTGTGAATATTGTCCAAGAAAAAGGTGGAACCACTTGACTGATGTTGATGATTTTTAGGCTCAGAATGAATTTGCGTTTATATCTATTCTGACGAGAGGATTGTTGAGAAACCTCAGATAAAATTGGAAATAGAGATAATACCAGGAGTCGATGTTAAAAAGGTGCTGGTGGATTTCGCAAGGAGCCACGACACTTGCACACTAATTCTGGGCTCCCACAAGCACTTCACTGTCAGGTAATTGGCACTCATGCTTGTGTGCTAAAGTGATTTCTTTCAAAAGCTTTGAGTCAAACCTCCTGTTTGTCAGCCTTTATTATCTTCAGGGTTTTACATTTGTGCGCATTTTGTTGAATGCCTTTCATAGTGTGTACTCCGCTTGACCCTGCACTCTGTGATTCAGGAGGAACAAATCACTTGGCAGATATTGTCTGAGGCGCCTACCGTTCACATGCACAGTTGTCGTCCTCGAGCGTGGTGAAATCATACTCAACGACCAAGGAACGCTTCGTACAAGTAAATGCTTCTCCTGTGTCCTCATCGCAAAGCTCATGTTCTTGCAAGCGCAGTAGACATAGGTGTCTTGTGAAGAATTTCCCGTCACGAGAATTATACTGAAAACAATTTCGTTTTGGCTTTTTGAATCAAGTAGATTATTTGTGCTTATATTCATTGCTTGGTATTATAGGTACAGGTGCAGGGATGATTAAAACTTTACGCAGGAGTCTTAGGAGCTTCGGAAGGAGTAGCAAGAAGGCGATGAAGGTTGGATCCAATGAAGGTCCTGATGATCCTCCGAGACCTAGTGATGCCGCACATCTTGAGCTATGCCGTAGTGAACATGGCTTTGAATTCCCAGTCCACAGCACTGAAATTGGAAAATGTTACTTCTCTGATTCGTCTCCGTTTCAGGGATTTAGGCATTCTTTTCAAGGGTTTAGCCATTCATCAGTAACGTCGAGTCCAAAAGCTGACATAAGGAGGGCTGATATGTTCATTCTTGAAGACCAGAATGGTACCCAACCAGTTTTACCGGTCGAATCCCACGTTGAAGATGGTTATTCTAGTTCTGATTCGGACGGAGAGCTCGAGACTCCAAGGCTATCAGAGTCAATATTAGACTTTAAACCTGAAGACCTAGTTATTCCAGGATGGCCCCTTATGCATCATTTAATCGGTTTTGACACAGAAAGGCATAGTTTGAGTCCACAGGGCCGTCCTAGTTCAATTGAAGAACCATCTGCTCCAAGTCCACTGCACCCTCTTGCCATAGAAAAGAAGCCCGCTTCAAGAAAACTACGTTCTCTTTTTTTGGAGGAGGAGAAGTCTGCTGAAGATTTACAAGAGAGCCGTAGTCCAGACAAAGTGAAGTCTGCTCGAAACCATCTCCATCGTATGTTCTCTTTGACGAAAAAATTTCCGAATCAATTAGATCGTCAGATGTCAATTATTGACTGGGCTTTGAAATTGCCAAGTCGAAGTAAGGAGGCCCCAAAATCACCAACATCGATGACATTCGCTGAAGAGGTTTACGCAAAACTACTGCAAGAGATAGCTCTAGATGCTTTTAGAGCTAGAGGTGATCATGTTGAAGAGGAGACGAGCTCAGAAGCCAGTGTGGAAGCTCGCTCGACTGACTTGAATATGGTCGATGAAAAGGAGGAATTTTCGCTAAACGTGACCAAGGCTGGCGATGTCCGTCAAGGAAGCAATGCATATCTGGTCGAAAGATTGGACTTACTATGTTCAGACCGCAAGTGCATCACATTTGTGTATGAGGAGCTTGAAGCTGGGACATCCAATTTCTCTCCAAGTACGTTCATCTGAAGGATATCCTGTATGTGCACGATTATTTCTCGAGTTTTTATTCTAGTTACAATGGAGTCACATGTTATTAAGAGGTGTTTTCGGTGCCTGCAGGTAATGTGGTAGGTCGTGGGGGTGGAAGTGAAGTGTTCAAAGGGAAGTTGCCAGGAGGAAGATTGGTGGCGGTGAAACGCTTGAATGGTGGCCCACAAGCAGTGGAGGAGCTTCTGAATGACGTCGGCATCAACACATCTCTTCTACATCCACACATTGTGCCCCTTCTTGGTTATTGTGTCGACTCTTCACATTTGATTCTTGTTTACGACTATCTCCCGGAAGGAAACCTTGAAGACCGTCTTCATGGTGAGGCCTGGTTCTGTAATCTTCATTTCTTACTCTACTCTCTCTACTTGTATTTATGGGAGAGTGTATTATATAATTGTAGTGGAGAGTGTAGCATACTTCTTGCAAGAATGATAACTGCGAGAAAGATTCATAGCAATGTCTTCGCCAAAATTATGCTGTTGATAAGTAGGTCAGGGGTTACATGTTATTGACAGTATCTCATGTGTCTTGTATAGCAGCTGGGAAGGAAGTGCCTGTTCTACCCTGGCGTGAACGGTACAAAGTGGCAGTGGGCACAGCCAAGGCATTGGATTACCTCCATCATGGCACCTCCCGCCCTGTAATTCACAGAGACGTTAAGTCCTCCAACATACTTCTCACTTCAGACTTTGAAGCTCAGGTAACTCTTCTTTGCTCGACTCCCTTCCTTTGTTGTCTTGTATAAAATGCCAAGATGTTGACCTCTAATACTTAATTTGCACAATTCCTCACTCCAGATCTCCGTCTTTATCCTTAGCCTTGACTTAGTGCTCGTCTTTTGCAGTTGTCAGATTTTGGGCTTGCAAAGTGGGCTCCTAAGAAGGCATCGTATCTACTGTGCAATGATATTCTTGGTACATTTGGGTACGTATTGCTAACCTCCATTTGCCGATAAGAGCTAATTTAGAATTTTTTCTGTGATTTAGACTATGGGAATTTCTGGCTTTCTTACGTTGGCACTTTCTTGCAGATATTTGGCACCTGAATATTTCATGTATGGGAGAGTGAACAACAAGACCGACGTCTATGCATTTGGCGTTGTGCTGCTTGAGCTCATTACTGGTCGGTCACCAATTGATAACACTAAGCCCAAAGGCCAGGAAAATCTTGTGAACTGGGTAAGCACAACCATTCTGTACATCTCAATCTCTAAAGAAGGAAATGACCTGTAATGTGTTGATAAAAATGAGGATGCGGACTAATTTTTCTTTGATCACGTGAGTCCAATTTAACTTAAGTTCAACTAGTTGTATCAGGAAACTATATTTCTCTCGAAGGACTTCCAAATTAACTTTCCTTCATGTACCTCTACAGGCAAGGCCTCTGTTGGAGGAGAAAAACTTGGAAATTCTGGTGGATTCACGGCTGAAGGGCGTGTATGACGTGGATCAGATGAAAAGGATGCTACTTGCTGCATCTCTTTGTGTACAACAATCTCCTCGACGCAGGCCACAGATGAGTCGGGTATGAATCCAACCCAGCTCAAACTCATTACCTAAGTCACCATTGTTGCTAATCACACACCTTCTAAGTCCCGTATTCTCTGAGATGTACCCAATAAACTCCAAATGGTGTAACTTCAAAGTAAGAAACACTGTTTCGCACTCTTCGCAAGTAAATAGTTTCATCAAAACTGATCGTACATGGTATTGTACAGGTGTTGCAAATCCTTTGCAGTAGCCATGGCAGGCTTCAAAGCATCCGCGCCACAAGTGAGGAGAACACATGCACGGACTTTTCAGAGGAGGAATTAGAGGAAGGTGACATACAAATCGAAGAATCTCCTACTTTCGGAAAACGTTCCAGAGACATCCAAACTCACCTGGCCCTCGCACTGCTTGGAGTGGATGACGACTTAATATCACGCAGCAGCTTGAACCACAGCGGCGTTGATCTACCTCACCATCTTGACAACCGATTCAGTCTCTCATCCAGACTTGTCCAGTAAAGCTCAGAGTGGTTTTCTTTTCTAACCATGTACAATAGGAATAAGGAAAGATAGATCAGGAAACCAATTACATTTATACTAGGTAGAGGTTGATGGTTATATTCATGATATGGTCATGTTGAAGTGTACTATAGTCACTCCCAAATCATTAGCTTAATTCCGCCGTCTTTGGTTAGCAGCAACGAGGTCAGAGAAGGAGCGGGAGCTCTGGTAAAAGAATAAGTTGAGGGGTCATGAACTGCCCTTGTCAAATTGTTAGATGATTTTGCAGAATTTGCAATTGTAACATCATGGATTTCCAAGTTGAAATTATTTTCTGGATCACACAAGAAACGCATTTGAACTTCATCTGAAATGTGACTCTCACCAGGCCCGGACCCCAAATTAGTGTAGTGGACCCACTTAGTTAATTGTATATGATATAGATAGTTTTAAAATTATTTCATCAACAAAGTATTTCTCACCCTTAGTGGAAAAACCAAACTGGTTAAAAATAGAAATTGAGATGAATTTGCTAAATTGCTCAGCAATCAAGTTTTACTGTTAGACTAGATATTTGATGATAGGGTACGAAAACTCTATTTTAAACCAGTTTGGTTTTTCCATGGAAGGTGGCATTTGTAGGGACTATTTGTAACAATGATATCAACCCCTACCTAGTATGAATGTAATTGTAGAAAGTATTTCTAGGGACTTTTTGTAACAATTACATATATACTAGGTAGAGGTTGATATCGCAGGGAGTTTGACAAGGTTTTAAATCTGTGTTTGTGCGTCAATTTGTAAAGGTATTGTCCAAGTGGATGCCGAGGGTCAAAAGAGTACTTTTGAGTACTTAAAGCAGTACTTGTTGGAGTCGTTAGGTGAAGAGCCTGGAACTGAAAACGATGGCCCTAGCAGCACTCTACATGTGATGCAACCGGCGGGTCAACTTCCGGAGCCTGAGGCCGAGAGGGCAGTCGATGATCAAGACGGCAGCCTTGCAGTCAGGCTAGGAAAGATAAAAAAAGCAAACGTTGAATTAACCGCCGAGACATTGGAGCCTCGAGACAGACAACCAAATTACAGTGAGCAAGAAACCAGGGCTCTCTTGCACGCGAAGCTGGAGATTCAGATGATGGTTAGAAGCAGAGGCAGGCGCCGGGATCTGAAGTGGGCTCACCAATGTGCGAATCTGATGTCCCGCAAGTACGACGTTGACAGGTCTTTTAAATCGCTTCAATGGAAGTGGGATTCATTGTTGAAGGTATACAAACCTATCAAGAAGCACAATAAGGCGTATTACTGGGACATGAGCGAGGAAGAGCGGACAATTAGTTACAAAATGCCAAAGAAGAAGTTTCCATGGGAGTTTTATCGGCTCATGGATATGATTGTTGGGCTTGAAAGCGCAATTGATCTTGAGGATGAGGAGACAGAGATAGAGGGCAACTTTGCGTTTCAAACTGAGGCTTCAGTTTCAGAGCATCTTGGGGACCCTTTTTGAAGTGGGAGAATTTATTAGCCAATTTTTGAATCAGAGGGAGCTAATGATACGGCTCCAGCGGTCATGGAAGATCAGTCCTTGTCTCGCTCTCTCTTATCAAACTGATTGACGAGGAGGTTGACCGGCGGGTTGCTTCGAGACTCGAGACGCTCAAATTTGGAACATCTGACAATTTGTCGAGTTTCGATGTAGACTTTGATTGGCTGCAGGAACTTAGGTGATTGCTGGTCTTGGAATTACATGCTACTTTTGGACAAATTCGATTTCATGAATAAAAATTTTCCTTGTAGATCAATCTTTTTCTCGTTGCCATCACTTTAATCCCAAAATGCCCAACCCTGCATATTTTTGCATGATGTAAAAATTACATCCGTAATTTCTCATCCGTCCACCACTTTTTGTAGTGTGATGTGTTTACTTTATGGGAAGTTAGCTTCATTTATGTGATCCTATTGAAAAAGAAACAATTTCTGGAAAAATTATGCCTCTTTTTGTGCTATAGTGTTTCACCCAAAATTTGTGCTACTCTGTTCAATGTCTGTGAAATTGCAGATCATGAGCATGAGATAGAAGTTGAATGATCTCCTTTAAAGGTTTTGGAAGATCAATTTTGAAGATTTTGGAAGATCAATTTTGAAGATACTGGTAGAATCTCTGTATTCCTTAAAAAATGAGCTTAAACCCTCATTGATGGAAAAATATATGCACTCAATATTGGAAAATACAAAGGAGACCAAAAATATGGGTATTTATGTCATGGACAATGGAATTTGATGGAAATTTACTACAGTCCCATAGCTAGTTTGCCACCCCTGGAACAAATAATTCATATTTTTGGAAAATAAAGATCTTTTCTTAATAATCAATTTCCAACTAAATAAATTCAATATTCAAAAATTTGTTGACTTTTGTCAAATATAAGTTGCTCAAATCGACCTCAATGAGGTTTGGACCTTCACCATTTGTATAGAATTCAATTCTTTTTGAGGCATGTGGCTACCAAAATGTCATCATAAGGACCAAACGCCCTTTTGTATCCAATTCATATAAACCATTTGAGTATATAATTATTTAAAATTCATTCAATAGCTCCCTATATTTTTTGTTTTCTACATCTTTTTTGTATAGAATTATTTTTGGGCAAACGTGTTCTGGTGCTACAACATAGTAAATTGAACAGCAAAGCAATCTTGTTACCAGAACCATTTTTTATAAAAATCAAGTTTTTCTTAACAAAATACTATGTTCAAGAGAAATTTGAAATTTTTCTCATCTTTTTGGTGAACTTCCAATAAAAATTAATATATTTGATAAATCATTAAATACCGTGGATTTATGACATTTTGATGAAACAGTTGCAACTTTTTTTTGAAGTTGGTGAAATTTATATGAATTAGCAATAAATTCAAATTTTAACATAAACATTATTATAACAATAGTTCAAGCTAGATTTCAGAGCTTTGACTATATATTTTTAGCATCATTTTTCATTTAATACCTTCATTCAAATCTATGTTTACGTTTGAAATTTTGAAATATTCTTCATTATTATATATGGATTTTGAAGCTCTCTTGAATATAATATGAGATACAAATTAAGTGTCATCTTTGGATAATTTTCATATTTTACTTTTACAGAGAATTTTAGCCTCAATATCCAAGGAGATCAATTATATCTTATATCAATGAAAAAAACAACCAACAATTTTCCATGCCATAAACTAGGTTTAGGATTTAGGGTTTACATAAATTGTGGATAAAAATACATTTCAATGAATTATATAGAATGAAAGTTGTATAATACATATTAAACAAATTAAACTCTCTTTCAATCTTTCAAACCTTAGACTCAGACTGGTAATAATGAAGATTTGTCACCAACATTAAGAACTAATGATGGAGGCTAAATACAATTTAATACATCACTCATGTCTCTAGAACTACCATCCTTAAGTGCCTCCTCGCAAAACCTACAAACTCCATGTCAACTACCTCAAACACTAAATTTCTTCTAAATTTTAAGCTATATATTCATGGAATACGTCATCATGTTATTCTAACACTCACACACAAAAAACTCAGTGTTCTTTCACTATTTGCTACTTACACTTGTATTTCATTCCAAAATAGAGCTGTGACGAAACCTCCATCTTTGGTAGCCTTGCCAAGATGGATCAGTGGTAGAAGATTGTGCAGCAGATGGTCTTCCTAGAAAAATGAATAATGTGTTCAGTATTTAGCCTCATTTTATTAGATCAAAATTATGTGCCTAGTTTATATTGTATATAATATGAGATACAAAGTAGTGACTTTACTTATCATCCTTGAGACAGTATCCCTATCAGGCATGGATGGAATTGCTCCTCTCTCAGTTGTGGTAATAGCTCCACATGCATTAGCAAATTTTAGAGCTTCTCGTAATCGCGGTTCATCCTGAATTATATAAAAAATTGTCATTAGAGATATATAAGTAAAATTACACTACCGTCTGTCGATAGCAGGTTCATCCACCCTTGAACAATTTTTTATTTTTTTTGGAAACATCAGGTTCATCTCCTATAAATTTAGTTTTTTGGTTTTTATTTATCAAAAAAATCACTAAAAAATAACCTTACATGGATCAAAAACAAACAAATATCACATAAAACAATTTCTTATATTTTCGTTTCTCCATCTTGAAAGTTTCCAATTTTTTTTTGTTTTCTTTTTTTTAGAACTATTTATGATCAAATCTGTTATCGGTATCATAAATATAACCATTAAAATAAATTGACCAATTCATAGTAGAAATATATCCAAATAAAAAAAATAAGAAGCTGCTACGACATACTGAATTTAAGGCGCTACTTCAGTCAAAAACCATGTACTAACATCAATAATGCCGAAATCCTTTGCAAGGTTACTCAAAAGGCCAGCACAAAATGCATCGCCAGCTCCAGTTGTGTCAACAACTTGCACCTTGATACCGCCCACCTTGCCCTTAAATTTCTGCATGGTAACCACCGAATTAGTGATTCAACAAAACTGAAGAAAATGTTCGGAGGATTTTTTAAGTTGAGAAAAGAGTCCACTCCAAAAGAGTTCATACCTCACACAAATTTAAGGCAGTTTTAGCAAATAAAATGAAATACAAAATGTTGGTTCATATGAGCAAAGACAAAACATTGTCGTAGACCTGTTAATTGCGGACCCCTTGTTTGAAGATTACTGATCAGGAAACCAACGTGGGATGCATAGATTTACAACGAGAAGCAACATGATGAGAGTACATTTAATATCATGTGACAGAGCACATTTATTTATTGCAAGTAAAGCTTTTCCTTGAGAAAGATATCCACACCTGAGTATAATACCGACATCCTTCCCCACCTTCGGTCACCAGCATCAACTTGCATCGAGGGTGAAACATTCTCATGTTATTGTCATCACTTTTGGGGTCCCCGCCGGTGAGAAATACCACTTCTTCATCACTAACCTTCAGCAACACATTGCAGAGTCACATCTCATATCAGAAAATTCTAAATCTGTATAATCTGATCGTTTTAACACCTCGTTCAACTGTGTCAACAAAAGCTTAAGATTGTGAGTCCTCACCTTGATAATGTCAGCTTGATCCCAAATACTCTTAATACCATCTTTAGCAGCCTCTGGTGAAGGCCATAGTGGCAGTCGAAGATTTGGGTCATACGATAACATGCACCCTCCTTCTCTGGCAATCCTCATAGCTTCCATATGAGTGGAACGTGAAGGCTCCGTGATCAAACTAATAGATCCATAGTGCATTATAGAAGCCTGTTAATGGCACATGATCGATTTAGGAATAGTGATGTCACACTCCTCGGTTACAAATGATGACAAGCTGTTCCTATTATCATATGAACAAATATTTGTTAGTCATAAATCTTGGCGATAATCAGTTACCGCCTTGAGAATTTCAGTATCAAGCTCCTTCGTCTCAAACAACATGTCTGCACTAGGGTTGCGATAGAACATGAATTCACGTTCCCCATCTTCCCGCAATGTCACAAAGGCAAGCGCAGTTCTGGCATTTGGATCAAATCGACAACCTTTTGTTTCAACCCTGTTTTCTTTCAGCACCTCTACCAGCATGTACCCAAATTCGTCATCTCCAACCTATCACCACCAAGCAAGCTTTAACGAGTCATTTCTTAAGTTTTGCAGGAATATGCAAAATGTAGAGACCACAAGGACACACCTGACTGATTCAGTCCTTGGCGATCTTAACGCACATGATTTATATGTCCATGATTTTGAGTTAACAAGATGAAATTCCATTATAAAGGTGACATCCTGTCCAAAAACAAAATTCGAAAGTGTATTAACCCTTTTTACTAATAAACATCCCACTACGCTATCCTTTCTGTCATGCTTATAGTTTTACAAACAAATTAACAAGTGAAGAGTTTAGTGTCTTCACAAACCAGATTCCAATAAGAAAGGACTTAGAGGAGCTCTGCGTACTCACTGACAGTGATGGCACATCCTAGCCCTAAGCGAAGGAAGAGAGAAAGAGTGATATCAGGGCAATGTAATTGAATGGTGCTACAGAACACGATGATGAGAACAAGAGCACCCGATGGAACAAAAATATACTTCAAAAAACAACAAAGATGTATATGATAATCGTCCAGACCTAATATTCATAGTTGGTGAGGCAATTTACCTTGCCAACGAAGGCAGCATTTCCCCCCAGCTTTGCGATTCCTACGGCAACGTTCGCGGGCGCACCTCCTGGAGCTTTCTTGAATGCAGGGGCATCAGCGAGTGAAAGTCCTCCCACAGTAGGCACAAAATCAATGAGCAACTCCCCGAAGCACACCACCAATTCAGTCTTGCCCTTAACTGCAAAGACAAGACAGAAGTTCAACAGCAAACATGCCTAAGGCCGAGCAGGTTCCAAAACTATCAAACTAGAGCATATTTTCACCTGCATGTGTACAAGTAAATGCAATAACCACATAATGCAATACATTGGGAATAATCATCCCTCAATTCAGAAGTAGAGTGGAACATTGTTTAAACCGTGCATCGGGAACCCAAGGTAGGGTTCAGGAATAAAATCAAAATATTTCTTACTTTCAGGACTGATGGACCTCGGCGAGAAACTGGAATCGAAATTCGCAACAGGTGAGGCACCTCTTGAGACACCCCCACTCCTGCCATTCCCACCCCTGCCATGGGGTGGTGAGTGACTACAGTGCTTCGCCTTGCGACCCCGAGGAGGCGGACTTGGGCTCATAGCAGGGATAAAAAAAATGAACTGCGGAAAGGGACCAACAGTAAGGTCTTCTCAAAGCTAGAGAAACCTCAGCAAGTTTCTTTTCCGCATTTCAAAAACGTAATTACAGAGACTCTACATTTCAAACCCAGTTCTGACCTAGAGAAGGAAGAGGACATGGTAACAGGAGACGCGAAGAGAGCTTCGCATCACATGCACTTGAAAAGCCAATATAACAGGTGTGAAACTTGACATCTTATTATCTTACGTATATGCTCTCTATGTTGCTCTTCAGTTTCGGACAGACACCAGAATCCAATTCTCCTTGTTAGTGCCCCTTACTGTACAGTAGTTTAGAAATACCCTAACTGCTCGTAACCTCGTGCATTAAGCTTAACCTCCATTCCCCTTCCGGAGACACAAGTTTTGAAAGGGAGTAAGAGATACTAGAATTTTTTTTAACACGATCTGGTAAGATGTCTAAAATTGAGGTCCAAAACTGAGATCCTCATTCACTTAGTTTTGCTTCGTTTTCTTACAGCACTTTGCAATCGTAACCCACCGTTGGGTGACGTGCCCCCTCCCCATTCGTCTAGACACACAAGGTTATAAACCGTAGCCGCACTCAGTCTCCCGTGAACTTCGGAAGCACGACTCTAATTGGCCGAGAGCACAAGTCGTAACCTATCGATAATGATTGCTCAATGAAAAAGTAACCTAGTCTTGGATGGTGAGCAGAATCTCGTCAAATTGAAGCAGAATCTCGTCAAATTGAAGCAGAATCTCGTCACAATTGAGCGGAATCCGTCCATCCACCCAACGGTGGGTTACGTCCGGTAACCAGGGGGACGAGGAGGGTTACGGGATGAGCCTCGTCCTCCGGACTCGGCTACATCCCGTAACCCTCCTCGTCCCCCTGGTTACCTAGTCCGTAACCAACCCCAACCTGAATTTAGTTTTTATCAATTACGCCAAGCTCCTTCTCTTGCCTTGTATCATGAGTTTCTTTACTTCTCTACTTCTTTTAGCATTATGCATGAGTACCTTCAAACTTTTAGTGAATGGTCAAATAGACAACATAGAGGCTCCAACACGGCCAAAGAATCAGCCCCACACAATGGTACCCTCCTATTCATCCACCTAACATGCTGGGAGTAAGGATGGGCTTCTCAATCGATCCAACTCTTGGCAACAAGTGTACGACAACTGAGATACTTCAGCATGCGTTGATTGTATTGGAAATGGGTTACCAAAGCCTGCCAAAGGAAGCAACGTATTCTAGTGCTACGAGCGTTTTTCGGGAGAGTGAGTCTGGAATACTTGATCCCCAAAGAGAGTGCGGCAAGTGAGTCTGGAATTCTTGATCCATGAAGCGCTCGGAGCCTCAAGATGCGGAGGTTCGTCGGAAGATCCCTCCCGTCATCTGCTATCCCATCCATACCATGCCTCGGCCACATCTCGCCGCTTACCAGGCAGCGCGTGAAGGCTGGGAAAAGGTGGACGAGCTCATGGTGCCGCCGCGCGATGCTCGAACTTTCACCGTTCCCGCGGGTTCGTTCTTTCGCATCATCAGTATCCAGGGGCCGCAGGTGGGCGACCTCAATCTGTGGGCGGTGGATGATATCAGCGAGCGCTTCTACTCCGGCAAGACGCGGGCGCTGCACGGGACACATCTCTCCACCGGGGACCAGCTGTGGTCATGCCTGCCTTACTTGAGGCCCATGGCCACAATCACCCATGATACGCTCGACTGGTACGGGTTCGATGAGTTCGGCGGCTCCGTGCACGATGTGATCGGCACGCGGTGCGATCCCTACACCCACAAGCTCCTCTCGGGTCACGAATACCACCATTGCTGCCACTCGAACCTGACTCGCGCGCTGGCGGATCGCATGGGGCGTGCCATGGACGAGGTCGAGCCGGCGGTGCATGATGTGCTCAACGTCTTCATGTGCACCGGCTTCACCCGCGACACGGGTCAGTACTTCATGAAGGCGAGCCCCGTGAGGCCGGGCGATTCTCTCGAATTCTTCGCTGAGATCGATCTGTTGGGCGCGCTTGCGGCCTGTCCGGGCGGCGATTGCAGTTCGGAGCATTCCAGCGATGTGGCGGCCTGCTATCCGCTTCTCGTCGAGACCTACCGGCCGAAATCTCCGCCCCAGGGTTGGACTTCACCCGCTCGAAACGCTTACAGCCGGCGGCACGGCGATTGAGATGAAAGGACTCATTCCCATCCCGACACACCGCCGGTCCCGTGAATCGATCTGTCGCGAAGTCACCCACGAGCTTGTTGGAGAAGCCATGTGCAGGCTGGGCGGCACCGCGTGGCACCATAACATCAAATTCTTGAAGATATTGATTAGTCAATTTTTATACAATTCCACCAAAATTCGGCAAGCTCATTGTCAATACTTGGAAATTTTAGTTGATTCCTTTGAAACTAATCTCTTTGAGACCATCGACAAAGCAGACTTCTTGATATCAAATGCCTGAACTCTACACCTTAATATCAAAGTATACTTCGTGCCATAATTTGAAAGTCATGCGCAAGCATCATCTTGATCAAATTTCTCATTTATTAGAAACAGTCCAATCTTTGCAAAACTTGTGCTTTTGAGACGATACATTTGAAATTTTGAAACTTCCAACACTAATACTACACATGCTGCAGCTCATCGTCCGTTGCTGCTGGCCACATAGTACCAAATTCTGGCTGCAAAATTTCGTTGATAGCTAGAAACCCTTGAGAAGCGGCAGCAAATGAAAATCCATCAAATGCACTCATCGCTACCCAGCTTGGTACGAAATTTGTTGTACACCTGACAGACAATATTTCTTGAAGCAATAAGACATTCAGGTCTTCCAGAAATGAATAAACAAGTCACAAAGCTCAGAACCTTCGCAAGACATAATTAATATCCAAACATTATCAAAAGTGAAAAGAGCTTCCCATATGTTCATTGCCACACAAATACGTAGGACAGTCCATGGTAATGACAAGTTACATAAAGCCAAAGCATGTTTTTTTTCAATCAACCTGTGCAGATGATGGCAACTAGTTGTATCGCTCCAAATCGCCGCAGGCTTCTGCTCCAAATGCGTAGAAGTCTACCTCAGTTCGCCTCACCAGTAGGAAACTGCACCATGCTCCAGCGTTCTGCTACCCTAGCATTCCATAATTTACAACTTCTCAGGTACACAACAGAAACGTCCAGATGTAGGTGAACCGAATGGAAACTCAAGATATCTCTAGTTCAGTAATCTAAAAGAACTACATATACATTTCAAACAGATGAAACAAACAGCAAAGTCAAAAGTCATCTTCAATACCATAAGCCATAATGTGATGAAGAACGAAGTCTTTCCAGCAAATCCTCTGGATCCCCAAGCCCTAAAAGGCCAAATAAATTCTGAAACCCCATGTGAGATCCCTAAAAACAATCCTCTGTATAAGATACAAGCTCACTTCCACCACGAGAGATTACAGAGACTCTACATTTCAAACCCAGTCCTGACCTAGAGAAGGAAGAGGACATGGTAACAGGAGACGCGAAGAGAGCTTCGCATCACATGCATTTGAAAAGCCAATATCACAGGTGTGAAACCTTGACATATTATTATCCTATGTATATATGCTCTCTACGTTGCTCTTCAGTTTCGGACAGACACCAGAATCCGATTCTCCTTGTTAGTGCCCCTGAACAGTAGTTTAGAAATACCCTAACTGCTCATAACCTCGTGCACTAAGCTTAACCTCCCATTCCCCTTCTGGAGACACAAAGAAACGATAGGAGTAGTTAAAAATCGTAATTACTGTGACTCTGTATTTCAAAGCCAGTTGAGATTTGAAGTGAGTTCTGAAGATCCCACTTTGATACGCTCGTCCACAACATGAAGTTTGACCACAGTTAAAATCAGAAGCGACAACTTCATTATTCCAGAGATGGTTGAAACAATGCAGTGAGCATACATAAAAACCAGAGGGTAGTCGATGGTTTGGGACAGCATGGATACAAGTAGTCTTACATTGATGTTAATCAGTACAGATGAATAGCTAAATTCCTTGGCATGGGCACGATAACTGCCTAGCTGAATTCAAGAGCAATTTCAAGCAAATTGGGGACTAAAATCATGTTCAATTTCACACCGACGACCTGGAATACACAAAACGACGCAAACAGATGTGGATGCAGTATGTTCTCTGATCAGGTGACCATGAAGTTCTGTCGATTGCAACGTCTAAGTCTGTCCTAGTTTTCGTCCACCCGCGGAGCGACTGGTTCATAGCAACGCCCTCAATAACGTCAAGTACTGCTCAGGGCAGTCTCATTTGTTGCAGCAAAGCTGCAGAGCTTTTGTAATTAAATATTAGAAGTGCCTCTATCGGCTCTCGTTTTTTGTCACATAAATCACAATGGGGCTATCAAAACAGTGCTGCGAAATATGCAACTTCTACTTGGTAGGCTGAGATGGTACCGAGAAAGTTCAGCAGAAAATTTCAGATCAGGGCGATGAACCTGGTCAGAGCAAAACAAGTAAATACTTCAATACTCCATCTGACTGACCATGCTATAATGATCACAAATCAGTCACCAACAACATCCAAGTCACTCACAAGTTTGCATGTATCACTAAACATTGCTACCGTTCTCTAACTGTCAATAAACTCTCACAAATCTTGACCTGTGCCGATGCCTCACAAGATGTGCAGATATGATATCAAAACTTACCAGACTCAGGCCTAGGGAGGATAGACATGGTGGCAGTGGTAGCAAAGGAAATGATTGTGTCATGGTAGGCCTCCTTTACAGCACATAACAGAGCATGGATCTTCCCGATGTGGAATGGAATTTGATAGAACTTTCCATGCACCATTGTCGCCATAGATAATCGGATGGACGACCCATGATCTAGCAATGCGTGGAAAACTACCCTTGTCTCTATCCCCAAAGCACTTAGTTACGCTCTCACAAAATACCCTTTCTCTCCAACCTCTTTCAATTCGTTTTAGGTGGATTTCAGAGTTCACAGCAAGATAGCCTCCAATGCAAATAAATATCAGCAACTGAGAAATGCGAGTCGGTATCAACTTCATAAGGTATAGAACACATAACAAAATCATCCTCGGTGATCCTCGTCAAGATCAATCCAACAGAATTTTACAGACATAAATCAAGATCAATAACTTCCAACGGATTACTTCTTGGCCTCTTCTCTGTGTTCATGGTAACTTCTAATCCTCCCTCCCCCTCTTTCGTGCGCCAGAAGCACTAGCACTATAAAACGAAGTCAGATTGACTGGGTTGGTTCGGCGCACGAGTGACCTCAATTTTTCCAATTCGAGCTTCAAACGATTCAATCGTGCTTGCTCTTGACGCCAATGCTCCACTTTCTTGTCATACAGACGACGAGTTTTCTGGATGACGCAGCACGCTCCCTTACCCATCCCTTCTGGAGTTCCAGTGGCACTGTAACCATCACTCTCAGAAATGCCGGAACCGAATAAGCTAGGTTTGCCATCGTAACACGACTTGGAGAAATGCTTCTCTCCGAATGCCCTCATGGCGGGTAATCCTCCCCCGCCCCTGTAGACGTACTTTTCTAGGGGCCCTCTTAAGAAAGTTTCGATTTCTGGATAACCAGTTAACTTTGCTTCAGGCTGATGCCAGGAAAACGGTGGCATTTTGTGAGACTCCAGGTCAGCAATAAGGGACTCAAAAGACTTTAAACGTTGTCTCGGCCAGAATGACCCCAGCATCCTGAATTCCGATGCTGATAAGTTGTTTTGCAAGCTGGGCACAAGATTCACCTTGAGTCAAGGCACATTCCTTTACGAGGGTGATGATGAGCTGAGAAAGTGAGTCCCATCCAAATACCTGAATAGCAGATAAAACCGCGTTCGCAACTTCAACGTTCCTCAAACCAACCTGACGCCACTTGCCAGAAGTTTTGTAATAGATATTCTTGGCCAGCAACTGCAAAATTCGCATCGTATCGTCCAGTACACTCGCCCTGATGCAGAGGTTCAGCAGCCGGGGTGTCACAGGATCCTTCGGTTTACCCACTCGGTAATCATACCATGCTTCTGTATCCTTTTCCACTTGCCATACCTGTGGGGCATAATTTTCACAATAGGAGACAATCTGATGAAGGCCATCTTTGAAGCTTGGATGACCTATTTCTATAGTAGACTCTAGTTGGTCTAATGCATCAAAAATACCTGCTTGACAAGCCACTGCCGTGGATAAGATTTTCGGCCACACTACCAGCATTGCACGGTGGTACCACTGCTCCGATCTCGCACCAGCATTACCCGTATGGCCCTTATACTTTTCCTTATCCGGTTTAATACCATTGAAAGGATCAATAATGCTTTCCTTCTTCGTGTCTACACTGAGCTTTTCAATCGCCTCAAATGGAGGGCTGTCGTCCAATTGCGTCCAATTTTTAAACTTCAAGGTTTTTTCAGTGTAACACCCATCGTCTTCATCAAGCAGATACATAGTCACCAAACATAAATGAACAGCTAACCACTTTTCCCCATTCCGATCTCTGCACTCTTTGAGTAGTTCTGCCACTATGCTATCTTCGCCTTTCAGCCCAGAAAACGATAAATTCTCTTCGGTGTATTTGTGCTGCAAGGGAATGGCCATTTTTGCCCCGAAGACATCAATCTTCCTCTGAGATGCTTCCTCCATCCACGGTTGAAACGCCATTTCAACTTTGCCCACCCTGTTAGAAATGTACTCCATGTGACGAGGGTCTAAAGAACAGTCACGTTTGATTAAGTTGAAAGCCAAGCACAATCTAGTGCCCGTTTTTATCTTCTCTAGCTCGTGTAAGCAATCAGCAAAAAAGACAGTATAACAGAACCCAAGCGTACTAACCATGTGTGCATCGAATTTTTTTGTTTCATTGTGGTGCTTCACTACCAGGTTACCTCCTGTATAACCCTCCTCTGTTGGCAGCTGTAGAATGAGAGTTGCAAACATCCCCTTCTCCTTTTCAGTATCCCTGTGGACTGAGAAGTGACCACCACGTTCATAAAACAGCAGCTTGTACAGGTGGGCTTCAACGTGCGCCGCGTCTCCAACAAGCCCCATTGAGGCCACTGCCTTCATTGCTAACCCCTGGACAGTCTTTGAAAGGAATTCTGGCACTCCAGGAAACGTTACTTTGGAGGCATCCACCTGCCAGCAACGCCGCACCCGAGTATCCACAAGAGTAGCTGAGCCTTTGCCGAACGGCGCCTGTTCGCAAACACTGCGGAGTTTAGAAGAGTCTTCGGCACATAGTGGAAGCCGAAGTTCACCCAGGCCCTCCACATGGAAAGACGGTAGAATGAATCCTTCCGAGTATTTCACTGTTTCACACAATGCGAAAGTTCCAAGAGAAGGCTTCTTCTTCTTCTCATCTGAAGGTGTCCAAAGAGCTTTTGCTAGATCTATAAAGAGTTGCTGTCTTTGTGTTTCTACTCCTTCCATGGGTGCCTTCGATTTGTACCTGCACATACAGTGCATGTACATACAAATTAAAGAGGCTTGATGTTCGTGGGAACAAGTAATGTTAAATTATTATACATATCCAATTGGTGAACATGGTAGAAACTTACTCACTCGACACATAAGTTCGACCTAAGTGACCGAAACCTTTAGCAGGAAGAAATGCGTCATAGAATGTGCGAATTCTACCTGTTAAAGGTTTAGGTACAATGTGCGCATTCTACCTGTGCGTCAATGTGCGAGACAGCTACTAAAAAAGCTTTCTCCAGCAACTAAAGAAGGAAATGCTCTTCCGGAACTGGGCAGCGATGAAGTACAGGGAACAGGATTCCTCTGAAGTGCTCTAAAGTTGGCCACTTCGTAATTGCCACTACAGGATGATACTCTCAGAGAGAAACTTGTGGCAGAGTCCAGGAGTAGCTAGATCACACCCTGCAAGAGAGAAAACTAAGTGCAAATTCTTTTTTTAAAAACCCTTGAAAGGCATGAAGTTGCTAAGCGGCATTACTGTCACACCAGTTTTGAAAGAAGCCAAACGATTGCATTGCAACACACCACCACAGCATCACAGAAAAGCCATTTTTGATAATGATCAAAACAGCGGATCCTGCTTCTGCTGTCCTAACATGTAAAGAAGAGAAGCAACATCGATGATTGCATACGAAACTAGAAACTCTCCAATCGTGTTCCATCATATTGCAATGTACCGCAATCAATGCTCTGCAGGTAAGGCTCAGGGCCGATAGGAAGCTCCATTACTTTGACACAAACTACTGCCGCTTACCTTGTCAAGCCCCGTCCACCCCTGGAACTTCGCACGATCAGCCTCTGGGAACGAGAATGCCAAAGAGCGCTTCCTTTTGCAGAGAACCGCAGCGCCTAATCCTTTCCCACAATCGCCCCACCTACCACTCCACACAAATGTCATAAACTCGACTTCACCCCTTGCTCCCCCAACTCTCAGACACACACATACTGATACCTTCCGAAGCTAAACCAACGCAATATCATGCTCAATCCTACTCTCAAGACTTCGACTTCAAACTGCCCCCCGAAGCTTGAACTAGGGCTCACACCGGGAAGAAGAAATTCACCTCAACAGTGTGCGTAAAGAATCCGAGCTGCAACGAATCTCAGAACGCTCGCACAATGACCGAAACGTCACAAACCTTCCTGATCTTCGCCTCCACCTGAACACCCACTTGGCAACATGCACACACTTGAGCTTCACCAACATTCCTTCACCACCGGTTCATTCAAGGAGATTCATGAGGAATCATGCAAGACTCAGCTCGGAAGCTCATGATAAAACTCCAGAAGCGTGTCGAGGAAGCTGAGAGGCATTCATTTCGAGAAAAGAAAAGACGGCGCTATAGATGAGGGAAAACAAACGCATTTGAATCGACCCTTCTGTCGGCTATTTTTATGCCGCTCTAAGCTGTTGTTCCATGGTAGATCCTGACTCACTTCTCTCATGAATCTCATTCCTTCCAACATTTTCCACAATGGCCTGTTTCACAAACACTCAAAGAACACACTCTGTTAGTAATTCTGCAAAAATGAGGTTAATGGTGCTGGTAAATCCGCATTGATCACGGTAACCGTTGCTTTGGATTCTGATGTTGACACAGCAGCTTGATAAAATTTTAGCAGACCAGAATTTCGTATGCAGCTGGTGACAATCTTGTCTCCGAGCTCACTCCGAGGTTCGTCTCAATCTGTCTGGTGTCAAAGTAAAAATCCGAATGAATTCGGTTCTTCTAGTGAATACCACTATCGATCTCAAAGCAAATATCGCCATGGATGGGTGGATGTGTGGAAGGATGGCGCATTGCAGTGCAGTGGTCCCCAACTTAACAAACAAACAACAACAACAAACAAAATGAGCCAGCGTGCAGTGCCTCGCTCCCATGCCCCAACTTCATCACTTGGCGTAACTTATACTATTTGTTGACGTTGATTGCTGCTCGCTGGAAGCAACCCATTTCACGGATCTAACTCAGGCCTACATTCCCCCTCCCTCGCCTCAGCACGCGCTCATTCTCATTCTCCAGGCCCAGCAGCAGCGATTGCTTGATCACTTCATCTCTAGCTTAGCCCTGCTCTCTCTCTGGCTACCCAGCAAATTTGTGGATCCCACGTAGAGCATTCTGGAGCTTGGGCTTTGAATGATAATTTACAGGGTACTATATCTAGCTTTCGAAACCCTGAAGTGGTACTATGAGCTTCACTCATGAAGAATATGAAGAGCTAGATTCGAACAGACCATGAGTTTCTCTGTAGTAAAACTGTCCGGGCTGCTCCACAGCCCAAGGAATTTCTCATCTCCTGTCTTCTGCACAAAAGAACACTGCCTATTTGACAGGATAATAACTACATTCTTCGTAAGCGTGTACCATACAGCCATAACGACACGAAATCGAAGAGCAGAAATACCACTTGACAATGACCTCTGCAGTTCAACAACTACTAAAACTAATCTCTTCAAGACCATCGACAAAGCAGACTTCTTGATATCAAATGCCTGGACTCTACATCTCAATATCAAAGTATACTTCGAGCCATAATTTGAAAGTCATGCACAAGCATCATCTTGATCAAATTTCTCATTTTATTAGAAACAGTACAATCTTTGCAAAACTTGTGCTCTTGAGATGATAATGAAATTTTGAAACTTCCAACACTAACACTACACATGCTGCAGCTCATCTTCCGTTGCTGCTGGCCACATAGTACCAAATTCTGGCTGCAAAATTTCGTTGATAGCTAGAAACCCTTGAGAAGCGGCAGCAAACGAAAATCCATCAAATGCACTCATCGCTACCCAGCTTGGTACGAAACTTGTTGTACACCTGACAGACGATATTTTTTGAAGCAATAAGACATTCAGGTCTTCCAGAAATGAATAAACAAGTCACAAAGCTCAGAACCTTCGCAAGACATAATTAATGTCCAAACATTATCAATAGCGAAAAGAGCTTCCCATATGTTCATTGCCACACAAATACGTAGGACAGTCCATGGTAATGACAAGTTACATAAAGCCAAAGCATGTTTTTTTTCAATCAACCTGTGCAGATGATGGCAACTAGTTGTATCGCTCCAAATCGCCGCAGGCTTCTGCTCCAAATGCGTAGAAGTCTACCTCAGTTCGCCTCACCAGTAGGAAACTGCACCATGCTCCAGCGTTCTGCTACCCTAGCATTCCATAATTTACAACTTCTCAGGTACACAACGGAAACGTCCAGATGTAGGTGAACCTAATGGAAACTCAAAATATTTTTGGTACAGTAATCTAAAAGAACTACATATACATTTCAAACAGATGAAACAAACAGCAAAGTCAATAGTCATCTCCAATACCATAAGCCATAATGTGATGAAGAACGAAGTCTTTCCAGCAAATCCTCTGGATCCCCAAGCCCTAAAAGGCCAAATAAATTCTGAAACCCCATGTGAGATCCCTAAAAACAATCCTCTGTATAAGATACAATCTCACTTCCACCACGAGAGACCTCCAACTCCCTGCGATAGCTCTGAAACCCATACAAATCTCCGACATCCCCAAGGGTTTTGCAACGAGCCAAAGCCTTCCCCTCGGCGGATTCCAAGTTCGAATGCCGCATGATCATCTCCCTCAACGTGTGCTTGGTCCAATGCACGTCATTCTCCCACTCAACACACTTCCTAACATACTCACTCTTCACATCCTCCCAAAACAGCAGCCCCTCAGGCCGAAATACGGACACATTCCAAACAGCAGCTCTCGCCACCATTGCCGACGACGCGCCAGTCGCATCCTCAATCCGCTGAAAGTCACCATACTCCAGCACATCCCCGTTCGCAATCACAGGAATCGACAACGCCGACACAACCTCCTGAATCCCATCCCACTGCGCGGGGTCCCGGTGCGTCCTATCCTTCACTCTCCTCCCATGCACAGCCAGCGCCGCCACACCCGTCGTCTCAATCCTCCGCGCGAGCTCAACCGTCTCCGCATACGTCTCCAGCAGCCGAATCTTACAAGTCACCGGAATGCTCAAATTCCGCCGCAACGTCGTCAATATGTCATGAATCAGCTCCGGCTTCCCCAAGAGCGCCGCACCCATGCCCCCACTCGTCGAGAAGCTCTTCGGGCACCCCATGTTCACATCAAACGCCGCAACATCCCCGGCGACACTGCTAGCCACCTTCAGGCACCGCACGGCGTCCGCGGTACCCACCTGGAACACGACGCGCTCCTTCTCCGCGTCGCAGGTCCGGAACACTACCTCCTTGGTCGTCCTCTCCACGAAGTCCACCGTCCCTAGAAATTCATTCACCACGCGCTCGCACCGCAACATCTTATGGTCCACTATCTCCTCCCCATAGGTGATGTCGGCCCCGTACTCCGCCGCTAGCATCCGGAACGGCAATCCTCCCACGCGCACCATCGGTGCCAGTATGTGCTTCCCCCTGTACTCCATCTCTGCGCTCCTGCAACCTCCCTGCGAGCTCCCCTCGAGCTCCCCGCGAGCTCTCTGCGAGCTTCTCCGAGCTCCTCGTCTTCTCTGCAACTGACAAAACAACCTTCACTCGGCGTCGACGGCAGTTCACTTCACCAAATGTTCGTCTGATACCTGTGTGATACTGTCATGATACTATTCTGATGTTGTTGTGATATCCTTTGATGCACAGGCAGATACTCCGTATCTCGGGATGTCTGCCTCCGACGCGCACTGGATCTAAAAACTGTTACTGTGCCGTTGTTGTGTGCATGAGTTTCTGAAGTCTGAAGCGACATCGTACAGACAGTATTGGTTTGGTGTGAATTGTTGGTGATGTGGAAGTTCCCTGCGATGAAACGTTGAAGGGGATGGAGATGATTGAAATTAGGGTTTCAGCGTGCAGAGGCTAGCACTATGCTGTTTGTGGAATTCATGGACTCATAAGTTTGCAGTGTAGTTGACGTTGGTTTTAGGTGCAAGCTGCAGTTGGCGTCCATGGCAGTTTACTTCTCGCCTGATACCTCGCTTTTACTGTGATGATACATCTGTGGTACCGAAGTATCAGATGCATAGCACAGTTGCAATTAAAATATTATTACACTACTAATCTTTAGAATCAAAATTCTGAGTACTATTTCTTACAACATTCAGTGAAGAACTGGCAATAAGTAGTTAGTCGCCACGAACAACTTTTGTAGCTTGTGTTGGAAAATAGCCATCAATTTCAACATACATGATGGTTGATCAACGTGTAGCAGTACTTACGAGTCACCCTTGTTCGTTAAACCCTCAACCCACATGCCTCTAACTAGTGAAGAATGTTATGATACTATAAACACCACTTGAAGACCACCATGATGTCGTTACAATGAGCTTGCACATGACGCACGTAGAATGCAATTTTATTGAGCCGAAGATTAGAATGAAAGAATGAGGTTTATCTAATTACACTACAGGGGGGCAAGTTAGTTTAGTCTACCTCCGTCATCTTGTTGCCCATGAATCCGATGTCTGAGTGAGTCATACATGTTTTACAGTGTCTAGCCATAGAAGCCGAGTTTCTACCTACGCCTGAGTGATCACCCTCTCTACCTTCCAAAACTGATGTGGTCAGCTAAAAAGAATGTATGTTAACACTACTGATGATGAGCTTAAATGAGTGCAACGGAATAACCATCCGGGTGCCGTTGGCGCCATCTCCAAGCGTCGGATAAGCTCTCCCTCAAGTCGAGGTGTTGTGCCGTCCAGTTGAGCTCGCGTTGAATCTTGGACGGATCGCTGTACACTTCGGCGTAATCTCCAGGTCGGCGGTCGAGGATCGTTACTGTGACGTTCACGCCCGTTGCGTACTTGCATGCCTCCACGAATTCCTTCACAGAACTCCCTGGGAGATACCCATATTGTAGAGAGTCAGACAAAGATTTAAAGAGCCAGAACAAGCATAGGTACCGCAAACAAGCAAGACAAGAGATGGTGGATGGCCTTGAGGCTTGTACCTTTGCCAGTGCCAACATTGTATATAGAAACCTTCCCTCTCTCTGCCTTGTCCATGGCCTTGACGTGAGCGTCCACCAGGTCTGTGACATGGATGTAATCACGGATGCATGTGCCGTCTGAGGTATTGTAATCTTGTCCTCTCACCTGGCAGAAACACACGCATGGAAATGTTGATCAGGAAAACGAAATCTCTGTAAGCAACTGTTCTTCTCTATGCGTTATCCCTCCTATGCTTGTGTGAAGTTGGCAATGAAACCAGATATATTTGAAGAAGATGCAGTGCAAATTGATGTTGGCTGACCTCTCTGAATCACATCCTCTTTAGAAACGGAAGGAGAGGGAACTAACCTGTATTCCAGGGATGATCCCGGTCGCAGCGTCGAAACACGCTCCCGAGATGCGCGCATGCTTGCGGAGCTCCGGTCGTGGTGCTTCACCGAGCCTGCCCTTAGGATCTGAGCCGATGACATTAAAGTACCTGCACATATGACATGTGGTTTTGTCAGGAAGGCTACTCTCCAGCACAATATGGTGAGAGAAATGATTGCAGTGATGCTTCGCAAGATACAAAAGACCGCTCCAAAGAAAAATATAAGAGATAATGCATCGTGAAGGTCCAACGCGACACCTTAAGATCATCACAGACAAATCTGCTGTCCTTGCGAAGTCCTTGATCAAATCTTCCGACATCTTCTTTGCCTTTCCGTAGGGATTGATTGGTACCTATTCAAGCAAGGAATCAGCTATACGTGTCAACAACGGCTACCCTACTTGGTCTGCGACTTTCACAATAAGAGCGATCAATACACAGTTCAAACGGATCAAAGTGAAATACCTGAGGTGTGTCTTCAGTGATGGGCATCTGCTCAGGCTCCCCATACGTCGCACAAGTGCTCGAGTAGATGAGTTTCTTCACTCCATGGGTCTTCATGGCTTCCAAGACTGTCAAAGTATTGAAAGTGATGTTGTGGTAATACCGTAAAGGATCCGCCATACTCTCGCTCACATAAGCGATTGCTGCAAAGTGCATTACCGCATCTATGGCATTCTGTGCAAAAATCTCGTTCACACGCTTGCTGTCACCGAGGTCACCATAGAGGAACTGTAACCTCCCTGGCTCGGGAAACAAGGCTTGCAATTGCTCCACTGCCCCGATGTTCCCACGCGAGAGATTATCCTGCGTTTCCCCAAAAAAGTTAAGAACATCGCTCAAAGGGCACGAAACTAATGCTCTTGACTAATGCAACATGGGTGTGCTTTCTTTGCAGTGGTGAGAACTTGAATCAAGGGAGTTTTTCGAAGGCATACAACGATGGTGACACGATGGCCATCTTCAAGCAGGCGCAATGCGGCATGGGAGCCAATGAAACCAGCACCACCCGTCACCAGCACGTGAGTCACTCCTCTCTCGTGCATTGCAAACTGCACACACAGATCGCAATTGCACAGTCAAGCTACAAATATAACCACTAAAATTCACAAAGACGGATATTAGGTCTATCTTATTCTTTTGATTCCTCGAGGCTTCAATGGACTGGGGGGACTCGGAGCCATACCTTGTTGGAACCCATGAGTGAAGCCGACTGGCGTAAAGCACTCATGCAGAAGGCGGTGAGCAACGCTGCCAGCACCACCTTGCCGACGAAGTACAACCGAGGCTTCATACTTGAGAAATCAAAGCCTGCAAAACAAAACAAAAAACGTTGCCACGCACCAAGTGAGACGCCGCTTCTGTCTTTCCTTAAACGTTGGTGACAAGCCTTCAGTGAAAATCAGTCATCCTTCTTCAACCTGAAGCAACAGCGATCAAAACCTCTATGCACCTTGAAACCTCGTCAATTCCGTTTCTTTGCGAACCACTTGAATGGTAGGTGGTCACGAAGAAACTACCGTACCAAAAAGAAAAATATCTTTCTTCGCTAAATTTTGCATGCATAGCTGGACACACTATCTGAAAAATTGAGTTTCAAAGTCGTGACTGTAAACAATCGTGCGTGCGCGTCAACGCACGTACCTCATCCGATCATGAACGAGCTTAGTGTCAAGTTCGCACGAACTCAAAACTCATCCAGCTATGGTTATTCAGAAAGCGATCCAAAATTTATTGCTGCTACAGCCCATTGCTAACGTTTGAAAAATAATATAAAAATTGCATTGTGCTGCCGCGATCGCAAACAAGACAGGAGAGCGTGCAGAGTTCGTCAAAAATCAGAAAAAGGACACAAACCCGTTTCTCATAAACCCCTTATTCAGCAACTCTGTTCCTGAGTCTGCTGTGGATACACGATACATAAAAAATATTTTCCGTGCTCGAAACCTCGGCAAACAACACTTGCAAAGATCACACATTTCCCAAGGCAAGATAGTCCCACATCCAAATACGACGCACTTGCGGGTTCGACCACCTCAGAGACAGACACAAAAACCCGGGCAAAAAGCTACCTCCAAAAGCGTAGCTCCGCGACAGCCTTGGACTCCGGCGACGAAAAATAGGCGAAGAAGCGCCCGAAGGCAGAGCCGATCCCAGACTCCCCATCAATGCACACCGCCCTTCAACACCGTCACCTTCTTCCTCCCTTCGTCCAACACTTTCCAACGAAGCTCCTCACAAAAACACCAGTTTTCAAGCTCCCATCGCCGAGAAAAACCAAACACCAATGCTATCACCACTTCTCTCCCAATAACCAATTCCCCTTCTCTTATTCCCACACTCCCAAGCAGCTCCCAAACCTCCCTCTCCCTCCAAAACACAACCACCAAAACCAATACCAAAACAACAAACAAACACCACCAATACAAGGTGAACCCAGTTGCCAAATGGTTCCAACAAAGTAACCAACAAGAACAGTGTCACTCTAACTCTCTGTCTCTCCACTAACTCTCTCCCTCTTCCTCTGAGCCTCTGTCTCCCGCTTCTAAACCTCCTCAAAGATCGGCAACAAAACTGCCGCCCCGTGTGAGCCTCCCAAGATGATAGCACATCCGACACAGCCTCCAAGCTGTCGCCCCAGGGGGATCTCCACTATCCAGCACTGCAACGACGCCCCTACCAAGCTATGTACCAATGCTAGCACCAGATGCCCTCGAGTAAAAAACTACCGCAACGCTGGTATTTTTATACCACCTTGGATTGCAACGCACTCATGACATCCCAGATGTGACTCCGGTCGGCGAGTAGTAGAGTACTGATCAAGTGCAATAGCTAGCGCATGTCCCAACTTCCAAGGGGCTAACTTTGCCAATGGAGCCAGTCAATGGAAGAGTTGGAGTAAAACCTATGGTTTACTGGCAGTGAGGTGGAGTAAATTCGGAGGTGATGAGTAGTGTGGGACTGTGGGTGCTATGGTGAGGTGCACGTGAGGGAGGCCAAGCGAGGGGCGTGGAAGCAAGTATGATTGGTTAGTGTGTGGGACTGTGGGACTGTGGGCTTGGGAGTTTGGGGCTCTGGCTGCCGCGGGCAGTGTGGCGTATACCTGGGAGAGCGGTTCCACCGGAGAAAAGGTCATCGGTGAAACCATATCATTCAAGCCCTGATGATGTCTATCGTATCATTGACACTGATCATGGATGTCATTTTGCAGGAGTTTGAGGAACATGCCGGAAGCTTGATGAGGTAGTTTTGATGTTACCCTGTGTTTGGCAATTTTGGTGCAATGCTTCAACATTCTTCAACATTCAATGAATCTATTGAAGATTGTTCCTGGATATGCTCCTTCTCTTTGGTGCAACTTGGTTTTGTTGTTCGTGTTTTGCTGCAGCTTTGTGGCATGGCATTGGTGGCAGGCTGGCGGGAGGCAGGGTTTTTATTTTTAGTTTTTATTTCTTGGGGGCACTTGACACTGGGGGATGAGTGCTTTGCATGGAGTCAGGATGGGGAAAAGGGGAAAGGAAAATGATCGGATGATTTGAGATTGCCAAAAATCATTATTTTTTGCCTTGATGAACGATGTTTCATATTCCAGGTGAATTTTTACCTTCCAGAGATAATCTAAAGGATATATAGTTAACTCTGGTATTATAGATAATGTTTTTTGGTGGTAAGGAATGTAAAGGACTTATACTAATCAAAGTGGAAGACATTTGGCAAAATCAAAGATCAAAATCTAAACAAAGAACACTATATGTTTTTATCAACTATGAAATTCAAACTTATTAAGTTGAGAATAGCTTCTAAAAAAATTTGAGAGCACATTGTGGTAGTATCACTTTTGGACAAGCTATTTTAAGCTCTTAAATTTTTGGGTTTTTTTATATTTTTACTACTTCTAGCTTTCACTATCAACCTTCCAATGGCACAATTTTTAAAGCATTTGAAGTCACAGTGGAAAATTATGGATTTTAGAAGGATTTGCCTTGAATTTGGGTAGCCAATAACCAATCAAAGTCTCCTATTCTTTGCCTATGTTGCTTGTCATTTATAGGGGCAAAAAGGAACAAGACTAAATTTCAAAGAGTGGACACTTGCAACATAATGGGTCCAATATTTTCTCATCCATAAACATTAATGGAAATTTTCATCCAATAGATGTTTTCATCTTAGTGATAATTTCCATCTATATTAGTTGTTTTTATTTGACATAATTTTTTCATCCAACTAATAATTACCATCAATAGCACAAGTTTTGTGCTCTCATTTTGTGTACACCTTTTTATACAATGTAGATAGAAGATCCTATGATTACAAATTCAATGTGATGTTTAATTTTAGAAATCAATAAGAATATATTTTTACAAATTTTGGCTCCAAATACAACAAGAAAATTTTAGGGGTTAAGAGAAGCAATATATTTGAAATATCTTCAATTAAAAAAAAACAACATTCTTGTACTATTGATGAGTGTTATTGCAAAGAAGATATATAAGTTATAACAAAGTAAAAGCATTGCCCCGGATTGGAAGCAAGTTTGTGACGAGCAAATAAAGATGTGGAGAAATGAAGAAGAGCATAAAAGTAGTAAAGAGTCATATCTCCATTGACCAACTTGTCAACTTATCTTTGCTCTAAAGTAACCAACATCTTAAGATTCCCGAATTAATCCAAATAAATAATCCATTTTTTGTAATTTTATTAAAATGATTATATTATATTTTGTTTTTAATCCTAGATTTAAACCTTTGGATAGAGAGGCAACTCCACCTAAACTATTTTTAATTAGATCAACATAATCATTGTAAATTTCTCGTATTTATAATGTTTTAAAAATTATTTTATCATTGTCATAGAGAATATCAAAAACATCATTTAGATGTCAAAAAAATCATTTAGATGTCAAAAAAATCATTTAGATGTCAAAAAAATCAATCACATATGTTTAAGATTTTTAATTTGATGATTAATTAAAGAATTAAAAAATAAACAAACTACATAATGTGGTATGCTCAATAACCGTGCAAATTTCATATTTGTAAGTAAGTTGTATAGTGGTAAAGGGAATAATTTTAGGGGCATCTTGCAAAGTTTTTGGGAGACCGGTGATGGTGGAATCACGATTTTTGAATTCTTTTTGAATTACTTATGGAATTTTTTTATGTGTTTCTAAAACAGTCCACCCTAAGATCTAGCTCTTGGGTACATTAGGTTTTGGAGTTGAAAGCTAGAATCTTCCTCTTAGGTAATCGCCCCTATTGAGCCGTTCACAGCGGAAAGCGGTTTTTGAACTTGCTACCTTAGGTCCTTGTTTGTTCATTCCTCCTGGCGTAAGACCATTTATGGGGAAGGTTCTTTGCCTTCTCCTGAACAGAAAACAAGACCAATGATCTGGGGATTGCTGTCGTAGTTAATGAGAAAGAATTATTTGGCTGCATGAGGCCACTGCAAACTGTAAAGCCATAATCGGAACCAGATCCGCGCAGACAATTTGAGCCTCTGCTTGTTCTTGCCCATCATCTACATACTGTACTTTAGTCCTTTCTGAACCCATGAATCAAGCGTACTGTACATCACACGAACTCAATTTGCTGTGAGCAGAATTCACATGCATTATATCAATCCATGTCTCCAGGACTCGACAAATGGCTTACTCTTTGTGTATCCACAGAGACAGAAAACGAGCATGTAATTTGATGATGGTGCTCTGAGATCGGACTGATGCCCAGGACATGTACATCTTGGACGTGTCACAAGCTCATTTTGGACGTGTCACGAGCTCCTTTCACGATATTGAGAACTCTAGAGATATTCACTGGTGGAGTCATGACATTCTGGAGGTTTATGCATGTCTGTAGGTTTCAGGAGAGGTGTCAGTATTGAATGCTCAACAGTATTACTTTATTTGATAGATCCCTGCACATGCAATACGAGGCTTCATGCAAAATGGGGCTTCTGTATTCATGAAGGTGGGCTGTTCCATTACTGAATATTCAACTTGTATGGGAGGCCACTTCACACTATGGCTACAGGAATAGAGGTCTTGAATTCCAGCAATCACATTGTGAGAACGTCCAAATCAAGCCCCTCGGCCTTCACATTGGAGACTAAATTGAAAGTTCATTGTCCTCTACTCTACTTATATGGCAGTACTTGTGGAGAGTTTGGAGCAAAGACAATAGTCACTCAAGTAAAACTTTGGTTACCATTTTTTGAAACCCAAATTTCTCCAAAGAGGTGGTAAATTTCATTTTTAATGAAATATGCACAAGAAGACAAGGTTCTTGAGTTATTAAAGATTGATAATGCTCCACAAGCCTTGTCATACCTTATTAATTAAATCTTTGACATTCGTTTACAAGAACCTTATGTTTATAAAAAAACAAGCTAAATTTCATAATTTTGTCATAGCAATGAATTTATTATTGAAATATTTTCCACATGTTCTTCGTTAGTCTGTACACCTTCTTCTAATTCAAAGAAATTTTCACACTGTGACCTTTGAAGTTTCACACTATGACCTCCCAAAGGATTTGGTTTTTACATTTTAGTGTATTTTTTCAACTGAAGACTTTGGACGATTGCCTTTGATTGATCTGAATTTTTAATAATCAGCTTCTCAACTCAGTCATGGTGTGAAGTGGCCTAATAATTTTACTTTGTAAATATTAATGGACTCAAGTCAAAGATAAATAAAATCATAACTTTTAACAAGAATTCGATTTTGAAAGAGTATATTACCAAAACCTCTGGGCAAGCTTGAAAGAATGTAGATTTGCAATTTTATGTAAAAAAAAATGCCAATTTGAAAAGATGCATTACTTAACAACTGCACGGATTTGATTGACCTATGTAACGTTTTTAAATGTGTCATAAAACATCAAAATCCATGGAAAATGAAGGAACATGTTCACAAAATGTGGATAAGTACACCAAATTCAAGTTTCGATAGCTTTCACATAGCATAATGCAAAGAGGAAATAAAATTGCCAAACGAATTGAACATATCCTAAAAAAGGATTGTAGGGGATTGCATAATGCATTTACAGAAATAGTCACCAAGCACAGAACATTTCTCTACTACAACATTAACGCCATTTGGAAGACCATTGACGAACATTTTCAGAAAGCGTTCAACCAATGTCGTAACCTTGCATTCTAAAAAAGACATTCAAAGCCCACCGAGATGCTTATTCAAAATTAAATATTTCTCAAAAAATTACCAAGAGCTAATGCGACGCAAAACTACCCAAAAGACCTCCTAGAATAAATTGAATTCTCAAAAAATTGCTCACAATCTTCACAGCGTAAAAATAAGTTCAGCAGCTGATTTCCCAGAATCAAATACGGTCTTCCTGAACCTGAACTAAGAAATGACTGATCAACAACAGCTCTTTGGAGTGTTCACAAGATACAACTTACAAATGTAGGACTGCCTTTTAAAATACTTTTTCATGCAATGATCTCAAATTGAGAAACCTTGAACTAAGACCGTAAATACCTGGAAATTTAAAAGCCCTAAACCATCATAGCTATCGCGCCTCTGAAATGCTTTTAGCTTTAAGGCCTTCATTTCAGAAGCAGACGTATCCTCTGGTAAATGATTCAGTATCTATGAAATTATAGGTAGCATGTAGGGCTTTTATGCTGGTAAAAAAATAGGGATTCGAAACCCTTTCCTCTAAGGATACTGCTCGCCCACTATCAGCCGAAATGTAGCAAAGAATTCTTCTTTAATAACCTGTTTGCGTTACCAGAGAGAACAAACGACACAATGGCAAGACTGTCGCGGAGCTATCCTGCTCAAGACCTTATCGTGTAGAAGGATAGCCGCAAGCTGGAGTCGCTGGGTCACTTAATTGGACTCCCAAGACATGTTCATATTCGATGTCATCTGACTAATAATCTTACAATTGTCGAAGGGCTGCAGAAAAAGGGCGATATGTTGGAGTGCAATTTCTTCGTCAATCAACCAGCATTTCACTATCTTGAGCATGTGCCTTCTCATCCACATTCACCACAATTGTAGTACTTACAGTTACTGTTGAAGCCGCTGTGACAACCTCAACTTTTTGTGTAGACGCTGGTGAGCTCTTTGTTTGAGTAGATGCCGAATCGATGTCTTGCACACTAGCCTTGTTTTCGTTGGTTGTAGTTCGTGTTGGTGGATCAGGGGGCTGAATAACCTGATCTGGATAAGCGGCCTTGTATCGTGCACGCAACCCTTCATCAACAAGGCGTACTCCATTCAGCTGATTTCCCAGCGACATCCACCTGCGTAACAAGAACGATATATATCTTAGCAAGTAAAAAATTTATGATGTAAAGAGCCTTGACGGAATTAATCAGTTCTCAAATGTTGAATGCCTGCCATCTGCAATCTAATGTTTATGATGATTATAATGCATAAACATGGAACTACTCTCTTGAATCTAACAGTTATGTGACATGACCTCCTTCGTGATGTTGATTACTGAGATATAAAACGGCACTTCAGAAATAAAATGCATAAGAAATCTAAGAAATATGCAATATACCCTGCATGTGTATTGTGCATTCGAGCAAACAACTCCAGCTTTCGGGTTCTTGGGCTTATCCGCTCCAATAAAGGGTACATCTGCAGCAGATCCTTCTTAGAACATAATGAAAATTTGAAATTCATATCTTGAGAAATCTAGTAGAAGCGAGGGGAGAAAAATGAATATCCAAGAACGATCCTTCATGAATTCGTTCTTGATACCACTCTCATTTACACTAGTTCTGCATAAGGGGACCAACTACAGTACAGCTAAATATGCACAAAGCACTTCAGCATCTATCACGCTTTAAAACGGATAGGTGTTATGAGCTCAAAGCGCCAGCATACAAATAAGTCCTCAACTCCTGAGAAAATTCGTTATTCTAAAGAAAGAGCACGAGCATACTGTATGAAATTTAGGGCGTTCAATGTTTAAGTATTGTAACAAAATTGCCAAACCAAGTACGAAAGGTAACATCAAAACTACCTCATCAGGCTTCCGACTTGTTTCTCGAACTTCAGCAACAATGACATCTGTGTCAATGTTACGATTGACATCAGGGTGGCCTTTTATACCCACTAGGCAGTGCTCCTTGCTATGATTTAACCAATGACCTGTTCTCCCTGTTCGAATTATTCGCTGCAGCTGGTTCGTTTTCACCCAGATGATTTCTTCTACCCTTTTATAGCCCCATAACTCCAGGCTGGTTGCACAATTTTCAAAATAGATAGAATCAGAAGCGAACGGACAATATTAAACACGCGGCAGATTTTTAAAGATGCACAATAATTACCAGTTCGATTTTAATGGAATCAACATAGGTAAAGGAAATTACCATTCCCGCCCAAGTTCCATAGCACGACCAGTGACCCAAAGGAATATAAGCCCATCTGTTTGCAGAGCTGGTACATTCAAATTACGCATTTCATCATCAGCCATGGTCCCATATGGTAACTCCATATGAATGTCCCATGGAGGATCTGCCATAATAACTCCAAACTGTCCCAATACATCCATCTTGAAATTGCGTATATCACATTGTACCCACTGAGGCTCCCCGAGTTCTGCATCTGAGCAATACTCTGCACGTTGAGGTCTGGATCCTGGCCTCTGGTTAGGTGGAATGCCCGGAGCCATCATCAGATCTGGGACATCAGGAATTGGGTCCAACTCATAATGTACATACTTACATGTCTGCACACACCAAACACGTTATGTAGATGAATCACAAGGTCGCGATTCGGAAAGATGGAAGAAATGGTACGCAACTCTATAAGTTAATGAGAGAATGAAACAGACATACACTTGAATTGAAGCTTGGAGACAAAAGAGGTTCTGGTGACATCAAGAGCTAGCAGACCGGCCAATATCAACGCTTCAACCCATCCTAACAAAAGGTGAAAATGAGCAATGAGAAAAGTGGGTTAAGCAGATGGTCCAGTACAGCAAGAAACAACACCTTCATGTGACGGCAAGTATCCAGAAAGGAGCAGTCTCCAAGATTCGAGTCCGTGTGAGGAGCAATAATGCGGCGAAAATGCATCTGATTTGGAATTCCACATAATGAATAACAAGTGAAAATAAATGCGATTAAATGAATGACATACTAAAAGCTTACGAACTTCAGTGCTTCAAGTGCCTGAATCAGTGGTACTTGGGCATGTAGCTAACCCTCGCAAATCTCTCGCACAACACTCAATGGCACAAATACGCAATGTTCTTGAAAAGAAGTCGTAATTAGCCAACAAATTCACACTAGAAAGAAGTTGTTGCAGAGTTTCACCTTCTCACAAGCTATGAAGTGATTACGCTGGTGTCGACAGTCCTCCTTTGTGAGAGCTGCACAGTACTCTTTCAGTGCAGAGCCTCCCTTTGTCTTGAACTGTAAGAATTACCAAGAACTAAATACTCAGATGTGAGCAGACGTAAAATAACTCGGAATAATCAAGCACCCCTACTAGGCTCGCACACCGTAGTGACCGTTGTAAATTATATCAATCCAAAGAGAATAAAATCAGTCAAATGCCTGAGTGATTGGACAATACTAACCTTCGCTGCATTTGCTGTTTCTTTAGCAGTAGGGCGATGCAATAGCTCTAAGAGCTCCTCAGCTGTCTTGGACTGCTGTTGCTCCTTGAATGACTTCTTATGTAACAAAGCATCAATATCCTCCTCTTCTGAGAGGCCTCGACCTTTCCCACCCATGCCACCATGGAGGACCGGTCCATGCGGGGGCCTTGGAAAGGGTCCACCAAAACCACCCCCAAGCCCCGGACCTCCTCCAGGCATACCCACCATACCCATACCCCGAGGTCCGTTTCGTGGAACCATGAGAGGGGGCCCTCCTCCACCTGGAAACATGGGGCCTCCAGGAGGCGGGCCTCCCTGATGATGATCCCACATATCAGGCCTTGTAGGCAGACCATGAGGTCCTCCATTTGGATCCATCACACCTCTGTGGTGGTGTTCTCCACCCAGTCGTGGAGGTGGCGGCAAGCAGCCCCCAGGAAGCTCTTTCATCAACCGTCCTCGATCGAAATTCAGAACTAAAACGTGCAGTCCTCCATACCGATAATCCTCTATCTCCTCAATCTGTAGACCTCCTGCTTCTGTCATTGCCCGCAAGGCAAAATCCACAGCGGTGATACCACCTGCCTCCCCACCACCTCCCACTTCATGTAGTGCATCCATTTCAATGTGATTCACCTCTTTGGTAAGCATTCGATGGTGGATATTCATAGAATCTATAGGCAAAGCTGTCGTATGTGATAGCAAGCATCCAGCAACCATCGCCTTCACAACACCTAGTGCATTCATAGGTCCAGCTCCCCGGCCACCATCCCAACCACCACCTCCCCAACTGTCAGCCCCCCATCCCTCACCCACAGACCCATCACCTCCACCCCAAGAGTCTCCTGGCAATCTTGGTCCGCCCATGTCCACATCCACGTTCGCTTTGTATGGAGCACCAAGGATACCCCTTTGCTCAACAGAGCCATTGGACAATCCTGAAAAGCTCGTTCCATGACCCGCATACCTGGGACCTGCCACAGGTTCTCTGAGATCTCCAGCACTAAATGTATGAACACTATCAGATCTTTTCTGAACACCCTCCCGATACTCAATTATCTTATTCCTTTTTATCTCTAGCCCTCCAAACGCCGACGCAACCTGCATAACCAAACATAGGATCAACTTCAGTTTCAGATCAATGAAACAAGACAGCACTCCCTCCAATGAAATATTTCACTAGGTCATATCTTGCCATGACTCTACCAAATTTCCTCTAAAACACATGCAGCCCCATGGGAAACATGTAGAATACACACGAGAACTCACAGGCGTGTATCAACAGCAGTAAAAGCGAGAGGAGAGTACGTATACAGAGCATAACATCCCTTCTTAGCACAAGAAAAAGACAACTTTGATGCGGTTCCTGAGCAAATGCTCTTAAAAAAAAAGAATTGAATTTCACTCAGCGATCGTCATCCTCAAATGAGAAATGCCAACTAAAACCACCGGTTCTGAAAACCTTCCAAATCCATACACATTAAAGGCCACGCTTCCTCCTTCTTCATCAAATGACCAATCCAAGCAGCATAACTAATAAAGAAAAAAAGGATTAAAAAATCACAAAACCCACAACACAACACCTAAAAACCCTGAAAAGAACATTCGCACGCCCATCGCCATCGCCAGTTTGGAAAAATCCAACTCAAACCCTAAACCCCGCCACAGCTCACTATTTCCCAAAATTCATCACCAAAACGCACTCACCTTGAGCGAGAGCTCGACAGCAGCCTCGAGCTCCGGCACCGAGACGGCCAAGCTGCGCGACTGCTCATGCCCAATCCGCCGCAAGTGCTCCGCCCTCCCCTGCACCTGGCGCAACTGCTCCCGCAGCGCCGCGATCTCGTCCTCCCCGCTCTCCATGGGCACGTCCATCTCCTCCTCCCCCCCAACCCTAACCCTCACATCTCCCTCCCCCCTCTCTCCTCCCTTGCATTGCCAATCAATCACTCCTCCATCCCCCCCTCCCGGTCCCCAAATCCTACCCCAAAATTAAAATCCCCCCTGCCAACAGCTGCACATGTTCTTGAGCGTGTCTAGCCCATGACACAATGCTTATGTTGGTCACTTCTCTACGTGAATTAAGCCTACCAGTTTCTGTATGTTATGCTATCCAGGGAGGAAAGTTGGTGAATGCTAAGCTGTGCAAACATATATGATATGTGACTGAATGAGTGACAAAAAATGCATGGTTACCTTAGCTTTTCCAAATGAAGAACAACAGTAATCTGATGTTCTGTTGTGTGCAAAACTACATGGAATGTGCAAACATTGGAGTCACAGTGACGAGCTTCCAAGTCTGTGAGAGAGCATGGTTTTGGTTGGCTTAGTGAGTTGCGAGGGAGAGTTATGGTTTTGTGTGGGGTTGATTGGAAAATATGAACGCAGTGGACAAACAGACAGACATGGTGTAGTGATTGGCATGTAGGCGTGGGAATAGGTGAGGGGGGCCAGTGACCGTGGCGGCGAGGTGAGGGTGGTCAATGGTTTGTGGGTTGAAATGGGATTGTGAGGGAGTGAGAAGGGTGGGTGTTGTGGGGTGTGATAGAGGGTTGTTTAGATGATGGATTGAACAACATTTTTTTTCAGAGGATGAATGAAAACTTAGAATAAGCCTCTTACAGAAAAGTGCATTTCATTATTTTTATTTCTTTTTTTGCATGATTATGGTATTGTTTCGTTTGAAATAAAAATTTAAGAAAAAATTTGGTAAAATATCTTGAAATATTCTACGAAATATAATTTTTTCATCTATTACATACAATCTTGAATGTTTTAGTACATGTGAGTTTATATCGAAGATTAAAGTCTATATGTTTTTAGATTGTATAAATTATGAATACAATATGTGTTGTATTAAAATTGGATATGAATAATAAAAAAACTAAATTAAATTAAAATTAAAAATAAATCAAAAATAAAAACTAACAATTGTATGGTAATGATTTTTTGTAAGACATCAAATTACCGCGCCATACAAAGATAAAGATCAATATTTTTTTAGAAAATATTGAAATATTTATTTGATAGATCTAAATTTTCCAAGTAATATCAATTAAATAAAACATATCTTATTCGATTTGATATAAATGAAGATAAATAATAATTATTTAATAAATTAATATAATTCAATTTATATTTAATTCTTTATCGTACATATTACGTATTTAAAATTATTGTCATTCACTATAACATATTAAGATTAATTGATTAATTTAATATTAAATTTTTATTAACATTTATTTATTTACTTATGTCTATATGTATTTTGTTCTTGAATTAAAAAAAATACAGCCTTCATTTAAATACTTTCACATGCACTTTATTAAAACTAAATTAATCTCAATAAAAAAAAATGTTAGTTATTTTAAAAGACTAATATAAATCATTTTTTTTTTTAATCAACTACCATATGTTTCTTTATCAAGGACCATTGAATTTTAGGATATCTTGTTCACAAATAATTACAATCCATGTGATAAATTATTAATCGTCAATAATCCAAGTCTCTCTTCAATAATCCATGAATCCTATAAGAATCCTATACTTCAAATTTGTTATTTATAATTATTAAAAATAACCAAACATACACGATGAATAAAAATAAAAACCACTTCAAAAACAACAGTAGACAACCACTCACATGCCAAAGATAATTCATTATTTATCTCATTATGTATAGTAAATTTGTCAATTCGTTTTTATTTTCCATACGTGCTTCATATCCTTCGTTAAAATTTTCTTGTTAATCTTCTTCACAATCTACCTTTTCTGTATTGTGAATGGTTATAAGTATTAAATACTTTGTCAGAAGATTATATGTCAAATTTATAATACTCTAAATAAAATCGCTACTTGTTCAACTTGACAATAAAAATTTATAATCAAACACAAATATTCAAAATCCATATAATTGTGCTCATATCTAGGTCCTCTATGTCATACAAAACGCAAGTAAAACCAAAAAATAAGCCTTAATATAAGTATCTCAATTCATATATTTCAATAAACTATACTGTTACCATTACAAATTTCCAAAATATTCAATATCAACTTCTAATCATTTGTTCAACTTACTCTTTCCATATATCCTTGCAATCTTCACATGACAAGTGGTCATATTTCTAATAATTATTGATTCCCAACTCAAATATGACTTGAAAAGGAGATGAAGACGATCTATATGGTGCTGATTCATTTATCGATGCCATTGGATTTGCCAAATTTAAGAAAGGTTATAGTAATACTATGACTATGAAGCTTTTACCTGAACAACTTGCATGGTTTGCATATGTGGTATTTTCGCATCTTTTACTTCATTTGAGTTCCAAATATACTGATTTTTTAAAGTTTAAATAACCATTTTAATTTTGACATTTCTACGTTTTGCAGTTTCACCTAGACATGCATAGAGATATGAATTTAAAGGGAAATGGATGCCACGACGATGAAATAAAAAATTACGAGGCGGATATTATGGCATGTCAAAATTGGAATCAAAAAATTAAAATGATTCTACCAGGAGATGTGTCTCTGAATGGCGAACTTGGTTTTGATGATTGATGATGAAAACCAAGTTCAAGCCCATGATGTAAAGTCAAGATGTAGTGAAGTAGCATAAGTGAGTCTTAAAATCCAAGTCTACATCATATAATCAATTGATTATGCATTGTATTGTCATCTATATCATATACTAGTGATTTATCATTTCTTTGTCTTGGATTTTTAATACATAAACATTTGTGTTTAATGCATCTAATAGGTCGAATAAAGGAGTCAGCAAATGGAACAAAGATGCAGCTTTAACAGCAAATGGAACAAAGATGCAGCTTTAACAGTCAGTGTTCAAAGCTTAAAATCAATTGTTAGTAACATTCTAGTGCATAAAATTTTAAATGTTTTAAAATTACTTATTTATTGTAAGATTAGAAGTCGTCAAGTATTTTTTTTAACTTTATCAAGAACTTCACTAAGATAAATTGTGATTTTATTTCTATTTTTGTAGTTACTATGAATAATAGTGGTTTTAATCTATTATAATTAATTAGTTTTAATAAAATTTATTATTTCAATAAATAATATTTAACATCCAATAAATCAATGAAAATAATAAAAATAATATATATTTTTTATTTAAATATCATTAATATATTTAGTTTCAAAGAATTTTTTTTTTAAATAGCAAATATATTTTAATTTTTTTAACTCATTCAATAAATGAGACATTACTATGTATTACATGAAAATATATATTTTAAATAAATAATCGAAATTCATTTTTTACACTAAAAATTTATGATTTATTATATTAAAATCATGATTTTTTAAAATAAGAATTTGCAAAGAGAGCCTCTTGGTGAGATTTTGTCACTCGATTCATTTAGTTCACAGATGAAATGCTACTAATCGCTAACCTTACGTACAACGTAGAGTATTATTTGACGATGCGGAACACCGTCTTGGAGGTAGGACGCTTTGGTCCACTGGATCATGTCATGCAAACTCTTCATTGTGTAAAGAATAAGTCCTTAAACAAGAAAAATAAAAAACTTTAAGGGCTGCATTACAATGTTTTTTTTTTACTTGAATTGGAGGAAATCATTTGTTAAAGGATCTTCTCATGACTTACTAGTCGACTTGTTGAGATTGGAAGTGTATGAAGGTGAGCTTTGCTCATCTTTTTGAGCAATAGGGCACCTTAGAAGATGTGAAAACCAATATTTCATATTTAAATAAGAGTTTGTCGATGTCCGCAAAATTGCTCTTATTATGGTTATGTTGCCATTGAAAATGCGCTTGTTTAACCGTCTTCCCTTACGTACAGTCTCAGCTCCACAAAATCGGTTGCCTAATACATAATCAGTGGTAGGTGAGAGGTGCAAATTTTATGCACACCTTTATTACGTATATTTAAGAGTGTGCCCATTCGACTCCAATTATCAAGTACCTTTTATCAAACAAATCTTCACTTCTTTACTTCTCCTAGTTACAATCCCAAAATAAATATAAAGTAATTGAAAAAGCTTGTGTTTGCACTACAAATGTTATCTTTAAATAATGTTATTAACTACTTAAAAAAAACTATAATCCAAATGTTTGAAGCAATTAACTAAATAATTACTTGTACAAATTATATGATCTATATAAGTGTAGTGACCGCCACGAAGTTTCTTGCAAGGGCGTCTTGATCATTTAATTTAGCTTCTCAGAACTCAGAGTTTAATATATCTTTTGTTTTCTTTCGCGTAGTTTCTACACGAATATGGGTCCTCTCAAATTTCTCTTTGCGGTTTCCTATGTTTCCGTCTCCATTGCATGTATTTTGGTCGCTAAGGGTATTATTAAGATTTTCAAGATGATGGAGCGTACTGGAAGCAAAGTGGCTCCGACGAGTGATTCTATCAATCAGATTTGGGGTTGCATGAAGCAACCTCCACCTCCATACAAACTCATTCCGCTTCCATTGGTGTTAAATCCACATTATTAATTACATTATTGATTAATTTTGACGTTCTAGATTTAATAATGTTTATATGATAAATAATTTTTTTTTTTTTTTTATAAAAATACATTCCAATTATGAAAAAATCATGAAATAATTTTTTTGACACTTGAATCATTATTATTATTAATTAATCACCATGTATTATCTTTTATATAATGCTAGAAAAAAACTCAAAGATATGATATTAAAATACTATATTATCATAGATAGTTACGAGTTTTTCATACTACTAAATATTTGTTCAACAATGAGTTGTGAAAATCAAAAGTACTTTTAAAAGTCATATATTTTTATGTTTTTATTATAATATATTTAAAAATAATTATGTAATCAGGAATTATAATATAATTGACCTTTATCATGATATAATATTCAATTGTATTTCATCTTATGCTAATTTAATTTAAATTTAAACTTTTAAGGATGAATTTCTTGTATAGATTAGAAATTATATTTTTATAATAAAATTTCATCAAAATAATAAAATAAAAAAGTAAAAATACAGGATAGCATAAATGCTTTGAAATAATTTCTATTTCCTAGCTAGGTTGTCGTACTATCTCTTATAATTTATAATACCTAATTTACTTGAATTCTGAGATTCAAATAAACAAAATGATTTATATGAATATATTACTTTTATCTATCTTTAAAAAATCCAACCTACTAATGGATTATTTCAAACATATTAGAAGTTCAAATACTAATGGCAGCTGAATTTTACTTTAAATTACACAAAATTGTCACTCAAAAGAATAGGATAACATTTTGCTTTGAAAATAAATGTATAAATATAATGATAACAACAGAAGGTTATTGAATATATTAGTGTTTGTAGTTTCAATAAATCTTCAAATAATATATAAAATATCAATATTGAGATTTTTTATTTTTTATAATATTCATGCATAAATAATCATTCCATATTAAAGAATGTTAATTTGAGCTATTGAGTAGAAAAAATTTATGATCTTTTATTCAATGGTGTAGATTTTTAGTCAAATACAAAATGCTTCATCTGAGTTGTTAAAGTTTATTCAATTTAATCTTATTGGAATGTTAAATTACAATGATTTAAAATTATTATATAGTAGCAACATAAAACATTTACTTCAAATTAAACTCCCGAAAGCTGCGCCAGTAGTTTTATTAAGGAGTAATTTCACCAAATACGCGACTGTTTCAAGCTTAGATAAGAGAGACCAACATGAATATGGTGTTTGTTGGTTCCAGCATTAGACCTAGGTCTCATAGATTTATTTTAAAAGCACTCTTCATTTTTTCAAGATATCTAAGAAATAAATAGAATTTGTAACTTCACTAAGTAAATCATTTTAAACTTTTTTAGAAGAATTTTCTTAAATATCATAAATTTTAGAAAAAAATTCAGAAAATATTGTAAAATTAATGTTTATAAAGACAACTATAATTTTAATTTTTTAATTTCCTTAATTAGATATTATAAAAAAATCTCTAAATATATTTTTTTAATGTAGAATTGAATGATAATTTTTTTTTTTTATTTGGTAGAGAATTATTTGAAGATGGCGTTGAACACCATCTTAAAGGTAAGAGGCTTGGACCCAGTGGATCACGTCATGCAAGTTTTTTACCGCTTGAAGAATAAGTTCCACAACAAGAAAAAGGATAAAGCTTTAAGGGCTGCTTTATAGAGTTTTTTTACTACAATTGGAGGGAATCATTTGTCAAAGGATCTTCTCATGAGTCAATCTAGATAGTACCCTCTTAAAGACTTCAATTGTTCTTCCCACCGTTTTGTTGTTATCGCAGAATCTGAATATAATCGCTTCACTCTAGTCCGAATTTCGTCAGCGATGGCTTCCCACTTTATGGTAAAATATTGGTTCCACTTCTTGTGTCGAAATTGAGGTAAATTCACACATTGTAGGAGAACTGAGGTCTCTGCCTCCTCCCAGTCCCTCTTGTCGAGATAGGCAGTGTAGCAGGGTGACCTTTACTCATCCCCTTAAGCAACATGGCAAGTTAGTAGATGTAAAAACAAAGATTTTGTATGAAGAAGTATTTAAAGATGTCATGGAAATTGCCCTTATTATGGTTAATATTGCCATTGAAAATGCGTTTGTTTAACCGTCTTTCTTTGCGTACAATTTGTCTTCTCCCTGTTACCGCCTTAAAATAAATATAAAGTAATTAAAAAAACTTGTGTTTGCACTACAAATTTTGTCTTTAAATAATCTTATTAACTACTTGAAAAAATTATGATCCAATTGTTTAAAGCAATTAACCACATAATTATTTGTACAAATCATATGATCTATACAAGTGTCATTATTTTTTTAATTAAAATTATTTGTTAATACTATATCAAATAAGATAGGAATAATAATTTTAATCGCATTATTAAATAATTTTTATTATAAATTCAACAATGTGTATATAATTAAAAATTATTATTAAAGGTTGTTTTTTATAAAATACATTTTAATTAAGAAAAAAATCATGAAATAATTTTTTTGACATTTGAATAATTATTATTTTTTAATTAACTAGCATATATTGTCTTTTATATAATGCTAGAATGAATATCTAAAAAAAACTAAAACTCAAAAATATGATTTCAAAATACTATATTATCATTGATATTTACAGGTTTTTCATACTATTAGATATATGTTCAACAATGAGTTGTAAAAATCAAAAGTACTTCAAGGGTCATATATTTTATATTTTTTACTGTAATATATATTTACATATAATTATGTAATCTAGAATTATAATAAAACTTCTCATTTGTTGATTTTTTAATAATAATCAAATGTAACATATACATATAAATCATTTTGTTTATTTGAATCTGAAAATTCAAGAAAATTAGGTATTACAAATTAAAAGAGATGGTATTACAACCTAGAAAATAGAAATTACTTCAAAGCATTTATGTAACCTTGTATTTTTACTTTTGATTTTATTATTTTGATGATTAATATTAAAAATTATATTTATAATTCAGTTATATTTTATTATTTTAATGAAATAGCAAAATATGTAGTATCTTCATTTTTTGGAAAAGAAACTGAACTCTAAGAGAGATCAACATGACTAAGTTGTTTGTTTGTTTGTTCTAACATTGGACCTATGTTCCCTCAATAAAGAAAAAGCACTTTTCTCTTTTTAAGATATCCAAGAAATAATGAGAATTTGTAATCTCACTAAGTAAATAATTTTAAATATTTTTACAGAAATTTTCTTAAATATCATAAATTTTGGAAAATTTCAAAAAATATAATAAAATTGATATTTATAAAGAAAAACATAATTTTAATTCCTTGATTTATTTAATCATATCTTATTAAAAAAATTCAATATGTTTTCTTTTAATGTAGAAAGTGAAAGATATTTTTTTGTTTTTAATTTTTTTAATTTTTAACTATGAGATCTTGTCTAAGACTACATAGAACATGCATGATTTTTTTAATGAAACTTGACAACATAGATAAGAATATTATAACAAGAGATTGGGCCTTAATTTTGCACAGAACCATTGTATTTATGGTTAACTTTGGTATAAAAATACGAACTATAAAAAATACGAATGTGAATAAAGGGCTGATTAGTCTGTAAGAATGTTGTTTGTAGGCCGTGTGGCCTACTCAAATTCCATAGAATCACTACTTTGAATTGAATCCTTTATCTCATTTAAACTTACATATTCTGTTAAACTAGATCATAAAGAAATTGATCATCGGTATTATCTTCCATGATTCTTTTTGAAATGTTGAATTTTGGTTTTATCTCCAAATGTTCCATTATTGGCTATATTGAAAAGCCAAACTATAAATGAAAAAGATTCAATTTAATGAAAATTAAAAATTCAACATTTATTAAATAGTTAAAAATAATTGTCTATTAGCAATTGCAAACTTTATTGTTTAAAGCAAAACAATTAAAACTTTTTTTGTTTAGAGTAAGATACTTTTGTTATTAAAATAAGGATTTTTTTGGGATTCTTTTAGTGTTTTAATTGATGAAAAAATAAATTTTGAACATGAACAATATAGACTATGATGTGTTGCTTCTAGATTTTTCTTTAAAAAAGCAATAAAAATAATTCATATTTCAAAATTGTATTCAAAGAGAAAATCAAATATCTATTGATTGATGAGATATTTATTATTAATATGAAGTAAATTTTAAAATCTAAATATAATTAAAAATATTTGACTTCGTGAAGCCTCAAATTTTTGAACTATAGAAGGTCTACATATTTGAAAAAAAATACGCGTCTTCTTCAATTAGAGGAAAAAAGATAGAAAAAATTAAAAAATTCACTAATCTTTGTGTAATAATTTACTTATTTGATTTTTTACACCATACCCAAAAATGTGAGATTTTTTTCTTTCCTCTTGGAATAAAAATCTTGTAATATAGACCAGTTTTTGTTTTTTTAATTTTTTAATTTTTCAATGTCAAAAAAGATCATATCAACTACTTGTATACCAAAGTTAAGTGGTAGTAAAAGGGTGTACTAAAAGTTTTGGAGTTGTTCAATGTTAAATATTTTTTTTCTAGATATTAATAAAATTTTCCTAGAAGTTTAGTGTGAAAAAAAATTATAGTTCTACAAATATGCTAATTTCCCAATTTTCTTTTAAAAATTATCAAATTCTCCAAACTAGACTGGCATTGTAGGAAGTTATCCAGAATCACAAATAACCAATCTTATGACTACGAAAAACTAGGAATAAAAAATCTAACTTCTTTCTTAATAAATAACCTTAACAATCATACATCAGTCCTTCCATCCAAAATTCCAAATCTAGACCTCATTTTACCATTTACATAACTATAGGTTGAAAACACTCTTTCCCTTTCTCACACATCCCATTCTATGATAAGCCACAATGGTGTAAAATTTGTAAAAAAATAAGAACTAACTACCAGTTTCCTATCCCCCATTCCAGACAGAAAATCTCACCAAAAATGTCTCAAAGTAGAGCTCGATTCTAAGTTAAAAAAGATGAAGCTCATGACTCGATCCGAGCGCTGAAGATGATCAGACCAGTCAACATGGAGCCTAGACACGCGACACTGTTGATCGAGCGAGCTAGTGTCTGCCGCGACCCATCATCGCCATGGCTACCTCACACTACCAGCGATGTAGCACCTGTGCAAGGCTGAGTTACCACTGCGGAACAGGTGACAGAAGAATACTAGAATGTGTACCGCAGTCTGCAGATGTGCCTGCCGCAGTCAGTGCGCTCACGCAACCGAGGAAAGCTCAACTGGGCTCACATACTACCGGTTGCATTCAGTTCCAGCTTCTGCGCTCAGGTGGGAGCTCACCAGCATTGACTTATCGAGCTTGCAGCTGGGGTGGAGATCGGAGTTTTGGGCGTCGACTGGTGGTTGAGTTGGGTTGGGGTGAGCCTGGAATGTGGAGCACTGATGGTGGAGAGGTTTTGGTGATGGTTCAGATGATGGTTGCCATGTGAGACAACTGCGAGGTGAGTTTGAGCTTGCTGGGTTTGAAGTTGCAGTGCGGGTGGAGTTATAGTTTTGCTCGGATCTAGCTGCTTGTGAATGGAATGGGATAGAGTTGGGCAGAGGGTTCCTGAACTTGCACTAGATCTCGAAGGATTCTTTTTGGATTCCTTTCACGCGTTAGGTTAACTTTAATTGCGTTCGGAGTGGCTTGATTACTCGAGAGTGGTAGCTCTGATCGCCTTGGTTAGGAGAGATTGTTGTTCGTCTTCTGTGGAGTTTCTAGATCTGTGGGAGGAGCGGAGTTTAGAAAGGATGAGTAGAATCGAACAATTTTGATGGTTTGACCTAGGATTCGGCAATCTGTGTTTCCGGCCGATCTGCGTTAGTTTCATTTCAGGTTCGTTGGTTCAGTTACGGGTTGTGAATCCGACCTGAATCGCGTTTGTCCAGGTGGAAGAATGCCGAACGCGACATAAGCAGTGATGGCGTGCTGCAAGGGCAAGGACCTTCGCCTGCTATTCTGGGTGCCATGGACGCTCCTGGTGGCGTCGTGCCTGACGTACTTCTACTACGAGTTTCTGGGCCCGGAGAATTGCACCCATGTCGGCTGCGCTGTGGAGTATTTCCGACCCGAGATCAGTGAACCCTCGCCTCCAGGTGCGCCGTTCGCTCCACTTTACAACGACACCCGCCGTATCGCCGTCTGCCTTGTGGGCGGCGCACGGATGTTCGAGCTCACGGGCCGAACGCTTCGCAAGAACCTCCTCGACGTGTACAATAACACGGATGTCTTCCTCCACTCCCCCCTCGACAGAGACAGCCACAAGCTCACCCTCCTCGCTGGCCGAAACCTCCGAGTGGCCCGCATTTTCACTCCGGAGCCTCTTCCAGAATCCCCTCTTGTCGCTGAGGTTATGACCTCATGGGGCTCCCCACATGGAACGCAGGGGCTACTCCAATATTTCAATCTCGTGGAAGGTTGCTACGGAATGGTCCGCAAGTACGAAGTCTTGCACAAGTTTCGTTACGATTGGATCATCCGCACGCGCGTGGACGGGTACTGGAACGGGCCGTTGCCTGAGATCCAAACCCTAGACCCCAAGTACTACTACGTCGCGGCCGGGAATGACTTCGGCGGCTTGAATGACAGGTTTGGAATGGGCAATCCCCACACGAGCCGTGTAGCGAACGCACGGTTGAGTATGTTGCCTGCAATGCACAAGCATGGGTGGCGGTTGCTGAACTCGGAGTCGGCCTACAAGGCGCAGTTTGAGCTTCTGAATGTGGGCTACAAGCGGATTCAAATCCCGTTCTGTGTGATGACTCTTCGGCGGGAAGCTTTCCCGCCCGCGCCGTATGGGCTGCTCATGCTGTCCATGGCTGGGGAAGGGCCCATGAGCGGGACGTACTGCAGGCCGTGCGACCGGGAGGCGAATGTGACGTATAGCAGGGAGATTGTGGATAATTGCATGCGGAATTGGGACTGGCCGGGGGTGATGGCGAGTAAGGTAATGTAACTTAATTTCAACCTAACATGTTAGTATATTCAATTGGAATGGCTGGTGATGTGCGAGGTGCAAATGAATCGTCCATCACAAATGTCACGAAGCTCTAACTTAGAAGCTTATTCACGCAACAATTCCTGATGATGTGAGTGTGACGGTGGGCGATGCCTACGGCTGCTCCGCGGTTCTGAAGTTTCAGTAGTGTTGTATCCGTACAACTGGCGGCCTGAGGTTTGGTGAATTTTGTATAGGTGACTGTGTGCGATGCGGGAAACGAGTGGGCATCAAATTGGCGGCAGATCGCGGCGGAGGTGTATGAGAGGGATATGAATGGGGAGGAGATGCCCGATTTTGACTACAGGTCGTTGCGGCGGTGCATCAAGGAGATGCAGGATTTCCAGATGCAGTGGGATGTGTGGGATGCGCCGTCTGCGTCGGCCATATGCAGGCGAGCTTATACCAGATAGGAATTTCGCTAGTACTGCAGTGAACTAGATGAGTTTTGAGAGTCACAGAATGTAGCCTACCAAGATGATTGTGCCATTGTTTCCTGTAGCTGCGAGGCTTTCAATTTGCATGCGGTAGTGGTAGTAGTGGATTAGCGAAATAATTTCTTCGTAAGTGTTTAGTTATCAGGATTTAGGACCGAGAACACTCACCGTCTGCACAGCAGGATTAGCATTGTAATTAAGTTAGTTGGTGAGGAGTCCTGCACGAGTGTACACTATCGCAGTTAGAAGTAGGCGTGATGAAATCTATCCAGATTCTTGAAGGACCACTGACTTGGAGGCGTGATGATCTCCATTTAGGCCCTTCCCTCGTCAATTTGACCCTCCCTCAATAACACCACTTGCAGTATTTCGAGAGCAAGCTTGACAGAGTCACAGGTCCTGAATGTTCGTTTTTGTTAACTACGGGTATAATCAGTTACCCATTTGATGTTTGGAAAGAAATTTTTCTGTAGCACTCAAGGAAATGTATATGTGAGATGTAATCCTCGTGCTTGATAATACCAATACGATCTAAGATGCCTTCCTGCATAAATGTGAGGGATAGTGATATAAGAGTGCAAGAACTCATGAATTCGTGATTTCATAGACGTTCCTTGAGCGCATCCATTGGTCATCGCGTTGCATTGACATGCACCTAACCAATTATAGCGACATTCAAAGGTCGCTGAAGATATTATTAGAGAATGGAGCACTGTAAACATAGAGTTAGGGCTCATCACCTCAGAAAGTTTCACACAAATGAACTGAATATTTCATTACAAGATGACCATACATACCTCTGGCCCAGATAGTACCCGTAGTAGTAATAATAGTGGCAATTAGTCGTATCGCAGCAGTCATTATATCACGTTTACTACAAATGTTGGTTACCTATACAAAGTTGAGATGTGCAGAAGAGGTGGTTTCCAAGAACATTCGAAAGCTGGGTTTGCCGCAACAAGCTAAAAATCTCTTGGTACAACAAATGAACCAATTGCTCCAGCGCAAACTCCTCCCACCAATTAAATTCCTAACTCCTGAGGATCTCCCAGCCAACGTCTTAAAGGGGAAAAATTGAGCTGTTTAACACTAAATGTGTATCAATCAACATTGCTGTACAGTCACTGTCAGTCTTGCATCTTGCATACTCAGCCACAATAAGTGGACACAAGAATATCAGACCTTCTATCTACATGGATCCTCATAGCTTCAAAACTTTGATACACTCCTGCCCACGCCTTGTTAATTCCTTTCTCAACACACACCGTCATACTCTCAGCAGGGTAGCTAGGGCGTGCTCATTCTACTCTCCAGCTCAAACAACTCTTCTTCTTCATGGTCACTCTCATACTCGCCATCTGCAAAGTCCACATGCATAAGGTTAAATGACGATCCACAAAATTCGTAAGATTCTCAAACCAAGATATGCTTTATGGATCGCATGTCAAATTCAAGAAGTGCTTCTCCTCAGACAGAATAAATTGAATGTCACAAGTGAACGAATAAATGACTCAAATCAATTTCTAGCAAACCGCTGCAATGATGTAGTAGCCTACTTAAAGGCCCATTCTAATTACACAATTCATGTTCCAGCTTCTAGTGATTCAAAAGCATCCACATACCACTTTCAGGTGGACGCGCCAGGTAGTCTATGCCGGGCTGAAATTGGAGAGGCACGAGCTCTATGGAGAAGTTTTCCAGCTTCACCACCAGCCAGTCTCGTTCCGTTGCCGCCTTCTTTGCCTGGTGTTATTCCAAGCTCAAATGTAAATAGTATGCACACTACCGAAAGTTTACACCAAAGGTTTAAGAAAACTAGTGATTGCTTCCTCAACAATCCAACCATGTAGAAATATCAGGCGCAAATTTCATTGTGCAATTGTCAATTAGCTATGGCTGAAATATGATTCGAGCATTATTGGTCGTTACAAATTGAATTCTATGTCGAAAACAACTGAAACCCCTATGTTTGTGGTACAGCTTGAAAAACCCTGAGTAATCGAGCAGATTGCGAAGCCAAAACCGATTCTTAAAAGTAAGTTATGACCACAACTCTACCAAAAAACGGTCATCCAGTAAACGAGTAAAGCAGTAGGTCTTAGATTTCTTCCAAAAAAAAAAAGCCCGCAAGATGTGCGAATTCTAGTGCGAATGACACAAAAACCTCTGTAAGGTGCTGCCTCACATGTTCACCTGAGCAACCTTATGCTCTGCTCAATAACACGGCATTTCAGCTCACCGTTACTGCTTACATCCGGTTTCAAACATTTCATTTCCCACACCCAGCCATAACTGATATCCAAAGACAAGACTTTCGGGGCCTCATCTATACATCCTCAAGAGCTGAGAATATCAAAAAAATAAAAAAATCTCATACTTGATTTCACACACCAATGCTTGATTGCCTTACGCACCGAAAGGCTCCCAGTATCAATTACGAAATTTCCAAACCCTCAAATTCAGAAACTAAGAGACTAAGTAATAAATTTGAATAACAGAAACTTCAAGCTAAGTGCACGTAAGTTGCAGTAAATGACCAGAATCAAAAAAGAGTTCATGAAAAAGAACATAATTCATGTCTTCCAAACATCACTTCGATCCCATCTAAGCTTCCAATACCTCTAAACCTAACCCAGAGACTTTGTCCCGGCTTCCTAAAACCGAAACCCCATGTCGTCCCCTACCAAATGCAACATCAACAACAACAACAACAAACAAAAATCATCACCCCCCGCAATTACCCCCCAATGCAGCACAAGGCCAAACCCTCACCTCCAATTCCGCCCCAGCCGAGGGCGCGGGTATGGTCTCGTTCTTCAAAACCATCGACCCAAGCGCGTAATGCAACAACCGGCTGACCTGCCGAAGCGCGCCCTCCTTGGTCTCCCCCTGCCCTAAAAACTGCGGGTAATCCAGCACGATCGAGAAGAAGCTCTTGTACTCGTTCACATTATCCTCCTCCGACGCCACCAGCACGGCGTACTCCCGCCCCTCCGAGTTCACGGCCGCCAACGCAGGCGCCAATTCCCTCCCCCCTGCTGCTCCCCCTCCCCCACTCCCCACCACCGGCGCGCCCGGCACCGCGGGCGTCCCGTCCGCGTGCACGAACACCAACCCCACCCCGCCAACCGCCACCGGCACCTCCTCGCCGTCCTCCCCCCGCAGCCCCCGACTCCCCCCCTCCCCGTCCCCGTCCGCGTCCCCATCCCCGTCCTCCCCGCTCAACCCCTCCCCCTCGCCATCCTCCTCGCTCTCCGCGCTCTCCACCATGTGGTTCTTCTCCTTCCGCACGCGGCACTCGCGGTCCTCCTCCTCCCACGCGAAGTAGGGCTTGAATTCCAACCCCATGGTCGATCCGATCGCCGCTCCGTCTCCTCTCCTGCGAAAAGATCAGAGGAAAATAACAATATAAAGACGAACGATCACAAGCGCATGACAATACGACTATTTCGATCTTGGTCCACAACCCTACAGTGCTCAGGAGTCGCGCATGGCATGGCCCTGCCTGTGGAGTTAAAACCTTGAGTGATGGTTTTCTTGCCTTGTTGCGATCCCCGCTGGACCGGGTGTGATGAGTGGGAACCACGCTTTCTGAGCTCTGCGCCCTGACCAAACCCCCCACCCCCAGGGAGGGGCCTAAACCCGACAGACAGTCAGGCAGACAGACAGTTGGACGCCCAGGTTGGTGGGTGGGTGGGTGGGTGGGCACTGGGTACTGGGTTGGGTGAGTGAGGGGGTCGGCCCCTCGATTTGGTGGATTCGAGGAGGGAGGGGGGAGTCGAGGGGTTAGTAACTTAGTACTTGGTGGTCATTCAAGCGACCAAAGTAACGGAACAGGTGGGTTTTGGGTTTGGGGGTTTTAAGTACCCGGTTTAATATGTGAGAGGTGGGAGGGAGGTTTGGTTTGATTTGGGTTTGCGTGTTTTATGTGAGTGAATGCAAGGGGGTTTTGGTTTTAATTTGGTGGGTTTGGTTGTGTGGGTTGGGAAGTTGGGGGCTTGTGTGTTTTGTATTTGTACTGTGGTGTTGGGGCTCAGCGAAGGGAGTGGGTTTTCACACTTCTGGTTGCCACGTGGACCTGCTTTTATGGAATGTGTTTATGGATAGATTAAAGTTTGAAAAGGTAAGAGACTGGGTTTGTGGTTCAGGTGGACCGTTGATGACCGGTTGGGAGTGGGAAGACTGGGCGTTGAGGAGGTCGATTCCTATTGTCACGTATTTTCTTGGACTAAAATTAATAGTGACAGTTTGAAGGAATTCTGGAATTGGAAGGAAAGTCTTAATCAGATAAATTGGAGTGACTCAGATAAATTGGAGTGATTGCTGAATGTTGGTTGGTGGTGTAGCTCGAAGTATAATTTTTTATTCAATATTGGTTGATATTATTATAAATTTTGAATATTATTATAAATTTTGAATATATCCTTTCATTCATTTATGTAAAAATTAGTCCAAAAATTCATTTTTTGTTTGTAAGTGTGATTTCAATAATTAATCTGACATGATAATCCAAATCATTGTAAACTAATAATTAAATATTTTTTGGAAAAGATGAGTTTTTCTGATGTAGAAACTAGATTCAAATGTCATTTTTTTAGATTTTGGATTTCTATTGGTGGATTGATTTTTAACCCCTAAAGTTCTGAGGGTATTTTTCATCAAAACTGCCTGAAAACAGCTCCTCTTCAAAGCAAGGTGGATTCTGAAAACTTGGGGGTTTTTTTTTTAACATCTAACCGTAAGATCTTGTAGCTAACTTCTATGTCTACACATACACCAAATCTCACACACTCATTCTTCACCAATTGCAAGATCATAACGTTCAAAGTAGGAAAACAAGTTTTTATTCCTTGCGAAAAAAAGGGACATCAGAGTCTTGAAGGCCCAAAAAACCATTTTTCTGCATTATGAAATTTGGGGGTTTTGATGCACGTCAAAGAAGACCGAGTTAGCTAATTGTGTTGAGAAAATTATATTCAAAAAAGTTGTGAAACGTTGCCAAAAAAATCATTTTCCGCTAGGGGGTATTCTGAAATTCACAAACAAAGGCCGTTTTTGGACAATAAAAATAGCATACGGAAAATTCCTGGATTGGAAAGCAGAACGGTGGAAACATGCTCTAGTGTCTTCTCTATGCATAGAAATTTTTATTTTTGAAAAATATCAAAACCTCGATTTTTGGTGGAATTTCAAAGTTTCGTCTTTGGGCAGATTTCGGCAGTTTTGGGCAGAATTTGCTGCATTCACAGTGGCTTCGAAACATTCAGCAGCTGTCCAACGAGCAGCGTCTGACACTTAAACCTTCATAACTTTTGATCCCGATGTCGGAATTGAAAAATAAAAAAACCCACACGAAGATCTCCAAACGGACCACCTAGAATAAAAATTTCAGAAAATTCTGATATAAATTGCATACATACGTACATGCCCAAATTCAAAAAAAGCCCAAATGTGGCAGATTGTCCTTTAGGGGTTAAAATGTTGGAATGATTATAAATTTCACTGTTTTATATCAAATCTAGATTTTGAACTTACTGAAAAAAACTGTATTTCTTAAATAAAGTCTACCTTCAACATATGAAAAGATAAAAATAATATATTTTAACAACCTTATGTTGATATATCATGATAAAACTTTAGTTCACAATTATATCTATGAAACATTTTATAAATATAATAGAAGGGAGGTAATAGTTCTTCATTTTTGTTGTTTTGACTCGTGGCCCAGGTCTAAAGGAAGAACAAACAAACCCTTATTTCACGTCTTTCATTGATCAAAATTTATCTTTTTCTTATTCTATTAAATATAGAAACTTCAAAGCACTAAGTATGTCATTCCAAATTAGTTCCAAATTGATTGTTTAAAATCAAATACAAATAGTGTACATGCAAGATTTGTTTAGAACATCACATGTATGTTGGATCATCTAATCACCTCTTGACTATGCTAGATATATAAGATTTCAAACTTCAATTCTTCAAAATGAAATTAGGTTTATATATAAACACACATTATAATTCTTAGTTGCATTGCCTATTATATACTAAGAACCAAACGCCACACTAAGGTCATTGAAGAATCAGAAAAGTTTTTTGTCTCTAATATGGCTATTCTTGCATTTACTTTTAATGAATGCATATAACTTTGTAGAACAACATCATCATAAAAATATTTTTGACTTAGATTTTAAATTTTTCAATTAAAATCCAATGTTGTTACTTTAACATGTTATTAAAATAAGATAGTATGTATCAAAAGCCAATTCTATTGTATTTAATCAACTTTGTCGTCATTTATCTTTATAATTAATCAAGTTTCAACGTTCTAGTAATTGCTTCATCACCTTTCACAATTCATGCCAAATTCAAAAATATCAAATCAAGGTCAAAGATTTCCAAGCCCATGATTGACAAGTTGCCATAGTCAATTTTCAAACATCCTTCTAAGGCGTTATATAAAAACTTTAAATTATAATTTTCCACATTGACTAATCTCCAAGAACCACAACATTGACATTTGTTACAATGACATTTTGGGACATCCATTAGACATTTTTTATAGTGACATCTCTCACAATGACATTTGTTTGACATATATTTGACATCTCTTTCAACAACATCTTTTACAAATTAAATGTCAACATTGCCGCTGCAACAAGCCATTGTAAGGGCTACACATTCTAAGAATCTAGATTGTCCATAGCAACAATCTTGACTATCCATTTGTATTTTCTAAAATTGCTTTATTTTTTGGTTATAAGAAATTTAAGACTAGTGTTTTGATTGGGCTTAAACCAATAGTCTCTGCTCAAAGCTAAGGTTACCTCTCTGTTTCCAAATTCGGAGTCAAAGGACCCTGACTATTGCTGTGATTCGTAGTGAGCTCCTAGAGAGGTGGAGGGGGACCTCACATGATTAGGGTTCCAAATGGTGAAGAGTGTGTCCCCGCTTTATATACCCGGACTCCCGGTTTAAAGAATAGCATGTTCCACAAGGTTGCTACTTTTAATAGAGAGGAGCCCAAGGAGAATATGATTCACATTTGTCATGTGGGATCTTAATTAGACTTTTCATCAATAAAAAGAATATAGACTTCAACCCAACCTTTCCTTAGTATACACCTAAAAACTAAAATACCAAGGCTATCTTCCAATGAAAACTATCATGGGCTCCAACCCGATGTTTTTGGTGCAAACCTGTGCTCAGAATACTTGGGTTCTTCTTACTGGCTACATACCACTGGGTCCATTTTTCCGAAAAAGAAAACCATAGATCTGTGCAACCAAAAAACAATTCTCCAAATAGCATCAAAGGAATCACGACTCAAGATGCCTCACACGAATCCTCCGAACCACCGCTACAGTCCTCTCCAATCGTAACTTCTCCCTTGTCAAAATGTTCAAATCATAACAGTAGAATTCACAACTTCCCCTCATATCCAACTCAAAATCTATCATCCGCTAACAAATCTTCCCTCTGGAGCTCCAGTTACCGAATCCTCACTCCAGCTCTAAAACTTCGCCAAGCTGAATGTATAAAATCCTCCGCCGAAATCTACACAAAATATGTTAATAGTCCCGCTATCTACCACCCTCACCCACCTAAAATCAACATACGCTTCACAATTCTTCCCGAGACCTACCACCATCACCTAATTCTACTCAGAAGGCCTCTGTAAAGTCTACGATTTGTTCACGAATCATTTTAAAATCTACTACCTTTACGTAAATCTAAGCCCCTGGGGCGCCCCTTCTTGAGCTCCGCCTTCTTCCCAGAGCGGTATTTTCAAGGTGATCATTCTGAGTTTCGACGTCGTTGCAGAGCAGGGTTTGTTTGTGTTGATCGGTGAGCTTCGCAGAGTTAGACTGCAACATGGGTGTCAACGAGGACTTCGAGCAGGCCGCCAAGGACGTGAAGGAGCTGAAAGCAAAGCCCTCCGACGCTGACCTGCTCATCCTGTACGGCTTGTTCAAGGTGGCCACCGTCGGGAAGGTGGACACGGACAGGCCGGCGTTCTTCGACATGAAGGGCAAGGCTAAGTGGGATGCGTGGAAGAAGGTGGAGGACAAGTCGCCCGAGGAGGCCAAGAAGGACTACATCCTCAAGGTGCAGCAGCTCCAGGAGGCGTAAAGTGGTGTAGGCGCTCCAGGGTTTGACGTGATGTGCTATGTACCGGGTGTGGTGTGATGCTGCCGGTATAGTGAGTGACATCGGGGGTGGGGAAGTAGGGGTTGGATGCTGTGTAAATCCGTAGGGTTGTTGATATGGACAGGATGGACGATCGTTGATGTACATCAATTTAGGTGGCTTGGAGAATTTTCTTCTCGTCACTTTGTGAAGTTAAGATTCATTCTTCACAGATTGTGTTTGGCATGGTTTGAGGTTTTGTTTTTTGTTCTTTTTTCCCGGTGTGGGGTACGTGAAGCTTAGCTCTGTTTTTTCGAGCTATGGAAGTATAGCAGTGTGCGTTGGTGGGCTGGTTGTACATCGATGTGTGCATGTGTATATTATTTTGGAAGTAGAAGTGGAAGCTTTTGTGAAATAAGGAACCCGTGAGTTTTTTCTGGAAGTACTTGTTGCCTAGGGCTGCCTTACATTGAGCAGCCAATGCTGGCATAAGTCAGCAATCGTCTCGCGACCGATTTGCAATTCTCGATTGAGCTGGATTGTTTATTCACCGATCACGCAATATCTGGCAGAAATTTCTGAATGTCGACATCGTTCCCTCCATCACCGCTCTGGAGTTCTGTAGAGCACTGTACACTTCCGTAGCGTCTTATTGAAGTTTTCGAGCTCAAGAGTGAAAGAGTTCGATTATCAATGTGTGCTTCTAACAATTTGGAAATAACTTGCATCGAACAATACTGTAATTGGAATTATCAACAAGTGCGTGGATGCAGTTGTGCACAAACGAAGTGACCACAAACAGAATGCAGTCCATCCGGGCGTCCCTACAAACTGTCAATCTTTGGCCTTTGGTGCTTTCCTTGGCTCCCTGACACGTGCATTGCTTGGGTCTCTGGCTTTAAAATGCTTTGCTTCTGCACATGATAGTCTAGACTCTAGGCCATGAACAGTAGTTGTCTCTGCGGGGTTGTAGCCGAAGCATGTGGATAGAACTTCCCACTGCCGATTAGTCACCGTCTTCTGTCGGGCTCGTTCCGGTTCTTTTCATACTTGCACAAAAGTGCAGACTTTGGATGCAAATTCATGGCTTTGAGTGCCGACACGGTTCGATTTCTCTCTTCCTTTCGGGCAACCCAGTTGAACATCCGAGCCACACGAATGAGATGTGGCGCTGCTTTCTGAAAAAAAATTGTGAAAATGTTTGGGGTTGTGTCTCAGACTGCCATGTGGTTGTGTGCAGAGAGATTCAGGTCCCCAGATGTTTTAATGTATCTGTTTGACAGACGTACAGGAACAATATGCTAGTGGAACCGTTAGTGCCAATTGTAATCAAAAGTTGGCAGTTGGATTCCTAGCCATGAAACCCCTGGGTGGGGTCGTTCACACTTCCTGCCAGCAGGCGGGAGCTGTCTAAATACCCTACGACCGTGGCTCAAAGCCCAGGTTCGGGAGGGTGGGGGCAAATCTCTGCCCCTAGTATTTTGTTTGAGTGGGGCCCAAATTTTAGGGAACTCAATAGAGTAATTTCGGACCTACGGGCCCAAACTTAGCAAAATAAAAACCTAAAAAAAACCCTAAGACCCTCATACGGGGAGGAGCAGAAAATTGAACACCACCAAACTTAGCAACCGAGCCATGCTTCTAAGGGGAAACAAAGAGACTTTAGCATGTGTAGGCGGTGCTAGAAAGAAACACAAACAACTCTCCGCAGGATTCTCCGTGTGGTCAAAGATCATTTTTCTTACAACCATCTCAACTTGATAGGGCTTCAAGTTTTGTAAGCAAGGAAGCTAGATTCCCGTAGGTTGATGCATTCGCCAAGCTAGTGGAATAAGTGCAGCTCAAAACCATGCTCAATGAAGTTCGTATTAATGAAGTTTGTAGGTTGTTTCGCTGAATAACTTCAGTTTTTGACTTAGTCTAAACATACAATCCGGTAATGCTCTAAATAAAATGCTTTAACTATTTTGTGGTAGCTACTAGAAGGTAGAGCTGCAAGATTGCTTGCTAGAAGATTCTTCACATACGCAGTTCTAATTCCGAGCTTCGTAAACATGTCTGAAACACAACATGTACATTACATACTTGGAGAGATAAAGTTAAAATGAGTATGCTTGATTATAAGATGTTTAGGCCTCTCTTTTACGCGTTCATCAGAGGACCGAAAGCAGCAAAATTCCTTCGGAATTTGATATTGGAATTGGTCACATGCTTTCTAGTTGTATTTGCAACTACAAATGTAATGAAACTTAAGAATCTTGAAATTTGGTTGTAAATGAGGCTGGTAATTTTGTAGTACATTAGTACAATTTGAAATTTTCCTTTAGATATCAACTTAATATTGAAATAACAAATTATCAACCCCTATATTCTTCACATATTTAAATAATATTAGCTTAATATTGTTCTTACACATGTGATAATAATATTAACTTGGTACATGTGTGCAAATGGCATGAAAACTAAATTAAACAACAATACTAGTCAAAATGACATAAAAGTAACATCAATACAATATCACAGTAAGATTAAGTTAACATTAAAGTTACATTTGATAAAAGACGGAGAACATGGCACAAAAATACTATGAAGATGACTATAATGAAATTGAAATTAAATTAACATTAAAATGATACTAAATGACATGTAACAAAAATAAATTAAATTGATATTTAATTGACATTGCATTGACATGAGAACAATATCAAAATAATATAAGTTAATATAATATTAAGAAGACACTAATATAACATAAAATTGACAATGATTAGATTGATATAAAAATGATATAAAAATAACATCAAAATAACATGTGCCAAAATGATATCAAGATATCATACAATGAATATTAATTTGACATTTTACAAATTTATTATCATTATAACATGTGTAAAAATAATATTAAGTTAATATTAATTGAATAGATGGGTTGAAAATTTATCATTTTAATGTTAAGTTGATGTCAAAATGACATTTTTAAATTGTACTGATGTGGTTGCATAGTATGCAAAATCACAACTATGCAAGGCAAATGTGAAAAGATAGGCAGTACAAAAAAACATGTATTTTACAATGTATTAACTTATTCCTTTAAAATAAAAAGTATGAATTGATATTGAAAAAAAATTATTTAACGTTGACTCCTAGCAATCAAACAAAAGAATCATTTTGATACATAATTCTTTCTCATCCACTCTCAAAATAATGCCTCCCTCTGCCATTGTTAAAACAACTTTATGTGGTTTTGAACTATTAGATTTATCATCAATTTTGTCATCTTTTCCAACGTCTGGAGTACCAACATAGAAATTATTTAGTATACAACAAGCTGTAATGATAGTTGGAACATATTTAATCACAATTTAAATTTTTGAGAATTGACCACTTGTTTTTAAGTATATCAAAAGTGTTTTCAGTCGTTGCTTTTCCATTTGTCTAATTGGAATTAAATATGTTTCGTTGGTTTGTGTTGGTGTCTTTGGCCGTATAACATTTCAATAATCTTACACGAATGAAATATCCAGAGTTGCCCAGTAAATAGGATACTATAATTGTTTTAGCTTATCATCAAGTTGAATTTGAAGTTTGTTGCGTAGTTCATCATTTAGCATCTTTTGTCAAATGGAAGGCATCTTTAGATGTGTTGTATAATGACCACTGTTCGGGAAGGTTTCTGAGCCAACCAGCCTATGTCCACTATTTTCAAAAAGCAGCCGGTTTTTTTAGATTATACCTAGTATATCATGTCTATGAATACTAAATATAATTGTTTTTCTATCATTTCATTTGGTGATTTGCATCTATCCTTGAAAATCTACCAGCTATTTTCAAATTCATCCGGTAGCCTTGTAACTAACCGCCGGCTCTTCCCGGACAGTGATAATGACGGTGGCCAATGGAACACACACATACATCGAGGACCACGGTTGATGATCACAAATTCCTTGCCAAAGGACAAAGTGAGAATGGTATTGATTATAGTAATTATGGAGAATTTATTGAAGTGTTGGTTTTTTGCTCAACACAATGAGAACAATCAATTGTCTCCTCCCCCCCCCCCCCCCTCCTCACATTATGTTTGTCAATTTTTAAAAGCCATTTATAATTGTAAGTAATTCTTGTCCTTTAACAAAATTTCTATATTTATCATAAAATTTATCCACTAATAATTTTAAATCATATGGATGTACTTACAAGAAGTAGATGCGTCAATTTGGAGAAAAAATAATATTTTACAAACAACTTTACCAAAAGTAAAATTATAAATTGCCACACCAAGTGCTTTTGCTGCTATTTCCCAACGTGTATCTTTTTTTGAATAAAAAGTTTCAAGATTTTGAATAGTTGCATAAATTACAAGTGTGACAAACTTAAAGTCCCTTTTATAACTCTTACAAGAATTTAAGTCGGTTAGTTAGATACTGACCTTGATAAACTTCATTTCATTGTGTTTGTGGTAGATACTCCATCCATGTAACTTGATTTGGGTTCCATCATTATGAAGGTGGAAAAACACTTGTCATGGCTAGTAATATACCAAATATTAGCCAAAAAATACGTAGAGAGTACAACTAAATTTTTAAAAATAATATCAAAAGGTTTCTATGCGCTATTGAATTTCTAGATTGGCTAATAATGATTACAATTAATCAAGAGTAATAGTTTTAAATAAATAAATTTAAATTCAAACAGAGGATACCAAAATGTTGAATATTTATGACCAAAAATTCTATAATTTAAAATTGACACTTTTACTTTTCAAGTAATTTTACATTTGAAACCATCATAGTTTATGATTTAATTTAAGAAATAAAGCAAACTAAACTATTAGCAACAAGTTTATTACGTGAAATAAAAGTTGAATTTTAGATCCATTTCACTTTGTACTCCAATTTTATTTACAAAATGAAACAAATTTTATATTAAACCAAATTTTATTTTAGGAAATCACTTTTACTTTATTAAACTACTTATGGAATAAAATTTTGAGTTTAATTTATATTTAAACAAGACGTGTGGGACCTCAAGGTTCACCTACAAATACAAAACTCGGAGAAAGTTGAAACTAAAGTATAGGGATTCAAGGTAGGACTACAAGTAGAAAAAGAAGTGCATTAAGCCTTAGAAGTTGCAACATATGAACTTCCAAAAATTAATGTACATTTTGGAATTGTGCTTTATAAATTTCATTTCTAATAAAACCATTTGACCAATGAAGTGAATGTATTATATTCAATGCACAGGACATTTGAGAATTTAGATAGGTGCTTGTGATGCCAATTTTGCATCTAATTCTTTTGAAGTTTTTTTTCCAATGAAGATGCATTTGCCCAAGAGATCAGTGGATCTATGCAAAGAAAAAGATCCTAATTCGCAATGTCAAAAAAACCAATTTGGTTGCACACACGTTTCATGAGAAGTATTTGGAAAGATGATCTACATTCTTGTAGAAGGCTTAAAAAAACAATTGTAACACATCCACAATACCAAGCTTGACCCCCTGTGTTAGTTCATGACCGGAGCATGATAATTAGTTTGAAAAAAAACTACAAACTTCATGTTCAACATTTCTCAAATTTTACAAGCTTGTATGATGAGAAACGGTCTGAGAGCAATTGAAAGTTGCAAACTGTATTGGCATGTTCATCTTTTAAGGAGCAGTTCAATACTTGAATGTAATACCGCTCAAATTATGTCTATCATCAAAGGATATATCCAAAATTAAACACGGATCACATAGCCAATCATCAGTGTGATTCACATCAGAATATCAGTTTCAAGCACTTCGCAAGGTGGCAACTTTCAACAAAAACCATAAAAAAATAAAAATGCACACACCTACTTCTACACACTCAGTGCTCTAGTAGTAAGAAAATTGCATTCAATTTTCCTCCTCGACATCCTGATCAACAATATTGAAGTACCGCAACTTGTAGACATTCATGTCCTTGTTGGTCGCAATCATTTGGAGCAATCCCTCATGTTGTGCTTCTTCAAGTATTTCTTTGTCAATTACTTCAAATATCTCTAAATGCCCACGCATGGATACTCTGAATCAAAATAATGAAGCATCGGAGTGCCAGATATGTTCTCCTTTTGAAATGGCGCAACTCTAGAAAAATCAAGTCTTTGAGACGAGCTACAAGCTACAACAACAATTTCTAGTAGAACTTTGTAATATAAAATTTGACCGGGCATCAACACCCCGTCCAAAACTTAAGCAGCTTTACAACGCTACTTGTCTTCACTCCTTAGATTTTGGCTACCAAACCCTAACTTCGCACCTAACATAATAGTTAGATACCCGGGCTACCTCCACTTCATATAAATCTATTCAAATTTAAAGTGCAACAAAAATTACAGAAGAGAATGCAAAATTAAGCTATGGGAAGGAAGATGCCAAATCCTAACTTCGCTCAGAACATGTTACCCGGAGATCATCTATGTCCGTATGAAATAACGTTCCGGCAATGATTACAGAAAGTGATGAAGTAAGATGTTGGAAAAAAGATACTAAAGCCTAAATTTGGGTCGAACAACGATGAGAGAGCACGAATACCAAACCCTAATTTTGCACTGAACATGTATACGAGGGCTTATCTATACTCCGGGAAAACGCGTTTGAGCTAAAAGTTTGGCAAAGAGAATGAGAGGATGAAGAATGATGAATAGGGAAGGAAAAGAGTTCCTTACCTTCTGGAGTAAGAGCTCTCGGAGGTGATGCTGATTTCCATCAGTACTCCAAGAACGCCAGTGCTTCCAATGTCAAGAGCGTTGGCGTGGCCTAGAGGTCCCATAAATTATCAGTTTTTGAAGACAAACTTTATTTTTCAAAAAATACTAAATATGCGTTCAAGAGTAAAAAGAATCTGCTTTTGTCCTATGGTGGTTTATTATAGTTGAAAGTTTTCAACTAAATACTAGGCCGTACATGCAATTACATTTGATTAGTTTAGTTTGAAAAATTCAACCCTAGTCTAAATGTTTTTCAAGTATACACTCCTCAAATAAAGCAATTGAAAAATGACCTAGAAGCCCCTTGCATTGAAAACAGACCAAGAGCTTCTAGAGAAGGAAAATAAAAAACTCTCTTGTAATCCAAGAAAGAACAGAAGAAATGCAGCAATGTCTGGCATTTCATTTCATGTTTTGTTGCACAAAACTCTCATCAAACAAGAAACCTTACAAGTTCAGATAGTCAACAACTTGTGCAGCCATTCTACTCAATGCATCCATGTTCTATTGGTGCAAAACCCTGATTGAAACCACATTTTAAACTACATTAAAATGTGGTTTCAACCTCGAGGAGGGGGTGGTTGAAACTACATTGCAATGTAGTTAAAAATTTGTTGTTTCAACCACCCAGGTTGAAACTACATTTTGAGAGTGATGAAACTACAACAGTTCATTGCCTAAACGTCCACACCTATGTCTAGTTGAGGCAGTTTTGCAAAAGTTACACATCTTGAATTTTATGTTCTATCTATACGGTTAGATCTATGACTGCTATGACTAATCTTTTTTTGTAATTTTTGAAACATAAAATAAAAAAATATTTTGTAATTCAATTACGAATAAGATATTGACAATAAGTACTTGAATTTTTATGTAATGGGTTATAATGTAGCACTTTAGGTGTGGTGGTTTTTGGAGATTTTTTGGATGCTTGATTTTAATAGTTTTTTCTTCAAGGACACTTTTAGACCAAAATCTTCAAGATTTTTTATGAAACACTTCAACACAAAATGATGCATAATTTTTTCAAAAATTATTTCCTATACGATCAAATTACACATACAAAAATCAGTAAAAAAATCACAACACGAACATGATGGATGAGAAAATATAGATGAAATCTACACATCATGCCAAAAAAGCCCGCTTGGGCAGTTAGGGGTTAAACAACAAAGAAATGTTGTTTCAACCCAAATGGTTGTAACCACATATTTTTTCAAATATCTACAATTTAAAAGAAAATGTAGATTTTGTAAATTCATTGCTCTGTACATTTCAGGATTGCCAAAAATAATCAGAATCTCCAAAATTATTAGAAAATATAGATTTCACAAATCTTCCACATTGAAGATTCAGGAATGCGTCAAAAAAAAATTGGAATCTATATGTATGATGCTGATTTTACAAAGCTCAGAATGGGTACATTTCGGACATTGATATCTGGTAGCTCTACAATCTTTGTATTCTAGAGCTGGGGAACTGAAGCAGTTGATTTTCGCAAGCTCTGTTCATTCCAATCCTATTTTGGACAATTTCTTTACTGAAATAATCTAGCAACATACCACCAATACACATGATGGCGTCCCTCGATACTCGGGCACTCGATACTGAGCAGTGTGCCGAAAAGCTCGCTAGAAAAGAAAAAGGCTAAAGAGATGATAGTTCCAACCTTCTAAAACATGGCCGACGCCGCGAAGGGGTTTCAAACTCCCCACCTTAGGGCTCGCGGCCTGCCGCCCTCTTGGACTGCTCTCTACCCGGTACAACTCTTCAACCAGCAAACTCCACAGAGAGAACGATGCTTCGTCATTGGGACCTTAGGGAACGCCTGTGTTCCCAATGTTGGGAGCGTAGGCGCTTCCTTAAGGTCCCATAAAAATATATATTCACAACTTTGTTTTCATAAACATCATTCTTTTACTACTACAAACTTATTAGAGTCTTGATTCAACGGTCAAACCGAGTATTACATCCGACCATTGAATTGAAGCTTGGATACAACCTTTGGATCAAAAATTCAATCCAACCGTTGAATTGAGACGTAAATTTCACACTCAAATTGAAGCCTTAGTTTAAGTGTTGGATGTACTCTTTGATTCAATTGTTCGATCCAAACCTTGATTCAACGATCGGATTAAAGATTCAATTCAACGGCTGAATTTGGATTGGATTCAATCGATGAATCATGATTTTATTTTTGAGAATCCAATAATTTAATTTAATTTAATTTTTATTATGTATTTATTTTCTTCTAAAAGCAAAAAGTTACTTAATATATAAACTTATGTAGACATATCATTTCATGTATTTTTCTTATTGTTTTATATTTCTTTATATTTGGATTTGAGTGATATAATAATTTATTTTATTGTTTATTTAATGGAATTAAAGTTTTTTTTAATAGTATCAGATATAGAAATGTGAAGAATGATGGAAGAACTTGTAATAAAATGAAGGAGATTGGGGTGAGGAGTAGAAGTAGGCCACTAAAAGGTAGTTCAAGAAATAGTATAGTGGAAAATAAGAGTCGAATAACTTCATCTCATGGTGAGAAGTGGACTATGAAGCATTGTTGGATACAATTATGTCAGTTTTGAGCGACCTAGTCATGGCAAATTGCAATGAGAGTATTGTGCAAACCATGTGAATAACAAACCTGAAAGGCCCAAAAATGCATTTTTTTGAGATGCTACACAATGCAAAACCAAGATGATACACAACGAAAGCAATACAGGAATTTGAAGCTCAAAGAGGAGGATAATGGTCCAGGTTCTACAGAGTAGCCTAGTACTTTACAGCCATTGGATAGGATTTAAGGTCCAATCCTAAATCTGCGGGTCTTGATAGAGCTTGTGATGGAGGAAAAAAACTTTTACAATTGGGCCAAGATCTAAATTGTTGAAGATCCTCCTGAATTGGTGAATGAGAAAAAGAAAGAAGACAAATAAAAAGATTAAGTAACTAGACAACAAATCAATCAGTCTAAAAGAGACTTCAATGATGGTAAACTTAGACCTTTTAAAAAAACTAATCTTGAGCAAAATAAAAAAACTCTTGATACTTTATTTAAATTAGTAAATGATAAAATGGAATTGGATAAAGCAAGACAGAAGATGCAGAAGGCTTTGGTAGCTGTCATTATAGAAACTAAAGAAGAGGAAAAAAAACCAAAAGATGAAGACAATAAAAGAAGTGCGGGCCAAGACTCAAATGAATCTGATGCAATATGGTGGAGAAAAATTGCAAAGGAAGCATAAAAATGAATTGAGGCAACCAAGTGAATAGTTAAAAGATGAACATATAAATCCGGTCATGGACATTTTGTAGTACTCTAAATTATGCTACAAAGGATTTCAACGTGCGGTTTATTCTACAGAGTAGAATAAAAATGTCACACTTCCATATTTACGACAATTATATGTGAGAGGGAATCATTGGGCTCTTGTTTATATAAACTCTTACATATATTGCAATGTTGTATGTTATGTGATTTAGCAAGGCGCGTGTCAGTTTATGGAACTAAAGATCATAAAGCGTTATTGTAGCAACAACTCACATGGAATGGGCTAATGTACAACAAAAATTAGATGGTTCATCTTGTGGTCTATATGTTATTGCGTATGATGTTGATATTGTTAATGATATAGTGAAGTTAATTATATTGAACAACAAACGAGGATACATTTCTTGTTTTGTTTAGATAAAGACATGTTAAAATCCTTTCCAAGATATGCTAAAATGGATATTTAAGTGTAAATGGGGGTTATATTAGTACTAAAGTTTTGACTTATATTTAGTACCATATGTCTTACTTTGATTTAGTAGCAAAGTCTTTCTAGTATTATTTTATTTCAAATAGTAAACCAAAAAATAAATAAAAATATTAATTTTGGTTGTGAATGTTTCTTAATGTTGCATTTAAAACAATTGAAATGGATCATGATATACATTCAAGTTCTAAGAGCATCGCCACGCTTGCTCGGTAAACGAGCCACTGCAAGAGACTCTTACCGGGACCACTATTGAGTGAGAGGGCCATGGGCAGAGCGTGTCCCCAGCCTTGCACAGCGTGTCTGCCACTGCAACGCGGTTTAGTCCTATCACAGACAGAGTCAACAGATAAGATTTGGTCAAACGATAAAATTCTGCACTTGCAGGGAGGAGCGCGCACACTGTAGTTGGCCGTGCCGGGTGTCGCATTTGGAGGGCCCTGGATGAAGAATGTCGTTGAATGGGATGCAGTGGGGCGCATTTTGAGGCCGGGCCCCTCAAGGACCGTTGCAGTTCCCCGTTGCAGTGCAAGCGTGGCGATGCTCTAACTACACTTCAAGTTCTAGCTACACTTCAAGTTCTAGCTACACTTCAAATCATAGCCACACTGTTATCAATGTGCAGAGTGGATAAATGACAACTTTTGAAATTTATTATCAAGTAAATCCAAAATTTTCAAATGAAGAAGGGCTTTTACTCTCGTGCCAGTGAGATGTCGAAATCAATTCCACTGCTTGCTGCATGCAGTTGCAAGGTGTCTGCTTCTCTTATCATGAAGTATGAACGAGCCTCGTGATAAACTTCACCTTTGTCTTTAACCCCTAAAGGACAATGTGGCAAAATGGGGCTATTTTGGAGTTTGGGCATGTACCTGCCAATGCAATTTGAATTCAAAATTTATGAAAATTTTAATGAAAGTAGGCCTTGGTGAGAGCTTTGTGTCGGTATTTTTTATTCTCAATTCCGATGTCGGAGTGAAAAGTTATTCACCTCTGAACCGCAAAAGGTCCTCCAAGGGCAGTCAGTTAGCCAATGAGAATGACAATGAATGCAGCAAATTCTGCCCAAAACTGCCCAAAACTGCCCAAAACTGCCCAAAGGCAAAACTTTGAAATTCCACCAAAACTTGAGATTTTGATATTTTTCAAAAAAAAAAAATCTATGTATAGAGAAGGTAGTAGAGCATGTTCCCACCGTTCGGATTTTTAATCCAAATTTTTTTCATATGCTATTTTTATTGTCAAAAAACAGCCTTTGTTTGTGAATTTCAGTATACCCCTTAGCGGAAAATGATTTTTTTGGCAACCTTCCACAATTTTTTTGAATATGATTTTTTTAGAACAATTAGCTAACTCAGTCTTCTTTGATGTGCATCAAAACCGCCAAAATCCATAATGCAAAAAAATGGTTTTTTGGGCCTTCAAAACTCTGCTGTTCCCTTTTTGCGCAGGGAAAAAAAACTTGATTTTCAACTTTGAACGTTATGATCTTGCAATTGGTGAGGAATGAGTGTCTAAGATTTGGTGGACATGTAGACATAGAAGTTAGATACAAGATCTTACGGTTAGATGTACTAATTAAGACCCCAACTTAGCAAAATCCACCTTGATTTGAAGAGGGGCTGTTTTCAGGCAGTTTTGATGAAGAAAACCCTCAGAACTTTAGGGGTTAAGACAAAGGCCCCAAGCAGGGCACCCATTTGTAGGAGCAAAAAGACCCGTAAAGTTATATTTTTGATAATAACAAATTAAAAATTAAAATGTATAATTTATCAAAATGTAACTAGATAGGTCTTTGTAGATTAGTTTGGAGTCATTGGTTTAAAAAAATTATCAAACTACTAAAAGAAAATCTACAAGCTCTTTAAAATTAGAATCAAGGAGGAGAGTAGGAGAGAGGACTCGTTTGTCCTATCATTAAGACAAAGGCAAGGCTTTATTGTAACAATGAAATTTTAATTTTGTCTTGTATAACTTTGCTTTGGGTGAATAAGAGAAATATATAAAAATAAAAAATCATAAAATGGCTAATTAAAAATGATAAATTGACTTGGAAAATGATACAAAATTTGAAAAATAACAAAACAAAAAAACCATAAATTATATTTATTAGAATGTAGATAGATATAGGTTCGGACTTAACTTTTTGCATTTAGAATAACTTTGAAGCTAAGGCAATTTCCAATCTTCATTCTCAACAATTGTGATGTTTTCAACTTAACTTTTGAAGTAATAAAGTGAATGTTCACGAAGTCAAGGTATTAATACTTCAACTTTTATTACTAGCCTTTGTGTCTAAAGATCTAAAATCATGGCTAAAGGATTTGAAGTCATGAAATTTAAAGAAGTAAATAATGGTACATTGAAAATTAAATGAACTTTGATATTATGTCAAATCCAAATAAGATAAGAAGATAATTATTATAAAAATTAAAAATTAAAAAAAATTAAAACAAGAATAAAAAATCGAGATTTCATTCGTAGTTTTGGAGGAAAAAATCCAAGTAGATAATCATTTGGAGACTTGTCCAATTTTGTTTGCTTTGGTGAAAAATGAAGGAAAATTACAAGACTCTTAAAATATTTCACACGTTGAAGATAAAACCTTGGATTTAAAAACTGTGATTTTTTCACAATAATCAATCTTTTGCTAATATTGTATTGCAAATACTAAACATCAATAAAAGAGTCAGTAAAGAAATTAAATATTATTTAAAAAAATAAAAAAATAAAAAAATGGAAAATTTTAAAAAGACTCAATTTAGCAAATGTTTGAATGGCATTGTATAAAAGTGGTTATGATTTTTTGATTTTTTGATTTTTTGATTTTTTGATTTTTCAATAATTTTTTTTGATTTTTTTTTGATTTATTATTATCTATATAAATGATCATATGTTAGCACGTTGTCATGATTTAATGGCGTACTTAAATACTTTAGAAAGTGTTCTAAATATTTTAGTCTAAAGTATTTTAGAGGCCCCGACTTTGGCTTAGACCAAAAACTCCAATTTAAGACAAATATCACTAATTATACAACTTTAGGTCTTACATGGGTTTTCAGATACATAAATTAATAATGATAGCACTATATTCTCAATCTATCAATGTAGTCTAACCACTACTATTTTTTATCTACTATCAATTACTAAAACTTTTAATTTTAGACATTTGAACTTTTACTTTTGCCCTTGAAATATTTTGGCTCCATATTCTTTACGATCACCCAACCCCCTATAGTAGTTTTTTCTACACCACTTGTACCATCTATGGTAGAATGCTCTAAAATGGAGCAATGCCAACAATGAAGCTCTAGTAATCTTCCCTCAGAGGTACATAATAGCTTCCCCACCCAACAATACCATGTACTGATGGCAAACATTATAGGGTGCCATTTTAAGGCACCATTTTAGAAACACCTATGAATCCAGCTTCAGAAATTTACAATTAATTGTAGAAGAATCTAAAAATGATGATTCCACTTGCTCCAACTTAGTTTCCCATGCATGAAAATTATTTGCAGTGTTAATTTCGCTGTAGATTTCCCACGATGAAAATTGAGCCATTATTGAGCACCTTACCATAACCAGCAAGCAAAAACTCTCCAAAATTGATGACATCTAATGCTGCAGCTACCTGAGACTAATTACGTTGCCACCTCGTACCTACACACCACTCACATACAGTCTAACCTTGATAATATCACACCATCCGTTTCACCATAAAGTGTGATATAAACAAGGTGTGACATATTTGATAATGTCACATTTTGAAGATTTGTGCATAATGTGATATTATCAAGGTTAGAGTATAGCCAAATACATACAATCTGTTCATTCATACAATTGTCCATCCATATAATCTGTCCATCCATACAATCTGTCCATCCATAAACACTAGTGGAAACCATGGCCAATTTGACCAGAACTTCTGGTCAAGTTCGCCATTGGTGACCAGAAGATGGCGAACTTGACCAGAAGTTCTGGTCAAATTGGCCATGGTTTCCACTAGTGAAACTCCATTCATCCATACAATTTGTCCATCCAACCATCACATACATCCATCCGTATTTGATATTTTCACATTTACACTACGGATTTTGGAAATATATAGTGACATTATCAAGGGTGACAGGGATAATAACGAGGGAGTTTTATACTAGGAAAATCGGTTTCAAACTTTTAGGTGACAATATCAAGGTGTTCTATTAACCCCTAAACGCCTAAACGACCAAAAACTGGTCGATTTCATTCTTTGACCGCCCGTAGCTGTCATTCAGTCGACGTTTTTTCATCCGGGTAATTTTGTTTTACTTTAGGATGGTGAAATCTATCCAAAACAGTTTATTTTGAAGTAAAATTCAATGTTTGTGATTTTTAGGACCCCTCCAAAGTGCAAAACCTCAATACCGCGCAGTCCATTTTTTCAATCTGGAGTTTGGTGTTTGTGTGGGGGCAGTAGCTTTGGGGTGTAAAATTCGTGCTTACAAAAACTTTTTACAGCCGCCCGAAAGTGCAAAATTTGTTGAGTGGGCAGTTGGAAGTTTTAGGGGCAAAGGAGAAGAGTGTGAAAAAGTGAGCCATGTAAGCACCCACGGTGGTGGAGGGGAAGGGTTCCCTCTAAAACAAAGCCTCCACATGGCACAACCACATTCAAATTGACTCAAATTCAAAACAAGGAGCTTGGCTGAGGCTAAGAAGGGGCAGCAACTACTAGAGCATTCAAAGAGCAACGGAATCCAACCTTGTTGATGCAATAATGGGGCAAGAGGGGGAGATCCTTGTAGCCTCCAAAATCAGTATACAATCAAAGTTACAAAGCTAGGATTCTAAGAAGTGATTACTTCCTGACAATGCCAAAACAGTCACACAAATGAATTGGCCGTCACTTCCAAAGATGCCTGCAAGTGAGCAAAGGGGCCATCAATTCTAGAAATGCAAGAACTCAACAACAATACAAATTGAAGCATTCGCAGCTGAGAGAGGCAGGGCCAGTGGGTGCAGAGTCGGAGCAGCAGGGAGGGGAAATTAGCGAGGGAGAGAGGCGGGGCTTCTGTGAGGAACAGGCCGAGGGCGACTGCAGGGGGAGAGAATGGGAGTGACAATCGAGAGAGGGGAGTGGGACTGAGGGTGGACGGAGAGAGCAGGTAGTAGCAAAAGGGGGGGGTTACTGGCAGGGAGGGGCCGGGGAGAAGCTGCAGCAAGTGCCTACGGAGGAAGGGGACTGAGGGAGGGGGCTGAGGGGAGTGGAGAGAGGATTGACGGAGAGAGAAAAAAAAACATAGACGGGGGGAGAGAAGGGGCGGGGTACAGGGGGAGCAAGGGACACTGACGAGAGGCAGGGGTGGGAGAGGTTGGGCGGGGAGGGGGAGAGGAAGAGAATTCGGTGCACAAGCAACACATTCCGAGAGGAGAGAGGGGAGATTCGGAGAGGAGAGAGGGGAGATTCGGAGAGGAGAGAGAGCACATTCGGAGAGGAGAGACACAACAGATTCAAAGAGGAGAGAAGCAGCAGATTCGGAGAGAAACAAAGAGGGGGGGGGGGGGGAGAGAAACAAATGACTCAAGGGGGGGATCTGGGGCTTTAGAAGAGGACATTCGGTGAGGGCAGATTCGGGTTGCTTTGCAATCTGCAGAAGAGGCACACAGAGAGATTAGTGACGAAATTCATGTTTGGCATGGCATATGCACCAAGTCGCTACATGTTCCCAACCCCACCACAGCCACCTCAAGATCTAGCAGAGCATGCAGTAGCAATAGCACATTGGTTGAGAGAGGACCAAAACGCCAATGAGTATCAAACAAATGTGGTGTTGGGGATGCTTGATGAGACTTATTTGAGGAGACTCCCTGGGTTTGTCGGAGAGAGGTGGGGGAGAATTGAAAACAGCAACAGGGGCTTGCGTTACTCCTTCCGTCGCCACACGGCGTATGTTCTGAGGTGGCAAGAACGACGTGAGGAAGGCAGGGAGGATGGATTCCCGGAGTGGTTGAATGAGTTGCTTCGGAGGTATGTATGGCCAGATCCAATCGACGCCACAAATGGAGGAAATGGGGAGGGGAGAGTCCGCCCATGGACGCTTGCACTTGCGGGAGGTAGGACAAGATCCTTCGCGCCAGGAGATGGGGAGGACTTCGGAGGTCGGGTGGTTCGATCTGCCCGGAGAGCCGCTGCAGCAAGGCGAGGGCGTCGAGCTCAGCTGCAGGCCGCACAAGGCCTGCAGGTCGGAGGAGAGCCGGGGTTGGGCGCGGCAGTCAGTGCCAGGGGGAGGAGCGCCGCGAAGCCCCAGATCCGACCCTGCAGCTGCAGTTGAGACCGGGGGTGGAGAGTCGGAGACTGCCGATGGAGAGCGACTGGGTGCAGGGAGAGGCGCGGGGGCGATTGGAGGCGGAAACCTCCGGCTTGTTTGGATCGGGGCAAGCAACGATGAGAGGGAGGAACCACAGCAGCCTGCCGGGGGGCTTGTGGCTGCAGCTGCCATCACATTCGGCAGTGGCTACGGAGGGAGGGTCCTCCCAAGCTGGGCCGCATCACCTACCGCAGGTGCAGCAGGAGGCCGAGGGCGCGCTCGGAGAGGCCGGGGAAGAGGGCGGGAGCATCGCCATGGAGGGGGGCCGAGCGCTGCAGGTGCGTGAATCCGAGCAAGTCGTGGCAAGGCCCACATGCGTGGGGGGCGGCCATGGATATCTGAAGGTACACACAAACAAAAAAATTGAAAACAGAAGTATTAGGAAAATTTGCAAAGATATGAATTCGTCAAGTGAGGATTCTGCAACTGAATCGGATGAGGACGTAGAGGGAGAGGACTGCAATGAATGGGCAGGGAAAATGGCGAGAGGGGAGGGAGGGGGCTTACTTGTGAGTTTGACACGGAGGAGGAGGGGCGGGGCCGTGGATCCCGAAGGTGCGAGAGGTCGGGGAAGGGGGAGAGGGAGAGGCCGAGGCGGGGTGGATGGCAGCGGGGAGAGGGGGAGAGGGAGAGGCCGAGGCGGGGTGAATGGCAGCGGGGAGAGGGGGAGAGGGAGAGGCCGAGGCGGGGTGGATGGCAGCGGGGAGAGGGGGAGAGGGAGAGGCCGAGGCGGGGTCGATGGCAGCGGGGAGAGAGGGAGAGGGAGAGGCCGAGGCGGGGTCGATGGCAGCGGGGAGAGAGGGAGAGGGAGAGGCCGAGGCGGGGTGGATGGCAGGGGGAAGAGAGGGAGAGGGAGAGGTCGAGGGCGCAAAGGCGAGGTGGATTCGGAGAGGGGAGAGGCTGTGATCAGAGAGATGGTGAGGGAGAGTGGACAGGGGAGTGGAGAGGGGCGGGGAATGCCGAGAGAGAGCGGAGATGGAGAGATGGTGAGGGAGAGTGGACAGGGGAGTGGAGATGGAGAGGGGCGGGGAGAGACAGAGGGAAATGGTCGAGGGTGGGAGTTGGACAGGAGTGAGGGAAGGGAAACAGGGGGAGTTCAGGGAGCGGTGGGCGGGGAGGGAGTTGCAGGAGAGGCGCGGGGACGGGGGGGTAGACGTGGGCGGGGGAGAGGGATGGCCCGAGGCGGGGCAGTGGGGGATTTGGCGGGGACCGCCCCTAGCGCATTGCCTCTGCGGGGCCGGGGAAGCAGGGGTGGGCCAGGGTCAAGGGGGGGTCGTGGGAGGGGCCAGGTTGGGGCCCCAAGACCCAAAAAAATTATTGCAGGTTCCTTGGAAGACTTATATCGCCCAGAGACATGGGTAGCAGAGGGGGAGTCTTACAGCCACGACACTTCTGAATTTTGTGGACCAGAGCCTGGGGTGAAGGTTGATTTTGACAAGGTGCCATCACCTTTAGGCTTATTCCATAGGTTTTTCCCAGTTTCTGCTTTGAAGGAGATAGCAAAGGAGACTAATCGATATGCACTAGAGGTTATCAGAGATGATGGTAGCACTAGAGGGGGGGAAAAATGGATCCCCGTGACCCACAAGGACTTAGAGGGTTACTTATCCATACGCATGTTTATGAGCCTCAAACGTTTACCTAATCTTTGATTATATTGGTCCCGTGACCAAGTTCTCTACCATTGTGCAATTCTCTCCTCCATGATGTCAAGGGATAGGTTTGAGTCCATTACGAGATGTTTGCACCTTACTCCAGATTCGGTGAGGGAGGGAGACAAGACACATCCGAATTATGACAAGATATGGAAAGTAAGATGGCTAGCCAATCAAGTGAGGGATGCATGTGCCACGTTATGGAATCCTAACGTGGCACTAACCGTCGATGAGACAATGATCCGGTACAAGGGCAAATATTGTCCCATAAGACAATATATGCCCAAGAAACCGACCAAGTTTGGAGTCAAGGTGTGGGTGTTGGCAGATTCAAGGGCCAAGTATGTGTTGAACTTCGATGTTTATTGCGGAGCAAGCTCTAAGTATGGGGAGAAGAAAAAAGGGGATAGTGGCAAAGGAGCTGGGAAGCAAGGGGGGGATGTGGTCAAGGACTTGGTGAAGGACTTGCACCATAGAGGGCACCTTGTGGTGGTAGACAATTTTTTCACCTCTATTCCCTTGTTTACTTCTCTTTTGGAGGTCGGGGTTTTTGCCACGGGGACGGCACGAGCAGATCGCAAGGGGCTTCCCCCTTGTTTGACAAACAAGGTTGAGAATGCCAAGCATCATCAGGGATGGAGTGATTTCAGGTGGCATTCTAGTGGGAAGGTTTGTTGCTTGGTGTGGATGGACAAAAAGCCCGTCTTGCTCTTGTCCACCCATGCCTTGCCAAGGAGCCTTGTGGAGAAGCCTATGTACGTATGGCGGTTGGTGGAAGGGGAGAGGAAGAGAATTCCTACCACCCCAATGCACCTTGAATGCACCAAGGAGATGCGGGGCGTTGACGTAGCAGACCAACTACGTGGGGCTTATTCTTTACTTTCCAAGAGCCACAAATGGTGGCATAGAGTCCTTGACTTCTTACTTGACACGGCCTTCATCAACTCCTGGATTATTCATTCTGAGGTTTCTTACTGGTTTGGAGTTGAGCCTCTAACTCATCTTGACTTTCATTTGCAGCTTGCTCAGCAATTAGGTGCCTCCATTCCCGGACCACGGCTTTGCACATCAACAGTATCCCCTCTTGAGCCAAAAGCTCATGGCACATTGACATCACAGAAGAGGCGGGTGTGCATTGTATGTGGCGTGAGGACAAACAAGACTTGCCCGGTGTGTGCCGGCCTCTTCATTTGTGAAGGGGATTGCTACTTTTCCATTCACCGTGTATATCGAAATTGAATTTTTTGTGAGCATGCCTTTTTCTCCTTGGAGGGCGAAGTTTGGGAGGAAAGGAGAGAAACAGTATCTTGAGCAAAGCAGCCCTCAGTTTTCCAGGGTATTTTTATTCTATTTTTTCTTTGGAGAAAAAAAAAAAAAAAAAAAAAAGAGAAAAAATGAAACAGAGAAGGTGGGACAGAGAAATCTGAACTCAAAGGGGCGGAGAGAGCCTGCAGCTAGGCGGGGCGTGGACTGTACTGAATTGTTTGAAAAAAAATCAAAAAAAAAATTTTAAAAAAAAATTACAAAAAAATGCCAAAACAGTGAAGGACTGAGGGCTGTGAACAGGGAGGGGAGAAGAGCGGAGAGGGCGAGGGAGAGAGAAGGGGCTGAGGGAGGGGACTGAGGAGGGGTGGGCCAGGGGCAAGGGGCGGGGACGTTGGGACCGAGCCGTTGGGGCTTTGGGATAAGGGGATGCTGACAGGGTGGCGGGGAGGGGGAGCTTCGCAGCCAAGGGTCGGGCTTGACCACCTGATGTGGCAGGTCCGTGGGTGGACTTTGAGGGCCGGGCAACCTCAAAACTATTTTAGGGATAGGGCCAGCTAGAATTTGGGCACCTTGGTCTGACGCTGCCCACCCTCCTCGGGGGCTGTTCCCTCCTTCTACAGCACGCCGAGCTGCGTGGGGCAGCTCACATGATGCACCTCCCATTCGGAGCTGCAGATCTCTCAACTTTTTTATCCAAATGTAGTGAGATTGGTTTCATTTGCATTCTAATATAATCCCCTTTGTGTAAGAGTGGTCTGATTTTGTAAAGCATGATTGTGTTTTCTTTTGGAGGTGACTTTGCATTCACAAACTGTTTTTAGATCTTTGGAGTGGCTGTGATTGCAAGGCCAATTTCTCTCAATCCATAATAGCTTTTGAGGGGATTTTTTTTGCAAAAGGTTCTCTTATACTTAGACTATGATTTGTACACTCCAAACCTACCGTGTATCACAATTTGGAGTCCCTAGATTAGATTTTCTCTTGCTGCCCTGCTTTGGTCAACTCTTTATTTGAGCATTCAATCTTAGTTTTTGCACTATTGCTCCCTTTTTTGCACATTCTTTCACTGTAGGGATATGCACTAGTGCATGCTTTACACCCTCCACAAGTTAGATCCTCCAAACTGCTTCAATCTATTCACCTAAGGACCCTCAATTGAAATTCCACGGCCATAGGTACACTGTGCGACTTTGAGGCACGGTTACGGGCACAGGCAGTTGGGGGTTAACAAGGGTAACATTATCAAGGTTAGACTGTACTAAACAGGTGGTAATAACAAGCACCAACATCTGCCATAAAACTCACAAACATTTCCCATTTCAGTCGAACCTTAAACGCAAAATTTCCAAAGCTCCACTAATCATCTGCCAGAATGTAAACCTCCGGAGACCAACCGGAAGAAAAATCAGGCAAAAATCAGGAATTGGGCGGAAAACCAAAAGCAAGCGCCGATGTATCTTCGTGGGGCGACAATTGAACGCGGTGCATGAACTCCACGCCTTGAACTTGGCGACGCAGACACGGTTCGGGATCTGGGACGTTCACGGCTCAATGGGGCACCGACGGTGCGCAGGCACCGCAGTTACCGGCCTCTCGTGGAGCCACGTTTGCGTGCAACGGACGGCGTGCACCTCGTCCCGATGTCTTTACAGCGCCAGATTGGACGGCAGCGGACGCAACACTCGATTACTGGTCGTTTTGGCAAGTTTTGGCGTCGATTCGTGGCGTCGGGCTGCCGTGCCGGGCGAATGATCTTCGTCTCCGTGTCCTGCTGGTGGGACTTGAGAGTTTCGGAGTTTTGGGCAAGCGGTTGATCAACACATTTTGCCTTCGTTGTGTGACACGGACGTTATTTTCCTACTCGGTGCGATTTGGAGTTTTGTGGGTTTTGGTTTGGTGATTGCTGCAGCTGCTCGGATTAAGAGCGGAAGGGGAGGTCGATCACTTGGTGTAGTTTGGAGTCTGTTGCAGTTTGGTGATCAATTGGCGGAGCGTGACAACTAAATTCGTCGAAAATTATTTTTGAGGTGAAACATCGTTGCTTGTGCTTTTCTGCTTCTCTGTAGGGTGAATTCTCTGATGTTTGTTAGGATTAGGTCTTGTTGTAGTTGTTGTTGTTCATAAGAGAGTGAAACGAAAGACGTAGAGGTTGATGTTCACTTTGTGTGCCTGCTCGGGCTCTGTAAGTCGAACCCTAAAATTTTCCCCTGTTTCTCCATGTGACATAATTGTAAGCAAGTTTGTGGGTATTCTTTATTCTCCATCTCGTTAGAGCGGCTTTTTGTGGTTGTTTCGAAGCGATCTTGTGAGGTCTCTTGCTTATGTAGTGGACCTCTTTTTGCAGATTATAGAATGTCTCCTGGAGTAGTAACAGTGGTGCAAGGGCTGAGCGCTCTAGCGGGTGCTTGGGTTATAAAATCTATTCTAGACGCAGAGCAAGAGAAGCCCATGGGCGGATTCAGCCAGTGCCCGACGTGCAATGGATCTCGGAGAGTGCCCTGTATGTGCACACGGTGGTCAGACAACGACGTGGGGTGTAGCACATGCGAAGGCTCGGGTAGGATGCGGTGCAATTCCTGTGGAGGCAGCGGGACAGGGAAGCCGATTCCTGTGCAAGTTCGGGCCTCCAATCCGTCAAGGAACACTTGACATACCATAGGTTTTACGCAAATTGCACATGTATAAAAGAGGATTGTAATCTTTATTTTAGTGGATTATAGAGACTTGCAGTACAGAGGTTTAAGTCCTCTGTTTAGTGGAGTCAGTATAGATTTTGATACTTTCCAGTAGACTGGGGGAAAATCCTGGCCCTGGACATTTGAGTTTTTTCTGCTCTTTTTTGTGTATACTACCTGTTTAGCTTAAATGATGATTTGTGCCTTTTCAACTTGGTGAGTTATTTGAATATTGCATATTTCTGGATTTTTATCTTCATGGAGGCTTATGCAACGTATTGCAGGATTGAATTCGGAATTGGGCATAAAAATGAATTCAGGAATTCCTTGTTGTTTGCCTTTGTAAATACTTTACTAGCAATTTTAATCATGGTCACGCAGGGTTAGTGTGGGCATGTGCACTATGTAGTGAGTTGCCTAAACATTTGTGCGGGTTTCACCGATGGCAAAACATTAGTAGAAGTATGTACTATTGCTTTCTGATACATTGTCAAACGATAGAAGTTAATGATATAGCAGCTGCGTGAAATTGTTTAAGCACATTACAGCGGGTCTCTCTAAAAACCCTGGACGAGCGGTGCAGGCGGGCAGCGCCCCCACCCGGGCAGCCATCCGGCTGGATGAGAGGCCGCCCCTCCTCCGTCCGCTCCCCTTCCCGTCCTCCGTCCGCTCCCCTTCCCGCCCATTTCCGCCCCGCTCCCCAGCAACACCTCCCTCCCGCTCCTTTCCGCCCATCAGTCCGCCCCATCGCTCGCTCCTCGCCTCCCCTCGCTGCTCGTGATCTCCTCGCCTCCGCAGCTGCAGCCGCCGTCCATCAACCCGCCCTCGCTCGCTCCTCGCCTCCCCTCGCTGCTCGTGATCTCCTCGCCTCCGCAGCTGCAGCCGCCGTCCATCAACCCGCCCTCGCTCGCTCCTCGCCTCCCCTCGCTGCTCGTGATCTCCTCGCCTCCGCAGCTGCAGCCGCCGTCCATCAACCCGCCCTCGCTGCTCGCCCTCGCTGCCGCCCTCACCTTCGATTCCGGAGCTGGCCGTTGCTACTCTGAACTCACGTGGAACCACTTCCTAAACCAAACTCCGCTCACAAAAATCTCCCACAAACACACCAAAACGAATCAAAACAAAACGAGGCCGAACGGCAATCAAAAACGCATTGAACATTTTTTGTGCAGCTTCATTTTTTGTACATATTAAATACTGGTTACATGTATGATCGACGTGAGCAGCTCATAAGTTTGCTCAGCATCAACAGACCCGCTTTTGTTGACGAGATCTCACTTCGAAAGCGAGTCCATTTGTAGTTTTCTAGGTGCTTGGCAAGAGATCTCGAACCAGACATTTTCATCTTCATGCTGATGATCTTTTCACATTGCTTATCTTTTTGCGTTACCCTATCATCTCCTGTTTCCTGTTCTCAAGCAGAGCCAAGCTCATTGAGCACAAGCTACTAACTTCGAAAAACGCATTGGACATTTTTTGTGGACGTCTGATCTTCGTCCTTGTAATACTGCCGAAGCAGCCAGCAACGGCCAGCTCCGGAATCGAAGGTGAGGGCGGCAGCGAGGGCGAGCAGCGAGGGCGGGTTGATGGACGGCGGCTGCAGCTGCGGAGGCGAGGAGATCACGAGCAGCGAGGGGAGGCGAGGAGCGAGCGATGGGGCGGACTGATGGGCGGAAAGGAGCGGGAGGGAGGTGTTGCTGGGGAGCGGGCGGAAAGGAGCGGGAGGGAGGTGTTGCTGGGGAGCGGGGCGGAAATGGGCGGGAAGGGGAGCGGACGGAGGAGGGGCGGCCTCTCATCCAGCCGGATGGCTGCCCGGGTGGGGGCGCTGCCCGCCTGCACCGCTCGTCCAGGGTTTTTAGAGAGACCCCATTACAGCTAGGTGGTCTTAATGTAGGAAATTACATAGTGGCTCCTTGTACTTGGTATTGCATAGCCAAAAATGACTTAAACTAGGTGAGATTGTGGGAGACTTGCTTCCTGCATGTCCGGCATCAGATGTTGTGCTTCACCGAATGAGCCTTTCTTTTGAGTGGAAGCTTATAATCTACGAAATTGGTCACTAGTGGTATGTTGTATGCTTTGTTGTGGATGTCGTATACTGGCTTTTATGGTCTATTGATATTGCACACAGTTGACTGCCTGATGCTCCCTTCCATACTGTTCATTAGGCAGCTTGTGGCCCTCATTTCAGGGTTTTGGTTGAGTTACTTATCAATTCTGGTTGCTTATGAACATTACGCTTGTTTACGGATGTTGGCTGATGATACTCTGTTGTGAGTCTTAATAAGCTAAGAAAGATTCGATAGGAAAGAACACATCCAAAACTTTGAAGCTAGAATCTGCAACTACATTCATGTTGAAACGAGATTTGTAAATTATATCAGACTCTAAAACCATGTGAATGGGTAAATCATCATGACAGTTACGATAATTTAAGGTTGTCAGAAACAGGCTTCACGTACGTTGATATTACTACTACTGTAATTCATAGCAGGGTTACTACATCATTCATGCTGGATAGATTAATCCGGCCATGGAAGTGGGAGTAGATTGCACTCACGAAGAGAGAAATAACTTAGCTACTATGCTATATTCACATAAAAACTCTAAGCACACTTTCATTTAATATTTATGCCTGACATCTAAACACAGAAGCTACATCACTAAACACATCTTAATATGTAACCGGGAGATTGAAGGGCTGATCTTTCACGCAGAAGCTCGGTCCTTTTAAACATGGCGAAATTTCCTTTGAAGGTACTCAAAGGGACTGCCCCAAATCTGCAGGGAGGAATGGAGACTCGCAGAGTAAGTTTGGGGTGAGGCAGAGAAAGGAGGGCTGATGCCGATCCTTTGGTACTTCAAAACTTCCGAAAAAACTTCTTCCCCCATCCTTCACCATTTCCATCGCATCATCCTCCATATAGACTTATAGTTAGCTTACCAATTCGGTTACCGTTACCAATAAACATAGAGAACTGGTAACAAGTTTTTTGATCTTCCAATGGAAATTGAAAATTAGCAATTGAAAAATAAATGTATCGGAAGTAAAATCAAAGGAAAAATTACTTGAATGTAGTCACTATGAAAAAAAAATAAAAAGAATGAAATTTTTCATTTTGAAGGAAAGGATATGAGTAAATGAAGTTCCAAATCAAAATTTGTGAATCATCTTGGATAGTCAAGATTTTGAAATGGTTTTCCAAGTGTATATGGCAAGTTGTCATTTACTATACTTGAACATTTTAAGAAGTTGACCTTAAACACTTATCTCTAAAGTAGAATTATTTTATTAATTGGAATTAGAATCCTCTATTAACTTGAGCTTTATGGTGGCATTCAATTTGGATTTTATAAAAACTGAACATTATAGCATATCTTAGGGGCAGATCCGCCAAAAAACTATTCTAGTAAGTAAAATGTTGAATAAAAAATAATATTATGTTGTCTATTGGCTAGAATACCATGAAATAAAATCAGATGAATGATAAAATCTATTGAAATTGAATACATGAACTAAAATAAAATAAATTAACCTCTAATTGGACGTGACCATTTCTCACCAAAAACACTAAAAAGTTGTCATTTCTATAGCAAGAGTGAACAAACCAAAACTAAAGCTTTATTTGAATTTCCAAGTGTAGGATCTTCTAGAAGATTATGCACAAAAACTTTCAATAGATTTGACCTTGTGGATTAAAAGATAATAGAATTTGAAGTAAGAAACATTGTTTTTTTTTATTCTTTCAAAACAAGTTTAGCAGACTTTGACCTCACTTTGTGTAAATGTTTTATACTACAAAAGTTGGAGGTTTTGTACTAATATGACGTGCAGGATGTTACTTACTTGTGAAAAAAAATTTAGATTTATCAAAAAGATGTAGCATTGTGAAAAAAAGAGCAAAGGTTCATGTTATTGCTAATACTCATTTTATTTTTGTGAAAAACTGATCTTCCTTAAAATACAAATCCATGCGGTCAAAACAAAGGTTTGTGTCTATTATAGAGGTAGAAAAAAAGAAGAGAAAAAAGAACAAAATATCTATCTTTTATGTAATAAAGATTTTTTTTTTTTCAACTTGACCAAAAAAGTTGAGAAAACTTTGGCTCCTTATAGAATGAAAATCTTCTACAATATATTATATAACATTTTCTTTTTGATAACCTCAAAGCTAATCATGTAAGTTACTTGCATAAAAAATCCCGAAGGTAGTTGAAGGGTGCATCAAAATTTTGGAGCTGCCCGAGAAGTAGGAAAAACTGCTTCGGGCACCATAAATATTTTTTCCAATGTCTAGTTCATAAAAAATTATACTCCCACAAAGCTCTTGCAATTTCCCACTTTCACAATAAAAAATTCAAAAATTTATATTCAAAATTGACACTGTAGGAAGTTAGGAACCTGCCCAAAATCTCAAAATGCCCATTCTAGGACAATGGCCGTTTAGGGGCTAAAAATGTTAAGAGTGATTACATGAAGTCCACTAAAATAACAAACATTCAATGAAATTCATCAATTGTGGATAAAAGTTGAACTTAAATTATTTATTTTTTGAAAAGTCGAAATTCAAAAAATTACATTTCCTTGTTGCCAAACATCAAAATTTGAAATTAATTAATTATTTGGCGAGGGGTTACCAAAGCTAGGTACCCTAAGGTTCGGTATACAGAGAACAACACTAAACTCTGTGTAATGCTTTCAACACCAAAACATGATCATTTTATTGGTGAACTGTTTTGGTATTCAAAAATGGTGTTTACAACAAAATTTTCATAAATGGAGTTGTGCTACTCAAACTGGAAGTTGTATCCAAGTCATTTAGAGTACAAGGAACAATATCCAAACATTTTCATACATTAGCTCTTGCTGTTGTGCAGCACACCCTCCATCAGGTCTCAGCAATAAGTATGGTGATCACTGGTGCTTGAGACGGGCATTCCCAATGAAATCCAATGCCACCAATGAAACGGAATTTTCTTACAAAAACAAACACGAAGCCAAACAGCATAAGTACAGCGGTTCAATCACATGGTTTCTCTGCCTTACGGAAAATTGCACATATTTTCACATCACAACCTGCAGTTCAATCCCAGTACCCATTGTCACAGCTCTTGGTGATCGCAGTAATCCAATATGTGGACCCAGCGGCATAACACAAGCTACAAAGTGAACGATCAAAGCTGATTATAAGAGCTTCAATGCACTGCACGTCTAGTTGGCTGCGGCCACATCTGTTTGCTTCTTTCCAACCGGCACTTAGAGCCTTGAAAAATCAATGTGCTACAGTGAATGTCAAAGTTGTTTTATACAAGTATCAAGTTATGTTATATTTCTCAATCTGTTCAATATTCTTTGAAGTCGGAAGCCATCACGTACGGGTAACGTTGTAGGCGGAGACGCCAATAGCAGAAGATCATATCAAAAGCAATGGAGTATGTCATGTAAATAAAACAGTATTTAAATCTCATGAACCAGCTCATGAGCTTGTAGGTTGCATGAACGACTACAAGGAGCGCTTCATGAGTGGATAAAATGTATAGATCACCTGGCTTGCGGGTTCTAATTACACGACGTCCATCAAGCGTGCAACCCAACTAGTCTGTGTGATGATGTCGCTAGTAGCTTTTAGAGTCAACAGAAACTCTGGGAACAGAGTCTAATATACTGTAGAATAAATCCAATGTTTAACCAGAATCTACTCTATGTCTCTATTGTGGGCTTCCAACTCTGGGATATCTGAAACTACTTGTAATTTGCAACATGAACATGAATTTGCGAATGATTTGGTGAATACTTTTGATTGGCCCACTGACTGCAAATCACAGAGTGTTCCCCGTCTCCAATTTCGTGCAAAAAAATACTCGGTCTCCTGCTTGCCTACACCCTATCTCTGTTCTACATCTCCTCAAACGGTGATGAATTACAAACTATGACTTCACCAGCTCCCCATTTATCGACTGACATGATCAGAAGACATGATCAGGAGACATGATCAGGAGACATGACATGAATTTCGTACAACATGATCACGAGACAGAGGCGCCAGATCTTCAGCCGCGTCCTGGTAATTCTCATCTGAAATTGAGTCCTCATCACTCCCACCTCGTGCATGATCAGGAGACAGAGGCGCCTGATCTCTAGCCGCGTCCTCGTAATTCGCATCTGAAATTGAGTCCTCATCACTCCCAGCTCGTGCAGCTTCGACTTCGGAACCCCCTCTCCCTCTCGCAGCCTCATCCCCCATGATTCTTGGAAGGCCACTAAAATTAAAAAAAAATCTTACAAGGTCCTCGACAGCTTCGTCAATTTCATTTCCACCTCGTGCAGCTTCGACTTGGGAACCCCCTCTCCCTCTCGCAGCCTCATCCCCCATGATTCTTAGAAGGCCACTAAAATTTACAAGGTCCTCGAACAGCTTTACAAGGTCCTCCCCACGGCCCGTTAGAGGTTCGTCCGTTAGAAGCTCCTTTACAGCTTCGTCCTCAGCAGCTTCATCCTCGGCACCGGCCTCTTCTCCTGCATCGGAGACCATCAAGAAACTATGACTGTACTCATAAGTACCCGAGCTAAGTTCCTCCCCACTGCCAATTTGAATACCTTGCCGCTCCACGAGACGAAGAGATTCGTGTACCTCTGCTCTCCATACCAGTATCGGCCGTCCATCAATACGAATTTGTCTCAGGGGAGATACATGAACATGTGACCTCCTGGAAGCTTCCACATGGATACTCGTATCAAACGCCCGTATGCAATGTCTGCTCATTGCTCGCTGGAATTTTCTTACCCGCTTACTCATTAGTTCAAATTGAGCGTCAGACGATACATGCGGCGCGCCTCCACTAATGAGCAAATTGTGTGTGGCTTGGTCGTACCAGTCGAAGACATCGTTAAGTACGGTCTTAAACCCTGGATTCGAGAGCAACCCAACGATACGGGCATTCACATACCGGATATCCATACTTCCAGACTATCAACTAGTACTCTTCAAAGTCCTTTCCTGAACTGCCCAAGTGAGAAACGCATTACGATCGACAGTATCCGGGCGGAGTCAAAACGACGATGCAACGTCACCAATTAGCCGGTGAAAGGGCTGCCGGCATGTATCTTCACGTGCTTCCCTCCTGCTACGAGCCACTCTTCACATAAACGATCCAACCGAGAACTGAGTCTGAGCAACAAATCTCTGTTCAAAGCTACAATGCAAGCAGACACTTATAAAATCCTTGGATTCAACCGGGCACTCTGACAACAATGAACCAATCGGGTGCTAGTCTAAGCAATATCATAAACTACTTAATTAGACCGGATTTCACGAACAAAGTCTGATGGTTCCACAACAAGTCTAATGCTAACTCTCGACAACGATTCGATCAACCGGGTGCTTAGAGAGCGCAAGCAGTTCATGAATACAAGTAAGCTAGCTAGTCCAATATAACGACCTCAAATGCGTAGGAATTCACGAATGCATGGGTGCGCCGTGAATCGGCAACTGATCTTCTCCGACAACGACGATCACTAACCAGCACGATGATTCTCGAGCATGAACAACTATTCAAACTAGTGGGAGGATGTTGGTCGCAGATGTTGGTCGGATAATAACCTCTCCATCGCAATTCTCACAGATATGTGACCGTTGTCGGACTTTTGCATCGGGAAGGGGGTTTGGCAAAGTTCGTAGTTCACGAGACTGATCTTTCACGTAATTTGCAATTTCATGATTATTTCTTCTGGGGTGAACTTCTTCTAGAATCTGGTTTGGCTGCATTGCGAACGAGACTGAATGAGCCGACGAGTCTGGTTAAGCCTCAAGTGGCTACAATATAGGTGTATTATTGGCTTCTTTTTGCTTATGTTTGTACTTTAATATAAAAGTGTAAATTAAGAAATTAAAGAAATCATAATAAATCATTTTAAATTAATCCAATCCATTATTTATAATTAATAGAATATAAATTAATACCTCTAAATACATGTTGTAACATCTTCCAAATTTTTACTTTTTATGTTTTAGATTCTATCTATCTTGAGAATGTTATAATAAAATGTTAATTCTAAGTAATGTCATTATAATTGAAATTAATGAATCTATATTTTATTCAAAGAGGTTATTCATAAACCAAAAATATGTCAAAATTATAGATGACAATTTTGTAGAGGTTTTCAATAAAAAGGACTTTGTTTTTGAATATCAACAATCAAACATTTCATTGGTATTTTTTCAATTTGTCTTCATGATTTTATTTTCAAAGCATGGATCTTATAACCAATATTTGTCTAGAATGATTCTAAATCAAAGATTGCCTTTCAACAACTCTTTGTAAGCAGAGTTATCTTTTTTTAAATTTCATGATAGTTTTGGCAATTTCAACCGTATGATCATATAATCAATTTATAGAGGAAAAAAGAAATATAATAGCAAAATTGTAATTTTAAAGTTCAAAAACTAGTTCTTTTATTCCTCAAAAAGCTGAAGCTTATCTTCTATGAGTTTTCAAAAAATATGCTACAAAATTTTGAAATGGACAACTTCACATTTTATTAGATAAATAACTTTGAGAGTCTACACAAAGGATTTAACCCTTAAACGTCATTTTGATGTCGGGCCGAACATCCCGAAATTGGATCACGGCATCTTTTGTGCTTGGGCATCATGAATAGTGCATTTTTTGAACTTCGGCATCATGAATGAACCAATCAATGATGAGCTTGCAACCTATGTGCAACCCCTACCTATCTACCATAATCCTTTCAAAGCACAAATCACTCATACAAATTGTATATTGAATTGTAAAATTTCACTTTGAGAATGCACAATGAGAAGATGATTAGAATGATATAAAAAAATAAGTGAAAAGTTGGGTTCAGTAAGAGCTACAGAGAAGATTCTCTGGAAACGGAGCCCCTCGGGTCATGAAAAACGTTTAAGGGTTAAAGACAAAACCTTGATTTTTATCTTCAAAAGATATGTAGATTAAAATAAGGTGTAAAATAGGAAAAAAACCAAATTGTAATCTTAGTTATTTGGAAAATTAAATTGAATTCAGGATGACTTGTTAACCCCTAAGTGCCCAAGCATGTTTTGGGTCTCAAAACCTCCAAAACAGTGATTTTTGACCACCTTGTAGAAACGACAATTTAAACCAAACAAATTTGCTTTTTTTAGACATCCAGCCGTAAGATCTTGTACTAAATCTTATTTAGAAGTACTGATAAAATTTTCAGCCGTTGGATGTTTACCATCTTAGAAATTATAATATTCAAAGTTGCAGCAAAACTTTTTTTAGGCATTGGCTGAATGACATAGTCAAAATGGTGCAAAGGGGGAGTTGAAGATTGTTACCCCAAACATTTTGCTCATATTTTTTTCCATGTAGGTAATCAAGTTGAGTACCTCCATGGAAAATTTGAGAGACTCATTCCTATTTTTGACTCTCCTAAAAATTGTTTTTTAGAAGCAGGTCTGAAAACATTGATAAAGTAAAACATGCATGACGTCACGTGTATTTGGTTTTAGAAATATCTGAACGGTGGTTAGGTGCCTTTATAAGTTTTTGATTTTTGGGCCAAATTATTTTTGAAAAAATCCAAAATCTCAAATTTTGACGAATTTTGAAAGAAGTAATTCAAAAATTACTGAAAATATTGTAGCTTGTCTTTGTAATTTTTAGAGGCTGCCCTTGTAAAATTGGTATATTTTTTGACTTGGGTCTCTTTGGAATTTGAGTGGTGGTTTGGTTATGAATATATTTCAAGAATTTTTTTTTTAAAAAATCCTAATTTTAAGCTGCCCGTTTTGGACTTGAAACCTAAAATTTCTAGATGAAGGTCTTAAAATAGGAATTTGGCTTTGCAAATTTTACCACATACACTTTGCAGTACAAGGAGCATCCAGTAAAAATCTTAGGCAAAAATATCAATTTTAACCCCTTTATCTAGACTGACCGAAACAGCGAAAAGCCATTTCGGCTTTCCTGGGCACTTAGGGGTTAAAGTTATTTTCTTTCATAAAGAGTTAGACCAGATTGCTTGTGTAACATGACTACTCATATTTCTTACCTCACTTGTTGGAATGGACTCACTCAAAACTTCTTATATATATATGAATCTCTACAAAATGATGATATTTATCTTTATTTTTTGAAAACATTTTTGCAGCAACACGAGTTAGATTTAAAACCTTCAACCAATCACAATTTTTGTATCACATATTAATAGAATCTTATGAAACAAAGCTTGAAATGAATACAATGACCTATAAAATTTATACAAAAAATATCAAAAGTCAATATTTGTCTTCAACATTGGAGGATTTTCTCAAATTAGCCTTATCACTACATTTTTGGTAGCTTATTCATTTAGCGGTTTAATTCAATAACTTTCATTGTCGCTTATTGTCTATTTGTAGACTTAAAAACTAAATATTAATACTTGTGGTATTGAGAAGTGGATATTCTAAAAACATTTCTTTTATAGACTCTGAAGTTTTATGTTTTCCATATCAAAAACCAAGAATTAAAAACTCTACCATCTTTGAATTTAGGATTTAAAAAAGTTCAAAACATTGATTTTGTTATTTGTATCTTTTCCTAATAAAAAGAAGAAGATTTACACACCTACTTTTCCAACTACCTTCAAATCTAAGTATCCATTATTTTGAAATTTATTAAATTTTTATCAATTTTTAAAAATAAAAATATAGAAAAATTAACAATATTTTAGAATGAAATATTGCGCAAATGATACAATTTGATTGTAACGTCAATCATAATATAATAATAGAATTATTAGACTAGAATACACTCACGTACTACTCATCCAATCATTAAATTTTCAATACAACAAATATTTAGAAATAAATGAAAATATGTAATTCTTCTTTAGTCTCCTTTTACAAAATGGTATACATTTAAATTCAACGGTAGTAGAGAAGAAAGGATTTATGTTCTTTGATTCAAAAAAGACCTAAAAAAGTTAATATTAAAATTTAGTACTTAGAACTCAAAATAACTTAAATCTTTAATTCCAATGATGTCATTTTAGAGATAGGGTGTTTAATTCTTTTGTAAAACACATAAATGTCTTAAAATTTTATGGTTGCTTTTGATGTACTTCGTTGTTTAGAAAGTATCTTAAAATGCAATTATTCTGAGTAATCTAATTTTTTTTTAATAAAAAAATATAGGATAGAAGTAGTGAAAAAAAAGATGTAGATAAATAGGGTAGAAGTGAATTGGAAAAGAAAACATGAACATAACAACTCATAAGTTTATGACCTTGTGAGTTTGGTGTATGAAGATAAGCAACTTGGACAGGCGTTCATGCTGGAGGCAGTGCAACAGCTCAAGCACTACTTGATCCTGAGCAAGTCCTCAGGTTCGGCATGGTTTTGATTACTCACGAGCAGACACAATGAGCATTGAGACATCCACCAGTAAGGTTTCAGATTCTGAGTATTTAGCATGCACTTCTGAGGTTTCTGGTTTTGTCAAACAAATCAAAGTCTCTGGCTGACAATTTGACATCAGTCACCAAAAAAGCATGAGCTATTTGCCAATGAGAGAAGCAAAGCTGCTATCCTTACCTTCCAGCTTCTGTATCATACGACCTTCCAAGTTTCCATGACGACAATAAGACCTTGAATTGATATTGACATCATAAATTTACAGAAACGCTTGGGATTACCCATTTGACATTACACTAAATGCAGCTCCAGGGCAGGTTGGAACACTCGCCGTCTACTTGATAACTTTCTTCTACCACCATTTCATTCTAAGTTTCGCATGTGAAGAGAACCATTGATGTGTAATGAAATTATGTACACTCACTGTTTCTACCAATATCCGCTTCAACAGTAATGGCCCTCAAACCGCTGACGTGCTTTGCTTGACGTCTGCGTCAATAGTCTGCACCCTGCTGGGCCAAAGTTGGAATCTCCTAACAAATTCTTTCCTAGCGACAATCCTTATGCGTCTTCGATATCCTTCATCGCATTCTGCAATCACATGATCAGGAAAATAGAACGTAATTAGATGAACATGGACAATGTACCTCTAAAACATGTTTGCTGCTCAGCACCTCTCACAGTGGCCGTTATGTTTCAAATTTCATGAGCGTATGACGTCATCGTACAGACAGGTTCATAAAACTGGGGAAAATTCTCAAAATAAACTCTATGCCTACAGTACTTCATTGGTGCCGAAAAGGAACATAGAGAAGGAAAGCAACAAACCTTGGCCAATTTGCCAACGTAAGATGCTGCAAAAATGGTAGCCACTAATCCAATTCCCAAGGTCCAATAACTTTCTGGGCCGCCTGGGAAAACAGCATCTGCCTCTTGTTTCTGCGAATGGAAGATCATATATTTTAATGCTTGCCCATCCGTGTCAAATACAGCTAGAGACTATTGAGGGGATTCAGCAACACTTTCTAAAAGTTCGAAAATGACTCATCATCTGTTAGCGTCAGCTCTCAAGAGTACATAGAAACGCGAGCGCTGAGAAGTGAACTAATTGGCTCTAACCACAGGCGACCCTATGGAAATTGCATACCATGACTTCAAAACAGAAAATTCTTTGAGGACGGAACAAAAAAAGTACCAATAGATATTTGTGGTTATTGGACAAAGTTATAACTTACAATAAATGCCCTTCCAATGGCACCTGCGCTGACATACGCCCATGTCCCAGGAAGCATACCCAACCAGCTGCACATCATATTCAGATAATGAATTAACGCACATACACCAAAACTCTATCGACATGATAATCATAGCATTAAGCTCTAACAGGGAGGAAGTAACGACTAACCCAAACTTCGTTAGACAATGTACCTTCCAAGCACGTAAGGGATTAATTCGACAGAAGTGAGACCGTAGAGGTAGTTTCCCAGAGAGAAAGGAAGTAAGGGACTAAGTCGCAGAAGAGTGACCACCCTAAAACTATCTGCTCCAATAGCCTTGTCAATCGCTAGAAACTTTGGATTGTTTTGTGCCAGTTTAAGAATACGATCCCTTGCAAAATACCGTGCTATGAGAAAAGCAACCGTTGCTGCCAGCTGCAAGAGATTCACAAAGATCAAGTCAGTATACCCCTGCAACAAATCTTGTGTACAAAACACATCACGCAATAACTCAAAACCCTAAATATACTAAATATAAAAATTTGCGCAAATTTAATTTAGCTTACCGTGCCTGCTATGGAAACCATAATTGTCCCATATAAAGTACCGAACAGCAATCCTGCTGACATAGTCAAAGGAACAGCTGGAATAGCAAGTATCTGAAAATTGCATACAACAAAACATAACATTAAACACCAAAGACGCGGAATGTAGCAACGGCCTGTTAACTTACATGATTGCAAATCCTAAGAACCTGCACCTTATTCCACTTGAGTGAGCTTGAAGCACTACGCTAGCTAGCACATGTAATTGGCAGCTATATACCCTTTTGTCAATCTGAAAACTATTATATTCATGTTACTGCAGTACGAGTACTAATCTTACGCCCTCATACTTATCCACATAATCGGGTTTGTCATGGTTTGCTGCAGAAATGCAGACTTTCTTGGGGGCAATATGGTGCTGCAGAGTAACCGTGGCTTGTCTCTATGAGCGCGATGGAGAGCAGCGAGCACCGCAAACTGCGGAGCCATGGCGGGACTGATGTCAAGAGTAGCGATGGCGGGACTGGTGTCAAGAGTAGCTATAGGCTTCTTCTCAGTGACAGGCTTGTGCCGTCGCAACCCTTGTACTCGTTCAAGTCCAATCAGGGAGACGAACATAGACACCCTCTTAGAAATATCCAGATCCGACAGGAAGGAGTTTTTAGACAAACTAGTGAACCACAGCTTCTCTCCCAACACACTCTGAGTGACACCCTCAGGCCCACCTTTAGACAAGTTCAGAAAACAAAGCAAAGGCCAGAATTAGACTTGCTAGCTAATCCCCACACCCTGCAACATCATGGAGAAGTATCAACGCCGCCCAAGCCATCAAGATGCATCCCCTTTGACACACTCAACAGTGCACAAGAAAACAAGAATTTCAACACCTTGCGCCTTAGAAAAAATCTCTTGGCCAGGTGGGTGTTTTACACACCAGGAGCAGCTTCACGCATCACGCAACGGCAGCCAAAGACGGCCCAGCAACAGTTCACATTCCAATTTCAGACTCCAAGCATTTACTCCAAACATACTATCTCTCCCAAATTCCAAAACTCGCCCCCAAACATTAACTTCCATCAAACCCTCTCGGCACACTTCTCACTGCACGCACCCATACTCCCTCAACATATCCACTCCAAATATCCCACACAACACACTCATCAACACAAAACCCAAAACTATTTAAACCAGACACTTCCCACACATAATCACCGAACGCACACATCACTTCAACAGGCATGGGATTTTCTCACTCTCTCACCTCCCCTATCCTCTACTCACAGTACAGCTAGCACAGACAGCCTCTGCGCTCCACACCCCCCCCACAGGCCCTACAAAAATCCCTTCTCACATTCACCCATCCTTCATCACACAGAGAGTAGCACACCCTTAAACTCTAGAACATTCTGCATATCTACTTCACCCTTACTACCACCACTCTTTCACGCACGACCCCATCCCACCACCACCCAACTCTTAGAACCAGTTTTTCACCCCCACCTTAGATACCCCACAATCTCTTATATCCCCTCACACTCCTCATCATCTAACCCCTACACAGCCACTGAACCTCGTGTAGCTCACATCCCTCACACCAGCCAACACACCCACCCTGCAGACAACCTCAAGCCAACCCCGACTGCACGAAGCCAACACATAGACCCTTCTCTTCCCCCATCACTATTTTCATTTTGTATCATCATATTGCTCTTCTCATATGCTAGAACAGATAATTTCAGAACTCCACATCCGCGTCAAATTTATTTTGCAAAATTCAATACAGCACTAACGTTACCTACACTAACTACTTTCTGCCTCCACAGTTATGCCACATCGAACTTCCGATCTCCTACTCACATCGCGCATGGACACAAGATAAGCCTTCACGACCCCCTGCAGCAACATTCCTCCTTCATCACGAAACGCCACAGCTGCCGCACCACAAACACCGACCCATCTACAACAGTACACAACCCAGTAAGAAACCAATTTTTTTCCTCTTCAGTTCATTACTCCCTCACCTCCCTATCCTTAGAAAAAAAACAAAAAACAAAACCATATTACCATCTCCTTCCCACCCCTATCCTTTCCACAACTGTTCTACTCATTCACCTCTATACAGTAGATTTCCGCAGCAAGCTCTCAACCATGACCAAAGCCACAGTTAAGATCACTTGTAGAGCCCCTGTTGGGCAAGAAGAACCAGAACCCAGCGCAGCTGCCTCTACCCAGTCTGCACAGGTAGCACCTCGCACATTCAAGAGACTTAGTCACAAACGCATCAGTAGATCCGTCTCAGAAAAACAGACCCCTGTCAAAACCACCAAAACCAGCATCAGAAAGAAAGCCAAATCCCAACCTGATGACATAGACCAAGAACAGCATAGCACAGCCAAAGCTAATTTGAAAGCCAAGCTTGAGAGAACTACCTGGAACAACTCCCACCCGATGAACTCATGAGTGATTCAGACACTGACGCCAACACCTTCGCAGACTCAGTTTTGCTAGGCATGCCCATCGACCTAGACAAACCCCATAATACACCACTTGCTCTTGACTCCCCCCTAGACCAGTCGCAGCGCCTAGCTCCCTACCCGCAAGCCTTGGTAGAAGATATCGCCCCAGATCAACCCAAACCTCACCCCTGCCAACCCCCCCTACCAACCCAACCCAACCCCTTCCAAGCACCCAGAATGTTAGTACCGCCCATCATCTTCACAGAAGACCTGTGGTTCAGTTTTGCAACACACGAAGCCAATGCCGCAAACTCAGCCAGCCCAACCATCATAGAAACTCGTACTTTAGCACAGTTAGCTAGCATAGGAGTGCCTCGAACCGAAGCCATAGAGCTTTACAACTGCGATAAAGCCTACCCCCATGTTCCCCAGCTCCTCTTTCCCAAAGAAAGAACTGACACCGCCGCTGGCCAGTACCTGCACCACACTCAAATCCCAAAGAACTACCCCGTAGACCCCATTACAGGCCTCTCCAAAGGCCATCAACTCCTCCTTAGATTCGAAACTGGATACCACCACCTCTCCAAACCAGAAGCCATCAGTGATCAGCCTAGCCACCCAGAGATTTGACACCATGAAAATTCGACTAGGAACCAGATATAGGGAACCTATCATAGCTTTTGTACACCCCAAGACACACATGTGGCTCGGATTTCTTAAAGTGGATCTTCTCAATCCAGAGAAGGACGCCATTGACATTCTCCAAGGCAAGCGCCCGTTTGTCCTTCCCTTACTCATCTACAACATACAAACTAATGTTATCGGCAAGGCTGAGAAAGCCTACGACCTAGTAGCCTCAGAGAATAGGCTATACATCACAGTCCCTTCCCTCTCAGGCAAATCCGCCAACCAAGTCTTCAGCGATCTCACTCGCCAAGGCTACCTGGACGGATACGAACTTGAGATCAGTCAAGTGATCAAACACAGCACCAACCAAAAGTATGCGTTTATTACCACAGGATCAATAGCCTCCCGAGAGACTCTTCTTACAAGGCCGTTCTTACTCAACAATGAGAAACTTATGGTCTGCCTACCGCTATCACACTCAGAAGGTGAGCGAATCCCTGCAACCGACATCAAGCTTAGTACTACCATTCAGGTCACAAATATCTCTATAGATCAAGCACAACCCAGAGTCAAAACAGCTATCAACTCACTCATAGGGGCTGCTAACATTCTTGACATCTCCTTTGGTGCTGCAAAGGACGACGAGAAGCTGAGACATGATGGTATAGCATACATACAACTATCCAACGCTACTGTATACAGCAACTGGAGCAAGGCCAAACCCAAGCAATTACTCGGCCAACTTATCTACTTCAAACCTCACAGGAAGAGTACCAATGGACCAGAAAAATCTGCAGCCGTCGAAGCCATCCCAAAGACCACCACTCCCCAAGCTATGGCTGAAACTGTTGAAATGCTCAGTAATGTCCAATCACATGCACTCAAAACATCGGACATCACCCAATGCTTCGAGGCACATGAGATTAGACTAGAAAACAGACTGCAGACATTAGAAAAATCCATAGTTCACCAGACAGAGAGCTCATTAGAAGGTAAAATGCAAGATGTTAGACTCGGCATCCAGGAATCCCAAACCCGTATGCTCCATTCCCTGGCTGAGATCTCGGCAGCATTTGGGGGCATGTCCAACAGTATACATGGTCTGACTTCAGGGCTCCAGAGTAGCCTCTCCGCCATAGCCCCCCCAGGATATACCCCACAGAACCCCACCAAGTACCCCCAACCCACTCACTACACTCAAAACCAACTCCTAGTACAAAACCCCTCCCTGGCCATGACCCTCACCCACCCCGCACCCTCCCACTACACCCAACCCAACATAGCTACATTCCCACACCCAGACCTTGGACAATCTGCCCTCTACACCACCGCCCCAGCACTACTCAACTCCGAGGCCCCCATCAGGAGTACGTCCGCACACAATGCAGCCAAGATCCCCACCCAACACCGCCTTGGCTCATCCTCGACCCACTCAGGCGGGACATCTGCACCCAACCCATATTACACAAAAACCAATATCAGTAATGTGTAATACAAACTCAAGGCCCCCCCACACACACGCGAACACAGAGGATAGAATTACATTAGCATCACAGTCTAATGCACCATTTTCCGTTCTTATACCTAGAAATCAGACGATCGCAAACCCCTGGGCAGCTGATTCCACTCTAGCAGTATCTTTACAAACTGCTCTTGTAAACAACACATACGGAATATATTTTCTTCCTTCCCCATATCTCACAATTCCCACCCGAGCTATCTCTAACACATACCAATTCCACATTCATACCACAAAAAATACAAAACTCACAACACCACCATTCCAAAAACCCACACCCCAACATCTATCTCATCCCCCTCAAAACTCTCACACATCCCACCGAAATACTCATCTACATATTTCACGAGAAAATCCCATTCACCTTCCCTGCACACCCCAACAGCAACATCTCCATCCTCATATCCCCCCCTATGAACATAACTATAATCACACACACCACAAATGGATCCAAACTACTTACCGACTACACAGCAACGACCCACATCAGCTCCATAAACCTGCGCACCAACTACACAAAATAGTAACCTTCCCTCAACCCACCCTCCAAATTCAGAATCCACCTCCCCAACCAAACACACCCCGACCAACCTTAACACCAACACAAACACATAAACACCACCCTAACCCCCATCACACACCCAACCCTTTGACACACACAAACCCATACCAAACTCATTCCACACACAGCCACACTAACACACTAAACAAATCCGAACACAAAAAACACACACAGACCAAACTCTCCAACTATCTCCTAAGGTAGACGACCTGTTTCCGATCAGGCCCCCAATAACGCAGTATAGGCCGACCTATTTCCAACCATAGGCTCGCATTATTTTTGTATTCATTTGTAAATGGCGACATAGTATAAAGTTCACAAGTGTTCAATTCCAATTGGAGGAAAGTTTGACTTTTGGATATCATTTGTTCTTGATATCAAGTAGCACCAGTATTGGAATGTAGTTTTTCAGTTCTTGGAAATAGATCAGCCTATATAACAAGAATGGGTTGGAGAGAATCTTCACTTTGAAAATTCATAGTAAATTCAATATTGCTCCAAAATTTGTTCAAAAATATATGATCTTCCTCAAATCTATTTCCCTATGCTCCAAAATTATTTGTGTGTTTGATACTTCACTGGAAGTATGCTGAATTGCTTAAGGTGATCAGAAACAGGTCGTCTACCTTAAATACCCGCATAATATCCCGACAAACCAAGATCCATGCACAAAACCTAAATAAAAACAACCAATTCAAAAACAAAATCCACAAAAACTCACTCAAACAGCTACACAACACACCCCTATCCAATTTTCTAACTCCACATATAGAACCAATCTCCCACTACTCGACACATACACACGAAGCATTATTCAATAGACTCCAAAAACAATACCCAGACAACACAAAACCAGGACCACAACCATCAACGCAGACCTCACTCAAATCACAAAACCAATTTTACACACCACTGCATACACCCCCAAATATTAAAAAACCCCTCCTGAACACACTCCAATCACAACCAAAAAACACATTAAAACTCTGCACAAAAAGCTACTCCATACAACTTACAGTCCCCACCACCTGCAAAACCCCAACTCCCACATCCAAATCGAGAACACACGCAATTAACCCCCCACGTCCCACACACATGCGACACCTAATTCACCCAACTCACATAAACTTCACCCAATCCAGGAATACCAACCCAGCCCAACCACAATCAAATCCCAACACATACCATGAACTTTGGACTTCTTCACAAAACCAATCCTACCCCTCCTACCCCAGCATTCACAATAAAAACCACATACAGAAAACACCAACCCATAAAACCCTAACCTCACACCACTCCCAGATTACTCACACCATCATCCACCACCCCAAGACACAAATATCGAATTTCCCACACAAACAAACCCCACCCCATAACCCATACTACACTAAACCAATTCCACCCATACAAACCAAAAATAAACCCCCAACACAAACCCACACTCACCGACCCATATCCCTGAACCCAATCCCCAAGTCTCGGTCCCACACTCATCCACAATCCAAAACCCTAATAAATATACGCAACCCACTACTAATCCAATGCACAAATCATAGAAACCCCCAACTAAAACCAACGACTAATCAAACCCCAACACTCACACAAATACACACCCCATACCACAAACACCAAACTATAACACATCACTCTGCCGCACAAAAGCCACACCCCCCAAACAAAACTTACTCAACCCTCAGACTGTCTCCCCAACCCCAGCCCCACAATCGACCCATCACCACAAACCAAAATACCATAAAACATACACACAATTACACACACCAGCATACTCGGCACACACATCCAAGAACATCCCCCCCCCCAAACCAAAACATAAAACAAAAACCCGACTGCAAGCAACTAAACCTAAAATAAAACAAACACCATGCACAAAAACCAGTCAAAACGCAATCACCAAAACCCCACAACCCACGGTTCTACCACACCCATTGACACCCACGGTCTTACAAACACCCACGGGCTTCCAAATCCAACAAACACGGCCTACAGGCATTTCCATCATCCAGCCCCAAGACCATCCCAAAACAAACTTCACACCAGACACTAATTGCAAACACCAATTTCACAATATCAAAAAAATAATAAAAATAAAAATAATAATAATAATAATAATAAAACAAACCAAAAAAGACACACATCTACACCAACTAACATCAAATAATAAAACAATAATTACACAATCTAAAATCCGGAAACATCAATTTATACAACACAAAATCCACCAAAATACAAGAAACAAAAACATACTCTCTCACACCTACATACCTTCACATAAATCCCTCTTCTTAAAACAATGTGGCGATATAGAAAGCAACCCAGGTCCCATCAACCGCATCACACAAAACCTACCAAAAGCCCATATTGCCAAACAAAAAAAATACTTTTACCCTAACACAATAAGACTTACCTCTCCCTACGCACACTTAGCAAAACCGTTTGCTCCTTTTTTAAATACAAATCACATCCTACACACCTATAGTACTACTACCCACCCAAATCTAGCAAACCAATGTCTCACACTAACACAATATGCACCTCAACACCTACTATTTCGATTTATTATCACCATAGGACCTACAATTGACATATGTGAAACATATATTCACACACATAGAGTCCCTAAATGGACAAAAATACTACATAAACTAAATAAACTCTCTATATCCAAAACCATTCAATACGGCCCAATGGACCCATTACACATCTTCTTTGAAAACAACAAAGACATCATTAATCCACAAAACACTATTAACAAAGACATATACACGTACATCTACACAAACCCTCCACCTACTCTCCAAGACATCCATAACAAATTTCCATACTTACCTCTAGAACTTATACACGAAACACTAAAATGTCGAGACCCAATTATCGGTTACCAACACAAAACACAAACACAAAACACACACACTAACATTCCCCACCAAAGAAAAGACAACTATACACAAACAAAAACTCAAATTACTACATGGAATGTAGGATCACTCAATACAGCCATCCCTGGCCTGCACAAACTCACCCAAAAACAAGACCAAACACCAGCCATTATACACCTACAAGAAACAAAGTTCTCAACAACAAAATCCACCAAATATCTAAACAAACTATTCCTAGACTACACACTAATATTTAACAACACCAATTCGGCAACAATATGTGCAAAACGTCCCTATCTACCCTACACCCCATCAAGAGGAGGGCTACTCACAATGATACACAAAACATATACTCACATTAATAATATCAACAAAATTCCAAGCCCATCAAACATTTCACCTTACCTTCAAATCATCACCATCGAAAACAAACCCCTCACCAGCATACTACTCATCAATCTTTATATGCCCTCACATCTTGAAGATCTCCACCTCATCCCACATATTCAAAAAGAAATCACTAAACAAATCTCACTCAAACCACAACATGTCACAATTATGAGTGGAGACTATAACCGTGACATTGCAATGATCGGCCGAGACTTTAACAAAAAACATACACCACCCACTAATAAAGACAAACAATGGCAACAATTCACTCAGGCATTAAAACTAACCTATATTCCAACAAACACACACTATACTAGACAAGGAGGTCTCAACTACACAGCCACTAGCCTAATCGACGGATTTTATACCAACGATGCCAACCACACACAATACACCAACACAACCAACCTCGAAAACATACAAAACTCTGACCACTTTCCCACACAACTCCACATTCCACAAAACACACTAATTGCCAGACCAACTCCTACATCCATCCAACCTCCCGCCCAACTATCAAACCCCATCTCTCCAGAACAACTCCAAAACTTCCAAAACTTATTTTTAGAAAAATCCAACAACACAATAGAAAACCTCACACACATACTCCAAATCAACGAAATACAAAATAAACAAACATGGGAAAACTCTTGCAAACACCTAAAAACAATAATAAAAACCATTACAAAATGCATAAGAGACACATGTACAACCAAACCATATCCAACCCTTACTGAAAAAACCAAAAAACAAGGCGGCTATCTACCAAGAAAATTACAAAAACAATGGAAAAAACACCTCCTAAACTACCACTCACTAAGGAAAATGATATACATCATCACACACAATACACAATGGAGAACCCATCCACACATCAGAAACATGACCCAACCATCCAAAAACACACCACCTCCACCCCTACATAATGACACACAAAATTGGATACAAATATTTAGCAGCAAAAGCAAAAGAAGCAAAAAATCTAGCACAACAAATAACATACAAACAAATTAACACAAACTGTACAAAAGCCATAGCCAAATACCGGAACCTCCTCAACACACATCCAAAACGAATACACAATACCATCTTTAAAAATGACACATCCATAACTCTAGACAGTATCCGTGACTCAAAAAACCAAATTCTTACCCACCCAGAAGACATAGCCAATGCAATATATGAACAACAAACAATAAACTTTAAACCAACAGTACCAATATGCTCTGACCCAACTGACCACGAACCCAAATGCACATGCCTAGTCAAGCAATATCCCTGGCATGATATAGATGGCTTCATCCTAGAAAAAAGAGGACAACCCCTCAGACACATGAAAAACTTATTTTCACAAGAAACATATGACCTCTGCCTCAAACATTTATCAAATGGAAAAGCCCCTGGCCCAGACAACATTCCCAATGAAATAATCAAACACCTACCCCATCAATTTCATACCATGCTATTCCTATTCTTTAGACAATGCTACTTACAGCAAGAAATACCTCCATACTGGAAGCACAGCACAACTGTCCTACTCTACAAAAAATCAGACCCCACATATCTCACAAATTTCAGACCAATTGCACTAGCCAATACCATCTACAAACTATTTACCAGTACCTTAACATCAATCCTTTCTGCATATGGCGAAAATTACCAAATCCTAAACGAAGCACAAGAAGGATTCAGGCAAGAAAGATGTACCACAAGACAAATACAAACAATATTAGCAGCACTTGAAGATGCCAAATTTACAAAACAAGACATACACATACTATACATCGATTTTAAAAATGCATTTGGCTCCATAGACCATGCCAGACTTCTAGCACTCATGGAAGACCTTGGATACCCAATAGAAGCAATCTCTCTGATAGGAAACATTTACACAGACTCCACCACATCATTTTCAGGACAACATTTCGGAATCACCAAACCAGTTACAATCCAAAGAGGAACCATCCAAGGAGATATACTAAGCCCATACCTATTTCTAATATTCCTAGAACCTCTGTTACGTTGGCTCCAACAAGGGAATCTTGGTTATAAATTCAAAACATCCAACATTGAAATACCAACAGCGGCCTATGCAGATGACCTCGCCATCTTAGCAAATGAAATTAAAAACCTACAACTCCAAATACATAAACTTGAAAGATTCAACAAATGGGCAGGCATGGACCTTAGCATCACAAAATGCGCCCTCACAGGCTGCCCAAATAAATCCAATCTAAATCCAATTACCTTCAAAGCCTTCTTACAAAGCCACAACATCAAATACAATAGCCAACACTTCCCAGTATTACACCAAAATGAAGCATACACATACCTTGGAATCCAATTGATCCCATCTCTCAAGTGGAACTTACAACAAGAAACTACCACAAACAAATTAAAACTCCAAAGTACAAAACTACTCACCAGTCCAGCAACAATCCGACAAAAAATCAAAATTACCAACACAGTATTACGCCCGGGAGTAGAATACAGCTTCCACGCCGCCCCCTTCTCCACCCCTGGAATTAAGAAACTAGACAAATTGATTATCCAACTCACCAAAAAAATATGCAATATTCCCCAAAGTACACCCAACCTAGCCACACAACTTCCATACGACAACTTTGGCCTAGAAGCATTCTCCTTCCTAAAAGCTTACGTTAATTGCCTAGGAAACCAACTCATCAAAGCTCTCAATGACAACGGCAGACTTGGAACAATATACAGAGGTCTAACAAATTACATTATAGCAAAAAATGGAGGATCTCATAAACTACCCCGATTAACAGCCCATGCATGCCATAGATCACCAATATCCAGAACCTTTAACATCCTTCGAGAACAAGACATTCATCTAGAATCCCTTCTCACCCCATTTAACCTATACCAATCCCCACTAGAAGAACAATGGACCAAAAGCATACACTGGAACTCTCAAACTCCCACTCAAAAAAATAATAAACAACAATACCTAAATAAACTACTACTCTATCAAATGACATCCATTACACAAATCACCCAAGATAACCACACTACCATAATGTGCCAAAAAGACTTCTTAAAAAAATATAAGAGCACACCCAAAATAATCAAAAACGCACTCACCACAGCACAACACCTATTCTGCACAAGAATCCATATATGCAAAATAGACTGCCAACACCAATGTACACATCATAACAATACTACTACTCACACACTAATGACACAATACACTAACATCCCAGAATCAGAACACCCACCCACAACCCCAACACACACCGACATCCCCAGTCACAATGAACATACACACCATAACAATGAAAACCAACCTATAATAAAAATCATAAAATACAAATACCTCAAACAAAAAGAAACATCATTAAACATCACCAATAATCATTACAAATTCCTATGCCAAACCAACCACTCAAACTCTACCAAATGGTTCAAACAACAAAAATTATTCAACATACCACAACAAAACCAAATTACACACAATCTATATCTACTACACCAACACATCACACACATAAAAAACACACAAATAAAAAATAAAATCCACAACCAATTTTCCCAAAAACAAACAAAAGACACAAAACATATCCCAAATCCACACAAAATGGCCAACATTCACATTTCAATACAAGAATGCAACCCCGACTTAGACATATGCACAAATAAACCAACTATCCAAAACATCCCCCCCCTAGCATACATTTATGATAACACTGGAAAATACATTGGAAACATTACCTCTACTAGACTCCAATGGTTATGGGAAAAATTTGAACATACTAAACAAAACACCCATATTACAACAAACCCTCCCATTCAAGACTTTGCCACAAAAATACTATGGCTCTTCCATAGATACATAACCCACCTTCCAATAAACCCAAAACAAATAAAAAATAACAATGAACACTATACCATACCATCCAAACTAATACAATATTTACAACAAACATTTCATATAACTCACTCATATTTTTCAAATCCACTAACATGTAATACCAAATTCACACACTATCACTCTATCCACCAAAGAGATGAAATCTTTGGCTCACTAGGACCCGCATTTAAATTTCAATGGCAAGGAAACGGATACGCACACCCTCCTAACCACCAAGCTACACTCCAAGCAATACATTGCGCCAGACTTGCAGCCCAACAAGACCCCAACTCCACAACAGTAATAATATTCCCTAACCCCACCTGGTATACCAACCACACACTCACCAATAATGAATTTCCAGACACTCACACAATAGCAACATTCCTCCCAGACACACTCAAATATGAAGCACACCAAGGACTACCCAAATACTACAACATAACCGAACCACTATCTACTAAAATCTTATTCATACACAACAAAAACTCTCACCCAACTATCCCAGATATTACCACTCCTCTCAAAACACTAATACAACACCTACTACAATCAGACAGCACCATCATACAACCAGTAAATACACCACCACACTCAAAAGTTAAAGAACACACGAAATGGCACAAAACATCCAAATACCCCATCATCCAACATCCACACACCATAAGTACATATCCCATCTCCCATAAAAAATACAAAATAAAATTCCCAGCCCAACACAACTACTACACAGATGGATCTTTTGAACCGCCAAGCACAGAAACCACTACAGGAACACCCAAAGGCAATATAGCTGGATACGGAATTTACAATAGCTACCACAACATTAAAATTTCACAAAGACTTATAGGCCTACAAGGAATACTAAGAGCCGAGCTCACAGCTATACTTGAAACACTCATTTTAACAAAAAATAATACACATCATACCCATATTTTTACAGATAGTCTCACCAGTCTATATCTAATTAATATACATATGAACCACCCCACACAACACAATAATCATCCAGACAAAATATTACTACATGAAATTATCCAACAACTACAAATCCGTAGAAACCATACCACCATCCACAAAGTCCGAGCACACACTGGAATCACCGGGAACGAAGTAGTAGATAAACTTGCACACATTGGTTCTAAAATCGGAGGAAATAACATCCCACAAATCACCACCCCACAACATAGAGCACATACCACACCATATTGGCTCTCCAAACTAAATAACCACCCCATAACAGGCCCAATACGAGACCTAGACCAATATCTCACCACCCAAATCAACACCACACAAATAAATACCATACAAACAAGACACCTCAACATTGCCAAATGGACATCCAATAACGAATTAGACAACAAACTATCCAACCAATTCTGGAAAGATCCTGAGGTATCAGACGCCCAAATCACACAATTACTCAAATTTAGATACGGCCAATACATGGGTAACCAAAGGAAAAACCTTTTCTTTCCCCTTCAATTCCCAAACCCCAATTGCTCCCTATGTGGACTACAAAACATAGACACATGGCCACACCTACTACTAGCATGCCCACAAACCCACCTTCACAAACTCAGATGCAATAGACATAACAAAGCCGTATGGGAAATACGCAAACTCCTCCTATCCAACAAAAACTCTAGATCTTTAACATACATGAACGCAGGAACATATGAAAACAAACCACAAGAAAATACCGTACCAAACTGGCTAATTACATGTCACTGCCAAGGTCGATGCTACTGTAATGCACGACTCAAACCCGATATACTATGTATACAAGGCCAACCCCACCTATCTGATCCCCCACAAATCCCACATCCATCTACAACAATTCAATACATCGAATTCACATTTTGCCATGATAGATTCAGCCCAGACAAAGTCACTGAAAAAATCGCAAAATATGAAGAACTCATACAACAAATTCAAGATGAAGGCTGGAACACAGCACCCATAATCATACTTACAGCAGGCCCTCGTGGTGGAATACATTTACCATCTATCAACCTACTTAAGAATAAATTGAAAATCCCACAAAAAGCAATTAAACAATGCATGACCAAAATACACAAAATTGCTGTCAAATACTTATGCCACATCATACTAAACAAAAGACGATTAGAAAACAACCAACAAACAATCGATGATTAAACCAAAATTTGATAATAAAATACCCATATACCCCACTACCAAATTACCCCCCCTATGAACCCAAAACTAAAGTCCAAATTAGTAAATAAACCACACATTCCAAGATATTAACTCACTGTTAATTCTCCCCACACTCAAAAACAGTCATCCAAAATCCAACAAACTAGATGAAAAACAAAAAACGTCGACGGATGAAAAACACCAAAAGGGATGACACCAGAAACTCTTCACCCACGCCCTTATAACCACCTGATACAAACAGACACTAATGGTTGCATAATCGAAAATCACCATCAGCAACGAATGACAACAAACAAATACCAGTTAACTCATGGACTTCATGCAAAGGCGGGCAACAACTCAAAGCCTGATGTGAGCTCTAATTATAAACCCCATAGCTCTTACACAAATCCCATACCAAGTTCACAATGCACCATAATACACATATAAACAACACATCCTGCAAAGCAATGACAAGCTCAAAAACCTACAACTAAAGACCATAAAAAATTCAACAAGTCCATTATAAACCTTCCAGGCTTGATACAATATGTCATTACAGACACAACAACACAGTACATACCAAAGAACCACCACCTTCCCCATCTCACATCACACACACAAACTACACTCAAAAGAAATCCATTTGATTCAAAATATACAAACACTCACAAATTATATCATCACACATAAACTCCACTTTCCTTTCGATTCAAGATTCACAATTTTTACAAAATTACAAAGCAGTCATCACTGCTGGCACCAAAGCACCGTTGAAAGTAATCAACACCTAAATCAGACAAATCCCGAAACAGTGAATCTAGCATCGTCTAAATCCTGCTGAAAATTCAGAAAACAGTTTAAAGCACCAACACTCCAAATCTCATAACATCTCCAAAACCCCCTCTGAAGCAGCTACACCCTTATCAAAATTTGAATCCATTGACATCAACCTTCACCACAAAACACCGCCTACACCCCTATGACACCAAAACTCCAAATCCTTCACACCTCTCGGGCCTGCACACTCCTTCGCCCACAACCTCCATCACAAATTCATCCTGTCACAGCTGGCTCGGCTTTGTCCTCGGGAGTAGGCGGAAAAACGAATACCGAATCTGACGGAGAAGCAAGGGCCACAGGAGGCAAATTGTACCGCAAGCGCAGCTCATCAGGAACAGCTGCACCCACCACACACCCACAATTAGAACTTACAAAACAAACAAAAATCTGCAAGAATTCTACAAACACATCCAACTCAAAAACATCAAACTAACAAAATCCATAAACCCTGAACATACAAATACAAACAAAACTTCAAAATCAGCAGCAAAATACCGCAGCTTGTCCTCGATCACACCAACCAGAAGCAGACTCACCCAACCCCAAAACCACAAAAACCATTCGAAGCAAATGAACCCATATCAGCACAAACCGCCGCATATCCATCACTCCACCAAAAACAAATCCCATGCTCTACGAGAAGATTCCCAAAAAATTCCTCCTTTCGCTAAGCTATCTCCGTCAATTTGCACATTCAAAGAACCCTGTAATCGGTTCCTCAAAGTCATCAGACTCTAGGGGTAATGACCTCCCCAATTTCAATCTAAACCTCCACTCACTGATCTAAAAGAGAACAACAATCCACTCTAAAACACCTAGAAGAAACCGTAAGAAACAAGTAAACAGACGCACTAAACCAAGCCAACAAAAAACCAAACGAACACGAAGCCGATCCACTGACCCAAAAAAGCTTCGCAGGCTGTGACTATCCAAGGAATCCAAAACTTACACCCACTCCACTTCCCACTACACATCCACCAGAGCACCCTCTTTCACCAATCCCAAAATGCTGATGAAATCACCTCCAAAATCCACACTGACTACATCATCACATACACAAAACAAACAATCTTCCATGAAACCCAACCCACAAAACAGCTTCACCACAATACAATTACAAAGAAAATCGCAGAAAACTCACGAGGCAGTGGGTCTTCGGCACTCCAAAAGAAACCAGTAGCCATCCCCAGAAATGCCAACTCCAACGCCGCCCGCTTAGACCACACAAACTTGGACCCTGGCTGCAACATTGCAAACACACGAGGATATGGCGGCAGACGAAATCCGAGACGAAGCCGAAAGCACTCCACCCACTGCAACAGAGTCTCCAAATCTTCTTGGGTCTGTGGCACCTCCAGCACCGCAGGGTAGTAGTCACGCAAATGGAGGTAAGCAAAGCCCCAGATAGGGAGCTCAGGCCGCCACCACAAACGACGCCGAAATTTCCGGATGGAAGTCACCACGTCCCCAGGCCCAGGGCGCTTGTTCCTCCGCCCATGTGACCAAGGGGAACGGAACGGCATCACCATCCTGGAACACAAAGTACAATATACACAAAGTACACTCCAAAAAACACCTCCAAACAAAGTACACACAAAATATACAAAGACCTCAAAAATGCACAAACCCACCCTCCTCCACCCTCCTCAAATTCTCACCTTAAAAAGTCTAAATCATCATGATTACAAAACTTACCAAAACATCAACTCACAATCTCACCAAAAAGTCTAAATCATCATAATTACAAAACTTACCAAAACATCAACTCACACTCAAAAAATAAAATAAAAATAAAACAAAAATTTCTCTAAAATCATCATCATTACAAAGCCTATCCAAAACATCAACTCACACTCTCATCAAACTTTACCATTAAAAATCTGAAATCACCATCATTCAAAATCCTACCAAAAACACCATAATCAAACATCATTCACAATTCAACTAAAACTTAGAAATCACAAAAATTACAAAACTAACTAACCCAAATCTAAACCACACCACCGAGTTACCCACCCGAAAAACCCCCACAAAAATCACGATACAGAAAGATCACTAAAAAACCACCACCACAACAAAACAAATAAAGTTCGAAAAAACACAAACATACAACAATCACTGCACACTTCAAACACTCAAAATACTCATAAAACTTTACTTAAAAGCCGCAAAATTACATATCATAAAAGTTTCACCAAAACAACATCACTTAGTGCCCAAAGCACTGCCGAATACATGCCACAAAAAACTGTATCATTGGCACTGGCGAAATCCCAGCAAAACCCCAATGACCAACAATATCTAGAGTAGTCCTCATCAAACCCGGTGTCGAAGGATGATGCTCCATCGCACGCACACTCACTTCTCCTTTGGTAAAATACCCTCCGTATATCCGAACTCCCGCCTCTCCAGCCACACGCTCCTCATGAAACAAGAAAACAAAAGTCCGAGCTCGCCCATCCAAACCCTCCACAATTGGAAAATCCTCCCTTACATTCTCAGACTGCTCCTCCAGAACCTCTGAAGTCCCAGATCCATCAACAACTCGAATACCTGAGCCTCCACTTTTCGACAGATCCATTTCAAAACTACCAAACACAAGACAAAAGACAAACCCCAAACACCACAAACACACTAAACCACAAACCCACAAACCTCTAAATGAAACCCCACAACGTCACAGCCATCAAACCCCAAAATAAAACACACTAAAAACGTACAAAAAGTGCCAAATACCAACACATACCCCACTCCCCCGCACCCATGTGAGAAGACAAGTCCACGGGATCGAAGCACTGGAAACCACAATACTCTCACACAAACTGATCACTGACCATTGTGACCCCCATAAGTAATATGCTGACATTGGCATACACCACACAGAAAACACACATACATATACCCAACCAAAACAACCAAACACAAACCATATGGAACATCCCCAAAAATTTTCCCATAACACAGCCAACACCACGTGTCCAACTAAACCAAAATTCCCCACACTTACAAAAACCATAAAACAGAAACATACTTTATTCAACATATGACACAGAAAACATAGCTCACTCCGGATAGCACCAAATGTCACAAGGATTTAAGAGGGCCCTATTTCCTACCAAACTCCCACTAGCATTTCACCGCATCCCTTCATCCAAGCCCTCAACATGACTCGAACTCGGACGGCTACACTCCAAGAGCGTACCATTCAAGCGGCATAAACCAATATACCCAACAACTCTGGGTGACCACAACACATCACCACTTATTACTTAACCAAAAATCCCGGATTACACACAAAAACCCATTCCCATAAAGTCGTGGTCGGTTCATAAAAATAATAAACAAATAGGTTACTACAAAGCCCACCTCCGAAAGGGGGCATTAAATCTTAGAAGAGTCTGAGTAGGCCACACGGCCTACAAACAGCACTCTTACAGATTAAAGGGCACTTTATTCACGCTGGTAACTAATTTACCAGAGTTATCTATATATTCATGTTTTCTGCTGTAGCAAGATACTACAGATTACTTTGAAAAAATCGAAATTTAACCACAAGAGCACCACCTGCAGCAGCGGCTTCTCGGTAGTCCAATGGGACACAAGTTAGTTCTTCCCAAAACAGTCGATTGCACTTCAACTTATTCTCATCGAAATCTCGTTCTAAAGAGCTTGAACCATTGAAATATATATGAGGCGAGGGAAGGGGAGTCATACCTCTAATCCGGCATAAGCAAGCACAAACAGGACATATCCGGCAGGCCCATATCCTGAATTCCAGTGCCCACAACAATACAATGAGCGATATCTCAAATGCAGAGCTCAAGCCCTAAAAGACACATGAACGGGACAGCAAGAGAACAGCGGCCATCTGAAACATATACAATTACTGATGACCCTTAGAAAAAAACCCAATTATATGCAATACAGACGAAGCTTGGCCTGTGGTATCAGAATTTGCCTGACCTTCGAGGAGATCAGAAAACCCAAAAAGAACTCCAACTGCACAGATAAGGAAACGAAGACGAGGAGCTACCCTGGCATGATGCGCCACTCACAGACGCAATTGAGGGCGACATAGACGAAATATCTACATACTTACAGACATGATTAGAAAGTTCAGATACCCACCATGAATGCAATTCGATAGTCAAATGGGTTGGGGGAACTCCACAGACGAAGGGGAGCGTTCGAATATGTAGAAGAAGAGTTCAGCCCACACCCTCCTCTCCGAGACATTCCGGACACAATTCACACTATGTGCCATCTCAAGAATATTGGACTCATTGTGCACAAGACGGTTAAGTCCATACATTCCTGAAGCGATCTTTTCCAATGCAGAATGAGATAATCCAGATTTCTCTCTCTCTGACAAAGTTAAGAGAGCAACAAATTGCTCCCATGTCTGAGAGTCGGTCGGAGAAATTGATAGTTTTGAAATAACCTTCTCCCGTGCGCGCTCCAATAGGATCCTTCGCCGAGTTGCAAACTGCAACTCCGCGTTGGAGAGCAAAATCGATAGGTGACTCTGCATGTTGACATGTTCTGAGTGAAGCGCCGCAGCCTGTGACTGAAGCTCAGTGACCTGCGATTGGAGCTCGGTGACCTGTGACTGAAGCTCGGTGTTTCGTGACTGAAGCTCGGTGACCTGCGATTGGAGCTCGGTGATCTGTGACTGAAGCTCGGTGTTTCGTGACTGAAGCTCGGTGACCTGCGCTTGAAGCTCGGTGACCTGTGACTGAAGCTCGGTGTTTCGTGACTGAAGCTCGGTGACCTGCGATTGGAGCTCGGTGACCTGTGACTGAAGCTCGGTGTTTCGTGACTGAAGCTCGGTGACCTGTAACGGAAGCTCGGAGACTTTTGAGCTGTGCACCCCTTCCTCACCACCACGAGCGTTTTGTCGCTCCATCTCTTCTCTTAGACTCTCATTGTCCATGATAGAGCTCATATGGCTTTCTCGGCAAGCCAAAAGTTTAGAATGAAACCCTAACTCTGAAAACTGAGGAACCAATGAACAATATACCAAGTCTTTTGAAATTATTTGAAAAGTAAAAGGATAACTCCTCATGGTTGTGGGATCAATATTGAGTTTCCTTGCAAAATCTTCTCCCACCCTTGCAAATAGATTCCTAGTTTCTGAGGATCCTGTATTGGTAAAATCAAAATTTAAAGTAGTTTCATAGACATGGTCCATGGACGTTTCAGAATATTTAACACTCCCTAATTTAGTGAGTGTTTTTTTTGGAGTAGTTGGTTTAGGTTTACTTGCTTCTTCATTTGAAGTAGGTACCTTTTTATTTGAAGTAGGTACCTTATTGTTGGTTTTGGAATCTGATCTTCGCAAGTTTACCGCAAGCAGTTCATGAATACAAGCAAGCTAGTCCAATATCACGACCTCAAATGCGCAGGAATTCACGAATGCATGGGTGAGCCGTGAATCAGCAAGTTACTGATCTTCTCCGACAACTACGATCACTAACCAACACAATTATTCTCGAGGCGCATGAACAACTATTGAAACTAGTGGGAGGATGTTGGTCGCAGTGGCAACATCGGATAATAACCTCCCCGTCCCAATTCTCACAGATCTATGACCGTTTGCATCGGGAAGGGGGTTTGGCGAGCGTAGTTCACGAGACTGATCTTTCACATAATTTGCAATTTCATAAATATTTCTTCTGATTTGTCGGGCATTGCAGCGAACGAGTCTAATGAGCCCACGATCGTTCGACGTTAAGCCTCAAATGGCTACAATCTATATATTTTATTTTATTTTTTGTACTCGTATATAGAATTGTAAATTAAGAAATAAAAGAAATCATACCAAATAATTTTAAATTAATCAATCCATTATTCAATAATTAATAGAATATAAAATTAATACTTCTAAAAACATATTGTAACATCCTTCAATTTTTACTTTTATGCTTTAGATTCTATCTATGTTGAGAATATTAGAATAAAATTTCAGTTGTAAGTATGTCAATATAATTGAAATCTATGAGTCTATATTTTATTCAAAGAAGTTATATATAAACTAAAAAATGTCAAAATTATAGATGACAATTTTGTAGAGGTTTTCAAAAAACGGGACTTTGTTTTCATTAACAAACAAACATGTCATTGTTATTCTTTCAATTTAGCCTCATAAATTTACTCTTTAAAGCATTGATCTTATAATTAATATTTGTCCAAAATGATTCTAAATCAAAGATTGCCTTTCAACAATTCCTTACAAGCGAGTTATTTTTGTCTGAACTTCATGGTAATTTTTGACAATTTTATCTCTTTGGTCATATAGTCAATTGATTGTAATTTTTTTTCTAAACATTTTAGAGGAAAGAAAAAGTCAATTTGTGTCTTTGGATTCACATTTTAACGTAGATTTTTAGACTTCAAAATTTTTTACTTAATACTTTTACTATTGAGAAGTGAAAATTCTTAAAGCATTTTTTTTTATAGACTCTGAAGTTTTATATTATCCATATCAGAAACCAAGAATTAAAAACTCTACCATCTTTGAATTTAGGATTTAAAAAAGTTCAAAACATTGATTTTGTTATTTGTATCTTTTCCTAATAAAAAGAAGAAGATTTACACACCTACTTTTCCAACTACCTTCAAATCTAAGTATCCATTATTTTGAAATTTATTAAATTTTTATCAATTTTTAAAAATAAAAATATAGAAAAATTAACAATATTTTAGAATGAAATATTGCGCAAATGATACAATTTGATTGTAACGTCAATCATAATATAATAATAGAATTATTAGACTAGAATACACTCACGTACTACTCATCCAATCATTAAATTTTCAATACAACAAATATTTAGAAATAAATGAAAATATGTAATTCTTCTTTAGTCTCCTTTTACAAAATGGTATACATTTAAATTCAACGGTAGTAGAGAAGAAAGGATTTATGTTCTTTGATTCAAAAAAGACCTAAAAAAGTTAATATTAAAATTTAGTACTTAGAACTCAAAATAACTTAAATCTTTAATTCCAATGATGTCATTTTAGAGATAGGGTGTTTAATTCTTTTGTAAAACACATAAATGTCTTAAAATTTTATGGTTGCTTTTGATGTACTTCGTTGTTTAGAAAGTATCTTAAAATGCAATTATTCTGAGTAATCTAATTTTTTTTTAATAAAAAAATATAGGATAGAAGTAGTGAAAAAAAAGATGTAGATAAATAGGGTAGAAGTGAATTGGAAAAGAAAACATGAACATAACAACTCATAAGTTTATGACCTTGTGAGTTTGGTGTATGAAGATAAGCAACTTGGACAGGCGTTCATGCTGGAGGCAGTGCAACAGCTCAAGCACTACTTGATCCTGAGCAAGTCCTCAGGTTCGGCATGGTTTTGATTACTCACGAGCAGACACAATGAGCATTGAGACATCCACCAGTAAGGTTTCAGATTCTGAGTATTTAGCATGCACTTCTGAGGTTTCTGGTTTTGTCAAACAAATCAAAGTCTCTGGCTGACAATTTGACATCAGTCACCAAAAAAGCATGAGCTATTTGCCAATGAGAGAAGCAAAGCTGCTATCCTTACCTTCCAGCTTCTGTATCATACGACCTTCCAAGTTTCCATGACGACAATAAGACCTTGAATTGATATTGACATCATAAATTTACAGAAACGCTTGGGATTACCCATTTGACATTACACTAAATGCAGCTCCAGGGCAGGTTGGAACACTCGCCGTCTACTTGATAACTTTCTTCTACCACCATTTCATTCTAAGTTTCGCATGTGAAGAGAACCATTGATGTGTAATGAAATTATGTACACTCACTGTTTCTACCAATATCCGCTTCAACAGTAATGGCCCTCAAACCGCTGACGTGCTTTGCTTGACGTCTGCGTCAATAGTCTGCACCCTGCTGGGCCAAAGTTGGAATCTCCTAACAAATTCTTTCCTAGCGACAATCCTTATGCGTCTTCGATATCCTTCATCGCATTCTGCAATCACATGATCAGGAAAATAGAACGTAATTAGATGAACATGGACAATGTACCTCTAAAACATGTTTGCTGCTCAGCACCTCTCACAGTGGCCGTTATGTTTCAAATTTCATGAGCGTATGACGTCATCGTACAGACAGGTTCATAAAACTGGGGAAAATTCTCAAAATAAACTCTATGCCTACAGTACTTCATTGGTGCCGAAAAGGAACATAGAGAAGGAAAGCAACAAACCTTGGCCAATTTGCCAACGTAAGATGCTGCAAAAATGGTAGCCACTAATCCAATTCCCAAGGTCCAATAACTTTCTGGGCCGCCTGGGAAAACAGCATCTGCCTCTTGTTTCTGCGAATGGAAGATCATATATTTTAATGCTTGCCCATCCGTGTCAAATACAGCTAGAGACTATTGAGGGGATTCAGCAACACTTTCTAAAAGTTCGAAAATGACTCATCATCTGTTAGCGTCAGCTCTCAAGAGTACATAGAAACGCGAGCGCTGAGAAGTGAACTAATTGGCTCTAACCACAGGCGACCCTATGGAAATTGCATACCATGACTTCAAAACAGAAAATTCTTTGAGGACGGAACAAAAAAAGTACCAATAGATATTTGTGGTTATTGGACAAAGTTATAACTTACAATAAATGCCCTTCCAATGGCACCTGCGCTGACATACGCCCATGTCCCAGGAAGCATACCCAACCAGCTGCACATCATATTCAGATAATGAATTAACGCACATACACCAAAACTCTATCGACATGATAATCATAGCATTAAGCTCTAACAGGGAGGAAGTAACGACTAACCCAAACTTCGTTAGACAATGTACCTTCCAAGCACGTAAGGGATTAATTCGACAGAAGTGAGACCGTAGAGGTAGTTTCCCAGAGAGAAAGGAAGTAAGGGACTAAGTCGCAGAAGAGTGACCACCCTAAAACTATCTGCTCCAATAGCCTTGTCAATCGCCAGAAACTTTGGATTGTTTTGTGCCAGTTTAAGAATACGATCCCTTGCAAAATACCGTGCTATGAGAAAAGCAACCGTTGCTGCCAGCTGCAAGAGATTCACAAAGATCAAGTCAGTATACCCCTGCAACAAATCTTGTGTACAAAACACATCACGCAATAACTCAAAACCCTAAATATACTAAATATAAAAATTTGCGCAAATTTAATTTAGCTTACCGTGCCTGCTATGGAAACCATAATCGTCCCATATAAAGTACCGAACAGCAATCCTGCTGACATAGTCAAAGGAACAGCTGGAATAGCAAGTATCTGAAAATTGCATACAACAAAACATAACATTAAACACCAAAGACGCGGAATGTAGCAACGGCCTGTTAACTTACATGATTGCAAATCCTAAGAACCTGCACCTTATTCCACTTGAGTGAGCTTGAAGCACTACGCTAGCTAGCACATGTAATTGGCAGCTATATACCCTTTTGTCAATCTGAAAACTATTATATTCATATTTTCTGCTGTAGCAAGATACTACAGATTACTTTGAAAAAATCGAAATTTAACCACAAGAGCACCACCTGCAGCAGCGGCTTCTCGGTAGTCCAATGGGACACAAGTTAGTTCTTCCCAAAACAGTCGATTGCACTTCAACTTATTCTCATCGAAATCTCGTTCTAAAGAGCTTGAACCATTGAAATATATATGAGGCGAGGAAGGGAAGTCATACCTCTAATCCGGCATAAGCAAGCACAAACAGGACATATCCGGCAGGCCCATATCCTGAATTCCAGTGCCCACAACAATACAATGAGCGATATCTCAAATGCAGAGCTCAAGCCCTAAAAGACACATGAACGGGACAGCAAGAGAACAGCGGCCATCTGAAACATATACAATTACTGATAAACCTTAGGAAAAAATCCAATTATGTGCAAGAAAGACGAAGCTTGGCCTGTGATATCAGAATTTGCCTGACCTTCGAGGAGATCAGAAAACTGAGTGAGGAGCTCATTTATTTGCTCCTTGTAGAAAAAACTTAGGGCCCCAAATCCACCCACACATGCGAGCAGCAGAACCGCGGCTATTATGGTGCCCTTCACTGTCCCTGACATACCCTGCTCGGAGCCCTTAACCTCCTCCTTCAAACTGGCGGCGTCTTCATCAGCTTTAGCCGCGACGAAATTCGCTACCTCCTCGGGAGCCTCTGAAGAATGCGTATCCTCTCCCTCCTTCCGGTCACTTCCATTCTCTGAGCTACCATGGGGTACAGGTGGTGAACCTAATTCTATGGGTTTTGACTGCTCGTCTACCTCATGTAAAGCCTCCCGCTGGCCATCCTTCAGAGATGCAACTCGCACGCTACGCGCTCTATTCCTACTCCAGTGCATTAAACTAGCTCTCGTCTGTTGCCTAAAAGGATTCTCAGAGGATAAGAACAATGGCATGCAGCTGGAGACTCGCGACGAAGCGACAAAACCTCCGACCCTCGACGTCTTCCCTCCACGAAAACCCAAAACAAACTCCAGCTGCGCAGGATAAGGAAACGAAGACGAGGAGCTACCCCGGCATGATGCGCCACTCACAGACGCAATTGAGGACGCCATAGCGGAATCCCCTTGCCATTCCTGTTGAGAGGGATGCCGCTGCACCCCAACATGAAACGACAGCGCTCCCGAGAGGAGTGCCGCTGCCATTCCCCCTCCTACCTCAACACCAATCCCACTCTCCCTCAAACTCACTCTCTCCTCCTACTCCCTTCAACAACGTCCTAAACCGTGCCAAAGCGCAAGTTGTGAATGTGGATTCACTCCACCCAATCTAATGCCTGTCCAAATATCAAAACATCAAAACAGGTGCAATATCAAAAACCTCCACACCATCTCAAAAACAGACAGAAAACTATCAAGCAAGGATGAACACGGCTGACCCACTTCGCACCACAACAGGAACCAGAAGTTAATCCACTTACCTCAGCTGCCAATCAACTCTTCTCCTCTCTTCTCTCTCCTCTCCTCCTGCGTCTTTCCAGCAATCTCCAAATCCTGAAAACCAGGCTCGAAGCTCCCACCCCACAGAAATAGGAAAGAAATCTGGCACATGCGCATCCGTGTCTCCAATCCAACAGTGAACTTGGGATAACTCTGCGGAGATGGGATCATGCTGAGCTCATGGCATTGTTCCGTTTTTGACTCTGCAAGGATGGATTCACATCTTCCTGATCCTTTTCCATGTCAGCGACACATCCCAGTCGCAAGCATTTGAGCTGTACTGTGTTCTTCCAATCACTTCGACATCCTTTTTCTGTTGATTTTGTTTAGTTTCAAGGCTTCAGTTTTGAAGCTGACTCTTGGACATACTTTTGGTTGATTGTGTTTAGTTGTTTTGAAGCAGACTGTTGGTGTTTGAGGGGACTTCTGTGTTGGAAGTCAGATGTGGTGAGTTGTAAGTTTAGGGGGAGATTGTTTTTTGCATTGGAAAGAAATGGGTTTGTGTAATGGGAATTTTATCTGTCTGCTTTTTCTGTGCCATGTGTGGGTTTTTCCTTTGGCACAGAAAACACGTGGACAAGGCAGGTGTGGTGGTTTCTGTGGGAGGATTCACTTCAGGTTGTTTCAAAAAGGGGAGGAGTTTGAAGGGCGTGTCTCTATTCAGCACCCTTCCCTTCATTGACCACCAGGATGGGAAGGGTGGCTGTGACTCAATTTATTGTGTAATGAAACGTGGCTGTAAATATATGAGGATTTATTAAAAATTGTATAAAATTTTACAGAATTGTGTAAGTTACAACTTACTACCTATAGCAAAAAAACATATTAATTGGTTGAATATTCCTTGTACTTGATCAGGATTTCAAAACCTCCACATACTTATAAGATATTTGTGCATCAATAATGATCCATTCATACCAATTCATAGCCATGGTCAAAGAAGACTTGTGATCTACAAATAATTAAACAACTAAAACTAATTACTTTAAGATTATGTCTAGTAATTGTAAAGTAGGTCAAACCATCAAAATCAATCACATTCTCCGCCGATTTGCAAAACGGAAAGTACTCCCTTGCAATTATTCTTGATAACGTAACCTACTTTACAATAACCTAGTCCACAATTGATGCAATCTCAGCGCTGGACGCACATGGAGTTGCCGAACACCGCACCCCTCCTTCCTCCAACAAATCCAACAACAGTGATCCCTGTGATCCCTGCTCACTAGTCAGACTATCTGCAACACCATCAATCCTCCTTTCTTCATGATCGACCACTGCACAAACGCATGGCCGCAGTTGGCAAAAACGCATGGCAGTTGACAAAAACGCTGCACTTCACAAGAGACACTCATACGCATGTTGCCTCATCTGCACGGACCCGAAATGATTGGTGGGCGAAAGGAAACTAAACCTCTGTTTCAACCATAAGAGAATGCCCAAAGATCCACTCCCTCAATCGAAGTGCTTCAAGTAAAGAGCGATGGATTGGCATGTCACTCTCCCAATCAGTGAAGCTTCGATCTGAAATTAGTGTAGAGCAGAAATGAGGTTATTTCCTGACTTTATGATATAAGCTAAGGTACTGTATGTAAAGTATCAATTGAGCGTCTTCGTGGCAGGCTTCCTAATCACCCAAACTGTTCATTTCTCCAAAACCAATCGCCCAACAGCTAAAATCTATGTCTTCCTCGCTGAAAATCCATCACCGAACTGCTAAATTCTACACTTTTTTCACCTTTTATCTACCCAAAAGAGAGATCTTCAGCTCAGCACCTAAACTCGCCAACTTGCGGCATCGCATATGATCGTCAAACACTTCTCACTTGCACAGTGTGCATGCTAATCCTGAGAAAAAACCCATTGAAATGAGTTATCTTCAGCCACTTCAGATGCTGAGTTTTGTGTGTTGATTTTGTGGAGAATTTAGGCTACGTTATGTTGTGGTGCAGTTGAAGGAATGGGAGAGATGGCGGTGAGGATGTGGGTGACGATGGTGGCACTTGCAGTTGTTGCTACCCGAGCTGCATCAGCTGCAGGGGTGGAGGGTGAGGGAGAGGCTGCTGCCCATGGAGGTACAATTGGGTTCTCAACGCTGGGGCGGTTGAGCTTTGGCTTTGATGTGTATACGGTGGAGCTTCCGGGTGGGGGTGATGGAGGGGGGAGGTTTAGGGAGACGCGGGTGACGGGTGGCGAGTCCGTGAGCTACAATGCGCAGCTGGTGAAGGGCGGGAGGGGTTCCGCGATTTTGGAGAGGCTGTTGCGGGAAGTGGGGCGTGAGGGGCAAGATGGCGGGTTGGAGGAGACGGAGTTGCTCGTTTACGTCTCGGAAGTTGAAGGCAGTGCGCAGTTGTATCTTGATTTGCCGATGCAAGGTAAGGCGTAGAATTCTGGCTTCAATTCCTGGATTCGGAGGCCAGTTTTTTGGTCGACGGCAAGAATTGGTTATTATTGTACCATCATAACATAGGTGCCATTTTGAAATTGGCAGAGAGGGTTAGGTGATGTAAAAATTCTGAGTTCAATTGGGGTTGTTCGAATCGGTTTGATTTGGGAGTTTGTCGCTGAAATTTTAGCCGTGGTTGGTGTTCTTGAGTTTTGAAAACAAAAATTTAGTCAGTTGATTTCATAAATTGTTTTAAAGAAGCTGAGGAGATGTGGAATTTTTTTATTGTTGTAATTTTCGTCTCAAAATGGTTGAATTTTTCACAGTTTTCGATGTTATAAGGATATTACGATATATTTTGGGAACCATGGATGTAGGGTGTCAATTTTCCTCATGTTGATCCTGTTTTGGAAGTGGCAGGTTCTGAGGAGAATGACCTCTCAAGGACAAGAAGGAAAAGGCGTTTTGCATTACGAAATGTAGACGTGAATACTCCCTCGAAGGCTTATCTGAATGACATGCCATCAATGAACGGAGATATAGTTGTGTTTGTTTCGACTGAAGAAGACGTTGGAAAGCCTTTGCAAGGGTGGAACGGCGTTTACTCGTTGAACTTTAAAACCTCCGTTACCAAGCGCTTGACTCCACCTGGGATCACCGACTACAGCCCTGCACTCTCCCCTTCTGGTAAAATCTCAGCTTCCTGTTACTAGGGTTTTGATTCCTTAGTTTTACTGAATGTGAGATTTCTTTTTTATATAGTGATACTGATCTAGAAACCTGTTTTATGCCACAAGTCGCACTTTAATCATTTGCAGGGTTCTTGTCTAATGTCTCATAACTGGCTTATGAAAGACTGGACATCAAAATTTGTATTCCCGGACTCTTTGTTCAATATTTTCATAAGATTTGAACATAGAGATTAGAATTATTGAAAGAGTAATGCGTTGAGTATATATTTTGTTTAGCTAAACAGGGGTTGTGTGTACAGGTGAATGGGTTGCAGTGGCTTCCAATGAAGGACGAGGGTGGGAACGAGAAATTGAAGCATTAAACTTGGACCTCCATGTCTTCAAAGCAGAGGATGGCTCTCAAAGGCGAAAGATTGTCAATAATGCAGGGTGGCCTTCCTGGGCGGATGAAAATACAGTGTATTTCCACCGCGTAGCAGATGATGGATGGTGGAGTATATTCAGAGTTAACGTGTCTGATTCAAGTGCCGAACAAGGTCTGCCCCCATTGTTCCTGTTTGTCTTGCTCTTGTCTTCAAGGGGAGAGCGTTCAACGTTGTTGTGATCTTGTTGGAGTTGGGTTTTGAGTCTTTATTAAATGACGGGTTTTAGCTTTCAAACGATTTTACACTGACTAGCTTGTCTTGTTTTCTGACAAATCAATGCAGAAGCTGAGCGGGTGACTCCTCCAGGGGTACACGCCTTCACTCCAGCAGCTTCAAGATCTGGAAAGTGGATTTCAGTTGCCACGCGCCGAACATCAATTCGGCACATTGAACTCTTTGATTTGCAAGAACAGAAGTTCCTCCCATTGACAGCTCTCATCAACCCCAACATCCACCACTACAGTCCCTTCGTCTCTCCAACCTCTAACAGAATTGGATATCACCGATGCAGAGGAACAGAACAGAGTGCCCAGAGTGTGGAACCTCGAGTTGAATTTGTAAAATCACCACTTGCAAGCGTTTCTTTAGTTCGAATACGCGGCAGTTTTGGGGTAATTTCACCAGACGGGTCATTAATTGCTTATGTGGATAGCTGCAAGAGTACAGAATGCTTGGCTGTGATGAACCTGGATGGCTCAAACAAACGAATCTTGTACCGAGGTAACCTCTTCGGAACTGCCTGGGATCCTACAGGAAAGGGGGTGGTGTATGTTGCACATGGGCCGGGTTTTGCTTCTGTGGAAAGCACTGTGCGTATAGTAGCCATTCAAAAGGCAGATACAGCTGACGAGGCGAACGTCAAGTATAAACACTTGACAAAGGAGGGCACTGCGAATAACGCATTTCCGTCACCTTCACCAGACGGGAAGTATGTCGTCTTTCGTTCTGGAAGGGACGGTCATAAGAATTTGTATATCATGGATTCTGTTGATGGGGAAGAGAAGTATTTGCGACGACTTACCGAAGGGGCTTGGATTGATACTATGCCTTCATGGTCGCCTGATAATGAATGGATTGCGTTTTCGTCTAACCGGTTGCATCCAACAGGTATGTGTCGAATACCAGTTGTTGAATTCTTTTGTTTAATTCATTTGATGCTATCTTGGTTTGAAGTTCTTTTTAGAAATCCCAGGAGAGTCCACAGAGGACAGCACTGTATCGTGAAGTAAATCTTGTACCTGTAATAATTTTCGTGGCATTTGTTCAAGTGAGGTAGTGACAATGGTTTAGTGACTTACAATGGTGCAGGTGAGAAATCATTTTCTCTATATCTCATTCGTCCCAACGGAACAGACCTTCACTTGCTCTTCGATACCGGAATCGGTGGGCTTGCGAACCACCCCACTTTCAGCCCTGATGCGAAGAAAATCGCCTTCACAAGTGACTATGCAGGAGTTTCAGCTGAACCCATCGCCTGGCCGCATGCGTACCAACCCTACGGTGAAGTTTTTGTTATCAATATTGACGGCTCCGGGCTCACAAGGCTGACACACAACGCATACGAAGACGGAACACCCACTTGGGGTCCGCTACCTTCATCAAAGACTGATATCGTCTCAACAGAAGGGGAGAATCCTACTTGTAATTTTGATGATGTGTGGTTCCTTGACAAGCCTACGCAAACGCGAAGAGTTCAGTGTCCCTACATGACAGCTACTGCTCAAGTCGCAGGTTACAACTACCTGTAAACTCCATGCATGTTCTCTTCGAAAGATTGAGGATTCACGCATGCTGTATTATTAGTACCGCTGGAAATAATTTCAAATTTTCGAGGTGTGAATATTCGCAAAATAGTAATCGACTGTAAAAGTACGAAACGTAGTGTATAGATACCTCAAGAAACAGCGTGATCCATCATCCTAATCACCTTGGCTGTTTACAGGACATACAGTTGGAAGTTTAATTTTTATCAGTAGAGAGTTTGGTGAGCATCAGTAAAGTGACCAGTTGTAGGTCCCAGAGTGGTTTGGACTTGTAACGAGCTTGAAGCATTTTTAGCTTTAATTACGAGAATGCAGGCTTCAGCCACCTGACTCTGTATAGTACTGTGCAGAAGCTCATACAGAGTCAGGAAAGAAGATCATATACCGGTAAATGATTTTGTACATTTCTGACTCTCATACATCATGCAGACGCTGACAAGTTTTTGCGCAGCTGTACCTGTGCAGAGCCTTAATTCCAAGCTCAGACCGGTTTGCAAACAGATTCAATTAAACAAACTTCAGTTAATTCTTCATAAATACCGGACATCCCCTGATCATTCTCCGATCACAGTCCCACAACGTCCGTCCATCGTTTCGTCCGAAACTCAAAACTCAATCAAAAAATAAACGATAAAAATAGCATCTCCCAATCCTAGCATCCAATTAACCACCCACCAAGTGTAATTCCCCAACTGGCCCTCCCAACTTAACCGCCACTTGGCAACCCCTGCACCTCTCTGACCCGGTCCCCCATCCCCGTGCATCCTCACAACACACATCCCACAAGCAAATCGTGCCCATCCCTGCAAAATAATCATCGCCCATCCGCCCCCATGTCCATCGATTCGCTCCCTGATCATCGCAGCCCTCCCTGATTGATCAGGAACAGATCCCGGATGAGAACGTTATATCGTTCGCAAAGCTAGACCTGCCCCGATCGATCGGAACATTCCATCGCCACCTGGTTGCAGTCCATCGATCGATCATTGATCAGTGATCAGTCAATAGTATTTAATCGCCTCCGATCGACGACACACTACCCTTTGTGCTTGTCTGTAGCGACTCATCTAGCATCTCTCGATCTAGGCTCTAGTTGCTAATATCAATCTAGATATTAATGTTGATCTGATCAGTTTGTGGTGATTGTTTTTGGGAGGCGATCGGTTGTGCGGAGTGAGTACTAGTGTCGGTGTGGATCGGTTTGGGCTGTTGTGATGGCGTCGACTCTCATCGCACAGAGTGTGTTCGTGAAGGCTCCGGTGGCAGGGCGTGGCGTGGGAGGGATTGCAGGATGTCGTCGTCCTGCAGTTGCGGTGGTCGGGGGCTTAGGATCGAGGTTGAAGACGGGAGGGAAATGCGTGGCGCGTGAGGGGGGTTTTGGAAGTGGGATGTTGATGGGAGAGTCGCTGTGGAGGCAGCCGCTTGGGGTGGGTGTGCGATCTGAGGCGCGGACGAAGTGTGCGGTTGGAGTTTACGTGTATAATGGAGTTAGCACCGAGACGGTGCGCTGGTGCGTTGCTGCGGCGTGCGCGGTGTTGTTGCTGAAGCGCGACGCGGGCGCGAAGAAGCAGTTCTGGGCGGGGATCCTGGCGTTGGAGGCGCCGCGCGACTGGGTGTACTGGGCGAAGAGCGAGTACGGCCTGTGGGTGGCGTGCATCGGGCTGGCGCTCAAGCTCTTCTACAACATCCCCGCGGAGCTCGACTACCCACTGGCTGTGTACCTGTTCATCGTGTGCGCGCCCGCGCAGGCTATGGCGCAGCGCGGGACTGTGGGCGCCGCAGTTCTGTCCACGGCGCTCGCCCTCTTCGTTGCGTTCCAGTATTTCTCCAACTCTGTGCGGTTGTCGGATGCGTTCAAGGGGGAGCATCTGGTTAACACCATATTGGTCTCTTTCGTCGCTCTGGCCTGCATCGGGTTTTTCGGCATGTCGGTCCTCTGAGCACAGCAATTTGTCGATTACAAATTCTCTGTACAGCCTGCTGCTTTGTGGAGCCATTGTCATGTTTAAGATTGGCCCTTGCTTTGCTATGTAGGATTTTTCGGTGCCGAGATATGGTGCCTATGGCACCTGCCTCGGTCTCAGATGGCATGGTTCCGTTCCTAAATTGGATCTTTAGATTTTAAGGCTAGACACGGTTGTATTTCAAATTTTGCAGAGTTAGCCTTTCCATGCTCAATGTTTTACGCATGCTAAAGATCATGTGGACCAGTGCCATGAACTGTACATTTTATTTGCTCCAGAATTCGAGTATTCATGTGTTCTTTTTGCTTACTAGTGTTCACGCGCTCGTCTTGCTTATGATATTCTAATTTCTAATGTCAAGGATGATTTATTGGCTTGAATAGATTGGGGAATCTGGCTTAGCGCTGTAGAGCTTGTGATCTGCTTGGAAACGAGGTTTGGATCGAATCATAGATTACTTCTGAATCATGTTTCTTGCGGGTGAGCTTGTGGTCATGCTCTTCCGAACTCTGAACAATACTTGACACACATCCTTGTTCCCTCGTGAACGCCACACGCTGGCTCCATGAGCAATGTTGTTTGGGGAGTTCATTTTTACAAGGAAAACAAAGTAGGTCATTGTGAAGAAGGGGAAGTTATCAAAAATAATTGCAGGAAAGTACCTACAGAGTTGCAGGCGCAGAGTAGCAAGGAAGGTACCTGTGATTCTTTTTGATAACTTACTTGACAATTACAAGAGAGAATCTTGTAATCTGTTCGAGCTGTTAGATCAGAAGTCTTCATGAATCATACCTATGGTTTAGAATGTATGGATTTTCAATCGATGTACACTGATCTGTAGAAAGTAAGGCAACGCCCATTTCAACTTGTAACATTATTTTCCAAATTCTGACCTAAGATATAAATCTTTTTATCAAAACCAACCTATTAAAAGAATAGTTTTATGCAATATTGATTAACACAATCATTTTTCTAGTCTCAAGAGTAAACAACTTATTTTTGATGAATCATTTTATTCAATATGAATTTTTGATGGTTGGAAATAGTAGCAATAATTACAAAAAGAATTGTAAAATAAGAAGCTAGCAACAAAAATGCTACTATTGAAAAGTCACTTTGAATTTTATTTGAAATTTATCTCGATAGAGACTTCCGTTTCATCATAATCTAACATATGAAAGTAACATCCAAATGGAAATACTAAGATTATTAAATATATGTGTCTTTACTCGATTTAGACATTTCTTTCAAAAAGATAAATCTTTACTAATTTTTTGGATATTTTATTAAAAAAACTTAAAGGAGTTGAACAAATATGACAATAATAGAGGGCCCATAAAAAAGGGTTCTTTTTTTAGAAATTCTCTGCCTTTGACTATATTTTGATGATTTTAGAATATCAACTAGCTCCGTGGCCAAAAAATAATAGCATCTATAATGTCACTTCAAAGGACATATTATTTGAGATGATTTCAACAAAAAAAAGATGAACTTTATTCATTTGAATTCAAAACTTCAAAAATATTTCATCTATATTGAATCCAATTTGATCATCTTAACCCTTTAATGCCTAAGGCGGTCTCAGCACAATGGTTCAGCAAAAAACACATCAGTTGAGCTATATCCCTCTTAGTGGTCCACGTCATTTAAAAAAGAGAATCTGCCTTCTCCAACCGTACGGATGTGGATGATGTCACGATGTTGTCATCCTTAGATGAAATTCATACAACCGTGGATGAAGGGTCATTATAATAGAAATATGCCACCTTTCAGGTCATATCTGACACATAAAGTATGCAAATTCACTAAATTTTAGTGCATTGGACAGATTAACTACCTGCCCCTATTCGATGGGAAGAACTCATATCCAAATTCCACGTCATTCAGACACAGGCATCAATAAACATACTTTTGCAACCAAAATTGGTGCCGTAGGCATTAAAGGGTTAACCCCTAAAGACCTTTGAGACCACATTGTAGTCGCAACACTTCTAGGCAAGCTACTTTAAGCTCCTAAGTTTTCTGAGTTTTCTAAAAATTATATTGCACATAGTTTTCATCGATAGCTTTCCAATGGCACAAATTTCATAGCATTTGGAGTTACAATGCAAAAGTTATGGATTTTATAAGAAATTGCTCTAAATTTAGGCAGCAACAACCAATCAAAATCTCCCATTTTTTGCCCAAGTTGCCCATCATTACAAGGGCGTGACAAAAGAAAATTTCAAATTATGGGCACTTGCAGAATAATGGGCTCAATATATTTTCTTCCATTCACATTCATAACAGTTTCATCCAATAGACATTTTTCATTTGACTAACTGTTTCCATCTAAAGAGGTTGCTAAATTTTTTCATCCAAATGACAATTATCATTTAGAACTTAGGTTTCATGATTCATCCAAAATTCATTGCTCATCCACATCAAATATTACATTTAATCTTCATTTTTCATCATGAATATACACTTCTCATCGAGTATCTATGACGTCGGAAGAGTCCAACCCTACAACCCATTATTTCAAAAACTGCCCACCAAAATTATAGTGAAATTTACCTTGTCAACTTCAAAAAATTCCAAGAGTTTGAATTTTACTCAGATTGCTTTCAAAATTGTTTTGGTACTTCTTCTCATTGACTCCCACATATCTAATGTTTGGCTTTCGAATTGGACATGTTAAAATTACCCTTTTGGTAGTTTTAATTTTGGAGAATATAAAGCAATTTGAGTACACCCCCTTTTACAAAATTGAGGATTTTTTCCTCTTTCCAAGCCTGTATGAGGCTCAAAATTTGTGAGCATAGACCTAACTTCCTTATCTACAAGAATTGATGACCTTTGATAATCAAATGTGTAGGCAATGTATACTTTTTGGGCATCAAAAATTTGGTATAGTCTTAGGGTAGTGTCAAAAAAAAACTTATACAGTGACTTCAAACGTTATAATGTCGCAATTTGTACGTGGATTGTGCTCAAATTTGGAACGCACCTTTTTTGATAAGATATGTACAAGATCCTATGGTTGTATATTCAATTGTATGTCTAAATTTATAAAGAATAGGTTGCTATCAATAAAGGTATTTTTTTGGCAGTTTTGGCTCCGAAAATACTAAGAGCCTTTAGAAGTTAACCTCTAAAAGCTCAAGTCTTCATTTATATTAGTAAAATGGCAAAGATATAATGATGAAATACAATTGGAAGGTGAACTTTAAAGATAGTGTTATACTTAAAGTTGTAGATAATGAGTTTTAAATTGCATGCATGTAAATTGTTCTATTATTTTTATCACCAAAATATAGAATTACAATTTTTCAACTTACTAATAAACTCAAAATTCCCTTTTGATTCAGTTAATAACAGCTTAATATTGGCAATGTGTAAGTGAATATTGGCAATGTGAAAGAATGACCATAAAGCAAATGGCAACCCATAGAATTCCCGACCTTTATGTTTATAAGTCACCGAGAATATCAATGCTAGTAGATAATGAAGAGAAATTTCATTAGATTATCTTATCTACTAGATCTTTCTCTCATATATACAAGAATTTTTTATGCTTTAGATTGTACTTTTAAAAAAATATAAATACATGTATGACATTAATATTGTGGATGTGTATGTACTTTTTAAACAATAGTTGCAAATGCAATTACTTGAAGAAGCAAGAACTTGAATATGCAAGGATATAGATTACATTAAAAGATTGAAGGATATAAACATGATAGTTTGAATACGGTTGGCATTCTATTATGAGTGGAGCGTCAAATTACCTTTCTTGCTCTGGGGCGTTCTTGAACTTGAATATAGAGTTGATGCATCTTTCTTGTTGAGGCTTCTAGCTTTGCCAGCGATCCATTAAACCTCAACTTATTTTGGTCATTAAGACATGCCTATCTTTACATAGATCTTGACTTTTTTTGCTTGTTTCAAAGAGATTTCGTACCATTTGTTTTTGGCTACAATGGATTTTATTGGCTTCTAAGTGTTTAACCCCTAACTATTCTTAAAACCCAAAATGGTTTTTTTGCAATTATAGGAAGCCTAGATGGGGAAGTTGAAAGTAATATTTTTTTTTCAAAATTTTTATTGAGTGCTTCCTTTACAATAAGGTCTATGTAGTAAAAAAAATTGAAGCCAAATTCTAATTTTAGAGCCTTCACCTAGAAAATTTAGGTTTCAAGTCCAAAACGTGCAATTTAAAATTAGGACTAATTCAAAAAACAAAAATTGAAATATGTTCAGTACCAAATCACTACTCAAATTCCATAATGACCCAAGTCAAAAAAATTACCAATTTTACAAGGGCAACCTCCAAAACTCACAAAGACAAGCTTCAAAGTTATTAGTAATTTTTGAGTTTTTCCTTTAAAAGTTTGTCAAATTTTCAAATTTTTGAAATTCGATTTTTTTACTTTTTATTTATTTATTTTTATTTTTATTTTTTATATAAAAATCACAAATTTATAAAGGTACCTACTCACCGTTCACTTTTTCCTTAACTCACAAATTGTTTTTGTAATGGACATGTTTACTATTTTGTCAATTTTATACCTTCTTATCAAAAATAATTTGCTTGAAGGTCTAAAAAGCGTTATGAGTCTCTAATATTTTGTATGAGCATACCTAACCTAGTTAGCTACATGGAAAAAATATGACCAAAATGTTTGAGGTAACAATCTTCAAGTCTCCCTTCGCACCGTGGAAGCAATGCCTAAATAAGCTTTTGCACAAACTTTGAATGTTACGATCTTAAAAACGATAATTATCCAACAATTGGTTTTTGGAACTAGAACAAAAAATAGGCTTAGATTCAAGATCTTACGGTTGAAAATCTTATTAAAGTTTTTAAAAATTGTTTAGACCCTTGGAAGTGCGTAGAGGTAAAAAATCGCATTTTTGAAGTTTCAAGCTTCCGAAAACACAAGGAATGTTAGGGGTTAAAGAAAATCAAAGGTCAATACTTCATCAAAGATAAAATGGAATATGAAACTTGATGAATTAGCCCAAAGCCATTGTAATGCAAGAAACAAAAAATTTAGAAGCGGGCATTTTTATAGCATGGTATTTCAAATCTTCCAATGGTTAGAGCTTACATACACTCAACTTCAAATAAAAGATACGTGTACATAAAGCGGCAATAGTTTTTATTCATTTTTAGCCCTAATTGTGTGAATTCTCTCCACTTCTCGTCAGTCTCTATTCAAATCACATGCCCAATTAGCCTAACATTGACCTATAAATGGAATAAATAAATATATATAGATATAGACATGGGTTAATCCACAATTCTACTAAAATAGAGAATACACAAGATACCAGGTAATCTATACTAATCTTCCAAAAATCAAGTTATGGTCACACTATTTTGATGGTAGCCTAAGGTAAGAATATCATAAATCGATCAAGCCCACAAAGTGTGCAGTAGAGTCACAATCAAATATGGACATGGTGGAGTCAAAAATTAAAATGGAGAATTTGTGCATGAGCACCCAAGTTTTGGACCTTTGGTGGACCAATGAGATTTTGCCACATAATATAATTTGTGATTTTTTTATGTTTACTTTTCCACGATGTTAGTTAACCGTTTTAGAACACCATCATCTTAGGTTTAAGTAGAGTCTACTATTCAAGAATGGGGTTTGATGAACTTCCCACTTTGTGTACAATTCTAGAGAAATATTTACAAGGAATAAAAATACAAAACCAAATGCATTCTTCATCATTTCTTCTTCTTCATCTCAAAAATTTCACGTAATTTCTAACTCCATTCCTTCTAGTCTAATCTTGTTATTTTTACCGTTTCTGGTATTCCTACCTTACTCCACAGCTTGTAATCTAAACTTCACTGTTTAAAATACACCCACGGTTAAACCATTGAATCGGTGGTTGAAATCCTGTACTTGAAGCAAATGTTACTGTGCCGTTACGATTGACCAATCATAGTGAGAGAGGCCACAAATAGGAATTGGTGCGACAGTCTTGGATATAGAACAGAAGTAAATTTAGCAAGGTTATAACTTTGCAATTACAGGGTCCGAGGGCTCAAGATCTAAGGCTGCCGCGACTGTCAGCCAGCTATAGTCCACCTATCTATCATTCAAACAGTGACGACTTTGATAGATCTAAGGAGGGCAAGAAGAGCGACCAGCCTGTAACCAAAGTAGAGATCGGTGAACAAGAGGAACAAGTTTTGAGTAAGGAACTTATGTGGAGGTGCTAGATTTGTGAGAGGTTTTCCGAATTCTAGATTTGACGGACCAATGGGGCAGGAGTAACTGTACTAGTAACAGCCTGTGAAAAAACTTGTAAGCTTGCCCTGATTCTCAAGGTTAACATCAATTGTGAGCCAGACATCTCCTGTCTGTTCGAGTAATATGGTTTTCATCAGAACCTCAACGAGTGTCGCGCTCTCATCAGGTTAGGGTTTAGTCACCTTCCACCTTCTGTCACCTTGCGTGTGAAGTAAGCCATTCGAACTGTGCTTGAAAAGCCAGTTTCGATAAGAGTCCTACACAGTTCCGGTTTGCTTCCCACACACCCCATGCGTGACAGGTTACACCCGACCCCTTCATGCCGCACACCTATTTCACAATATTTCATCACGTTCACAATCTGGCACACCACACATCCACTGATCACTATCTTGCAGATGCGATCAAGATATTAAACCAACTGGCTATGTCCTGTCCAGATTGTGACTGCATAATATTACTGAGTATGGAAATTTCAAGGATGCTAAACCAGCAGCTAAATCGGACAATTCATCCGCGGTAACCGGTTCGATCGGAGGCTGCAATTTGAAAATACGACTTTCAGAAACTTGTAGCAATCAATCATGACGAATATCTGTCAATTCAACACGAAATGAAGTCCACCAGGACTGAGACAATTTGGTCACAAAGCCTTTTCTGGACATGTGACTCTGGAGGAACAGGCTGGCGCCTTTTCATCCAACAGGGCTTCACAAACTAATCCTTCAATTAACATAAGGTCTATCCGCTTTACAATCACCCTCTCCATATCACGAGGGAAAATCTTCCACACTCTCCAGGTTCCCTTCCTAAGTGCTACTCCCGCCGACCGAGATTTAAAGGGGCTGCTCGTAGGTGCTGATGGCGTCTTTCACCGTCACTCCCAGCGAACCAAATTGCTGGTTGGCATCCGGCTTCTCCGTCGGGATCAGCGCGATCAGGTAGAACGCGAAGCTGTCCACGGTCGCCTCCAAAGACACCAGAGCCTGCCTAATTGGCTCGAAGTAGGGGATGAGGGTCAGCACCCCGTGCTTGCCAATCAGCACGTTCAAGAGCGCTTGGTGCACCTCCACGAACGTCGTCAGGGCGACCACCACCGTCTTGGCATCGGCATCTCCAAGTGCTTTCATGTTCGGGCTCTGGAGCATGGTCCCCGCTTGCCCAACTCGTGTGATGATGGCATTGAATCCCGGCCCAACCTTAGGGCCGAAAAGGGGAGCGGTGACCAGGTTGATCTTCTGCGTCTCGATGCGGAGGTCGTCGGACAGGGTCGTGATCTCCTTGAACGCCTGCACGATCTGCTCCGCTGGGGTGGCCTGTCCAGCCACGGCTTGGCAGAGTGCCAGGGAGATCAGCAGCAGGCAGACGGCCCTGGATGCAAACGACGCCATCTCGCAAAGCCTGCACGCAGCCACGCACACGCACAGAAGCCATACAGAGATTGATCAGCACCATGCATGAACGTTTACTACTGAACCAGGAAAACCATACAGGACGACTCCCATGCGACATTGGACTCGTTACGTAGAACTTATGACGAGCTGTTCGAACGCAAAGCCAGACTCGAATCGATCACAGATATTGTATATCTAGCCTTAACCCGTGACGACCTAGAGGCAGATCCCTTACCGGTGAGTCGCCTGCGGAGAATGTGGTCCACACGGCGTATGACAGGGACGTACGAGGAAGGACGAATCTGAACACGTCTCTCAAGCTGAGCACTCGCTGGTCGATCTGTTTGCCTCATTGCGACGTCGCATTATATAGCATTGGGCATCTAGGAGTCGGAGGCCATGCAGAAAGCATGCAAGGTCGGTAACCACACTAAATTTGAGCAACGGCAGGCTGGCCCGCCCTCTGTGTGTACAGTGGCTTAACTGACAGCCACAACATCATCTAAACGCACATCACGTTTTCATGTCCGAGAACCCTTTCTACCTGCACAAATGAATTCACAATTTGCAAGACTTCAGTGCAGACGGGATAAGGAAGATTCGGCATATTTTCACTTTTCCGATTCTTCCGAGACTCTGCAGCTGCGACGCAGTGCCATGAGGTACGCGTGCAGATCAGTCACTGTTCCGGAGGGTACTTGGGTCGTGATGTCCCCCGCGGGGCCCTTCTTCGTGTGCAGGGCGCCGAGATCTGGCCACGCCGCTACCTCCGCGATATCGTCGTCGACGTTCGATGTCGAGAAGCTAGACTTGCATTCCCGATGCTTGGCTAGCTATGAGACCCTTGTGACACCGTTCAAGTCCCGAAGCGAGACTGTAAATAGCCCTGTGTGTACATTTTTATATTGTCCTCCGCTTCCTCCATTTCCACGCCGTCGACCTTATGTACTCGTGAGGCAGCCATAGCTGACCCGCGTATGTTAGTCTCAACCTTTGGCTCGTCGATTATGGTTGTGAATGCGAGCCTTGCATTTCTAGCAAGTCGAATTATGGTTATATTGGCCGATGAAATCATACCTTTGGCCGCAATGGCCGGTGAAGCCTTTTAGAAGTGGATGAAGTTTTGTGATAATGCCTACAAAGTTTACAATAATGCAACTTTATTAGGCCTCCGGTGATTGTATGCAAGGTACAAATGTAGGATCCTTGAAATTATATGATGTTTGTTATTTCTTTCATGTTGTTGATCTAATCCTAGAGAAATTGGATATTCATAAAAAAAATTGGTTAGAAATTTATTAATTGGGAAAAATAAAAGCTAAAGTTTGAGTTCTTAACTTCTTTATGTGTGGTTTTGATATTACTAACTTTCTATATATCTTGGTATGCCTTTTTCACCTCAGTGCTTCTTCAATGTCCAATGGTCGAAAGGATCATTGTATTTTATGGTCGAAAGGATCATTGCCTATCCCCCCATCCCCTAAACTATCATCTGTTGATCATCTTGAAAGATAAACAAAACATTTACAGCGACTGCACCCAACAAGTGACGACTGTACTATCAGCTGACACCGCCAGTTCATTACCCGCACGAACGAGGTCACCCCTTAGCAGAACTCACTCATGAGGTTCCCATAGAACCGCTTAACCACCCGGTATGGCGTGGCACTCTCCTAAGGCACTTGCAACCCGCTGCCACTTTTTCAACAGTGAATTTAAAGTGGGACCTCATTTTTTGAATTATTCCCTTTTCACTTCTTTTTTTTCTGCTTGATCAATATAATGTCAATATCAGTGAAAAAAAATTTAAATGCCACAATATTTTCCAAGAAGACACCAAAAAGTGTCCCGGAAAACAAGCCTCCGAAAACGTCCCTACCGTACTTCTCGTCCATCCAAACTTGCAAACAAAGTGGTCATGCCCGTTTCTGCATCCGCAATTCAGAAACGGAGGCCGCAGCGCAATCAAAAGTGAATTCTGATAAAGTTTGCTCCTTTTCTAGGCACTTTTTTCAAATGCCAGCATTCGCTTCGTCTCACTTCCAGGTACTCATAGGGCATCGTAAAAGCCGCACCTTCCGTCCAAAATTTCCAAGACCCCAGATACCCAAGTCTATTTTCTATATCCCAACCCCCTTTCAACACATCCAAAACATACATGGCACTTTTCTTAATGTTTTACAACAATGGCTGAAATTGGCAATGAGCTAAGCACTTTTTTGGTACACTTTATTGTGCTTCCCCCCTACACTATAATGAAACATTCCAAATCTAATAATTATTTCCTACAATAATATCAAGTATTTATGATATAATTGTTCATTGTCAATTTGTCATCATATTTTAACAACAAAGTATTGGAGATATAGTAGTCAAAATGTTTGGACTTGTATTTACGTTAAGAAGGAATTTACATGATACAATTGGACACAAGTAACTTACCAAAACTATAATTGATCATTGACAAATATAGGCCTTTTTGCAAAAACACAATATAATGTACAATGTAGCTTTATCATTTTTTGAAATTGAAGATGAATAAATTGTTTTGGTTCGTAAATTATACCGAAGATTGATTTTGAATCTACAAAATATGTAAAAATTCAATATCAAGTACAAAACATATAGTAGACCAAGTCTAAGCAATTTTATTTTGATGAAATATGGGATTCAAAATATTAATCATAAATCATAAATAAGATCATGCTCATTTGTTCAACCATTGCCTATTTCCTTCTTGTATAGACATACGTCTTTGTGACATTGAAATAGATATCTTTTCAAATTCCCAATATAATAATTACAATGAAAATTAAGTGAATGTTTCTAATTAAAATTTAGTGTTGTCTTAAAAGTTAAGTGTACTTTGTACTAGAGAAAGTTTTCATAACCATTTATTTGATTTTTGTAACATAAGTGTTTGTTTGTTAGATTCTTATGTTTTACGTTTTTATGATTTATGTTTCAACACCTAACATGCAATTCCAAGCTACAAGGATTGCTTCAATGAACTCTTAATTACTTCAAATGAGACTTTTACTTGAAGGTGAGGATCTAGTTGGATTACCCACAAAAGTTGTCTTTAGGACAATAACACTATGTGTTGGTGTGTCAAACAAACATATTTATCAATTTTAATAAATGAAGACTACATTAAATGTAATATTTATTTTCTACACTTGTAACGTATCAAAGAAGAAAATTTGATTACAACCAAATATTTTCAAGTAATTTTATTGATTTTGAACTAATAATGTATTCCAACCAACCATTGTTATTTTGAAAAACTTACCATTGTTTATGGAGTTTGGATAAACATCATACATTCCCAAAAGGAGGCTATGAGTAGGTTTACTAAAATCAATTCAAAGATGAAATGCATTGTAATATAGGTTTATTGAATTATTGAAGTATGTGCTAAAAATAAGAATAATGAGTGGTAGGTATTGAGTCTTAATTGCCAAACTTTTTAAAGATAGGTTGAACATCACCAAAGCAATTGGCAAAGAAGAAAGTTTTAGAAAAAAAGTCATCTACATGGAGTTGGATGGTTTTTGCACTTGGATAACGAATCAAAGAAAAAATAAATAAAAACAATATAACAAGTACTAGGAGAACAAGCCAAGACATGTGGTGCTTTTTTAAAACATATAAAAGACTCCCAAAATATTGATAGAAACATATTAAAACTAACCTAGTTCCATTGAACAAAAGTAGAATGAACACTCTTTCTAGCTTCTATTCACTTCTATACTTCAACGTGAGTAATATTATGATTTTTCATATTTATAAAATTATTTTGAAAAACAATTTAAAGCAAATATGTATAAGCTAATGTACAGTCTTACATATGTTGAATACATATGTATTATTAATATATAATTTAATAAGAGAACATATCCTTGTAAGATCTATCACTTCCACATTTTTTCAACCCTATGCATATTAAGCATAAAAAAAGTTTCTTTTATGAAGTATTTGCCAAATTATAAATACCAAAGGTGAAAAATCCAAATTTACTTTGCAATGTGGCAGGAGTTACAAACTTTTGGAATGATGAAAGAATTTCATCCTCAAAGGACTAATGAAGTTGACAAGGATGGTAACTGTATTTTATCTTACGTAAGGACTTTATGGATTACGACATTCACTTTCTTTCAAACACTTATGGATGTTTGAAATAATATTTGAGCACCTTCTAATTTTGATAGTTTTTGCATGTACAAGATTGAAATCAAGAAAATTGTGGGATTAAAAGCTCGTTATTGGCATAACATATTGCACAATTATCTACTTATTTCATTTCAGAAAGCACTCTCACCTGGTATTTGAGAGAATATATTCTCTCAAATATATATATATATATATATATATATATATATATATATATATATATATATATATATATATATATATATATATATATATATATATATATATATATATATATATATATATATATATATATATATATATATTTTGGCTTTTCAAAATGATTTGTGCGAGGGATGTATAAAGACATTGAAAGTTTTGAGGAAAGAATTGCAGTGCTTACCACTATCATGGAGATGAATCTCCTACTAATGTTTTTAAACATCCAATTCACCATTTAATGCACCTATCTAAAATTTTATTGATGGTCGGTCGAGTTAAACTATTTTGGGAGAATACTGTATTTTGTTGAATATTAAATAAAGGTAATGAAAAGGTAAATACAATAGATGTTTAGTCGAGTACAATCCATTGCAAAATAATACATCACTCATAAAACAATGGATTTGGCTATAGAATATATTACAAGTTGGATGTTAAATATTCTAAGTGATGATAAGAGCCATCTATAAATTTATCATCTTCGTAACAAAAGTGTTAAAAAAGTCATTTTGTCTCAATATAACTAGGTCAAATGTTAATATTGGTCTCTTTGAAAGTGATTTTCTACAAAATTGCAAATGTTTTTTAATACCTAGTGCTCAATGCCCATCAATCCAAAAAAATAAAAATAAATAAACAAATAAATAAATTCATTACCACAAAATATTAAAGGTAGGATACTCTAAAATATGATACACTCAAATGTTTTCTATAGAAATATAATATATTCCCTAGATAGATAAATTATAAGACTTCAATGATTAAAAAATCTTATTTGTATCTTGATTTGATGATTTGGAAGATAGGACTTTTAGATACTATCAGCTGGAGCATTTAAACTAATTCTATCCATGCAAAGAAAATTGAATTTTGGATTTGAATGGTATATTCACACATTGGTTAGATCTACAATTTCTTCATTGGTACTTTAAATTTTTGATACATTCAAAAAACCAAAAAGAAATAAGATGCATCATTTCTAAAGTGATGAGAATTTGAAAGATCTCAATTAAAAAAAATCAAAAAGCTCAACAGCCAACAGGCTTTGAATTTAAACACAAATAAGTTTATACGTGCAACATTTATATTATTTTTTTCCTTTCTAAAGTGGAATATCAATACAAATTTCTTTGACTTAATCCAAACTACTACAAATATAGTAAAAGCTTGTTGTGAATTTTTGAAATTTGTGGATGCAACATTTTAATTGAGTTTAGAGTCATTATATGCTTATTTGTAGAGGACCATCAGATATTCAATTTGAATAGCATGAGTTTTGTTGAACAAAATCTTATTTGCTCACTCTAAATAGTTAATAGACATAAAAGAGTTTGATCGACTCTCTATATTGGGTGAGTAAAAGATGGGTGGTCTTTGAATTCAAAAAAACTAGTTTTCAAAGGAAAAGTGGACAAAAAGTGATTTCTCTTGAATTTAAAGAGTACTAAGCTCTTACACACCATATGAAGTGAAACAACTAGAATCTTCCATGCTTCACAACTATTTAGGATAAAAAATAATAATATGTACAATAAAATTAAACTTATGGTACAACTTTTTAAAACTCAATATACTATGACTTTAAGGATAACTATATTAGGAGTTAAAATTATGTACCAATCAATACATGACTTTCATGTGCATCAAGGAATGATTTTTCATTGAGTGCTTTATAAAAATTGAAAACATAGGAAATTTCAAATTTTCAAAAGATTGATTTTTTTTTTTGTTTTTGAAGTATATAGAGTAATCTATCTTCCAATTTGTTTTAATTTGACCTTGACATTTAAAGAAAGAGACTTCCAGTAAGTAAATATAGGATCCTACATTAATATTGATCAGATTGCGTGACAATGTCCAAAAAATAACTTGACGAAAAAGATTTAGATGATAGTATAAATGGAAAATTGCCTCTTTCTTGTTCACGAATTCAAACCACGCTCCAAACGCAAGTAACAACCATACTCGAGGAGCCGAAAGTTGAGACTAACTCAGCTGTGGCTGCCTCGGGAGTACATGAGGATAGCTGCGTGGGAATGGAGGAAGCCCAGGACAATATAAAAATGTACTCACAATCATTTGTTTCAAAAAATAAAAAATAAAAATAAAAATGTACACACAGGGCTATTTACAGTCTCGCTTCGGGACTTGAACGGTGTCACAAGGGTCTCATAGCTAGCCAAGCATCGGGAATGCAAGTCTAGCTTCTCGACATCGAACGTCGACGACGATATCGCGGAGGTAGCGGCGTGGCCAGATCTCGGCGCCCTGCACACGAAGAAGGGCCCCGCGGGGGACATCACGACCCAAGTACCCTCCGGAACAGTGACTGATCTGCACGCGTACCTCATGGCACTGCGTCGCAGCTGCAGAGTCTCGGAAGAATCGGAAAAGTGAAAATATGCCGAATCTTCCTTATCCCGTCTGCACTGAAGTCTTGCAAATTGTGAATTCATTTGTGCAGGTAGAAAGGGTTCTCGGACATGAAAACGTGATGTGCGTTTAGATGATGTTGTGGCTGTCAGTTAAGCCACTGTACACACAGAGGGCGGGCCAGCCTGCCGTTGCTCAAATTTAGTGTGGTTACCGACCTTGCATGCTTTCTGCATGGCCTCCGACTCCTAGATGCCCAATGCTATATAATGCGACGTCGCAATGAGGCAAACAGATCGACCAGCGAGTGCTCAGCTTGAGAGACGTGTTCAGATTCGTCCTTCCTCGTACGTCCCTGTCATACGCCGTGTGGACCACATTCTCCGCAGGCGACTCACCGGTAAGGGATCTGCCTCTAGGTCGTCACGGGTTAAGGCTAGATATACAATATCTGTGATCGATTCGAGTCTGGCTTTGCGTTCGAACAGCTCGTCATAAGTTCTACGTAACGAGTCCAATGTCGCATGGGAGTCGTCCTGTATGGTTTTCCTGGTTCAGTAGTAAACGTTCATGCATGGTGCTGATCAATCTCTGTATGGCTTCTGTGCGTGTGCGTGGCTGCGTGCAGGCTTTGCGAGATGGCGTCGTTTGCATCCAGGGCCGTCTGCCTGCTGCTGATCTCCCTGGCACTCTGCCAAGCCGTGGCTGGACAGGCCACCCCAGCGGAGCAGATCGTGCAGGCGTTCAAGGAGATCACGACCCTGTCCGACGACCTCCGCATCGAGACGCAGAAGATCAACCTGGTCACCGCTCCCCTTTTCGGCCCTAAGGTTGGGCCGGGATTCAATGCCATCATCACACGAGTTGGGCAAGCGGGGACCATGCTCCAGAGCCCGAACATGAAAGCACTTGGAGATGCCGATGCCAAGACGGTGGTGGTCGCCCTGACGACGTTCGTGGAGGTGCACCAAGCGCTCTTGAACGTGCTGATTGGCAAGCACGGGGTGCTGACCCTCATCCCCTACTTCGAGCCAATTAGGCAGGCTCTGGTGTCTTTGGAGGCGACCGTGGACAGCTTCGCGTTCTACCTGATCGCGCTGATCCCGACGGAGAAGCCGGATGCCAACCAGCAATTTGGTTCGCTGGGAGTGACGGTGAAAGACGCCATCAGCACCTACGAGCAGCCCCTTTAAATCTCGGTCGGCGGGAGTAGCACTTAGGAAGGGAACCTGGAGAGTGTGGAAGATTTTCCCTCGTGATATGGAGAGGGTGATTGTAAAGCGGATAGACCTTATGTTAATTGAAGGATTAGTTTGTGAAGCCCTGTTGGATGAAAAGGCGCCAGCCTGTTCCTCCAGAGTCACATGTCCAGAAAAGGCTTTGTGACCAAATTGTCTCAGTCCTGGTGGACTTCATTTCGTGTTGAATTGACAGATATTCGTCATGATTGATTGCTACAAGTTTCTGAAAGTCGTATTTTCAAATTGCAGCCTCCGATCGAACCGGTTACCGCGGATGAATTGTCCGATTTAGCTGCTGGTTTAGCATCCTTGAAATTTCCATACTCAGTAATATTATGCAGTCACAATCTGGACAGGACATAGCCAGTTGGTTTAATATCTTGATCGCATCTGCAAGATAGTGATCAGTGGATGTGTGGTGTGCCAGATTGTGAACGTGATGAAATATTGTGAAATAGGTGTGCGGCATGAAGGGGTCGGGTGTAACCTGTCACGCATGGGGTGTGTGGGAAGCAAACCGGAACTGTGTACAATGTTCAATTTCTCAATGAACCTGCAAACCAGGGTAGTCACTTGGACAGTTGCATGGGACGCGAGGTGTTTGGTAGTTTCATTCATACGTAGATTAATCCATGCATCTCATAGGTGAGAGGAATTGATTGTACCATTGAGGATGAAGAAGTAATGTGGAGTAAACAGCAATTCATTTACTCCCTTAATCTGCTCATGCACATCGAGTGAGTGCCTAAGGATTCCTGGAATGGTGAATAGCAAACAACTCAAAAATGCCTCTTGAAGCTATAAATATTCAAAAAGGGAAGTTAAAGAACTCTTGTGGAATTGCAATAATGATAGTAACGCTTAATCAAAGCTGAAAATTCAAGTTGTCTGGCTGATCTTGCTTCCCCACCTTCAAGACCTCGAAGATTGTGTATTTTTAATAGTACGCATAAAAATGAAATCAATTTAGCCTTGGGCCATCAGTTTTGTTTTTCGTGTACAATGCTGGGTCGGGTGTTCACGCGGAAACACACCCTAAACTCCAGATTTTACTCCCAAGTACATCGAACAATTAAACTGTCTGTCATGTGTGTTTTTTGTCGAACCTATAGACGTTTATTGGTCAATATATTACGTCATGCACACGGCAGGAAAAGCTGGGCCGATGCCAGGGATATGTCATTTAGTAAAGAGAGTATAATAGGCACTTCAATAGAGGAACATATTACTTGATAGCTTGCGAACAAAATGCCCAGTGCATAGATGATTGAATTTAATCCAAATAATATTAATCAAGGGTCCCTTCATCTGAAGGCCTTGTTGAGTAAGTCGTGCTTCATAATGTTCATGCATCCAGAATTAACAAAATGTTAGTTGAGCAGATAGAAAATCTGCTTCCATTCCCAACCTGTAACTAACTAGACCATATTCATAATACTAAATAGAAGAGTAAAGAAAATCAGGGCCACTTTCTAAGCCCGGGATGAAGAGCTGGTTGATTCGAAAATTTAACAGTGATGCTAATTACGCACAAAAGCGAGAGCACCATATGAATTATCTCATGAACTGGTTTAGTCAGATTGTTGTACACGTCATGAAACAGTTGCCACCTTGATAGCAGAAATCGTACTAGTCACTTACTGCAGGCTCCTCCGTTCCAGAAATCTATGTACCTGTGACTCCCGAGGCCCCCTACTGTATGAAAATGGCAGATGAATGTACTATTGAGTATATTATACTGCTCAGGTTGTGTGATGCACAGCACTCGTCGGCAGAATCATGTCATCGAAGTCAACTGCGTGAGAATCTCTCAATCTGGACGTCTGTCCGCAACCAGAAACTGGGTATAGAAAAAATATATAATAATCCCCGTGCCGACAGACAGTTTCAACGTTTGTACAGATAGTGCAGTACAGACATTCTAAAGTGGACATCGGACAAATTTGAAGGAGAATTTTCAACACCAGCCAAACCGTAAAATACATATTCATGTCTCTGTTAGCAAAATATGTGCATGCGAACTTATAAATGGTGTCACAAGACTCCCAAAGTCAGTACTTGTGCTTGCAACTTGCCGAAGAATTCACGTCAGTCACCGCATTGAACATTCCGTTATTAATTGCGACAGCAAGAGTTTCTTTGAAAGAGTAAGAGTCTGTCAAATCCCACTTTCCGTCGTGCTTCATTCATTCAGGCTGATTCTGCCGCTTGAGGAATCCTCACCAATTGATATTGTCATTTTAAGGATGTCCGTGAACTGGAATGGGGCCACTTGCTAGGACACGAAGGGAGTCTTACAGCCTGCAGGTGAGCTACCAATCCCTTCTGGTAGAGTCTAGAAAAAACTGATCTTCTATTCAGTTGTTTTTAGTTTTGGATTTGGTATAAACATGTATAAGTTAAGGCTTGGTGTCCGTTTCAAGAGCAATTCCAGACACAATTTTCTCCGTCCACATCTCCTCGAGTGACCTCTCAGAACATAATCCACAGACGAAACCACGGGGTCTCTACGTGAATCTTTCATTCCTATTGTGGTGAATGAATATGCCAAGTTCGTGCTGGCCATGGCTAGCTCATGTAGATGCAAGACCAGTGGAGCAGTGACGGCCATCATCACTTCCAGGACAGCGTAATGGACTCTGTGTCCTTACCAGATTTCCAGCAGACTCCAAACTTGAACTTCAACTCCAACTCATGTGCCATAACAATTGACACCAACATCGACTCGCACATCGCAGATGTAGACAAGCTAGAGCTGGAATCATTTACACGCCGATGTAGCGAGCTTGAGCGTGCCCTCGACAAACAGAAAGAGGTGAACGGAACTGAACTTACGGACAGAGAGATTGCAGACGTCGAGCGAAGAATTGACGCAGCCGAGCTTGCTCGCCGCATCAAACCAAGAACGATCCACATCACAAACGCCTACGGAACTGCGGAAGTTGTACCATTAGCGACACTGCCTAACTCTTACAAACACATACGAAATTTGTTGTGGATTGAGCACCACCCTGTATATAGGACAGCGTTGGCCGAGTGGAGAAGGCAAGTGCCTCTGTTTGCATCCAGAGTTGAGCGCAAGATCAAGCGAATATTGGCCCTGAAGAATGAAATCTATAACATGCTTGGTTTCTACAGTGTCTTCCAGGGCGTGCTTTTGACTGCCACCGCTCAATCGAGCTATTTGCACTGCCGCAACGTTGGGCTTCCCATTTCTTTATCTGCGTGTGCATCGCTGTGTACTCTTGTGCACATTTGGAGGAAGTTCAAGGTGATAAGTGGTCTTGAGAAGACCATTAGCGACGAACAGATTTCTCTCAAGGTTTGTTAGCACAAATTAAGCTCTCCAGTGTTCTTGTCAGTTGAATAATATCATGTGTAAAGCTACATTTAATTAATCGAAATATGTTAGGACATGAATTCTACTGAAAGTTTGATAATTTGTTGTTCGATTTTGTGCTCAGGAAGCGAAGTCAAGAATACACGCTTTGAAAAACAAAGGCGAGGCATTTAGGTTCTCTGACTTCCTTGAGAATAAAGAAACAAGCTGCATAGTTCACCCAACTCGCTTGTTCCAGCTGGTGCCATTGGTCATGATTTTCCTCTTCTCGGTGGTGTTTGCCATTGCGCACTGGCTGATATTATGTCATCCAGGTCACAAGGTAGAGTAAACCTACCGAAATTATTGTGACTTCCTTTTTCTAGTGTCTTACAACGTAAAGATTCAAGATGAAGACGAAGTTCATCAACGGCACCAGCAGCGAGATCACCTTGAAAGAAGCGAATAGTGGAATCCAGAGATTTCTGTTCAAGCTTGGGAGGAGGGATGGTCCCAGTACTAGCTCCTACACCATGGAGTTGGATACAAATGCGACCTACAGGGAGTACCATTTGTTTGTAATACCTTCGTGCAGTGCAGGCAGTATTATCGTGTCTTCCGATCACCTTGTAGACCACAAGGTCATCACCATAACGGAAATTGAGTCGGGAGTCTTCGCATGGAAAGGAACTCCTAGGAAATATGAAGCAGTGACGAAGAAAGCAGATCAGTCCGAACAAGCCTGCAGCAGCAGTGAAGGCCAGGCCGGTGCAAGTTCCAAGTTGCCCCGGTGGGTCTCCCGTGGGATCTCTTTCTTAATGTCATAGATCTCCTAGCCAGAAACTCCAATATGCAGTGGATGTCCTCTTCAATGACCCAGTCGTGTGGTGATATAAATAGCCTCCTGTAATGTACGTACTCTATTAGTGCCAGTGTGTTTAACAAATAATAATCAAAGGTCTGCTCACAGCTTATCTATTTCACAAGATCACCAGTTTTTTCCAGCACCTTCGGAGGCTGGTGTAAGTCAATTTCAAGTATTAATTATTAAGATACAGGATAAGCTAGCTATAGTTTAAGCAGTGATTTCAGATGTCACACCAACAAATGAAGTCTACCGAACTTAGTGGACCAAGTGAGATAGGTATAATTGCCTGATTTGGCTATGGATATACTGTAATGTCTTTCCTTGAATGGACGATTCGAGGATAATCGAAATATGAAATAAAATGCACGGATGATGGGGTTGTTGAAAAACTCGTGCAATATCACTGTGTTAATGCATACACTTCCAGGCCAAGGATATAGGAATTATCACTAATTTGATTGAGTAAAAAGAGGCTACCTTCATGCCCAGGTTTTTAGACCGCAGTAAATAGCCACGATAAGTAGAATCAGCAGAGAACAAAAGTGAGTGCTTACCCCTTCCCAAGTTTCATGCTAAGCACTCAAGATCACATGGAACACATGATTGACGTAGTCGGTTTGTCTGTCGGAGAAATGAAACAGTTGCTTCTTGGTATGAGGAACCTTTCTTGTCTTTTTTTTTTTTTTTGAAGCAAATGAAAGAAAATTCATTGCAAAGAAAGGAAATACACACCCTCATCGGACAAAGTCCAGGGCGGGGGGGGGAAGCCTTTCTTGTCTTTTCCTCCACTTCTGTTAATCGATTATACCCTCGACTCCCAATTTACTTTCCCCAAGTTTTAATGTGGCATTAATGTATTATGAGTATTCACCACCCATTCACCTGCTCCGACTGTATGATGTAGCGATGAACAGCACTCTTCGACAGAACTATGTCAATAAAGTGAGGTGCGTGAGAATCTTTCCCTTGGAACATGTGCATAAATGCAATAGAATAGTGCTGGTGCCGACAGACACTTTCAACGTCTGTACAGACTTTGCAGTACAGACATTTATACACGGACGCTGGAGGAGAATTATTCAACACAAGCTTAATTAATTCATGTATATGTTCATGTCCAAGCCATGGTACAAACAACGTTAGAATGTCCTTTATGGTATGGTTTGACATAATCTGAGCACCTTCATAATAATCCTTGATCGATCTTCACTTGAAACATCTCATTATCAATCGTACTTGAGGGAGTGAGTCTGTTTGCTCCTTATCTGAGCATATCGTTGATTAATTTTATTTCTGCCAATTCAGAAATCCTTGTCAAGAAAATTGGATGTTCGGAATCAGGCCACCCTGAAGGGCGTTTCGCAGTCTGCAGGTGAGTGACCAATTCCTTCTAGAAGATCAGTCTGAATTTGGCCGATCATTTGTCGATACTGTGGAAGTGATGAGGTGAGCACTGCAAGACTTGGTGACTGCTGACATATATCCAAATGCTAAATTCTCCGGACGTTCTTATCTCCTCACACTGACCTCTCAGAACGTACAAAAACCGCAGGTTAATTCACCGTGACTATCTAAATATTTAACATTTGTGGCAACTGAATATGGAGTGCTGACCATGGCGATCTCACATAGCAGATGCACACAAGTTAGTGGAGCACTAGTATCCTCCATCGTTTGCAGGCTAGCGTGATGGGCTCTATGTCCTCACCAGATCTCCAGCAGACGCCCAACGTGAACATCACGTACTCAAACTGTAACTCATGTGCGATAACAATCGACTCGAACATAACCCACGTCACGGATGTAGACAAACTCGAGCTGGAATCCTGCACACGCCGATCCCGAGAGCTTGAGCTTGCTCTCAAAGACCAGGAAGATTTGAACGGAAGCCAACTGACGGACAAAGAAGTTGCCGACGTTGAGCGCAGAGTCGAAGCAACCGAACTCGCTCACCGCCTCACACCGAGTCCGACCATAACCATCACCGACATTTCAGGAACCACCAAATCCGTGGCTCTGTCAGTGCTGCCTCATTCCTACAAGCACATCCGGAACTTGCTGTGGATTGAGCACCACCCCGTGTACAGGACTGCCCTCGCTGAGTGGAGGCGGCAGGTAACTCTGTTTGCTTCTCGAGTTGAGCGCAAGATCCAACGCAGCGGAGCTCTGAAGAATGAAATCTATAACATGCTCGGTTTCTACAGCGTCTTTCAAGGCGTGCTCTTGACTGGTACCTCTCAGTCCAACTACTTGCATTGCCCCAACGTTGGGCTTCCTATTGCTTTATCTTTCTTTGCGTCGTTGTGTACTCTTGTGCATATTTGGAGGAAGTTCAAGGTGATAAGTGGACTTCAGAAGACCATCAGCTCTGAAGAGGTTTCTCTCAAGGTACTTTAATTTTCTCTCTGTGCTGTCACTCCCTGTTTAGTAGAATAATTCCCTATTTGTAAACATATCAGTTTTGCCAGAAGGTACCTTGAATCATTCGAATAACATTGAATAGAGCGTGAGTTCTGCTGAAAGACGTGTGATGTGTGGATATGGTGCTCAGGAAGCGAAGTCAAGGATACTGGCCCTGGAAGAGAAAGGGGAGGCATTTAGGTTCTCAGACTTCTTGGAGGATAAAGAGAGAAAGAGCAGTTTTCCTCCCAAATTTCATCTGTGTGGGCTAAAGAGTCGATACCTGGTGCCATTGGCAATTTCTCTATTCTCAGTAGTGTTTGCCATGTCACATTGGTTGATATTGTGCCATCCAGGTGATATGCTGGGTCAGTAAAATTCCTTCTGAATTCAGTGATCGACCTCATCTTCACTAGTTGTATTGACCTCATTGGTTGGACTCTTGGATTGAAGATGAAGACGAAATTTGTCAATGGCACTAGTAGCGAGCTCACCTTGAAGGAAGCGAACAGTGGAATCCACAGATTACTTTTCAAGCTTAGGAAGAAGGATCAATTCAGGAGCTCCTTTGATATGAAACTGGATAACAACGCCACCTACAGGGAGTACCATTTGTTTGTCATACCTTCCTCCAGTGCCAGCACCATTGTTGTGTCTTCCGATCATCTCGTTGATAACAAGGTCATTACTATAATGGAGGTGGAACCGGGAGTGTTTTCTTGGGAGGGAACTCCAAGGAAGCCGGAAGTGACTAAGGCCAAACAAGAGGAAGGAGGACGCAGTCATGAAGACCAGGCTACAAGTACCAAGTTTTTGACACAATGGAGCCTCTCAAAGTGGATACTCCAAGCAATGAAAAAGGATCATGATTCAACATAGCAGTTCTTCATCGACCCGGTTGCAATATGTGTAAAAGTTAAGCCATTTAGCATTAATTTTATTCCAATGTGTGATGAAACCCTCTGAAGTATAATGGTTAGCAAATGAGGTTTACAAGTAATAAATCAATGTCGACTCAAGGCTTGAAGTAGAGTCACTAAAAGAAATGCTATCTAGGAGTGTTAGCAGATGGGTGGCACCAACAGATTGTGGCGGTTATCAGAATTGCTTTCCTTGAAACACTTGCCTGGCGGCAAGTGTAACAAGAATGATCGCTAAGTATCTATAAACAAACGAATTTTAGATTTGCAGTTTAAATATTGTTAAAGTTTTCAAACTTACAATATATCATTCAGTGGCTGGTCTTCCTCCCTGCAATTCAAGATAGTGGCTCGATAAGATTTGGCCGCCAAGACATTGAATAAGGAAGTTACTGTGATTGGCTGAAGCCATGGCAATATTGCACATTCTGCTTTCATTGTTGGAGGGAAAATCTCAGTCCATTAGCTCGACACAATACAGGGTTCCAATCAGAGTTCAACTAATTGAGAATGAAACTTTAGAAGCACTACTTGAATATTGAGGCCAGAGCTGAACTGACTCGTGCTCAACGAAGATGTATAGAACACACCTAAACTAGCACTGGAAGCTGCTTTGAAGAGTTTAGCCCCCGGGACTAAACTGGCTGGGAGGCTGGTTTAGCCCGCGGAGAGCAGGAAGGTCCGACCGCCAGCACGGAGAATTCTGGCCCTTCGATCGAGGTGCACGATCCAACGACCATTATCTTGACATGTGGCAGCGGGTACACGGGGCGACTCTGCTGCAGAGACTTGTATCCAGTGATCTCAAAACTGGCTAAAGTTAGCTGGATTTCTACCAAAAATGTTGGGCTGCCAAACGTACAAAGGAAAAAAGTGATTTTTTTTTTGGAAATTTAGTGAGAATGCATAGCATGATATATCAAATATAGCAACTTCACGAGGTGATATTGATGGATATCATCATGGTATCACCTTAGTATAACAAGGATATTGCCGGGTATTAGAGAGGTATCGTAAGTATTGTATGCGTTGGGTAGCACAAACCTTATATCATTTATGTGGGAGGTCGCATACGGTAATGTTCTAAATCTCAAAAAATGTTCTGAGATCACTACTTGTATCTGCCTTGAAGTTGCCACCTTCTGACGGGTTGCACAATGCAATGAACGGGGAGTACCGGCATTTAGTTAACCCTTAAACGACAATTTGGGTCCTGGGCGAGCAGCCCGGAAAGAATCTTAAGTCCAGTGACGACCTAAGTCGGAACTGGTTTAGCATGGCTGGGAGGTTCGTTCGTCACCACGACAATTCCATTTCGTCACCCACGACAGTTCCATTTCGTCACCCACGACAGTTCCATTTCGTCACCCACCACAGTTCCATTTCGTCACCCACGACAGTTCCAACATTGTTCCTGGTATTTGGGTTCCGAGTAATCGCGTTCCCGGCATTCCGTCGTTCCCGGTAGCGGATCAGTAATTGCGTTACAAAACCTGCGATGCAATGGAGGAGTGAGCGGGAGTTATATACGGAGGGAGTGTCGTTTCATGTGCAATTGTTGTAGGTTATGTAGTCGTAATACATACTAGTGCTGGAAGTCGTCTTTGAATGCGGGAGTAACCTTGGGGAGAGTTTGTTGGAGATGGCGCCCGAGCTGTGAATAGTTTCGGATTCTGACTCTGCTGGAAGAGAGAACGAGAGAATGTTGGTTTAGGGACCAGCGTGTATCGAGAATTTTGTTGGGTTTGGTGGGATTTGTGTCTGCCCTCTTGTATTGTGAGGAGGAGAGGGGAGAGGTGGCATGGAGTCCGGACGTTCCAGCGACGGGAGGCAAAGATCGACGCTCTTTGGTTGGGTGTGACATTTATCACGGACAATGGATGTACGACGAAGCCTACCCTTTGTACCGATCCAGGAACTACCCTTTTGTGGATACCGGGTTTCGTTGCGAGGATAATGGCCGACCTGATCAAGATTTCATGAATTCCCGTTGGCAACCCCACGACTGTGACTTGCCCAGGTAATCAATTTATGAGCCGACCTTCACAGTCTTATTGAATTGCCTGCAATTAGTTGGCAATCAGTCATCGACTCGTCGGTGGTTAGTGCTTGCTCAAGAAGTGATCATAAGCGAGTGATGACAACTTATTACCAACTGCAGATCATCTTTGGCAGTTTCAGAACTGCGAAAACGAGGTTCTAGTCCTTGAAACTACTCTGTCTTGCATGTACCTGTGTAGAGAGGACTACTTGAATGAGTACTGCCAGAATTAGGGGAAATTGCCGAAGTAATGAATACGAGTCTGCGTTCTGGTTGCTAACACTCGTGTGTAAGAACAGTTGTCTTCACTTGGTTTGTCTTGCTCGAGATTAGGGCATGTGAAGATTAGGTTATGTGTAAGATTGTACATCAACCCAGGGCCGACAGGTTTAAAGAATCATGGTTCATGTTTTGGGCCGATAAATGGCTTTTAATGGTGTGTGCTCATTGTGGGAAGATTTACTGTGGATTCTGCAGATTTGATCCTAGAGCCATGTTGGAGAGGTTGCGGAATCAGAGAGTAGTGTTTGTAGGGGACTCGTTGGGGCGGAATCAGTGGAAGTCCATGTTGTGCATGCTTTCAGAGGCTGTGCAGAACAAGTCTAGGATCTACGAAGTGAATGGTCAGTTCATAGGGAAGACCATTGCCCAGGAGCTGATATACAAGTTCCAAGACTACAACTGCACTGTGGAGTATTACAGGGACCCTTTCCTCGTGCCACAATTACGGCCACCTCCGGGTTTGCCCAAGAATGTGACAAGCGTGCTGAAACCGGATCAAGTGTCATGGAGTGCTAGGAAGTGGCATGGGGCTAATGTAATGGTGTTTAATTCGGGTCACTGGTGGTCATGGGAGAAGATAGGACGACCGTAAGCAGCCCCCCGCCCCAATCATTCACCTCTCTTTTGCTTCGTGTGGAGTCTGGACAAATTGTTGAGACATGTTTCTGTCAAATCTTTTACTACTTGAATTGTGATGTGCTGGTCTAGTGCCTGTTAAAAGTAACCGATACCTCGACTGATATGCCTGGATTTTGAATTGCAGGGGTGGCCGGTTTTATGTGAGGAACAAGCTGACGAATCACAGCAATGAAGAGGCGTTCAAACTTGGCTTGAAAACCTGGGCATTGTGGATGGAACATAATCTGAATCCCGCCACGAGTTAAGTTTTTTTCCGGAGCTTTGCTTCGGTTCATTTTAGGTTCGTGCTCTCTGTGACCCAAGGACTTTCCTTTCTCTGCCTGTGCTTGAGGTTGCTTCAGGGGGCTAGTCTACTGAGGAATGTATGTGTTCAAAAATGCAATATATTCAAGATAGACTTTAGTGTTCAGCGTATATTCTTGCCCACTAATTGAAACGAGCCAAATTCTGAATGTTGATATGGGAACAATTCGTACACAATCGCTTCTTTAAACTTTTCAATGTTTAGAATTGTGCAAATTTGGCCCGGGGATAAATCTTTCTTCGGATGAACTGCAAGCTTGTTATTCAAAGCAGCTTCATAAAAACGAGTTTGCTGAGTGATGTTTAATCTTGTGTAGCAAGTGCAGTTGCCTATGAACTGATTTTATTTTGAAATTCTCATATTGTGCAGAGGAGGGGCATGGAACAGAGGAGGTCATTGCCATGAAGAGACCCACCCACTAACTGATGAAGAGGTAGAGAAAGAACAAGGAATCCCATGAACCAATATTTACACATTGTGGCCGCAATCAACGACAACATCAAAGAGAAAAGAGGTGTATTAGAGTTCATGGACGTCACAACGGCCACAAACTACAGAGCCGATGGGCATGCAGGCTTTTATGGAAGGGACGTCAAAATATACGGCCTGCCTCCAAAGAATCGCCAAGACTGCAGCCAGTTCTGCTTGCCGGGCGTTCATGAACATGAAGACGCTTCTGCGACATAAGCTTACGCACCACGATTCTTCTAAGTGTAAGTATTGGCCCCGATGTTCGATCCTGTAATGAGACAATTTTGGAGTAGTGGTAAACGTAGCAAATATTGCGCCTTCAGTGTTCCTATAATCTTTGGGTTGTTAGAATTGGTCAATTGTTTCATGTAGTTTTTGATGCAGAACGATGAGTTGTGTGCATTTTTGTGGTTGGATCAATTTATTTATTTTTTGGCAACTTTTGGTGATTTGCAGATGATGGATTCCGATTAACAAACTTAGGCTATGATTATCTCGCCATAAGGACGATGGTTAGTCGAGGGCTGATATCTAGTGTGGGTCGTCAAATTGGAGTTGGCAAGGAATCAGGTATTTTTACGCTCGAGCTTAAGATTACCATATTTCGGTGCAGCTGGAATGTCCTCTCTTATTGTATAGCAACGGACATAAAGCTTGAGACCGTATTCGGGACTAGTGGTGATTATTCAATACTGTGGTGGGTGTGAAGATATCTTTGAGGTGGTGACTCCAGAAGGGGAGACCATGGCCTTGAAGTTGCACAGATTGGGTCATACATCCTTCCGGGCTGTTAAGTCAAAGCGTGATTCCTTGAAGCACCGCAACAGCTACAGTTGGCTGTATCTTTCGAGGCTTGCAGCTCTTAAGGAATATGCTTTCATGAAGGTGAGGTCATTTTCTAAGTGTGGTCCTGATTGATGACTTCCGAGAGGTGCTGTCCTCTGGCTTGGAAAAATAAAATCATCTTTATGCATTCGAGACTTACCAGCATGGTTTCAAGCTAGAGCCTTTTTCCTTTCCTACGCGCTCATGTCATTCTGATCCAATATTGAGCTTTTCATGCTGGAGATTTTAATAGATATGATTCTTTCTTGTATGTCAGTTTTGTTCAAGATATCCAGTGACACTAACTGATAAGAGCTCATATGCTTGGAAAAAATTCTCAGGCACTGGGAGAACATGGTTTTCATGTTCCAAGGGCAGTAGATTGGAATCGGCATCAGCGATGCTACTGTGGCAGCGGCGAGCAGTGAGCAGTGAGCGGTGAGCAGCCAAAAATCGCACCGGGGGTCAAAAGTGAGCAGACAAAAACCGCACCGGGCCAATATTTTCGTGTGCAAAAAACGCACCGGGGACAGCGTTCGACCTATGGCCGTGGAAATTTGTCGAGCATGTGTGGCATATAACCGTGGAAATTGCGAGGTACCGCCCCCGAATATTGGCAGCGGAAAGACTGTAAAATCCGACAGACGCTCTTGGGCGACCATAGAATGTTGAGGTACCTCAGATGTGCGCAAGTGATTAGCGGCATGGGGATGGTGAAAGAGGACTGTGAAGTTTGGGTTCCGAGTGCGGAAGAGTGCGAAGTAATTGATATCCTCTCAAACCTAGGTGACTACTCGATTCAGTCTGGAAGGGAAGTGGCTGTGATCGACAAAGCGGAAAACATGGAGAACTTGATTCCTCCAAGAGCAGGCCCATATTCTCAGCTTCGCGGTTCGAGGAACATTCCAAGGATCGCAAGTCCGTGTTGGAAGCCAAAGATGATGAGACCGATCGTGACAAGGACGTTGAGATGCGCGGCCAATCCATATGCTGGTGCCGTTGGGGACGGAAAGATGTACGTATCGCAATTGCCCAAGCATTTAGAGAGACCAACAACGCCAACCATATCGGCGACTGATACTGCTATCAATCTTGAAGAACACCAAGGATGGGAGAGGCTAGACTTTTCTATTGATGGAGAAGATAGTATTGCCGTTGAGCAGTAGTAAGGCTAACAAAATATTTAAGTGTAAACTGCATGAGTGGTTGCAGCCGTAGCATCGTCCGAGCCTAGGAAATCTAAATGTCGTTATCATGTATCTTAACCAACCTGGGTACAATAAAGAATGACACGGGGGGCGAGAAAATATTTCAATTTTGGCATTTCAATTTTACTCGATCTAATGTGATGTTTCACCTCCATTCTGGGTACAATTAAGATCCGTAACAAGGACGTAGTGCAAATGGGCGGCCGGCGTTATGAACTTTTATATTAATTATGAAATCTTAAGTTACCGTGACGTAATTCTACAATTCCAATGGTAGTGCTGAACGGGTGGGCACCCTCGATATTGTTGGCAAGACTAAACTTACTGAAGAATCCGTCAGCCACATACAGGAGAATGGTAGGGGTAAGGTACTAAGGTAGTAGGGTGAAGGGAAGGAAGACCGAGTGTCATGGGACTCCGACGGCCGGACTACTGCATCATCTGGAGCCGGTGGTACCTGGCTTATAGTGAGATAGGAAATGAAAATAGTTTGTGGGACAGTTTAGTGACAAAGAACTCAACATACACAGACACTTGGTTTGTGAAACGGGGCTTGATGATGCACAGTCTGCTGTCAATTTGGTTCAAGAATTAAAGTGTAGTGGTTCAAACAATGTGCAAATGTAAGCTTGGCAAAGATAGACTGATATCAAAGTGATTACATATGTATTAAGGGAGCAAGTTAAAAGCAGTACAACGACTATACCCTGTTACAAAACAGCGACTATATCACGATGCCGTCAACATAGATGTCAAACGGGAACTTCCTTCGCCACCTCCGATACAGATTGCAGACTTGGACCTATCACAGAACTATCACAAATCCATCTTTCGCCATTTCGTTTCCATAGAGAAATCATGCGCAGCGTAGGGCACTGCGTGGAAGGGTTGTCAACAACGTTAAGAACCTGCAGCCCCGAATACGCTTCCTGGCGGTACGTGTCCCGCCAGAAATCGACTCTGAGAAACGTGACTGGGTCGGGTGGGGAGGGCTGCGCAAAACACAACGTCACGCTGTTGCCGTCCGGGAAGAACCCCACCTGACTCAGTCGATGAAAGGTTGTGGACTCACTCGGAGGAATATGAGGTGTCATGATTCCTCCGGAGGGTGCTTCCTGAAAGCCTTGGCCAGGTACCCAGACAAAAAGCATGATGCACCTCATCATCTTTGGAGCGTCAACGGAATGGAGAAATTGATCATCAAAGACCACACTGCAGGTAAACACTTTCAAAAGCCACGTCTTAAAATTCTGAGACCAATCCGAGCAGCGCACTGGTAGAGTGAGAACTCAATCTTGGCCTGGGCGGAGGGTTTGCGAAATACAATATCCCCGATCTGCGGATCCATCATGGAGCTGGTGTCTAACATAATTCGCGATTTACGGCCTAGGCTAAAATAGATTGGTTTCATCGCGAGGTCCATTGGCATGAGGCTTCAGCTGAGAATGATTATGCGATCTCTACCAACCTCATATATAGAGATCATCCCACAAGCAATCACAGAGCGCCGGAATCAGCAATGAAACATTGGTAATTGAATACAGCTTTATCGATTGAGGTGTATCGTACTCTCACGAATTCGGCGGCAGTCTGGCAGGATTCAGGTGAGTTAACCGAGATTTTTTGAACTCTGGTTATGAAGAAAGCGTGCATTTCGATGACCTCCAAAACATTTTCTAATCATCATTTAGAATACAATACATATATCTTTCTTAATATAGGAAACGGGATGATTATATAACGGGATATATACCTGCCAAAAAATTCGGCAGTAGGATCCCTGCAATATTGTGTCATCCGGGAGATCAACATGAATTTTACCGGACTTAAATTACTGAGATGTCATTTTGTTACCCGTAGGGTAGTTCTCTGAAGTGGTGGAAGGGCGCCACCCGTGGTTTTGGTTCGGACCCAGAACGTAGTGCCGGATCCGTCAGATGATTTCGGGGACGGACTTGAGGCAAGGTACCGTGCCGCGGGAGGGGAACGAAGTGGACTCAAAAAAACCGTCAACCGGGTTTGGGAAGGGGCCGTGATGAGGGGGACCCGGCCCAGTATCAGAATTCTTCATTATGCCATGACGACTACGTTTTTCGGGATGAGAATTGCGACGGCGTTTGGATGGATGCAACAGTTAGATAGCAGAGAAGTGAGAGCATGTGCAGTCTATGTCTTCGGTGTGATTGGGTACAATTGATAATAAGAAATTTTACTATCGTTGGCGCATAAAGTAGATCAATTTCTGGGAAAACTTAGAATATTTATAGAAATAAATACAAATATACAAAAATGTCTGGATTGAACCGTATACTAAACGATGCTCATGCCAACACATGATCTGAATATCCGACATGAATACGAGCTGTTTTGCCACCGCTTTAATCTGTGACGTAATAGGAATAAAAATGTCACCGAGTTCGTACCGAGCGCCATAGGATGAAGGTAGGGGAAAAAGACACATCAGAAGCAAACCTAGACATTGATAAGCGAAAGAAGGCCACTCTGAAAAATAGCCTTGACCTCGTTAAAGCTGAGGCTTGGAGCATGGATGTAGGAGTCCTGGTGAATATCAAGGTTGCATATAGCATTGAAGATGTAATAGAGATGCTTGCAAGGTACCCAGGGAGGTCGTTTTCCCAGCGACTTGATGGACATTTCCTTGAAGTTGGGGCAGGTGCAGGCGGGCTCCGGGCCAATTGTTATTTTGTAGACGTTGGACTCCGATACGGTCTCCGAGACAACGCTGATGATGCACCCGAAACCTGGGTTAGGTATGAGTGTGACTGATTGGATTCGAATGGTGAGTAGAGTAGATGAGGCCCAGTTGTTCTCGTGCTCTGTTCGTGGCACCCGGTTACAACGCCGAATCTTGAATCCTCCTCGCACCGTGGGATATATTCCTGGAGCTGGGGGTACACTCCACTGCGAGAGGTCAAACCGTGGCCGCTGTGGGAGAGATGCACCGTCGTGGAAAACTTGGTGAGCGGGTAATTCTTGGCGTTGAGGGAGTCTGAAACCGGCTGCCTCGAGGTCAAGTATCTCCCTCTTTGAAAGGCGAGAGCCACGCTTGACAGGCCAGATAAGCGGGGGAGGGGGCATGCTGGAGACCCAGTTCCGCTTAGTACCCATGACGCATCTCTGGATGTCGTGGTTACAGAAGCAGAACTGCATCCATTTTTGCTGATCCTTCCTGACGTCGGTGAAGATGCCCTAGTAGCATGGCACAATTGTAGCCTTCTTTCCCCGTATGAGCCTCGCCGTGCACTTCTTATTAGTCCTCGCCTGTTGAGCAAAACACACCTTCGCCGATCCCTTTGGAAGCCTGACAAGGTGCCACATACTCTCGTCCACATCCGTCTCCTCCACAGCGGTTACATGATGACGACTCCTGTTCTCGTCCCGGCTTGAGACTGGCGATGGGGGTGCCGCTTGGACCCTCGATGGAGGTGAATCCTCTGGTTCATGATCAGGCTCCTTGCGTGCTCGCGTATTCCTAGTGCTCAGACGAGGTTGAGAAAAATTTACCTTGTCCGGCCTGTGGGAGTCATATTCGGATCCGATGGGTTGATTCAGCTTCCGTTTCGTGGATCCAAAGAGCTCCTCGCCTTCGCGATGTGGCTCACGGGAGAGCAATTGTGGAGCGTCATGGAAGTGTTCAGTGGCATCGGCAAGGCGCTTGGGAATCCCTGATTTTTGAGCTCGCCGTAAACGGAGTTCGGCTTTGCAAGGTCCCTTACCCGGGGTCTCACCACGCAGGTAGGCGCTATAGTTAGTGCATTGCATGAAGCCCCTGACATAATCGTCCACCGTGGCAAAGTAGATGTTGTCGCCACGATTGCCCGACATCTGAAGCCATATATTGTGCACAGTCTCCGAGAGGTTGCAAGAGGGCATCTCGTCCTTCTCGGCGTCCGTAAGGTCCTGCAATCAAAGAAATTGCTGATTCAAGCAATTCTACGTCAAATAAGTGTATTAAGTGACTGGATAAAAAAAGAGATGTTGTACTCACCAATTGCATGAAGCCTCCCCACTGCCGATATCTAAAGTGCCAAAATACGAGCCAAAGTTCGAGGTCACGAAGACCGGAGGCAGTAGTAGCGCCTGAGGAGGTCCACCATGCTCGGATCGCGTGGAAACAAATGTCGGCTTCTTCCATGTTCTTTGCATCACGATACTGCTTGCAAAGCACGTAATGCTGCCTCTGCAAATCTGATCCGATGATGTGAGCCTCAGTGTGCTTCCTAAGTGAGGTTGCCCAATGAAATTGGCACGTACGCTCATGGTCTGGCATTGGAACCGTCGCGTCGCCACTTCCATAGATCTTCCGCACACAGTTCCAGTTGGCCTGGGCGCTGTCCGCCATGAAGCCCTTGAAGTTGACTTTGTCATAGCCATGTTTTGCCATAATTCCGTTCAGGAATTGCCACATCACGGTCTGGGCCCTCACGTCTTCTGACTGCATATCACAAATGGCGATAGTCATGACCCGGCAATACTGAGAGTCATAGACATGACATGCCATGGTTGTCCAACCCTTTGTGCGCTTGACGTGATCAAACATAATCCAGGAATCCTGGAGATCCCCGCCAGGTTGCATTCGCTTTACAAGGTCCACTCCCGACCCGGGACCTTTCTCGGACATCTTAAAGATAAAAAGCTTGTCCCCTTCGGAACCCTGACCGGGAAATTTATTGTCGTGAATAAACTCCCAGTTGCTGCTGCCCCGCAAGGCAGCGATGCCGTCGATAATGCCAAGGTTACCGATCCCCCTGAAGGTCGTCACGGCGTTCTTAAGCCCGGGCTTGCTGAGTGTATAATACTTCTTGAACACCTCATCCAACTCTTCGTCCGAAAGAATGGTCCGCTTCTCCCCCGGTGCAGTTAGGAGGTACTCACTCAGAAAAACCTTACTCGCCTCTAGAGCTAGGGCCGATGTCTTGGCGTACGGAGTGTTCTGCATATGCAACTCGAGTAGGTCGAGAACCTTCTGCTTGGTCTCCCTGCACTCAACGTATCCAACAGGGTGGTTATGTGTACCGATATGGATACACGCACGTGACATCGCAGGATTCCCGAGCACGTAGTACATCCTTGCAGGGCACGTGGCGATGCATTCCGGGGGATATCTGCAGATTTTGCATACAAGTGTGGACTTCGGAGGAGGATCACAACCAACGACAAACGGGGTAAGCGTGACACCGTCCCACTCAGACTCGTTCACCTCCATCTTGCGTTTGTCTCCTCGAAGCAAGAAGTCGCACTTCTCGTTCAGGCATTTCAGATGACCTGCACATACAGAATATCTGAAAGTCAGTCCTTGGTCGTTTGTGATGTTGGTCGTCATGGTCTTGCACCATGGATGTGCGTCCGGGCATTCTGGTGTGGCAGCGGCGAGCAGTGAGCAGTGAGCGGTGAGCAGCCAAAAATCGCACCGGGGGTCAAAAGTGAGCAGACAAAAAACGCACCGGGGACCCTATGACCGTGGAAAAAATTACCGCCGGGGTTCCTATAAACCCATGAGCGGATGAAGTGGATGAATGAAATTCAGACACCAAGATCCCAGAATCCGCGAAATTTATATATTGAAAAAAAATTGTAAATATTAAAAATGATCCTTAGAATCACCGGGGGGGGGGGGCTGTCACTGTTCTCGGAATTGGAAGGCTTAGGCTACTCATTATCCTCTACCCAATCAAAATCTTCCTCTAAGAAAGCCGATGGTCCGGGAGCTCCATTGCCAAAATCAACAACATTGTGCGCAGAAGTCCATGTTGATCTGAGTCTTGGAATGTAGTAATGAAACAGCTCGGGTTCTAGACATGATATCCCGGAAGCACTCTCAACACGCTTGAGTGTGCGAACGTCGTCCTCGGTCCAGTCTATCTGGCCTCGATTTGATCGGATCACTTGACGAAGCTGTTGGACGTCGGAGAACATGTCCACCTCCTTACCAGGCCGACGATCTTTGTACTTGTCGGTCACTCTCGAAACAAACTCCCTCAGCTCCCAATTATGCCATGGTAACCCGTCCTGCATGCAGTGGAAGAAGAAGGGTAAGTGACGTACAGAATCTTGAAGAAAATGCAAACACCTAGCTTAAACCGAAGGGAGTAAAGTAAATTCAAAGATATTCAAATCAACAGAAGAGGCAATGAATCGAACCCGTAGCATTTCTGAAGTTGGGGGCATTGAAGACTTGATCTCCTCTCGTAACGAGGTATGGCTAGTGGACGAGGATTGAACATGCTGGGCAGAGGGGGGGGGACTGATCCATGACCGCGGTGTTTGCAAGAGAATGAGAGGAAAGATGAATTGAAGCTTAGGTCTGCAATGTAATTCTGAAAACAAGCTAAGGGGCTGGGAGAGAGAAGGAGCAATGCGTTTGTATGAGGTTGCTCTAAGCAACTAATAAGAGGCTCAGCCGTCGGTGGAGGAAACCAATCATAAATATAAGCTCGTACGTGGAGGTTAATTAAAACGTTTTTGGCGGCCATGGCAAATTGCAATAAACTCGCACGTACAGATATACTGAATGCCTTACCCTTCAACATCTTCGTCTCCCAAAACATGATGTCGGATCCGACAGTCAAAAACTGGACTAGCATGTTGTTGAGGTACTGCGCATTAATGTGCGAGTTTAGGGTTAACCTGTTTGGATTTGGAGGATGTGAACTCAAGTATGTCTCTCTTGTGTTATCACTTTTGTTTGCGCTTCGTTTTTAGCCTCCTTAGTTTGAGAATTGTAGAATGGACTTCGCAGTGATCACCGACTTGTTCAGCCAGAGTTGGGTCACGCCCGAGTCAGCGATGGCTGAGCTCTTTCCAGACCTCATGCCCGAGTTGCATCGAGAATACATTGAGAACTCGGACTGGTGCTATGACTACATGACGCTGCTTGAGAACCTGCGGCAAAGAGGTGATCGATGGGTGCTGCTGATTGATTCCATGCCAGCATGGTCGGCGTATGTGGTGGCTTTCAAGGAGTCGCGAGATGCAAGGAAGCGGAAAGACGAGTGGGGTACAGGTATGGTTCATGCATACTGGACTGAGGCCCTCACCTTGTTTATGACAGACCGGGTTATCCCATTTGAGATTGACGAGAAACTTGTAGAAATGGAGCTCCGGGATCTTTCATTGCAGCAGAAGGTACTTTTGCGTGACCACCTGCGAAATAGTTACACCATGGAGGTGATGGGCCCTCCTACGGGCTACAGCATTGGCCAGTCTTCCATCTCTGGACCAGGGTCTTCATCCAACGAGAGGAAAGTATTTCCTAAGTATTGGGCACCACGAGCACTGCATTGCGGTCTTCTCTCGTGGCCTTTGCGAAGGAAGGTGCATCTCAACGCCGTGCTTGGAAAGCGATCATGAAAACAAGGTTTGTGTATTCCCATCTTTCAATTCTTTTGCGGTAGCAACACTGATCCTGTACCATAGATATTGTCATGGTCGACGATGTTGGTAATTTAAAATGTCTAATTGATGTTTCAGTTGAGGCAGTAGTTTCAATTATCACTTAGTTTGATATATGCCAAGAATTTTATATGAATTGCGTATTCAGTGGTGGACAAATGGATTGTTGCATTTTAGGGATTTACGCCAAAGTCGAGTTGATTACATCAAGGTGACATCCGTCATCAACTTAAAGTTTAAAATAGGCATTTTGCAATGTAACATTTTATTAAATTTAGGCTGGTAGAACTAGAATGGGGAAATCGGATTTATGCTAAAATTCTACTAATGCCGCTAGGCGCTCTTAAGTGGAGTACACTAATACGTATAAAGCTCTCATGTTGATTGAGGAACAATATTGGTTTAGGATATGGTTTACGATCAGTTAAAGGGTGGAACTATACTTCAACAGTGGATAGCCTTCAGAAGGCATGTATGTACTGAACTGCATTGGTAGTAAAGAATTGCACTTGTGAATTATGATTCATGAAAATGGCCCAGTGTTTCTCATCGTTTAGAAGGGATGCATCCAAACATATACTTTCATATACTGTAGTCTAGATGAATGTGAATCACACAACTTTCAGAGTTTTGGTAGCAATCGGAAGATGACTTCCTACTTTAAAGTGGGGGTTACAATGGGTGAGCTAAATTGGGGGTCAGCAAATTAGATAATGAGCTCTAACCGTGTGCCGGATCCGATAGAGAAAAATTGACTCACCATGATTTCTCCGACAGTGAGTAATAGTTGCCTCACAGCAGATAAAAATGTCCTTAGGATATTCATGAAGGTATTGATTCCTTCGCAATGACTGTAATTGTAATTCCCTTCGCTGAGTTCTATCAATTTCTTAGAGTTTTCTATTTTTCTATCATCGGATTATATGTAACTCTTTTGATACTCTACTGTCAGTACATTGTAAAAGCACATGGCTGGTCTACTTAATATTAATTGATACATGCATGAAATTGCGCAAAATCGAGACACATTATGTATGACCAGTATCTTATTTACAAAGTCGAAAGCATAAGAGTAGCCTAGATCCGTCTCTAATAACATAGAATAAGTAATGCTACTTTTCTCGTAGGTCCGAGTGGATATGTTCAACTACAAAATCAGAACCTTAGAGACCGTCTACTCATCATTATCACTGTCAGAGTCACTCAAGAGTATGAGAGAGAGCGCAGGGCCGTGAATTGCGGTAGTGCCATTCTTCACACTCTCAACGCTAATGGCGGAGCTACTATCCTCGGATTCGTCTCCATCTTCACTCGGGCAGCAAATAGTCCCTCCGCAATCCGCAGCGTGTTTCTCCATCCACCTCTGAACCCAAGGGGGAAATTCATCATCGAAGGTGTCCACTTCAAAGTAAAGTGACCTCCCATGTCCCTGTACGCACATTACCTTTAGCGTCTCTCCGCTGTCATTGATTCGGGCTGGGCTTACTCCATTTGAATCATGTGCCTTCTTGGGTTTGGGGTGGACATTATCGATAGGAGTGGCAAGGCGGGAGCAAGCACACCCTACCGGGCAAGACTTGCAAGGCATTGAAGAGGCCGAAGGAGAACTTGCCATCTACGAAAGAGAATAGACTTCTAGTTAGCCGAAAATCAAAGTACATCATAATCTTGATTAACATAATCCACTTTGTGCACGTCAAACAGACTAAATAATTGGAAAAGGAAAGATCCAATATTGTGAATTCTATAGATGCTAAGTTATGATAAAGTGAAAATGGTATAAATTGTACCTTATTGTATTAAGCTGCTCTCGATAAACAAATGTTTGGGTCCTACAATGAACACCAGAATAGAAGAGTTAATTAATCAACTTCCGGCAGAGATTGTTAAAGCAAGCCGAAAAGCCATTGGGACATAAAGCATGCTCAGTTACTAGCCATAGCTTTATGGCAGCTTGTTAGCATGGGGTAAAAACCTAACTCATAAAGCACATTTCAAATCTATCTAGCTTAAACTTGTCAACAGTAAGCTTAACAAGAACAAACTGGAAAACAACAGTCTAATATACAACAAGCGTAGCATACTACAAGCTGAAGATGCAATCTATAAGTAAGATTATACCCCGCATACGAGTCAGGTTGCTAGTCAAGATGCCTAATGATATTTCCACACAATATGCACAACATACCGGAAGCATAACAGAGAGAAGATGCAATCTAAAAGTAAGCATTAAACCCCGCATACGAGTCAGTTGCTAGTCAAGATGCCTAATGATATTTCCACACAATATGCATAACACACCGGAAGCATAACAGAGAGAACAGAAGCATATAACAAGCAAACTAGAAAAGCAAGAATCAAGAGAGGCATACCAAGAAACACAAGATCAGCGGAAGGAAACGAGAAGATATTGAATGTATCTAACTTATATAGGGGCTGGACGCGGTGCATGGCAAGCGGCGGCGCAATTTCAAAGGAGGCGGCGCAAAATTAGGCTTTGAACCCTAATCAAGCCGCAGATAAACAAGTGTGGAGGTCTACCCTGGCGGTTATAATTGCGGATTTGGGGCGTCTAAGAATCTAGAGACGGTGGGTAGGTCAAGGTGGCTAAAGCATTTGCGGGCCCAAGGTCTAAGGGTTGGGTTGAAATGGCGCGGTCCTACGAATTGGGCGGCAATCCAGGCGCGTGACAGAGGTCGGTGGTTTGGGAGTGAGGCTCAAACCATCTGTCCGATCCGACAGATGGTATTGGGCATCTCCATTCTTTGCCGGGGTTGATGGATGTCCTCCGTGGTTGAGGTCCAAGGATGTCTGTAGTGGCTGATAACCGGCTGGGATATCTAGTGGATGTCAGGGTTCGGGGGCTGTGATGATACTTAGGGGTTCGGTGTATCTACCGTGAATAGAATTAGGATTATTTTGTTTAGAGAGTCTGTTGGACTTTGCAAATTAAAAGAAAAATTAGAGGTATATTTAAAGAACTTAATTTTAAGACATCACTAATGTAATACCATATGGACCATAATCGTATACTTTTTTTGTAATGGAAATGGATATTATTTACTGCTCAATATTGTTTTATCAAAATTAAATCGATTGTTAAAACAATGGTTAAAGGAGAAGGTATTACGTTTAACACATCACAGAAAATAACATAAATTAAATATTTATATATACACGCATAATACTAACTTACTACTTTAGAAAGATATGTACTGATATATACTAGAAACGCCACACAAAGGTTCATTTAAACAAGATATTTACATTAAGGAATTTTGAAATCTCAAGATTTAACTACGTAAGAAACGAAGACGCTGAAGAGGCCTGTGGGTGAACCCCGGCGGTTACACTAATGAGCCCAAAACTTCAGAAAAATCCGTCAGATGGATTCTGAGCTCTGCGAGAGCTGCCGGGGTGGGGGCTGGGTGCTGCTCGGAAGGTGCTTTTGAACGGTCTGAAACTTGTGAACGTTAGTTGACTTATGAACGGGGTCCTGCGATAGGAGACATATGATCGGGGTCATACAGGTGACTAACTATTTACAGAACGTTCTCGTTAAATTATAGAACAAATATCCGAAGTGATACTTTTACAATATTCAGTACAAGGTAATAGATTTCATAATAAGTTTAAACCATAAATAGCAAAAGGAATTTGTGAACTCATTGTGGAAAGAACGTTAATACAATATAAAGTAGAAAATTAAAAATGAATAATTAAATAAAAAAAAACAGTCAATAAGAATTTAAGAAAAATGAAAGTTCTGATAAATATATTAGGAATAGAGGTATTAGGGTTGTGTATGCTATAAGCCATCACTATGAGCACACCTGAAAAAGATTTTTTTAATCTTCCAAAATTACTAAGAGGATTCATATCTATAAGGCTAGTTAGAATATTCATATTTTCCGTCTATTAGTAATATTATTTAATCTGAATTACAGAATCAAATGAATTAAAATGACATGAAATGCATAATGTCTTTTTATATGAAGAGAATTGTGGAATAGATGTATTATTACAGGTTTAAACCAGAAAAAACTGAAATGAATTTGTAAATTTAATGTGGATAGATTGTAAGTAATATATGAAGTAAAAAAAAAGGAAATACAAAAATAAAAATAAAAAAGAAATAATTTATTAGAGTAATTATCGCAAGGAAAATATAATAGACAGAGTGGTATTAGGGTTAAGCATGGCGTACGCCACCACCATTGGCACACTTTATATGACTTACTCTACCTTCCATGATTAATTACAGTATTCATATTTTCAAACGCGGACTAATAGAGTTTTGAGTACAATCATAAAATAAGAGGTATCAAAATCATTTAAAATGGAAAACAAATAATACTTTTAGTAATAATGCCTCTATTTTATTAAAATTTTAAAGTTCCAAGTGCTCCTGTTTTGGACGCTTTTGTGGTTGATCTTCATTGTCAGGGTCTCTTGTCCGCTTCCGTATTGGAACCCAGTCGTATCGTTTTTCCCAAATTGATGCCGTTTGTCCGCATCCAACTCGGTCCAGCCATATCCCTTCATTATCTGCTTTCCATGCGCAATCTATACAGTCGATAGGCATTGAAACGTGGTTCACTAGAGGAGGTTTCCATATTTTAACATCCCTACGATATGCCATACTCCCCAGGTCTTTAAATTTGCATATCCAAGGCGAACTGAGTAAACGCTCGTCGGTGCGTGGATTTAAGGATATGTAAAAAAATCGTTCGGAAATGTGTGCTTGAAGTCGTCCTGGAATAATCACAGTATTCATTGGGGCATCCATAACTCCAAATGTAAGCAGTAATTCATCATCGAGATCATTGAAAATAGACACTCTATACTCCTTCAGAAATTCGTGGTGGTCCTCGTCCTCCTTCCATTGCTTAAAAAGCTTGTACTGATGTCTACCGCTAAAAGGATGGAACTGAGAAACATACAGACCATTTTGTTCAATATTCCATCGACACAAATATGTATCAGGGCTGGGACCTTGTTCACAGATTGGACAGTTGTCATCGTTGAAATTTGCATCTTCGTGCCGCATAAGACGAGCATGTGGATGCTCCCAGATGCACATGTAATTAATCTCATATTTTTTGGCACAGTTCCATTCGCGGATTTCGTATTCAAAATCGCAAAACAAATTATCTTCAAAATCGAGAAGACCGCGGCCTACTTCGACAGATTTATGAGCTTTGATTTGATCAAAGACGACATTTTGCTTTATTGGCACACCACGTTCATATTGCTTTTCGAAGCAATCTAGCCATACCTTCTTGTGCATATTATTTGTAATTTCAACTGGTGACAATACATTCTGTATAATTTCCTCATCAAATGATCGTACTTGTCGGAAAGTTGTCAAAATTAAGTAATACAACAGTGAAAAAATGGGTTTAAGTCTATGATATTCCATGCTATAAAATAAATGTGAAATTTGATCGAATTCTAATTGAAGATTAGGAGCTTTTGAATAAAGACTACAGAGCTTTAATTTTTGAAATATTGAAAAAACTTGTTGTGCATTGTGCCCATCCTTTCATATCACTCTCGATACCTTTTCAGTAGCAGTTATACCCTTTGAATATAGAGAACGGTTTAACATAGCAGTTATTTTATTCAAAGATATCCAGTACTTATCACATACATTTCCAATATCCAATTGCTGGCCGCGAACACTTGCAGTTAATGCTCGTATTTAAAAACTTATAATATTAATTCATGCGACTGTACTTATGAAATCGGAGGAATAAGAATGATAAGAGAAGTATTACTTGAATTGTTTGGAATGAAGGTGTGGCAGCGGTGAACAGTATTAAAAAAATGATTTAAATTTCCGAATTAAGACTCTTGCTGTTGAAGAATTTATATAAAGTTGAAACTATAAAAAGTAAAATAGATTCATAAACAACATGTGGAAAGTGCGTGAATAGTAAATTCGAATGAGGAAATTTCAATGAAAGTGTTAAACAGTAAGAGTCATGTTATAAAAAAAAAACTAACAAAAATTGTTATAAAAAGAAATCGTTTGGTTGCGGACACTTTTCTTCCGCTTTTGCCGTTAGGGGTTAAGGATAAATTCTTGATGCTGATTGAAGGAAAATATTGATCGTCAGTCAAAGATAATTGTGCTTGTTTCAAAAGTATGCAAATATATTATACAACCCGATATCTTGTTTTTACAAAAATCCACTGTTTAAAGGGATCGACTGGTTATACAGAAGCATCAGCCTAGAGAGCCGAGAATATGGTTTGCCGCATAGAACACCTACAGCTACAGAAGCACAAATCTACTTATCCGAATCTTCGTCATCGTCGCTTAAGAGTACGACGGGGTTCTCAGGACTATCTACCTCGTCGTAAACACACTCTGCCGCGTACTCAAGACAATCGGAGTCCTCGTCCTCAGATACATAGCCACTCGGGTAGTAGTCACGCCCGTCGCCGCCACCTGCAACGTCATCCATCCACTTCTGGACCCACTCGGGGAGACCATCCTCAGAACTTTTCACTTCAAAACAAATTGAGCGCCCGTGACCTTGCACACACATCACGTGCATAGTGTCTCTGGTTGCAGGGAGAGAGTCGCCGCACTGGTCAACGCGCTCCTCGGATGGCATCGGAAACAAACTCCTCGGGACCGGGATCTTGAGCGCAGGTGGACTTGATAAGCTGGGACAGGTGCAAGCACCGGAAAAAGGGCAAGTCTTGCAGACCTCCGCAGAGCTTGGGAGAGGGATTGGAGTTGCGGAGCAGGTGCATGCAGTCCCATCTATGCACGTCTTGCAAGGCTCCTCGGCGGTGGGAGGGGAGTGTGCCATCTGATAAGAGCAATTGACATATCTTTGTTAGCATAACTAAAGAACAACGATAGAATGAATCTAAAGCAATGCCGAGAGTATGAAAATAAGCAATAGGTGATTGAGTGTAATATGATATCACTATTTACCTTCACTGATCGAACGGTATTGATGATGCAACGCTACAAGTTTCGAAAACGCCTGAAACACCAGTGTCAGCCACCAAGTTAGACCAGTTGCAACAATCACATTGACAAAGAAAATCAGCCGCACGCCTTCTATCCCATCCTATCCCCATTCGGCCCGCACTCATCCCTCACCCACCTCCCCTCTCATTCTTCACCCCCTCTATCATCTCTCACCCCATTCGGCCCGCCCTCACCCCTCATCCACCTCTCCTCTATCATCTCTCACCCCATTCGGCCCGCCCTCACCCCTCATCCACCTCTCCTCTATCAACTCTCACCCCATTCGGCCCGCCCTCACCCCTCACCATCCTCACCGCTATCAACTCTCACCCCATTCGGCCGGACCTCAATTCTTCCCCTTTCGGCCCGCCCTCACCCTCAACCCACCTCCCCTTTCTTTCCTAACCCCCTCTATCAACTCACACCCCATTCGGCCCGCATCTCAGGAGAAAGAAGAGAAGATGAAGAAACGCACCTTAGGAGTTCGAAGAGAAGATGAAGATCAATGGAAACATATGATGCTTAAATAGGTAGATTGTCGGCCAGAAATGGCGGCGCGGGCGGCGGCTAGGTCAAAGGATTGAATGGCGGCGCTGGCGGCGGCGGATTCCAGGTCAGGGCAAGCGACAACGGGTGCGGAAGCTCGGTTGGAGGTGGTAACCCCGGCGGTATTGGCAACGGGCCATAGACACTTGACAAATCCGACAGATGGATTTCGCAAAAGGCGAAGGCCACCGGGGTCACCAGATAGGGTCTCATGAGAGGGTATCGGGTGAGGGTCTCATGAGAGGGTATCAGGTGAGGGTCTCGAGTTCGGGTGCGGGTCTCGGGTGAGGGTGAGGGTCTTGGGTGAGGGTCTCGAGTTCGAGTGCGGGTCTCGGGTGAGGGTGAGGGTCTTGGGTGAGGGTGATGGTCTCGGGTTCGGGTGAGGGTTCGGGTGAGAGTGATGGTGAGGGTTCGGGTGAGGTAGACGGTGGCGGTTAGGGTGAGGGTAAGGGTGAGGAAGGAGTGAGGGTGAGGGTGAAGCGGAGTGCTTTCGCGGTATCATGCTGTGCAGGTGAGGGTGAGGGTGAGGGTGAGGGTGAGGGTGAGGAAGGGTGAGGGTAAGGGTGAGGAAGGGTGAGGGTGAGTGCGGAGCTTTAAAGCGCGAGTGCTTTCGGGTATCATGCTGACATTAGAAGTTAGTTATTGAAAAGTTCGTAATTGCCAAGCAATCTTTGTTAGGATGTCGACGGCCTTGTCACGACGATCTAAGCTCCGTCGTGTTGAACTTATTCGACGTTTTAAGCGGCAGATCGCCAAAGCCTCTTTGTACCTAGCTTCAGCTGATTTCTCAGCAGATGGGTCGGTTCTAATGCCCTTCCGAAAATATGCCTGCGATGGTGAGGACATAAGGGTTGACCAGGAGGTCCGAAGACTTGAGTCAATTCTTGTGGAGCACGAGCGCACCGAGCTTCGAATGGAGATGGCAGGTCTTACGAAGACAGTAGACATCTCAAATGGCCCAGAAGAGTATATGAGTATGATGGACGAGGTCTTTGACATTCTAATTTTGCTTGGTTGTGTTCCCCCACGAGATTTATTTCAGGTTGTTACTGGGCTCAGGCTCATCCCTGATGAAGAAGTATGTAAGTGTCGCGAATCAGAGGCCATCCAGAAGGAGTATTTTGACATTAATCTCGGTGCTTGGGTAGTGGAATTGTTGTAATGTATTGGGTGTTCTCAGCAGTAGAATTAGCACAATGTGTTCAGCACATTGGAGGCGATGTACAATAAGTCCTCTGTTAATAGACTATGTACATGGAGTTTGGAATGAAGTACAAGTAAACATGCGTACAATGGAATTTCATCTATTTATATGATACCCATTCTCTGAGTTATCAGATTCTTGCATATGAGTTATACGGGTAAATTTGCACTACGGTGCATCCTGTTTATTTAAGTAGTTAAGTATGTCCTTGCATCGAAGAATATTTGAATATAAGACCGATTAAAGCAAACAATAAGCAGCTGATACCAAGACTTGAAAGATGAAACAAGACTTGAAACATTATAACATGAATCATATATTATAGGCATCAAAAAATGAACGATATAAATGGTAAAAAGATGAAAGAACATTAAAATGATGAGAGAGAAATTCATTTGACGATTAAGCAATTAATAGAATGAATGTATGAAAGAATGATAAAGGTAAGTCAGAGAAAAAAGATATTCAAAAACGACTGATTAAAATGCATATTAGAAGGAGAATGGTCAAATGCAGGAATTATTGAATAGAAGAAAAATGCATATAAGAAGGACGGCAAGGTTGAATCAGAAATATAAACCATCATTGATTCAATGATTTGAAGGTTCAATTCATGAATTCAATAGTTTGGAAATATATAATCAAATGGATTTTGTTTATGTAAGGCTACCTTTGATAATTAATGAAGAAAATATATAGAAGTGAAACGGATAAAAGAATGAGAGATTGATCGGATGAGCAGCAAAATAATGTAAGATCAATTGCTATAGAAACCACGTGCCGAACCGCGCAGGAAAAACCAAGTGCCAAACCAAGGTAGGGTGATCGACCCCGGCGGTTCTTCGAGCAAGCCGAGAGCAACTGACGGATCCGACACATGATTTTTGAGCTCCAAGAAAACCACCGGGGTCGGTGGTAGGTGTAGCCCGGTTGTAGGATAACGACTTGCGGCTATGGGCGTAGATTCGACTTGTTACAGTCGATTGAAAATGCAAGAGAGAGATAACTTACTATTGGAGATAGTAGAAACAGATTACCATAACAATATGATATAGTGTCCCAAAAAATTAATAACAAAAACGGAATATTAGCATATAAACAAATAAGATTAAGTCAGCTATATCATTACTGGCATCAATTTGGAACAAAAAAAGACGGTTTAATAATGGAGTATCTAATTATTGCAATATGGGACAGAGTTCATTCAAAACAGTAACTATTAAGTATATTAATAAAATAGGCCGTATTGTTGAAATGAAAAACTGTATAATAGAAAATCCGTAGTACATAAGGAATAACTGGAATTCCAAAAATTCATTTACATGTAAAACTACGATCACTCCGGATCAACTAAAATGCTATGAGTAACAACTTCGGCTTCAATGTCCACAAAGTTTAGTACTCGACCATCGTATTTTCTACGAGTAAAATTCTTCATTGTGGGAGACTCCAAATTTGATTGAAATTGAGCCCCCAGCTCGGCATACTCTGGAAGCCGTAGCATGTCAGGTGATAGTGCAATCTTCTTGATGCACTCGTTGATTATCCCCCCGGAACGCGGACTTAGCAGCCTGCAATCACAACCGTATCAGAAAACAGATTCATATTGTACAAATATCCATGTCAATTCAAAATGTCTCATTTAAAAAATGTTCATTGGAATACTCACTTACTCGTCGTCGCTTTCCTCGGTCATCATGGCGATGAATTTATTCACCGGCTTAGGAGTGGCCACCACGTCTTTTTCGATCATTGGCTTCATCTGTACATGAGATGCATCCGCCTTTGGTAGAGGCAGTGGCGGCAGGGCCAACTTCTTAAGGACTTCTGTATACAGCTCCTGATCATCCTCAAGCGCGACTATGTTCCGTCCTGACTGCCGGCATGCTTTGATTGATGCACCTGATACAATTGAGTGCCTCTTTGTTAGATTTTAGTAGTTTCGAATTCCAAAAAAAAGGCCTTGTTCATAGTTACCTCGCATGTGCAAAAACGACGAGACTTACCCGTTCCGGCGCCGATATCGACGACGACGTCACCAGGGTCGGTAATGGCTCTGATTAAGCTCTCGATGAACAGCCCGTCTTTCTCCCTCGCTCCTCGCCATGGCACCTCCTTGCGCATCGTCTGTTGCTCCAGCGTAACCCAATTTAGGATGACATCACGGTCAACGATGTCGATGCTCTTTTTCTTGTAATCCTCGGGTGTCGGTCTGAAGTCAAAGCTGTTATTCGAGGATAATGTAAGAAGTTGCACCTTAAAGAAGCATGTTGTCATGCCGCTTATTTTCGCGGAGCGAAGAAGCAATCTATTGATGCCTGTCCACGACCTCTCAGACTTCAATTCAACCACTTGATGAAAATCACGAATCTCGTCCTCTATTTCGCCATTGTCATCCGGATGGATAATGATCACACACCCCTGGTCTTGGAGAACGAGCTTAACAAAGCCAAAGACGGCTGCAAGGTAATTGTCGCCTCTGCTGTTCCAATCTGGAATCTCGTCCTCATCGGATATACCAGGGACCGGCAGACCCTCCGGAATATCAATGATAATGAGATCTGCCAATCCACCCCCCCGAACACTCTTCCCGTCCTTCATCCGGACCCGTTGCGGGGTGACGCTCCGAATCCACTGGACCATATCGTTGAAAGCCTTTGGCATGCTTTTCAACCTCATTCTAGGATTTGCCTTCTGCCACTCAGTTATTGATTCATTCAGAATCAACTCATGAACAGGGCATCTTGCTTGAGGTGCGCTGACGTCTGGCTTCTCAGCATGTCCAATCCTTGGAGAGAATGTCCCATTCTCCGCACCATTCGGCTCAACAGTCGCTGGGTCCGACTTCTTCCCCCTGCTCCTCTTCTTCACTGGTTCCTGGTGGGACTCCTTCGATGCCGACTTCGCTCCCCTCTTCCGTTTCTTAGTGTTCGCATCCCCCGCACCAGTGGATGTCGAAACGACTTGTGTATCCTGTTCTGGCTCTGCATCCTGAGCAGGAAGTGCTTCATCTGAAATATCATGGGTGTCGTCATCCCCATCTTTCCTCTTGGTAAACATCTCCCTTACAGCCTTCTCCTCAGCAGTTACAAATGACTTTGGGCACTCGATATACCAGCAGCACTCAATCAGATGGTTCAAATTGAACATCTTCCGCTGGTTGGTTGTGAAGATGAACTCGGAATTCGATGTCTCCGTCCAGCTGAACCACGGAGGTGGTATACTCTTTACCACACCAGCTGGGATGAGCTCCCGCTTAAAGTACCGATACAGACATCGCTTCCAAGCCATGTCAGTCCCTGGTTGGGAATTGAATGGTTGCGACTTCGAATACACATTAGCTCCCGTGAAGAACGACAAGTATGCCTTCTCCCATAGGAGCACACGCCACTTCTCGATGTACTCGGCCATAGGAGTGCGCTTCGAGTTGACGTCTTCCTCTGAATCGGAACTGGTTGCCAACCAGTTGAGGCACTCTTTCTCGACTTCGTCTTCCAACTGATACAAAACCATCAACTTAAGAGTGAGACACAAATAACCAAAGAAGACGCCATCGGCTATAACCTCGAATCCGTGTAACAACCCAGAGTTCTAGAAATAATGAAATAAACTTACGTTTGCCCAAAATGCAGCTTTTGTAATCCAGGGGTTAAGCACTTCAATTGAGCAAGGTGATGGTGGAAACTTCAATGTTTTCCTTGAACTCGCCGACCCATTCCACCATCTCAGCCATTTCGCTTTTGTTTTGGCCGACACCTCAGATGTTGCAATTGCTTGGAGCTTGTCGATGGTCATCTCAACCTTTGTTTGGTGCCGATCATAATGTCTTTTGATCTGAAAATCAACAGCATCCCAAGTAATCAGACTAGTGAAGATTAGAATCTGAGAGACATCATTGCATCGAATACCAAATTTCCTCATAACCGAGCATTAACTATCTATGTAAAATCATCATTCTCTGTCATAGAAAGTGTGTTAGATCACCGCTAAAGGGTCCAACAGCTGATCTGTCATACGAATGCAACACAGTACCATGTAAAGAATACGATATAGATTTCATCTATCGGATAAGACAGATGATTTATCAATGCTAAGTTTCCGAGGTACCTTGGGGTATTCGAAACATAAAAATCATGTAATGGATTTCAGAGAATATTTCTTCAGTCATATAGTCCACAATACCTAGCTAGGTGAACACAAAATAATTCTCTGTCGGATTTCAGAGATGATTTTTGATCGCCAACTTGACAAGGTACCTTGCGGAAGTCGACACATCAATATCGCCTGTCGGATTTTTGAGATTATTTCATGTCTCCAAGTTTCCAAGGTATCTAGGTAGATTGACACAAATAAACCATCTGTCATAGGTTTTAGATTGTTTACGATATCTAATTTCCTGACGTACCTTGAGGAATTGGCCACATTGAATTCAACAGTCTAATTTCAGAGATTATTTCTACTGTCTTACTTCCCACAGTACCAAGGTAATTTGACACAATCAAAACCATATGTCGGATTTCAGAGCTAATCTAAATTCTCCAACTTGACAGAGTACCCTGCGGTAATCGACACATTAAAATCATCTGACACATTTTAGAGATTACTTCTTCGGACAAACATTCCAGAGTACCCAGGTAAATGGAAACAATAAAATCATCTGTCGGATTTCTAAACTTGTTTGCTATCACCAACTTGACAAGGTACCTTGAGATGATTGACACTCGAAAACCATCTGTCGGATTCTAGAGATATTTTCTTGCGACTAGTTTCCCAGAGTACCTAGGTAAATGTACACAGAAAAACCATCTGTCGGATTCTAAAGATGATTTCTCGACTCAAACATTCCAGGGTACTTCGGTATTTTTCGCATTTTGAGGCACATTTTCCTTAAAATTACTAAAAAAACACATCTTAAGGCAAATAATTGATCCAAATCATCTAAACGTATGTAAAATCTCTGTGGTACCTTGCTACCATGAGTGTTATAAATCGATCTGTCGGATTTTTTAGAAAATTTCCGCGAGCTCATTGGGCACATCCCCTCGGAATTTGAACGTCCGAAATTTCTGCCAAGAATCCGACAGATCATTTCTACGAAATTAATGGGCACATCCCCTCGGAAATTGAACGTCCGAAATTTCTTCCAAGAATCCGACAGATCATTTTAAAGGAGCTCAATGGGCACATCCCCTCGGAAATTGAACATCCAAGATTTCTCATAAAAATCCGACAGATCATTTCTACAAACTTTATGGGCACATCCCCTCGGAAATTGAACATCCAAAATTTCTCATAAGAATCCGACAGATCATTTCTACGAACTTAATGGGCACATCCCCTCGGAAATTGAACGTCCGAAATTTCTTCCAAGAATCCGACAGATTATTTTAAAGGAGCTCAATGGGCACATCCCCTTGGAAATTGAACATCAAAAATTTCTCATAAGAATCCGACAGATCATTTCTACGAACTTAATGGGCACATCCCCTCGGAAATTGAACGTCCGAAATTTCTTCCAAGAATCCGACAGATCATTTTAAAGGAGCACAATGGGCACATCCCCTTGGAAATTGAATATCAAAAACTTCTCATAAGAATCCGACAGATTATTTCTACGAACTTAATGGGCACATCCCCTCGGAAATTGAACGTCCGAAATTTCTTCCAAGAATCCGACAGATCATTTTAAATGAGCTCGATGGGCACATCCCCTTGCAAATTATACATCCTAAATTTCTCATAAGAATCCGACAGATCATTTCTACGAACTTAATGGGCACATTCCCTCGGAATTTGAACGTCCGAAATTTCTTCCAAGAATCCGACAGAGCATTTTAGAGGAGCTCGATGGGCACATCCCCTTGGAAATTATACATCCTAAATTTTTCATAAGAATCCGACAGATCATTTCTACGAACTTAATGGGCACATCCCCTCGGAATATGAACGTCCGAAATTTCTTCAAAGAATCTGACAGATCATCTTAAAGGAGCTCAATGGGCACATCCCCTTGGAAATTATACATCCTAAATTTCTCATAAGAATCCGACAGATCATTTCTACGAACTAAATGGGCACATCCCCTCGGAATCCGAACGTCCAATCATTTAAAAAACAATCCGACAGACCATTTTTGAGATCAATTTCCACTCATCACCACAAATTTTAACGTCCTATATTCAAAGAATAACCCAATTGATCAACTCCAAAGTATTTACCTCGTTTTGAAATCCCTTGCCATGGACTGGATTTGCAACGGCTTGCTCTCTGTTGAACTTTGTTTGCAGCCTATCCTTGGCTTCCTTCACGGCCTTGTCCACAGCTGCCCTCATCTCGTGCCCTGAATCATCACCAGGGTGCTCGTTGATCCAAATTTGAGAAGCCTCCTCTGCGACTTGGGCCAATGTTGCCTGTTTCAGTCCACGTGCCATTAACATCTCGGGACTTGAATCATCCAATTACGAATTGACAGCACTGATTTCTTATAACACTTACGCTGTGTAAAAACGTCACAAATACTTCTTGAGGCATCGAGTGCCACGACTTCTTAGTTGAACTCTTCGTGCGCGCCAGAAGATCCGGCGTTAGAATTCCACTCCTTTCCAGCTCCTCCACAGACATTTGCCCGTACGTCTGTATCTTGTGTAGAGTGTGCGGCAGCCTTTCTTTGACGTAAGCATCCTCATTGGCCCTGTGTCGAATACAACACACACTTCTTTAATATCAAAGATTCTAAATTTCCATGTTATTATATCCAACATCAACATCCGGAGAAAACACAATACTCTTGCACAGTTTAGGACTCACTTGTTGATGGCATGCATTGCTGTCACTAGAGCTTCACGGCTTCCCTTCACATCGAGCAGAATACAGTCCGGCCTTCCGTTTGCTTTAGCCCATTCAAGATCATCTGGGTATTCCACTTCGATGAACTCCCGCCATGCCCTTGTGCGGTGGTTACCATCGAAGACATAAAACATCTTTCCTGTAAGATCTTTTGTCTCCCTGTGCTGCCTGATCTCATCCTCGAACGCAGCGTTCAACACCTTCCAAGCATTACACCATCCTGACTTCATCTCCTCGGTGACACTTGCGACGTCCCCCGTGTGCGATGTATCTGCAACATAAAATGCCCCAGACCCGGGTCTTATGCCGTTGAAGAACTCAGCTTGCAACTTCTGTACATCACTCTGCATTGCTGGACGTACGAAATCACATGGGATTAACCGGCATAAGGGAATCTTGATCATTGAATATTGGTGAGGTCTGCGGCGCATTTTGAGTAATGCAGCGTATGGGTCCGGCTTCAACTCCTCCCTGAATTGACGGAATGCTTGCCGAACATTCACAGGCTTTCGAGGAGGTTCAATCTCTTCCACCTGCCCACCAAGGCTCAATAGAGTATCAGCGCCGGCTTCGCCATCACCAACTTGGGTCTGATCCTCGGTCTGATCGTCATCCTCCTTGCTGTCCTTGTCCTTGCTGGGTTCTTGCTGAAACCAGTCCTCCTCCGGCTGCTCACGCGAGCCATCCTCCTGCTGCTCACGCGAGCCGTCCTCCTGCTGCTCACGAGAGCCCTCCTCCTGCTGCTCGCTCGAGAAGCCCGCCTTGCCCACTTCATCATCTCCTTCGAGCAAGGAGCCCATAAAGTTTACTTTTGGTGGGGCCCTGCCATTACGGATGGGAGGTTGCGAACTACCCATATCCTCGTCCATGAAGGAACCTCTCGGAATATCGTCTATCACGCTCTTCACTGCCTCTGTGGCCGCGTCTACCATATCGTGGGAAGTGCTCATCGCGCCCTGCAAGGTAGAGGCACGTTACATGCAAGTCAATAGAAGGCCGCATTTCAGAGCACAACAAATACACCCAAATGCGAAGCATAACATCATAAACCCTAAGAAGTCACAAAAACCCTAAGCAACACTTACAGATGTAATGCGTATTATACGGCAATCCGTCACTAGTTGTTCTGCACTCCCAATGATTAAAGCCTTGAAAAAACGCCGCTCTTGACACCCACAAGCCCTTCTCGGCCACAATAATTCAGACCTCGCACTATCCACCTAAACCTTGCAACGGCAAACCAAATGGAGATGTGCTCTGAAGCCGCCCCTCTCAGACCCTCTCAAAACCTATACTTACACCATTTCAGCATACCCTTAACCTACCAAAGAACCTCACTCCAAACCCCCTCCTTGCATCTCCGACCTCCAACACCGCAACCCTCAGAAAACTGAAGAGCAAGGGTTCCCGTCTGTCAATTTATGCGTGCTTACTCCCTTGCCTCGACAGGCTTCTAAGTCACACTTCTTGCTCACACCCTTTCCACGATTAGCTTCTAAGCCACACTTCCTGCTCGCGGCGGCCCCCACTCTACCCTAAACGCGACAACCATCAATTCCTACAGCTAACTACAATGATGACCGCACCAACTTCCTACTCAAAGTTAAGTATGACAATGACTGTGATGCATGCCAAGAACCTACAAACTTTTAAAACCCTCATAAGCCATTAGTACACACCGCGGCCGGCTTCAACCCGGTTGGATGATGACAACAACCACTCCCTCCTCTACGCCCAGCGTACCATGAAAATTGCGACGGCAAACTATTAAACCATAAAACACTTATCATGACGATCACACCACTCACTATTCTGATGCCGCAAACCAGTCCTACGAGTACTTGATCCCGACCTGGCACTGGCTAGCGAAAATCTCGCTGATCAATCATGATGCTACAGCTGCGTCTAGAACGTACCAAGACATCGTGCTGACAAGCTTACATCAGAATGTCGCGGCTGAAGAATGGAACTGGCGTGTAGATCGCTGAACACCCTCCTTGAGACGGCCACCGTCATTTGCCCGTCGACGAAGTGATTGCTGCTAACTTTCGTGGCCGATCCTCCAGTGTTGACGCTCGGACACCCTTCAATCTTGGATCTCGAGTCCCTGAGAATCGAGCTTACTGAACGAACAACCTTGCTTTGACTCTTGCTCTGACTCTGATACTTCCTGTCCGTCAAGCGCAACCCCGTCTTACTCTTTCTGCGCTTCTTCCCTGATCTCTCCTGGGTTTCTTCACTGGGGGAGCCTAACCCCCCACTCCGATGTGACTTGGGCATCTGTGACGGTGAACGTAAAACTTACTTCGAAGACAAAACCGGCTCATACTCTTATCAGATCCTTGATGCATTGAGAGAGAAATGAACCTCAACCGTGCTATGTTGAAAATGACTAAGGCCAATGTGTGATGCACTTAGGCTAAATGTCCCCCACCGAGCTCTAAGTTCGCCTATTAATTGAGGTTCCATAGGGCGTCATAGGCTTTGCCATGACGGTTTCTTCTCATAGACGATTTATTTTTGAATCTGTCAGTCATTAATGCTGATTGTGTGCCCAAAATAAAAGCTGTTCAACTATATTCTGGGACATGATACTGGTCTTGGACTCTTGAACCACGCTGCAATGGTGAACTATCACGTACTTGGTTACAAAACTCTTAAACCACCCAATGCAACAGCCTTCCTGCTTCACTTCGGCTCTTCCACTCTGTGCACATCTTACCCGTAGAGATGGCTCGTATACGTGCTGAAGGTCACGATGTTCCATTCTGTGTCCCATGTAATTCGGAGGGTGTAGGGTCGATTACCGCTATCTTGTTGAGCGTGAGATACAACCTTGTTCTTGAGTCCGTCCATCTTGAGGAAGAAATTGTCAACGACGACGGCGAACTGATTCAAACTGTATATCAGATGCCGATTAGAGCTAAGGATGGTAGGGAGTGGCTTCTTGAGGCTAGAAGATATGTCGTGAGGGGACTCACTGCGGATCGTTGGGCTGCATCCACTGAGATATTAACACCGGGCCGATCCATGACATCGACTGTCGATGTTGGAACCGAGCCCAATCTTCCTGTGAAACAACCCGTAGCTCAACGCATTCATGTCCTAAGTGAGTCAGATAAGGATGATTTCGTTACGCCGTCCCAAGCTCAGCCAAGTTCTTCGCAGAAACCAGTATCGGGTAGCTTCAGTGTCATCCCCGGCCTTATGCGTCTTTTTTCCAAACCCGGAGCGAGGAATGCATTGTCGAGGTTGGACTTTAGAGCACTTCAGAGGGATCGCGTGCCATTTCTACCGACCGAGTTTAACGGGGACGTGCTCTTCGAGCTTCCACCAATCCCTGATCGCGGCACTGCAGCGAGCGCAAAGTCGATGGCAGGGATGGATAAGAAGTACGACGCACATCCATGGTGCAAGACCATGACGACCAACATCACAAACGACCAAGGACTGACTTTCAGATATTCTGTATGTGCAGGTCATCTGAAATGCCTGAACGAGAAGTGCGACTTCTTGCTTCGAGGAGACAAACGCAAGATGGAGGTGAACGAGTCTGAGTGGGACGGTGTCACGCTTACCCCGTTTGTCGTTGGTTGTGATCCTCGTCCGAAGTCCACACTTGTATGCAAAATCTGCAGATATCCCCCGGAATGCATCGCCACGTGCCCTGCAAGGATGTACTACGTGCTCGGGAATCCTGCGATGTCACGTGCGTGTATCCATATCGGTACACATAACCACCCTGTTGGATACGTTGAGTGCAGGGAGACCAAGCAGAAGGTTCTCGACCTACTCGAGTTGCATATGCAGAACACTCCGTACGCCAAGACATCGGCCCTAGCTCTAGAGGCGAGTAAGGATTTTCTGAGTGAGTACCTCCTAACTGCACCGGGGGAGAAGCGGACCATTCTTTCGGACGAAGAGTTGGATGAGGTGTTCAAGAAGTATTATACACTCAGCAAGCCCGGGCTTAAGAACGCCGTGACGACCTTCAGGGGGATCGGTAACCTGGGCATTATCGACGGCATCGCTGCCTTGCGGGGCTGCAGCAAGTGGGAGTTTATTCATGACAATAAATTTCCCGGGCAGGGTTCTGAAGGGGACAAGGTTTTTATCTTTAAGATGTCCGAGAAAGGTCCCGGGTCGGGAGTGGACCTTGTAAAGCGAATGCAACCTGGCGGGGATCTCCAGGATTCCTGGATTATGTTTGATCACGTCAAGCGCACAAAGGGTTGGACAACCATGGCATGTCATGTCTATGACTCTCAGTATTGCCGGGTCATGACTATCGCCATTTGTGATATGCAGTCAGAAGACGTGAGGGCCCAGACCGTGATGTGGCAATTCCTGAACGGAATAATGGCAAAATATGGCTATGACAAAGTCAACTTGAAGGGCTTCATGGCGGACAGCGCCCAGGCCAACTGGAACTGTGTGCGGAAGATCTATGGAAGTGGCGACGCGACGGTTCCAATGCCAGACCGTGAGCGTACGTGCCAGTTTCATTGGGCAACCTCACTTAGGAAGCACACTGAGGCTCACATCATCGGATCAGATTTGCAGAGGCAGCATTACGTGCTTTGCAAGCAGTATCGTGATGCAAAGAACATGGAAGAAGCCGACATTCGTTTCCACGCGATCCGAGCATGGTGGACCTCCTCAGGCGCTACTACTGCCTCCGGTCTTCGTGACCTCGAACTCTGGCTCGTATTTTGGCACTTTAGATATCGGCAGTGGGGAGGCTTCATGCAATTGGTGAGTACAACATCTCTTTTTTTATCCAGTCACTTAATACACTTATTTGACGTAGAATTGATTGAATCAGCAATTTCTTTGATTGCAGGACCTTACGGACGCCGAGAAGGACGAGATGCCCTCTTGCAACCTCTCGGAGACTGTGCACAATATATGGCTTCAGATGTCGGGCAATCGTGGCGACAACATCTACTTTGCCACGGTGGACGATTATGTCAGGGGCTTCATGCAATGCACTAACTATAGCGCCTACCTGCGAGGTGAGACCCCGGGTAAGGGACCTTGCAAGCCGAACTCCGTTTACGGCGAGCTCAAAAATCAGGGATTCCCAAGCGCCTTGCCGATGCCACTGAACACTTCCATGACGCTCCACAGTTGCTCTCCCGTGAGCCACATCGCGAAGGCGAGGAGCTCTTTGGGTCCACGAAACGGAAGCTGAATCAACCGATCGGATCCGAATATGACTCCCACAGGCCGGACAAGGTAAATTTTTCTCAACCTCGTCTGAGCACTAGGAATACGCGAGCACGCAAGGAGCCTGATGCTGAACGAGAGGATTCACCTCCACAAACGGTCCAAGCGGCACCCCCATCGCCAGTCTCAAGCCCGGACGAGAACAGGAGTCGTCATCACGTAACCGCTGTGGAGGAGACGGATGTGGACGAGAGTATGTGGCACCTTGTCAGGCTTCCAAAGGGATCGGCGAAGGCGTGTTTTGCTCAACAGGCGAGGACGAATAAGAAGTGCACGGCGAGGCTCATACGGGGAAAGAAGGCTACAATTGTGCCATGCTACTGGGGCATCTTCACCGACGTCAGGAAGGATCAGCAAAAATGGATGCAGTTCTGCTTCTGTAACGACGACATCCAGAGATGCGTCATGGGTACTAAGCGGAACTGGGTCTCCAGCATGCCCCCTCCCCCGCTTATCTGGCCTGTCAAGCGTGGCTCTCGCCTTTCAAAGAGGGAGATACTTGACCTCGAGGCAGCCGGTTTCAGACTCCCTCAACGCCAAGAATTACCCGCTCACCAAGTTTTTCACGACGGTGCATCTCTCCCACAGCGGCCACGGTTTGACCTATCGCAGTGGAGTGTACCCCCAGCTCCAGGAATATATCCCACGGTGCGAGGAGGGATTCAAGATTCGGCGTTGTAACCGGGTGCCACGAACAGAGCACGAGAACAACTGGGCCTCATCTACTCTACTCACCATTCGAATCCAATCAGTCACACTCATACCTAACCCAGGTTTCGGGTGCATCATCAGCGTTGTCTCTGAGACCGTATCGGAGTCCAACGTCTACAAAATAACAATTGGCCCGGAGCCCGCCTGCACCTGCCCCAACTTCAAGGAAATGTCCATCAAGTCGCTGGGAAAACGACCTCCCTGGGTACCTTGCAAGCATCTCTATTACATCTTCAATGCTATATGCAACCTTGATATTCACCAGGACTCCTACATCCATGCTCCAAGCCTCAGCTTTAACGAGGTCAAGGCTATTTTTCAGAGTGGCCTTCTTTCGCTTATCAATGTCTAGGTTTGCTTCTGATGTGTCTTTTTCCCCTACCTTCATCCTATGGCGCTCGGTACGAACTCGGTGACATTTTTATTCCTATTACGTCACAGATTAAAGCGGTGCAAAACAGCTCGTATTCATGTCGGATATTCAGATCATGTGTTGGCATGAGCATCGTTTAGTATACGGTTTCAATCCAGACATTTTGTATATTTGTATTTATTTCTATAAATATTCTAAGTTTTCCCAGAAATTGATCTACTTTATGCGCCAACGATAGTAAAATTTCTTATTATCAATTGTACCCAATCACACCGAAGACATAGACTGCACATGCTCTCACTTCTCTGCTATCTAACTGTTGCATCCATCCAAACGCCGTCGCAATTCTCATCCCGAAAAACGTTGTCGTCATGGCATAATGAAGAATTCTGATACTTGGGCCGGGTCCCCCCTCATCACGGCCCCTTCCCAAACCCGGGTGACGGTTTTTTTGAGTCCACTTCGTTCCCCTCCCGCGGCACGGGTACCTTGCCTCAGTCCGTCCCGAAATCATCTGACGGATCCGGCACTACGTTCTGGGTCCGAACCAAAACCACGGGTGGCGCCCTTCCAACACTTCAGAGAACTACCCTACGGGTAACAAAATGACATCTCAGTAATTTAAGTCCGGTAAAATTCATGTTGATCTCCCGGATGACACAATATTGCAGGGATCCTACTGCCGGATTTTTTGGCAGGTATATATCCCGTATATAATCATCCCGTTTGCTCCATTAAGAGAGATATATGTATTGTATTCTAAATGATGATTAGATAATGTTTTGGAGGTCATCGAAATGCACGCTTTCCTCATAAGCAGAGTTCAAAAAATCTCGGTTAACTCACCTGAATCCTGCCAGACTGCCGCCGAACTTCGTGAGAGTACGATACACCTCAATCGATAAAGCTGTATTCAATTACCAATGTTTCATTGCTGATTCCGGCGCTCTGTGATTGCTTGTGGGATGGTCTATATATGAGGTTAGTGGAGATTCGCATAATCATTCTCAGCTGAAGCCTCATTGCCAATGGACCTCGCGATGAAACCAATCTATTTTAGCCTAGGCCGTAAATCGCGAATTATGTTAGACACCAGCTCCATGATGGATCCGCAGATCGGGATATTGTATTTTCGCAAACCCTCCGCCCAGGCCAAGATTGAGTTCTCACTCTACCAGTGCGCTGAGGATTGGTCTCAGAATTTTAAGACGTGGCTTTTGAAAGTGTTTACCTGCAGTGTGGTCTTTGATGATCAATTTCTCCATTCCGTTGACGCTCCAAAGATGATGAGGTGCATCATGCTTTTTGTCTGGGTACCTGGCCAAGGCTTTCAAGAAGCACCCTCCGGAGGAATCATGACACCTCATATTCCTCCGAGTGAGTCCACAACCTTTCATCGACTGAGTCAAGTGGGGTTCTTCCCGGACGGCAATAGCGTGACGTTGTGTTTTGCGCAGCCCTCCCCACCCGACCCAGTCACGTTTCTGAGAGTCGATTTCTGGAGGGACACGTACCGCCAGGAAGCGTATTCGGGGCTGCAGGTTCTTAACGTTGTTGACAACCTTCCACGCAGTGCCCTACGCTGCGCATGATTTCTCTATGGAAACGAAATGGCGAAAGATGGATTTGTGATAGTTCTGTGATAGGTCCAAGTCTGCAGTCTGTATCGGAGGTGGCGAAGGAAGTTCCCGTTTGACATCTATGTTGACAGCATCGTGATATAGTCGCTGTTTGTGTAACAGGGTATAGTCGTTGTACTGCTTTTAAACTTGCTCCCTTAATACATATGTAATCACTTTGAATCAGTCTATCTTTGCCAAGCTACATTTGCACATTGTTTGAACCACTACACTTTAATTCTTGAACCAAATTAACAGCAGACTGTGCATCATCAAGCCCCGTTTCACAAACCAAGTGTCTGTGTATGTTGAGTTCTTTGTCACTAAACTGTCCCACAAACTATTTCATTTCCTATCTCACTATAATCCAGGTACCACCGGCTCCAGATGATGCAGTAGTCCGGCCGTCGGAGTCCCATGACACTCGGTCGTCCTTCCCTTCACCCTACTACCTTAGTACCGCACCCCTACCATTCTCCTGTATGTGGCTGACGGATTCGTCAGTAAGTTTAGTCTTGCCAACAATATCGAGGGTGCCCACCCGTTCAGGACTAACATTGGAATTGTAAAATTACGTCACGGTAACTTATGGTTTCATAATGAATATAAAAGTTCATAACGCCGGCCGTCCTTCGCACTACGTCCTTGTTACGGATCTTAATTGTACCCAGAATGGAGGTGAAACATGTCACATTAGATCGAGTAAATTGAAATGCCAAAATTGAAATATTTTCTCGCCCCCCATGTCATTCTTTATTGTACCCAGGTTGGTTAAGATACATGATAACGACATTTAGATTTCCTAGGCTCGGACGATGCTACGGCTGCACCCTAATGCAGTTTACACTTAAATATTTTGTTAGCCTTACTACTGCTCAACGGCAATACTATCTTCTCCAACAGAAAAGTCTAGCCTCTCCCATCCTTGGTGTTCTTCAAGATTGATTGCAGTATCAGTCGCCGATATGGTTGGCGTTGTTGGTCTCTCTAATGCTTGGGCAATTGCGATACGTACATCTTTCCGTCCCCAACGGCACCAGCATGGATTGGCCGCGCATCTCAACGTCCTGTCACGATCGGTTTCATCATCTTTGGCTTCCAACACGGACTTGCGATCCTTGGAATGTTCCTCGAACCGCGAAGCTGAGAATATGGGCCTGCTCTTGGAGGAATCAAGTTCTCCATGTTTTCCGCTTTGTCGATCCAGCCACTTCCCTTCCAGACTGAATCGAATAGTCACCTAGGTTTGAGAGGATATCAATTACTTCGCACTCTTCCGCACTCGGAACCCAAACTTCACGTCCTCTTTCACCATCCCCATGCGCTAATCACTTGCGCACATCTGAGGTACCTCAACATTCATGGTCGCCCAAGAGCGTCTGTCGGATTTTACAGTCTTTCCGCTGCCAATATTCGGGG